>JAWNPO010000069.1:0-651289 GCA_035047525.1 Drosophila quinaria | reverse complement strand
CCAAATCGATGGCCAGGAGAGGTACGAGGACGATGCGAATAGGGATGAGGATGGAAATGGGAATGGGAATGGGGCAGGAGGAGGTGGTGGCAGTTGCCGTTGCCGTTGCCGTTGAGCGCGCGTGTGGCGTCGCCGGTTTTGGCCTGTCCATTATAATGTTGTTGCTCTCATTGTTGGCCCGATAAGCCTGGCAATCTGGCATGGTGTCTGTCCGACTGTCCGTCTGTCTGTCTGCCTGTCCGTCTCCTGCCTGTGGACCCTTTCATGTTCACAAGATGTAGCTTTTGCTAGTTTTACAAGATGTTTCCTGTCGTCGCCGCAGCCGCATCGAATTGTTGTCAATAAGCGCGAACAGACAAAAGGGACAATCGGACAGTTCAGACTGACGGACACCCAGACGGACAATAGTGATCTCTTGGGCTCGCTCTGAAGGCATTTCAACAGCAACGACATTCTTAATCATTGATTTAGACATTTGGAAATTGATTAGATGCATCTACGTTTCCCTTCGAAATTCTGCTCCACACTCGGAAAAATTAATTATAAACTTGCCATATAATATTTATACAAATTTTAAAAGTATACACGTACGCTTCTAAATCCAGATGCTAATAGAAATTTAAAAATTTAAAATAGTATACAAAAATTTATTAAGTACATTTTTAAATTATAAAAAATCACCTGTGCAAAAAAGGACAATAATTTAAGAAGTTTAAAAATACGAGTTTCTGACATCGTTTTCGGATTTTAAAGTTTATTTCTATTGATTTGTTAAACATAATCAATTAAATTAATAAGAATTAATAAATATATTATTATATATGTATTTATAATATTTTATTATATCATATTTAAATATCAAATACAAGTTTGAAAGTGGAGCTATAAACTATTTTAATACAAAATACTTGAAAAGTTGTAATAATCAAAAAAGGACATTTAAGCTTTGTAATAATTTGGAAAGTAATTTATTTTATTTATTCATATTTATTATTTTATTTTTGCAATGATGCACTTAATTAATTTATTTTTTCCTAAAATATTTGGTACTTTGGAAAAATGCTGAATACATTTGATTTTTTTGTAAGTGCATTTCGAAAATAATATTTATAGAGCTGCTGGTGATAAATAACAATTTGCGTATTCGAACGCTGCTTTTTGATGAGCGTTGAGGACACTTTTATGGTTGTCTTTCTGGCGCTGATTGCGCGTTCCATAAATTCCATAGCAATGGCCCAGGCACTTGACTGGCGAATTTATGCGCCGGTAATTGGTTGATCTCTCCAGTCTCAGTCTCAGTCTGGCGGATGGGGCCACCGTTTCATTTGGGGCTTATATAGTAAGAGGCGACCTCACTACGTTATCAATAAATTCAAATTGACACTTCACACTCGATATGTCACACGATATTTCGCGCTCGACACGACAACAAACACGTATCCCTCCAAAAAAAAATAAAAATATATTTAAAGAAATAAAATAAAATAAAACTATAAAAATACTGAGATTCGAACCCAACCCAACTCAACGACAACGACAGATATCAGCAGCAAGAACTGGAACTGGAACTCCTCAGCCAGGCCACAGATATCCAAGCGTTTGTGTGTGTGTGTGTATAAGTGTGTGTTGTCTGTCTGGACTGCAGGTTGCAGTGACCAAGGCCCCTAAAATATGATTGCGATTGAACACTGCAGGTTCATGTAATCTCTTAGCCAGAACAAACTTATTAAATGAGTGCCACAGCAAACTGGCCGATAACTGGCCGCCGTCCAAACACAAAAGATAAACGCATATGATCATGTAAGAAATGCATTAAGGAAAGCAAAAGAACCTCGACATTCTCCCTCTCTCTCCCTCTTCATACTTGGCGCCTTTTCCTTCGTTCGTTCCCATCGCAGCGTCATTAAAACCGCACAGAGGAGCGCCGACCAAATCGATGCCATCTCATCCACATTCACATTCACATCCATATCCTCAACCTCATCCTCATGCTCTTCCGTTGGGGTGGACCTGGCAGTCAGGGAATGTGAATTTCAATGGGGTGACGTGCAAAAGCTCTACAGAGACAGCAAATGCGATTGCTTTGTCAGTTAGCAAAAAACAAAGAATGAGTTGCATTGCCAATTGGAAGCTCCTACTCAGGAGAAAGTCATGTGATCTGTTCTTGGAATATATACATCTTTATCTTCATTAAAATGTGCATCATTTAATTTGCTTGTTAGCAAATAAGTTACATTTTCATTAGAGATTTGTAGAAATACTTAAAAATTTCAAAAATTTCATCAAAACATTTCAAAAATCCTCTAGGATTTGACAGCTCATATTAGCGAATAAGGTCTAAATCGATGATTCTAGTTCCAATCTGTACAAAAATTCTATTTCGAACTAGCTGAATTATTACTTAATTTAAAGGCATGAATCAAATTGAAACTAAAATAACAATAGAATATTTAGTTTAAAGAAAATGCATGTTTATTTTCATTCCCTTTCCCTTCAATCATAAAACTGTTTTATTTCCGTCCACGTATTAGGGCATTCCTTGGTCGTAAAGACCAAGCCAGGTTTGAGAACCTCGCCTTGCAATTGCAATTGCAAAAGTCTCATGATAAAGTTCACATTAAGAGTCTCGTTTTACAAAATGTAAACATGTTAAGGGTTAATAAACATAAATAATCTACGCTTATTAACAACGGCCAAAGGAGACACTGACGGCACTTTAAGAAGATTATCCTCAGTTAGCTGGACGGGATTACTCACATTGGATTGGATGCCAAAGGCGTCAGTGACGTGTTATCAGTGCGCGTGCATTTTGCAAAGGTGTTTGCCTGTTTTGATTGGGCCCGACTAAATTCGCCAGAGGGACACGCTTGTTGCTGCCCCCTCCCTCTCTGTCTCTCGTTCGCCCTCTCCCAAGTGGTAGCCCGGAGACGCCACTTCCATCAACAACGTCATCGTCAGCGTCATCAGCATGAAATATGTGCCAGCTACTGATAGCGCTGCCAATGCGACTTAATTAGCCAAAGTCCGAGGCAGGCTTATCGCCCTTAATTAAGTTGCGACCAATTTGTCAGACAATTAAAGGAATTTTTGCGGCAGGTCGTGGCACAGACACCAAAAATATAAGAGGAAAAAATGAAAAATAATACGGAGTAACAGTGAAATAAGTGGCGCCTAGAAGGCCTGTAACATAAGCTTAAACTGCAATGAGAAGCCGCTAAGAACCGGCTACCAACTGGCAATTGGCAACAAGCATCGGGCAAACAGGCAAGTGGTAAGCTGGCTAACTGGCCAACTACTGACTAAGCCAAGTCAAAGCATTTAAACATCACCTTAGGCCTCATTAAAAACAAAATATTATGTAAATTTCATTAAATTACACACAAATCAATGTTGAAAGCGGCTGCGACTAGAAGAGCCAGGGAGGGCAAAGAGGGAGGAGGTCTGGAGCTGGAGCTGGAGTTGGAGTTGGAGCTGGAGCCAAAGCCGTCGCCTTGTTGAGCCAATGAGTATTCAAATGGACACTTGTCAAGCCATGCAAGTGGCTACTAAATCATATTACGACTAGACAAGGATTTTTTCTTTCTACCAACTAAAATTGGTGTAACATGTACCAGAGTGCAGGAGTGCCAAGAGGGAGGGAGTACGGCCAAGGGGAAGCAAGGGACTCTACAGAGTCCAAGTGAAAACTGCGCTACGCATGATGTTCAGTTGACACGCAACGTGGCGACGGACCAAACCAAACCAAACCAAAGCAGGTCCAGATCCAGGTCCACATCTACAGCCACAAGATCTACAACCTCATCTACATCCTCGGAGATCTGTTTAATTTTTATTTAATTAAGTTGCGATTTCTGTGACATGCCAGGCGACGGCTAAATGTAAACAACTACACAAAATCTCTTGGCATTTTAGCCAACTCTTTTCAACAGCTGACAGCTGCTTGATGTGCTTGCTGTACCAAAAAAAAAGAAGAAAAAAAACAACTACAACAAATCCGAGAGGTCTTGTAAAAATTAAATCCGAAAAATCTTTGCTTGTTTTATTGCAATTTTAATTTAAATTGTCGCTAAAACATGTCCGGAATTTTCAACAGTTTTCAATAAAGATTAAGCTTGATTTGCTTTAAAGTTGCTGACATATTTGTATACCCTGTAACTAAAATTGCAAGAAAATTGATGAGAGGCTGATTGATTAATATTTAATTTATTGTTTATTTAATCATTTAAATTTTATTTTTAATTAAATATGGTATTTTTGGTCAACTGTTCTCAGTTGATATTTAATAAATAAAATAGAAAAGCAGTAAGTCTTTTAAAAATATGTTGAAGATTTTCTGTTTGGTTTTAGTTTACCTTAATCTAGATCTATGAGTAATATTTATTAACCAAACTATTAGTTTAATTATATTTATTTATATATATTGATTTAATGTCAACTTAGTGCAGTTGACCAAATTAACCTGTAAAATGTTAAATAAAATAAAGCAAAACATATGATATTTAAAATATTAAATTAAAATTAAATTAAAATTTTAACTGAAGAGATAAAGGATTTTTGGGGTATTCAAAAATTCGCAGTTCCAAGAAAAGTGTCTTAAATAGTTATTTCATTTATTTATTTAATTGTTTGTCATGGCATTTCCTGTTATGAAGTCTGTGCTATGCATTCCTTTAACATGATCATCTTCCATCGCTGGACAGCAGAGTGATCTGTGATCTGTGGCATGAAATTGAATTGAAATGGATGCAACTCTAAGCCAAGTCTTGTGATTGCTTTGTCATTGCTATTGGCTTTGGCATAGATCAGATATGAGCCAAAACATGTGTAGGCCTGTCGATATGGCTGCCAATGCAGTTGTTGTCTTTAGTGGTTTTTTGACGCTAGTGCTGGTGGTAGCTGTGGTGGTGTTGGTGGTTGTGGTGGTGCAGTGGCCATAAAGCCAGCGCCATTTGAGATTAAGTAACTGAACGCAACATGTCTGTTCCGAGTCCCGTCGATCGTTGGCCAATAAACGAGCGCTTATCTTAACAAAAAATCTCTAAATTGATCTCGCAAAACCTTTTAGCATATTTTGCGCGATTTGGCAGGCGATCAGACGATCAGACGATCGGTGTGCGACGACGGCCTGTTTTTCCGGGCCAAAAAATCGAGAGTTGTTGTTGTTTTATTTTTTGGTTTTGCGCTTTAGGAAAGGGAACTTCAAATTTTTTATCAAAGATGTGACAATTTTGGAAAAATAAATATTAATTCGATTTTTTACAGCTATTAGTATGTCAATAAATAAAATATCTAAAATATCTACTGTATTATCGAAAATCATAATTAAAAATAGTTTTTTCAATGAATATTCAAAATTTCCCATTTTTCTTAATTTGCTTAAGTGATGCATCGGATGACTTATTCAATCGTCTAGATCTATGATATATCCAAAGAACTTTAACCCAAAAATAAAATCGTATAATTGAGCAGCATTAAGATATCTTTTTTCCTATCACTTTCGTTTCGTTTTTTAAAAGTATTTAGCTAACGAAAGATCGTAATTTATAGTAGTTGTACTTCTGTTCCGCTTTTGATTATTTGGTTGTTTTTAAATAAATACTCATTTATTTCTGCGCTTTTTCCTGTGATCTGGCAACATAGTCGTAGTCAGGGACTACTTACTATACTAGTTGGCTGTAACTGAAGTCTGGCGTGAACTGCGCCCCATTAAAAACTGCCAGGCCATAGTCATAAACTTCTAAGCTATCAAATTACAGAACGATTTGTTAGATGCCGACCGATGCAAAAAGCCAACTCGACTCTGACTCTGACTGGGCCCACTAATGGATTGCCAAGGCTCGAACCGGGTCTTCAGTCTTCTTCTGGTCTGGTCTGGACTTCGACTTGGTTTCGCTGAACTCTAATAGCTCATAGAGCGAGAGGATAAACAGAAAGAGAGTGAGAGAGAGAGAGGGCGAGATAGAGGCAGAGAAGAGTCGCAGCATGTCGGCAATGCTGCGATATCTTTGTTATAAATCTGTGAGCCAAGTTCAACATGAGTTTAGGCCTCATGCTGCGTTTGTTGTTGCTGTAGTTGTTGTTGCTGTTGTTGTTGTTGCTGTAGTTGTTGTTGTTGTTGCAACGTTTCCTGCAAGTCGTAAAAACGCTCGTTTGTTGCCTTTTGGCACGCGCAGAGTGCAGCCTGCAGCCCAAAAGGTTAAGCTGGCCAACTTAACCCCCGCTTCTTCTTTTAGCCAGCTCGAAAGTCGAATGAGTCGACAATCGGGTGAGTCGAAAGTTTTCCAGGCACCATAAACAAATTGATGGGCTCAATTTTACAACTTTATAACATTTTCAGTTTGCTTTTGGGCCTTCTTTGTTTTCTTTTTTGTTTTTGGCTTTCCCAACCACAATAAATGTCTCATGGTAGCTGCCAATTGGCTGTCAACTTGGGCAACAGAAAATTGCATCATTTGCCGCCACGTACCAGCTTCCAAGTAAGCCATTAACAGTGACTTTACAGCTGCCGCTGCCACGTTTTAATTGTTGCAACTGCGACTTTTAGTTGCAGCCAAAGCTAAAGCTAAAGCCAAAGCGAAATCAATTGCTTTTCCGCCCGCTGTGCGACCCGCCTCGTAAATAAATAGACGCAGTTTCGGCTTTATGGCTAGGACAAAGGCGACCGTTTGCAGCTCTGACTTTTATGGCCGACAGCCCAGCCTCAATCTCAGTCTCAGTTCCAACTTGAACTGCGACTCCGTTTCCGTCTCCGACTCCAGTCAGATCCATCCCGCAGATCAGTCAATCAGAGCGTTACGCACACAGTTTCCCAACTCGCTTTAAGGAGGGGAAATTTCAAAAAGAGAGCGAGAGAGTCAATCTCTCTCTCAGCAACAGTTACTCGTGCTGCATCGTTGCATTTCGAAATTCGAAAAGTGCAGGGGAGAGTTAACACAAGAAAGAGAGCGTTAAGTGAGAGCGCATTGTGAGAGATCGTGGTGAATTTGTGTGGTGAAAAGCCATTGGTAGATCACTTCTTCAATTATGGTTGGAGTCTCATTCAGTATTCGAATGCAATTGGATTCTGATTTGCCAGTATAACAATGTCTAATTGCTTTCAGTTGGGAGAGCATGACTTGATCATTAGCATGTTGAATCAGTTTTAATGGATTCAATAGAGATTGAAGATCAATGGTTTTGTAATATCGATGCATGTGAGTATAAAATTGAAGCATCAATTGAATCATCAACAAAAGGTCAGTTGCACCTCACTTCCTTAAGTCGATCAACAATTAAAATTTAAGATTATTTGCGTTCATTTTATTTTAAATAATAAAGAAATCTCAAACTAATTTGGAGATTAAGACATTCTTCGACCTGTTGGCATCTGAACGTCTCTTTAGCTTTAATAAGTATTAGTTTTTAAGATGGATTGTAAAGTAGCTTCTTATTAGAATAATGTTCTTCCTATCTATTTGGATTGGCGCCGGCGCCGCTGTCAATTTTCAAACTGGACCCACAACTGAAATAAGCTATGAACTCATGTAATCAACTCCAATCAGACTGTGAGTTTCAAGTAGATCCACAAGATTTAGCATCAGACTTTCGCGACATTAAATTAGCCGAAGAATGCGGAAAATCAGCTGCCTCGCATAAGTAACAACTAGTTTCAAATCCAAATTCAAAATGCGAACTGTGCAACTTCAACTGCCACAGCAGCAACAACAACACGAATCGCTGCCCTGAGCTACTTAAAGACAATCAGCACGAAGTCCCTGCCCCAACCACAACCACAACCACAATGCGAGTAATATCTCTTATCCGCGCATTAGAATTTGTCTCTGCTCCGACTGCCGACTGCCGGCGGTTCTAACAAGCGTTGCATGCCACGCGCCAGGCGGCAGTTGAAGATGAGGCATGCCCCAGATGCAGGTTGCGAACGAGTCGAGTCGAGTCGAGTATTGGTTGCATTGTATTTGCTTCGTTTTCGTTTCGTTTCGTTTTCGGACTCACTTCTTGTCCATCTGTTTGTTATGCGCGGTTGTTGTCGCCGGCGGTTAAATTATGCTCAAAGTGTTAATCAGGAAATCGTTGTTGTTGCATGCAACAGATCCCGGCGACTCACTAGAGAAATGCTGGGACCCCTGGACCCTTATAATGTGGCGTCTGTTTATACCCTTCGAAGAGGGAAAGTGTATAGAGTTTATTCATATTCAATTTTACCCCATAGTTAATTAATAAATAATATTAATATGTTTACAAATAATTTACTATGTTATTAATTAATGCTAATACTTTAAGTTTAAATAGGAACTATCTTTAACTGTCTTCTTTAATCTTAAATAGAACGACACAGGGTATCTGTTAGTCGTGTCGTTAAATAAGATAGAGTTCTTACTACTTTAGTTTATGCTTAAACGAGTCGTTTAGAGAACGACTTTCAATTGCCTCAATGTTGTGAGCAGTGAAAGTTGTGGGATTTTATTACCCCAGCGAAGAAATGTCCGAGCAAAGCCTATTAGCAAATTTATGCCGTGACTACTGTTTTACGCCCATGCCAGACATAAATCAGGATCAAATGCGAGGCGAGGAACATCAACAACATCTCCATTTGGCTGACAGTTTTATTGCCATAATGACGAAAAAAGAGACGACAATAGGGAATAAAGGGGGGAAAGAATCAAAGATAACGCTGACCGCACCCAGTCAAATGGGGGGACACAAGGCTAAACTAAACTAGTTGAATTTCAATTAACAATAAAATTGAGCCATAAATCGGACAAAGGCCACACACAGCCCGCAGCAGCAGCAACGAGTCAACGATTCTCCAATTCTCCAATTCTCCGATTGTTGACGATTGTTATGATCGCCGATCGATCGCTGGTGGTCCCCCTCCTCTATTCAAATGAAAATTAAGTCAAGATATCAACCAAAACAACAACAACAACGTTCGAAGAAATTGAATTATCAATGGGGCAAGGAAAGTAGACGACTGATCGCCGCTAAAGTTGTAACGATCGTTGGACGCGACACCTTCCGATATGTGACCAAGTGACCAAAGCGCCGCACCAGTCGATCTATGGACCTAAGCTCCAACTAGCCAACAATCCAACGATCCAACGATCCAACTATCCATGTGTGTGGCATACTTTAAACTGTCACATAAACTTGAACGCTGATTAGCACAACAAAGTCGGATCGCGGACTCCATGGGAGGATTAAGGCAGAGAGTTACTATAAATCATCAAAAACAGAAAGCTTCAACCCATTGTTTACACATTGTGCGTCACCAATATTTGGTGGCATTAACTCATTTGATTTAAGTAGCTTTTTTTAAAGAGGCAGGGGGTATATGTATTATGACAAGTCAGCGTGTGGGGTCTAAAACTTATGAGCTGAGGTGAAAGAGTCAAAGTGAGAGTCAACTTGATACGAATTGGAAGATCGTTTTCGATCACACGATCGATGCAACAAGGAAGACTTTTTGCTAGTTGCACCTGCAGCTAAACAAAGTTGGTATTAATTTTTAATTGATCAATTATGTTTGTAACAGCAACAACAACTACAACAACGAGTTACAAGAATTGGTAGATCGGTAGAGAGAGAGAGAGAGAGGGGAAAGGAAGAGCTTAAGGAAAACAAAACGCTTGTTGCTGATCATAATCGAAACGATTTAAGTGATTGCCAAAGCTGCAGAAGAAGCAGAACTGGGAGTAGGAGGCGGCGGAGGCACAAACTAATGCCAAGACACAGCTTCGAGTCTGACTCCGACTGCGACTCCCAGCCACGATCTGAACTGCGATCGTTTTGAATGAATAAGAAGAGAAGTTACAACTCGTGTCTGCACCTGTTGCCAGTTGCCTCTTGAGATGCCTCATTCAACAGACAAGGTCGGTGTGAAAATGCATTTGTTTTTAGGTTGTGCACCACGCTAATACTGATGATGGCGCTGATCGCGCCGATCACGATGTGAATCTCGCTGTAGGTGAACGCAAATAGGCGGAGTTTTAATTTAATTAAAAGTTATTAGTGCTAAACTCAAAGGCTTTTGGCATTTAACAGCAGCAAGCGGCAGTCCATGATCATCTTCGTGATCATTAATGATCACTTGATCTTTATGTTTAGTAGCTGGCAATTGGAAATTTGTGATATTCATATCCATATCCCCCTGATGCTTGATGATCTGAGCGACATGTGTTAGATCATTGGACAACTCATTTGCCGATCGTTGATCAATTGAAATGCCAAACACGTACAGCCGTCGAACATGGCGATCAACACCACAACCAACTGAACTAAACTGAAGTGTAGTGTAGTTAAGTCAAGTCAAGTCAAGCCGAGTCGAGTTGAGTCGAGTCAATTCAAGTCATTGATCGTTGAGCAACGTTGATCGCAGCTGATTAATTTCATGTTGTGCTGTTGTCGGCTATGCTGGGAAATTGTTTCAATTAATTTAGTGATTAATCCAAGTACGTGAGCGGTATTTCAAAAGTCTCCCTCTCTCTCTTTCTAACTAAACAGGGACTAAACTGGGTCATAAATGCAGATGAGGTGCGTCCAACTGGAATAATGATCCATTTAGCCAATAGATGGAAGTGAAAATGCCGCATAAACTTAATTGGCCTGGCCAACTGAGACTGAGACTGAGACTTTGACCACGATGACCCAATTTCCTTTCCTGCAATAGTTGACCAATAAAATCAAATTTTAATTTGGTGTTAATGATGCACATGACTACGCTCCAAAGTCACAAAAAAGGCTCTGCTGATTTTGATGGCTTCGGTTCAGTGGTGGCCCACGGTGGCAATCGGCGGGTCTGAGAGTCATACTCGGGACCATAAACGGCATTGAGGAAATTATAAAGGCATAAAGGCAAGCGCAAAGAAGTCGCATGTGCCACATGCCACATGCCGCATGGCAGTTTGCCGCATGTTTGTGTTCGAGGATCGGAGTCTCAGGTGCAGACGTTGTCATGCATATGCATTTGATTTATTAACCTTTCATAGCCATTCGTGTCGACAGCAACAACAACAACAACAACAGCGAAATCACAAAATTAATGCGCATTGAAACGCCAAACATGCAAAGCACAGCAAAAAAATGAGACAGACTGTGAGCAATAGAGGGGGAGGGAGAAGGTGGAGAATGGAGAGGGGGAGGGAGAGGGAGAGAGAGAGGGACCCCCGATCCTTTCATGTGCTTCGACATGTGTTTGATGCCAAAAACAGCGACGTGCTCCGAAAACCGAAATGCAAAGTCCGAAATGCGAAATCTGGGGCTGCCAAGAAGTCCGATCGCGTTCCCCGTTTCCATTCCGCGTTCCCCGTTCCTGTTCCCGTTCCGTTTCGTTCCGTTCTAAGCTAAACTTAAGTAAATGTAAAGTAACTAAGTGTGTATACACGCACGGTGGTGGCCCCCAGGTCTATTTGAGGCAGCTCCACAGCTGCTGCTGCCACAGGGTACAGTTATGTATGTCAGCGACGCTTTTGGAAGGCCTGCCCAAATGCCCAAATGCCAGACAAAGTGGCACGCAGGTCTGGCAACTGCCGTCCGTCTGACAGCAAATTCGGTAGCCTTTTGTGGAATGGATCGCGAAACGCGAACCGCGAATTTCGAATCGCGAATCGCTTTCGAACCCAGCAGACAACAATAAATTTGCGTGCCAACACTTTTTAAAATCTACAGTCCGTGTGCCTATAGGGTATGCTGAATTCAATGCACTGTTGGTGACAAAAACAAATAATTTGAGTTGGAAACTTATTAATTCAAATGAAATTATTTTTTAGTTGACTTAAAATTACAGGTTCTTAACATTTTCATTTTAATTGTTTATTTTGTTGGCGACTTGTTATTGTTATTTAATTACATTCTCAAAATAAAAAGTGTTTTTCAACCTAACATTTCAAGCGTTTTAAAAATATAGAGTATCTGTTGTGCGTTAGATGATTTTGCTCTTTTGGCTCTTTGACTTGTTCAAACGCTTTGGCATTGTGTAACCTGCCCGACATTCTAGGTACATAGTGTCTACACTGTACATATGTACATATATGTACATACATACATACATATGTGCATGGGTAAATGCTTATGGCAGCATGTTCAGCGTGTGTGGGAAATTCGCTGAGCTGATCGCCAGTAGCCAGTGGTTTCAGTGGTTGCAGTGGTTTCATTGGTTCCACTGCGTCTTTCGGACCAGGTGCAGTTATGATTTATGCGCCTCGCCGTTGTTATTGTTGTTCCTGTTGTTGTCGTTGTTGTTCTCCTCGTTTTCCCCCCTCCCTGGCATTGACTGAGGCGTGGGGGCGCCGCCTTAACGTTTCCAACGGCGTAAATTATATTGGGCTTAGCATAAATCGTCAATTACAGCACATGATTATTATTAGGCATTATGGCTCAGGACGGGCCTAAACCTGAGAGCCTGTAGCCTGCAGCCTGAGCTTGAAGCTCCAAGCCTCAACATGGGCCACGCCCCATCCGCGCCAAGCCCAATCCGGCCAGGGGTCTGCTAAAATGCGCTCTTAAGCGCCAGTTTTATGGCAACGCAGCAGCATCCTCCCGGCCAGGCTTTAAATTATGGCCTAGTACGCAATACGCCGCCTTGCCACAGACCTTGTGCATCAGAAAACACAAAATATCCACTAAACTTGCTGACTGAGTGGAGTTGGACAAGAGCCACGAGTGTTCAATCCAAGAAACAACAAGTTATTTACTAAAAAATATCCAAGATAAAATACACAAAATATAGATAAGAATTCTTTTGATTGCCTTGACTTTGTGGTCAACTATCGATCATATTCGTGTCATGTTCTTCCAGCTCTTGTGAGGAGTCAACAGTAGTTGGCCAAGAGATCGTGTTGCTTCGATAGCAAACTAATATAATTAATACAGCTTTCATTAGATGGGGCCATCGAAAAACAAGATATCAAGAAAGGGTCTCTCATAAGCTGATTTACTATTTATCGATAGATGGCCAGCGACAAGCTTATAGATACGATACCAGAATATGCAGATACATTTGATCTTCAGCAACAACAACACAATATAAATCAATCAAAAGCGTACAAGTTCATTGACAGCTCGCACAGCTTGCCAGCCTCAAGCCAACAGAAACAGCAACAGCAACAACAACAACAAGATCAACAACAACAACAACAACAACTAACATGATCCATGATCCTCTGGCAACGGGTCTATGGCCGGTTGGGGCCTGTCAAATAGCCGGACCACATTGTAAGTTATGATTAGCTCAACGCGCTCAAGATTTAAGACCGGAAACGTTGTCGATCTCTGTTAGCCTCTCTCTCTCTCCCCTCTCTCTGTCTCTCTTCTTATCTGGCTGCAGACCAATAATTCAAATTCAAATCTCAATAGTTTTGAGTGATTTGAAATGTGATTTGCGCTTTGTTTTGACTGCAGGCAACATTGCATTTTTATTGGCTTTTCAAGCCCGCATCATCTGAAATCGAAACTGAAAACAAGACAGTCAGTGATCGAAAGAGACGCAAAACTAAATACAGTAAGAGAGAGAGAGAGAGAGAGAGGGAGATGGCTGAAGCACCCACTCTATGACGCCAAATAGCGACGCATAGTTTTGCATAAATTATGGCAAGTTATTGACATTGTCTGCAACTGCTATCGATGGCCAAGAAAATGCTAACAAGTTGAAAAGAATAAGTGGCAAGTGATCGAAGAGTAAATACATTACATTCGATTTATTTGAAATTGAATATAATAAAATACATTTATATTATATATAATTAATAATTAATTAATAATAATAAATATATTATAAGAAGTTTGTTAAAGTATTTTAAATTGAATGTAACTGATATGTTCTTTGCTTACCTTAAGTAAACTTTATTTGAAACAATTTTTATTGATTTTTCAAACTACAATACCATGTTTGGGATGCATTCAACCCAGGCCAAATTTTTCTAGAAACTGCTAATATTTTAAAACTCTCTCAATTTATGTGTCGATTAAAATCAGAAAAAAGCTAAAAATAAAACAATTGGAATTAATTTACATCCCTAAATATTGAAGTTCTGAAATACTAAGATTAATGGCATAAAACTACGTTGCATTTCAACAGATTTCTACCATTTTTGTACCTTGTAAAATTGTATATTATTGAAATAGGAACTTAACATTAATCGATCGATAAGTTTGCCATTCGAAACGCTTGTTGAATCTTCAAACTGCTTTAAGACTTCCCATACATGTCGTTGTTGTCGTTATTACTTTTTTGATTCCTTTTTCTTTATTTTGAGTTTTCCCATGGATGCAATTCGAACTGTAGCAATTGGCAACGTGGCATATTTTGCATATAATTGGCAATAAAACTTCATGTTAATGTGCAATTAATCATATTAGCAATTAACTTTATGCTGTTTGGCTGCGCTGCACGAGATCGTCGCCGATCTTCGATGATCGTGTCGCAAACTTGCTTAGATGCCAATGCCAATGTCAGTGGCATATGCAGTTATTCCCCTTTCATTTCCTCTACCCCTTTAGTCCCACCCATTCCCCTTTTCCCGGTTTGATCCCGTTTTCAATTCCCATCTCGCTCCCAGGCTGAGTTGGGCCAATTTTCAAAATTTATATCTATGTTCGAAACGCCAACAACTTTAGCTGGCCTGTGTTTTGGCCAAATTGAAAAGCGTACGGAAGCCAGTCAAGAGTCGAGAGTTGCAACTGCAACTGCCACACGCCGCACAGATGAGTTTCAAGTTGAGTGCATAAAATTTAAGTATTATGATCGTACATTGCTGGACTGCTGGTCGCTTTATGAGGCCGTAAACTGGCGTAAAACAAACGCAAATTAAATGCAAAATCAAGTGGAAGGACAATTGACGTAGCCATACTAGATAATACCCTGCACTTAAGTCAAATTTGCAAATTTGACAGTGATAAAATGTTTGAAATTATATATAATGTATAAGAAAGAATAGTGGTTTGAGTCGCCGACCTATCACAAAATTAGAACTTCAAGTTTGAAAAAAAAACTGGGTTCGATTCCCCCCATCAATTGTAGTCAAACACGGGTTTTTAAGTTCTTCGGAATGAAATGCAAAAATATAAACTTCTCGTCATTTAAAAAAAGAAAAAGAAAGATTTATCTTTTGATTTGCTCTGGATTAAAAATAAAAACTTGACACAATATGAGAATTGTACTTCTCTTAATATATACAGGGTATTGAAAAGAAATTGACAAAAAACAATAACAACGAGTGTAAGCGGTAGGCACCAACTAGTTAGCCAACAATTAATCAGTCAAGCGTAACGCCATTTGGCACTAAGCGGGGTCTCCACACAATTGACAGCCAATAATCGTTAATTGTTTACCAGTTTTTCTTTATTTTTCAAAGGTTTTCCCTCTTTTTATTTTTATTTGATGTATTGTTAAGTGCCTCCGCCAAACCCTTTGACGATCGACCATTGTCTTTTGTAAGGGGATTCGCAGCGTGTGTTCTTTGATGATCCTCAAGTGTCTTTTCATTAGTGTTCTTCTTGTTGTTTCTTCTGCAAACTGCCGAATTTTGTATTCTTCGGCTACTGGGCATGCGACTTGGCCATAATTAATATCTGTTAACTTACTTAGTTGTCGTATTGTGGCAACTAATGAATCTCATTTCAATTCAACTTGGCGTTTCACATCAGACGGAATGCGGCGTGAAGCGTGTGACAAGCTTAAAGAACTTGTTAGCCAATTGACTAATGTGACTCCAGACTGTCCCAAAGCCAACTAACTGATGTTTGCGACCACATCTATCTATTATTTTTTTCCACGACAAATGCGATTAATTAAAGTGTCAATAAGCTGAAGATTTTATTTATGAATTTAACTCAATAAGTATGGCTATTATTTATCATACTTTTTAATTTTTGTTTAATACTAAATATTATACTATATTTTAAATATTTGTTATAAAACTATTTCAAGAGATTTTAAGATCAAAGTTATTATTTTTCTAAAATTTTTATCTTTGATTCTTTAAAAACTTATGCAAAGCAACATTTATTTATTATTTAAATCAACGGTGGGCACGCAGTGGCTCCGGGAGCAGCGACTGCTCCCAACTACTTTTCTGCTCATTCTTTTGTTGCTGATGTTGTAGTTGTTATGCTCCCAAATTAAGTTTATGTGCCCACCGCTGATTTAAATCGATTATAAACGATATGACTTTTATCCAAATCTTGTCTTTTTTCTAATTTTAAATAAATGTTTAATCAGATCTAATTTATTCTCTGTATTCCTTTTAAATTCGACTCATGCGCAATGAATTTTGGCTGGCGCACAAAACTATGCAACACTTTTTTTTGGTGACAGTTGCAGAACTCAGTTGTTCATTATCCGTTGGCCTTTGAGCGATTTCGTTTTCCATTTCATTCTCATTTGAGTTGAGTGCAGAAATGAGAGTGAACAAATTTAGAAAACGCTCAATTACATTTCACTTTCCAAGGGAAGGCCGCACAACATCGGCATACACACACCAGAACCATGTGTGTGCCATACTCTGCCCTCCTCTCATGATCTTTTAGTGGGTTATACAATGTGTGTTGTTTATGAAGAGGCCTGTGCCACGAGTGATTCCAGCAAAATACTCACTGAGGGGACGAAGCAACAACAACAGTTGTCGGTTGTCGGTTGGATTCGTTTCATTCTGGGCCTCATTTAATTGAAGAGATTTATTTGTCGAGCTCTGAGCATAATTCTCAGTTGCGATCCGACGACAGACCCCATCGAACCGAACTAAATCGAATCGTATGAAAGCACCGTACCGTACCGTTAGTTGGAGCTACAATAAAAGCAACAACAATTATTAATAATAAATACACGTTCGTAATTAACATTTTATAGAATTTTTTGTGTGTTCCGTTCCGCGCAGTGTGTGTTTCAACAGAGTCAAGTGTGCAGTTAGTTTTCTCGAGTGCCGCGGAAATATTTCTGGAATTTTAAGTGGATTGCTAAAAATGCTGAAAAATAACACAAAACAAATATAAAAAATAAACAGAAAACCAAAACAAAACAAAAAGAATGGAGAATATTTAAATTTTAAGTGAAACGTGACACAAATTGGATAAGAGATTTTGCAATATATACTCAATTCTGAGGTAAATTTCTCTATATATATTTAACACTAAATATAGTACATGATAATGTTATATTATTTTAAATAGTTTTGTGTGTAGTGTGTAGTTTTTTCTACTCTCCTATACTTTCGTTTACTTATGTTATGCTTTGCGTAATTGCGCAAATTATTTGTTTAGACCACTTTTTGATTGACCGCACAGCAATTTGACTTTTTAACCCAATCGTTTTTATTTTGTCTGTTTTTATGGGGTAAACAAATAGCAACAACTATTGTATTGTGGTCCCATCCAATTTGCGTGTTGCCTTCGTCGCAGTCAATCGTTCAATTATCAAAACTGTTTTCCATGCCCCTTCAACCCATTCTGTAGGCGGACTCTCCCCATTTAGCCTCCCCCATCCACGGCACATGCCACAAATTTTATGCTTTATGACCAAATTGAAAGCACCTTTTATTTTGTTTTCGGAACACAACACAAATTACCGCTAGTTATTTGGTTTTTCCCATGAAATTTTCAACTTCATCTGCCAGTTGCACAGTTTTCCACAGCTTTCTGTGTTGTTTATCAACACATATCGGCCGAGGCGTCTGCATTATTCCCGCACGAGTGATATGAACATGCAATATTTTTCTCGCCGCATAAACAAACATTTTTAAATTATCTGTCTGTACAAGTTAACTCGCATGTGTCTGAACTGTCGTCGCAACTTTACGCCACATTCTGTGCTTCTGTTTCCCATACCCTGTAACTAAACTTAGTGAGTCAATTGGCCATGATAAGTTATCATCGACTCACAATCGAATTGCACAGCACAGCTGTTTTTGCTGTCGCAGTTTATTCCTAATTCCAACCAATTGCTTACACACACATTTGTATGTTTTCGAATGTTAAACTGAATATTTCTGAATAATCAAGTGGTAGTATACAAACAAACATTTGTATTTAATGTATTGTATAGGGTATCTGCTAGTCTAGATAGTTATAGCCACACAATTATTATTTGTTGCTTCTGTTTTGTTGCTTTTGGCAGTCGTTGGATTGTTCCATTTCAGTGTAGATCGTCACAGATCCATTTGTTTAGCTATTTGCTGAGCTGTAACAGTTTGCTAGCTACCCGATGGGTAGATCGCTTACACACACTGTCATATACAGTCACATACAGTCACACACATTCACACACATTCACACATCTGCGCTATTTATTTAGTTCATAACCTTCGGGAACTCACGTATTCGCGCGCATATTTAATGTGAAATGCAACGAATCGATCCGAATCGCGCACTTCGATTGTAACTAATTCATCGAACGTATTTTCGCATATTCGAAATATTTAAAATGGATTTGAACTTGAAAAGTTTTCTGGCCAATATTGAAAGTGGAATACAGAATACTTGCTCAATTGTTTAGGTGAGAAAATAATATTGTTTATTTGCTTATTTAGTGCAAATCATGTGTCTATTTTTGGTCATAGCAGGAAATATATTATATAGTCAAATAGGTGCGAAGGTCACATCGGGGCAGATCCAGAGCTAGCATTTTAGTGGGTCTGACGTGATCAGGAAACTCGTGGCAAACAACCCTTCCGAGTGTGCATGGCCCCGACTCGTGCTACTCGTGGAGAAACAGACGCCGTCAACACATGCAACACATGTGGCACGAACGACAAACAGACAAACAGAAATCGAGGCAAGTCCCAAGCAGGCAGACAGGCACAGGCTATTGTAGGTAATGTCGGAGAGACCCTGTCCCGCCTCTGGAAGATGTTGATGATGTGCCCACATGGCAGACAGGGCGAGGCAGCACAGAGACGAGAAAAGTCCCTCAATTCGAATCGAATGACAACAATAGCGCACCAAATGCGACTGGAAACAATATTTTCCCTTGTCCCTTGTCTTTGGAACGGGTACAACAATCCAATACGAATGCGACGATCTGTTTGTCAAAGGAAGCGGACAACGGAGGGGATAACTTTAAACAAATCGAATACCCTGGAATACGGAATCTTCGAATTATTTAATTTAAAGTAAAATAAAAGCAGCAAAAATGAAGGCAAAAATTCAAAAACTGTATTACAAAATTAGCTACTTAGATTAAATTTAAATTAAGTTAAAAATGACTGAAAACCCAAGCAACTTGTAATTGTTTTAGGGTCTGGGGTTATTCAAAAAATTTCAATGATCCAACAATTGCTGCAAGGTTTGGGAAAAACTCAAAAGATCCAATCCAGATCAATGATCATAAGTATTATTATTGTTATTGTGATTTACAAATTAAAATCCAATCAAAATAGAATTAAGTCCTCCTAATTGTAGTTTAAAGTCAAAAATAATAATGATTGCAAATAAAAATTATTGCATTCCAGGGTATATTACAGTCGTACATTTGACTGGCTTGGTGTTTGTTTTTAATTTCTTTTAATTTCTGCTGCCTCTGTGCCACAGATGTGGGCTGAAAGATCCGTTGAGAGCACTTTGAGAGCGACTGTGTCTGTTTTAATTAAGCGAGAGTAACTGAGGGAGTGAGAATATTATAACAGGGGGTGAGGGAGAGTAAGTGAGGGACAGAAAGAGAGAGAAAGAGCGAGAGAGAGAGAGTGCATCGACACGCATATGTGAAAAATTAAGGCTGTCTGAAAGCGAAAAGGCGCAAAAGATGCGGGAGAAGCGAACGAAGGCAACGATCGACGACGAATATTTTGATGCCCACCCGGCAAAAAAATACCCAACACACACACACACACACACTAATACACAATTGAGTGTGTTTGTGCTCTACGAGAACAACATCAGCAACATACATTGAATTTAACGGCAAAAAAATAAAAGTGGAAGCAGGGCCACTAAATTGAGTCGTTTGAGGCGCAGTCGCAGTGGAAGTCACAGTGAGTAGGACGCGTTGTCAGTTGTTGTTGTTGTTATTGTTGATGTTGTTGTTGTTAGTGTTGTTGTTGAGCGTAGGAGCAGCATCTGTGTCTGTGTCTGTGTCTGGCCTCTGGTTAAAATGGTGCTACAAAGTCTCGTCTCTGTTGAATTTAGAACAGTTTTCAAACGGCGCTGCGGAAATTCACAACGTCGAGCAACGCGCTCTAAAAAGATCGGAGAATAATCGCAATATATATCGCACCCTCAACACAACAAATTACTATATATTCAAGAGTTGTACTGTTCTCCCCACAAAATCACTCTCTTGCTCTCTCTATCTCGATCTTTCGGTATCTCTCTCTGTTGTGTAAATCTAAATGTATCTGTGTTTTTGTGCAAAAAATAGAACAATATCGAAAAAGTAGCTGTCATTTAAATGAACTACATGCAGCTGTAGCCTGTGTATGTGCCTGTTCCATTGCGAGTACTTCTAGGTAAACATCCATTTCCATTTCCATATCCCCTTTCTCTCCTCCGCTCATCAGTGATCACCTCAATAAAAACTGCTAAACTATTTTACATTTGCTGCGGGCTGTAACTTTGGTAGGAACCCCACAGTTCCCGAGTTCACAGAGCTCATAAAAGTGCACAAAATAAGTATATAAATTGTGAAGACCATTGTGATTGTTAGCTACAGCTATACTACTTTATAAAGAACTTGAATGGACTGGATATATTATTTGTTAGTGCATAAATTTGATGTAAAAAAAACTCAATTGTTAAAAAATTCCAAAAAGTTTGTTCAGTTTCTATAGAATTTTCCAAATACGTCTTAAGAAAATTTAAAATTTACTACTTTATAAAGAACTTGAATGGCCTGGATATATTATTTGTAAGTGCAATAATTTGATGTAAAAAAAACTCAATTGTTAAAAAATTCCAAAAAATTTGTTCAGTTTCTATAGAATTTTCCAAATACGTCTTAGGAAAATTTAAAATGAATGATGTCTTATGTTTAATATTATGATATTTGGGCAAATGTTTCTAATAAATATCGTTATTATTATAATATTAATTTTAAGTTTGGATTATATTTACATATTTTAACCGTCTTTTGAATAACTCTTTTTTTTAATTTGAGATCTTGCAATGTGAGCTCATTTCTTGAGTTTTATTTGAATGGCACGCGCGAAATAAAAAAATTCAGCGGAAATGTGTGCGACATTTTAATTGAAGCTCGCCAAAATCTAAATGGCTTTTAATCAGTTGAAATCACAGTAATACGCTCTGAAATTAATTGGCAAGCACAGAATTTAATTCAATTTATTTAAATACAAGACGAAAAGAAACAAAGTAAAATTAGCAAATAACGTAAATTTTTCAGAGGAAAAGTTTATAAACAAGCGCAAAATATAGACACATTTTACGAGTTTTGTGTTCAAGTATTGCCAAATAAAAAAAAGAAAGAGAAAACGGCGCAAAATGCGAAAACAAAATTCGAATTGAACTCAATATATTGGCATTTTCCGGTACACAAAACGGATGTACGATTTACACTTTGCTACATAGCCACAGTTGTATGGTGAATATTTCTCCCTCTATATGTTTTTCATGGTTTTATGAATCTCTGGCTATCTTTTGCGCACTCTCGTGCTGTAGATACGTGCGAGTTGATGAATGTGTACCTATAGATGCAGTTGCAAAATGCTTTTGATTGGTAGTGTCTTGAGCTCTTTTTGGTTAGCAGAATGTCGCAATCGGTAGTTTATTATACCCTGGAATTTTAAGGTGGATACAAATGGAATGGTTCTCTGTATTAAATCATTTTAAAATGCCCATCAACTTCCGTCTTCTTAATCAGAATGGCTTCTGGTATCTTATTGGCTACAATAATATACTATACAATACAATGCAATACAAAATCCAATATCCTGTAAATATACAATTAAATTGTTCAAATTTTTACATCAAATCTTTGCATTCATTATTCGTGGAATCATAATGTTTCTAATTATATTCGAAGGCCTATATTTTGATGCGTTTAACTCAGTCAAAATGTGTGTTAAGTCACTTCCAATTCAAGTAGAGGGTATCTACAGCCTAAAAATTGTCAAATCTCTTGCAAAGCGGAAACAAGCATAAATCTAATCATATCCACTTTTCCAGGTGTTGCAGTCAACCAGGCAGTAGCTATATATAACATACACACACCTTAAGATCTATGGAACTGCACCACACCCACGATCATCATCATCATAAGAGGACGTCGACGGCGACGACGACGATCAGATCAGATCTGGGAGTGACATGTGAGGTAAACATGGCTGCCATAAATCCATCAACGTGCTGAATAAATCACATGCCACAGGCGACAATAATTAAGAGCCCTTGAGTGCATAATATTTTCGGGAAGTGTATTTCCGTTACCCATAAGGCAAGGTGATCATCTGAATCCCAATCCGAATCCGATTCAGATCAAAAGGCGCCGCACACACACAGATACACACACATGTTGCTGGCGATCAAGTTGAGCAAGCGGCAACTGTTGTTATATCCATCTATAAATTAGAAACATAAAAAACAACATACTAGAAGATCACTGATCTGCCAGAGAGTAAAGCGAGGGAGTGTACGCTCTCTCTCTCTCTCTCCGTCTCATTTAAAGTGGATTTCCGGTGAATAAAAAACAACGAGAGCAACACATGTGACAGAGACACAAAGTTGTTGCAGTTGCAGTTGCCGTTGAAGTGGAGGCGCAACCCCATTTGACTGGAAAGAGAGACAGGAACCGGAGACTCGAGTACCGAGTACTGAGATACGAGACCCGAGAGCCCGAGTGTCACTTAGGGGCAGAGTTACAAAAATAAATACCCACCAAACAAGAACAAAATAAACGTGTGGCGGCAACAGTTGTTGCCACAACGTTGCAAGCAACATGTCCCGTTGCCTGCTGCTTCTCTTGTGCTTTGTCCTGGCGACGGCAGCACTGCGATCGCCAGCAGGTTCCCAGGAGCTGAGCAAGGATGACGACGGAGTCACCACGAATGCCTCACAGATCGCCAACAGCAACAACAACGCAGATGAGGACGCAATGGATGCCGATGAGGACGACAAGCTGAGCGGCACAGGCGCTGGCTCAGGAGGCAGTGGCAGCGGCAATGACAACACCAAACAGTATCCACCTCGATTCAGGAACCTTAAAAAGATGAGCACACTGTACACCCGACCCTCGGGGTCATCCGTATCCCTGAACTGTCAGGCAGTGGGAAATCCAGAGCCGAATATCACCTGGTATCGCAACGGGAGCATCGATTTGACTCGCACTTACGGCATTTACCGCAAGACCAAGTGGCAACTGAACATGGAGGACCTGGTGCCGGAGGACAGCGATCAGTACGCCTGCAAGCTGTGCAATCCCCTCGGCTGTCTCACCCACGTGATGAACCTGATGGTCAGCGATCGCGTCAACCACAAGCCCATCCTCCTCAAGGGTCCCGCCAACCTGACGCTGCTGATCAACGAGAGCGGCCAAATGGAGTGCAAGTATCTCTCGGATTTGACCAGTAAGAAGGCCTGGATCTTTGTGTCCTGCCGGAGCAGCAACAACTGCAGCACCAATCGCACTCTGCTCGCCGAGGACGTCGATCGGCTGGAGTTCGCGAACGTCACCCAGGCCCAGGAGGGCTGGTACACGTGCATCGAGAGCAACAGCCTGGGCCAGTCCACGAGCAGGGCGTACCTCCGGGTGGCGAGCAGTCGCCAGCAGCTGCTGGAGGTGAATCTGGGCAGTGTGGTGCGGGAGAACGCCATGATGGCCGTGGTGATCACGGTGATCGTTCTGCTCATCATTCTGTGCATCATCTTTGTGGCCTACGCTGTGCGCAAGATGAAGCATGAAAAGGTCCTCAAACAGCGCATCGAGACGGTCCATCAGTGGACGAAGAAGGTCATCATCTACAAGCCATCGAGCGGCGGCGACTCCAGCGGCTCCATGGACACCATGATTATGCCAGTGGTGCGCATAGAGAAACAGCGCACCACCGTCCTCCAAAGCGGCAATGAACCCGTGCCCTTCAATGAGTACGAGTTCCCTCTGGACTCCAACTGGGAGCTGGCTCGCAATCAACTCGTGCTGGGCGCGACTTTGGGCGAAGGCGCCTTTGGGCGAGTGGTCATGGCCGAGGTGAACAACGCCATTGTGGCGGTCAAGATGGTCAAGGAGGGTCACACGGACGACGACATTGCCAGCCTCGTGCGCGAAATGGAGGTCATGAAGATCATTGGACGGCACATCAACATCATCAACCTGCTCGGCTGCTGCAGCCAGAGTGGACCGCTCTATGTCATCGTGGAGTATGCTCCGCACGGCAATCTCAAGGACTTCCTCTACAAGAATCGACCCCTCAGCAAGGAGCAGATGGAGTGCTCCCAGTCACAGTCGGGACCTCCGACCGGACCACAGCACCTGATCACCGAGAAGGATCTGATCAAGTTTGCCCATCAGATTGCACGTGGCATGGACTACCTTGCCTCCAGACGTTGCATCCACCGCGATCTGGCGGCTCGCAATGTCCTCGTCAGCGATGACTACGTGCTGAAGATCGCGGACTTTGGACTCGCCCGAGATATACAGAGCACCGACTACTACCGGAAGAACACCAACGGACGTCTGCCCATCAAGTGGATGGCGCCGGAGTCGCTGCAGGAGAAGTTCTACGACTCGCAGAGCGACGTCTGGTCCTACGGCATACTTCTCTGGGAGATCATGACGTTCGGCGGACAACCGTATCCAGCTATCATGTCCGCCGAGGAACTCTACAGCTATCTGATGTCCGGTCAGCGCATGGAGAAGCCGGCCAAGTGCTCCATGAACATCTACATTCTGATGCGGCAGTGCTGGCACTTTGATGCCACCGCTCGTCCTCCCTTCACGGAGATCGTGGAGTACATGGACAAGCTGCTCCAGGCCAAGGAGGAGTATCTGGACGTGGATGTAGCCAACCTGGAGACGCCGCCCTCCACCAGCGACGAGGAGGAGGACGAGGATGCTTCCGACATGGAGCAATCGCGCTATCACTACTAACTGATCGATAACGATAACAATCGATTACCCATCGCCATATAATAAACTGTACATATCATACTTAGCTCCCGGGCTATCATCTAACGATAAGTCTGTAAATCGATAGAATTGAAAATGCACCAAAGGCATGAACCAAATAATTTGAATTAGCTCTAAGGCAGCTCTACGATATTCTTAAATATATTTTAGTTCTTAAAACACTTTTCAACTTTTCTGTTTTGTATTGCACTTTAAAGGCAATAAATAATGTTAAGGAGAAAGAAACCGAGATACTCTACTGTATGCCCAGTCCTAAGATTTTAAAAATAATGCGATATGAAAAATTATTTCTTATAAAGCATTTGTGCTTATCAAAATTGTGTTGATAAAACAATATAACAAATTCTAAAAACCATTTTAAAAATAAGAATAATTTTTTCGGCATATTTAATTTATTTCGGTATTAATATTTCTATATAATTAAATTTTATTATATTACATGAGAGCAGCGCTTGTGTATATTTAAAATATTCATTATATATGTATAAATAATATTTAAATCAATTAAAATTATAGGAATCCGTTTTAGTGTGTATGAAATGTTAGTTTTGTATAATGGTTGTATTTGTATTTGTACTGATTTACATATCATAGTATTCGAGTTAGTGAAGTTAAGATCAACAATCAGCAGTTTCTTCTAAGCAATTGTTTATGTATATAGAAATTAGCTTTGCATGCTCGAGTGCCTCATCGAACAATAAATGTTGTACTCATAGTCTTAACTCAAAAATGAACACGACCAAGAGCCAGATCATGACGTCTCAATTTGAAAATCTGTGAGAAATACTTATAATAACGACAGCAACAACACTAAAAATATCTGTCGATTTGTACAGCACGAGGCACGCGCGTCACTAAACGAAAAATGATGAATGAAACGGCTCGCGGTTGGTTCCCCTTTTTGGTGGTTTTTCAGAGGGGGTCGGCTGGGTGGGGGCTCTTGAACCCTGGGTCTTTAGCAACAGCAACAACGGCAGCAGCAGCAACGGCGTTGGCGGCTCGTTTGTTGACGCGCCAAAATGCCACGAGCGTCGACGTTGCTGCCTCTCCGCGGTGCTGGCGATGCAATTAGACGATAATGTGGCCAAGACAAAGATACTTACAGAAAAAAACAAAAAAACACGAAATAAAATGTTAAATAAAAGAATATAGGCTTTCCATGTATTTGAAGCCAGGGGGCTATTGTTGGCCGAGTTGCTTGAGTTGTTTCTGTTTTGGCATCGATTGCGACATGGTAAGATTTGATTCGATTTCTACCTCAATTTAAATTAAAATCAGCTAAACATTGTAATAAATACGAGAATAATGAGATTTAAGCATAGATGGAGCTTGAAGTTTTTTCAGTTTATTTCATAGAGATTCTTGACGGGCACAAGCCTTAAACGGCTTTGATATTCGATTTAGCTAGAAGAAACTGTGGACTCTCAAGAGAATGACCTTAATACATTTTTTTAATCCTAAAAGTATAATTAACATTAGTTTTCTATTTCACATACCAGCTGTAATCCGATGTATCTTTTCCATTTTGTACAGTTTCATGTACTTTATTCAAACAATTCCTGGATCTAATGCAATGCATTGACTATCATAACGTATTTCTTGCTCGTTGGTACATTTTTTGAGTGACCCACTGTATTACACGACAAATTTTCATCGCTTTCCACAGCAGATCATTAATTATGCGGCATTAGGCGATCGATGATCGAGGGGATCGCCAACGCAGTTGATGCCTCGATTATTAATCTCAATATCTTTTGTGTAAACTGCATTTTCGATAATTTATCAATTCAGTTTTGAGGCCTTCAAAAACACAAAAATGAACATAAAAAAAAGAAGTGTGGCATTAAAATTGTTTTGTCTGTTGTTTTAATTAGGGCTTTGGGGATTCTGTGGGCGTGACGGCGATGCGCCTCTAATGATCGGAAGTTTGACACGTGTCTAAAATGCTGGACGTGGGCGACTGACCACAACCACAACAACAACCACAATGGAAATGGAAATGGGCGTGGGCTGAACCCCGCCCCAGCATCGACATCGGCATCGACATCGGCAATTGTTGCGTGAATATGTTAATTGAAAAATTTGTTAATTGAGCTATGAAATAGCATTTCACCAGAGCTACTTCGCTGATCATACGAGTAGACTCTCGTACCTGTGATCTATCTATCTATCTACAATATATATCAGCTGTCCAAATATGCGGGCACTTAACCAACATACATAATTCGTAACGATCGTCTGTCTATCGATCGTGCCGTCAGGTGCGCAATATCTGCGCTGTCTCAACTGATCAATTAATTTTAGTTGCATTTTCCATTTTGGCCAAAAGTCGTCTATTAATTTGCATGCGCTTTTTGTGTTCGTCGATCGATTGCTGCGATCGCGCACTCTCGAGCCTTGCACAGGTTGCATGCCCCACACAGTCGCAGTCTCAGTCCCAATCCAAGTCCCAGACCAAGTTCCAGTCTAGTCCAGTCTCTGGTGTGCTGTTCCATTTGAAACAATTTTAAAAGTCTACAAATTGCCTGTCCAATCCACCGATCTCACTTGCTGCCAGTGCCTGCTGCCCCCTTTGCCTGCCAGTCTGTCCGTCAGTCTGTCCGTCTGTCCGTCAGTCCGTCAGTCAGTCCGTCAGTCAACTGCCAAGCCAAAATCGATTGCACCGCTCCGATTTGACCTCGTCTTGCGGACTCTGCGCAGTTTTGGAAAGTCTCGGCAATGTCTGTGCATACGTCGTATTCAGTCGTCTCGAGTGCTGTTGAAGTCCAGTTTTCATTCCGCATCTGAATAATTGTTTTTGTCTTGATAATTTGATTTGCATAACTAAATTTTTTATTTGAATACCGACAGAAGTCCGGCAGACAGCTGGAGATTCTATATCTGAACTTATGGCTTTTCATGGTCGTTAGTTTCTACCTGGCATAAAAACTTACAAGCATTACAAACTTGTACTAAGTATGTTTATGAAAACAGTTAGGATCAGGCTAATTTTTTGTTTTTTGTTGAATTGTTCTGAAAAACATTCAAATATGATGGCGATTAATGGTAGAAGTCATGGATAGATAAGATTTTTTAATTTGAATTTTCTCATTGCAACTACATCTTTATAAATAAATATTTCTTTGGTAAATGATTATTTCATTTGTGGAACTTGAAATTAGCACAGACTTTCTCTTTTTTAAACAAGTTCAAATATACTTATTAGAATAAGTTAAATTATTTCTGAGCAGTTAATAATGAGAAATAAATAAAACAGTAGTTGTTTTTCCTAATTCACGAAGTTTGTACTTTTTCCGCAATCATTTGGTTGTCTTCGAATTCGAATTTTACCTTTTCTAAAAAATTGGGAAGAAGATCATTGAATTGCTGAATCTCGAAAATAAATAAACAAAATGTTTGCTTTGTTAAGACCTGATCGTGTGTTTGGTTTGGATATGAATCAGTTTACCTGATGCTGGCACCTGTCGATTTCGATTCCGATCTAGCAAAGTTTAAAACGAAACCTCAAAGAAATTTGAATGCGAATGTTAACTTGAATTTGCTCACCGGAAGTGTTGATTCATTGGATTAGTGCATCATTTTTCAAATGATTTGCGATTGAAATTAGTTTTACGGAACTAAACAGAACTCTTGTTCAATGGGTCGTATGAGTAATTGCTAATCTGTAGTTAAACGTTTCTCTCTGCAATGCAAATTTCACGTTAATAACAAACTTAAGTTGTTATTGTTGCTGCTTTTCATTCATAAAATAACAACAGTTTCATAATCGAAACCGCAGCCCGGCAAACCGGTTTATTTACTTACTTTGTTGTTTTTTTTTCGATTTGTTTTTTTTTTTTGAATGATCGAAAAACATTTTTAACGATTTTGTGATCTTTACTACATGATCACTTGACTTGGCTTACAAACTATGCAAATGTGGCAACGTTTGGCCATGTGGGCGGCAGCTGCGGCTGCAAATGAGCGTCAGAGTTGACTCGAATGTAAAAAAAGCAACAACATAAAGTCGAAACGAGCGAAACTCTTGGAGATTTTTATGAATGAAACTCGATGGAGGTGACAACGCAGAGTATCGCAGTGCTTTAAATTCAGAGTCAGAAAAGAGGGAGCGGAGCGGAGCGGAGGGAATGAATCTCCGAGCGGATGTGCCTAATTAACAATGCTGATTACATTTGATATTTTTGTATATTTTTATTAATTAGAATTATATACTTTTTTTAATAGAAGCTGGCAATTTAAATGAGCGAAAGGCTAAGTTGGTTGCCATGCGACAGTTAATGATGATCCAGATGATGATGATCATCGTTATGATCAGGTTGATTAACAGCAACAGCTGCAGATCAGATACAATCTATTTCGTAGAATAATCAACATTGCAATGATTGTTTTTATTTTCACAGATTATAAAAGTTTCTTATTAGCTTTTGGCAAACATAGAAATATAAATGATTAATTATAATAATTCAACAATGAAGTATTAAATTTGTGCTTGTATTGGTTGCTATAACGATCTGAGAGGGAACTTTTAAAAGCTTTCTCCTTGACAATATTGAGATAGGATATTCCTAAAATCCCACAGTTACACTTCTGGGTTTTTGATATGAGAAGAGAATTTCTTAGTTAAAATTTGTGTACTTAAGTTGTAGAGCAACTGGAGTACAACCTGTAGCCCCAATTTAAGTATCATTTTCCAGCTGTGCCATCAACGCCGTTGTAGTTGTAGTTGTTGCTGTTGTTGTTGTTGTTGTTGTTGTTGGTCTTTGCCTTTCGCTTCGTTTTGCTACTGTTAAACGCAAAATTTATGAACAATTTTCAAAAAAAGTCACGCGTTAAATGTACGACACGAACTCACGCGACAACCGACAACAAGAGAAGGGCGTGGAATCAGGGGGAGAGGAGAGAAGAGAGAAAGGAGGTAGACAAAGAGGGCAGCAGGATGTGGGGGGCATGGGGAGTGGCAATTGCAGATGATTTCGTTAACGCGTTGGCCGACTGCCTGCCCTGACTACTGACTCCTGACTCCTGACTCTTGGCCAGCAATCGCATTCGCATTGGCCCTTTGTATTGCGCCTTGTAATATATTTTATTAACAATAAAATGTTAAGTGCCACAAGGCGATGAGGAGACGGAGTGAGGAGAAGAAGAGATGATGCTGCCTGCTGCGTCTCGATGCGACGCTGCACACGGCCAATGGGCTACTGTGTGTTGCAAGGAGCGAGCGGCAAGTGGCAAGTGGCAAGTTGCAAGTTGCAAGTGGCATGGCCTGTCCGTTGGGCTTATTGTGTGAAAAATAAGATAAACTGCGTGCGCACATATAATCGCGCCATGAATCAAAATCACACCAGTTGGCTATATATAGATATCCGGCTAGCCAGGATTCCAGCTAACGAATGCCAAAGTCAAGCTCTCTTTCTCTATCTCTCGCTGTCTCTGTCTCTTTCACCATGTATGTGCCACCTGTGGCCTTTGCGACTATGCAAATCCCTAGAAGTAAACCAGATTGTGGCATGCCCAATTCGGTGGGGACAACTGCCACCCACAATTGGCAACAGAAAATAGCGGCCACAATTAACCGTACGATGCAAATCGAACAATGACCATAAATAGCTGCAACCAACTAGAAACTACCTTTTTGCCAACTTCTGGTTCTCCTTTTCGATCTACTAATTTCATAGCATGGAAAATGGAAATTCCTTTTTGCCACACACACACACACACACACACACACACACACACATACATACATGAAAAATTGTGCTGCTGCCGCGGTGACAATGTCAAATTGTGCTGGACCCTGTCAGCATCATCAGTGGGGCATTTATCTTGCACCCGCTATAAGGTCCAATTCTGGTTGCAGTTGCAGTACCACTGGCAGCACCACCATTACCATTACCATTACCAGTAGCAGTAGCAGTGGCAGTGGCAGTGGCAGCAGGTGAAGTTGCTGGCAGAGACCACACAACATTTGCGACATTTTCAGTGCTGCATCATTTATCTATTTCGGATTTATCATTGATTAATCGCCAGCGGCTGCGGGTTCCTGGATGCGTGTGACGCCAGTGGCTACTAGATTATACACTGCGACAATAAGTGGATACGCTTGAGAGTGTCCTTTACAAAAGATGGAAATATTGTTGTCCTTTAACTTGTGGGTTTGAGTTTTCGATGTGAGAATAGTTTATTAATCCAATTTTTTTAAATATACTTTAGAACTAATATTTTTTTTCTTCGTAAGAACTTAATTCTAAATGTTGAGGGTTTTTAAACCAAAGCAACTATCATGATTATGACTTTATTGAAAAGGATAATAATATCGGTTGTCATCTTGCATTTATTCTATTTAATCAAATAGTATTGTTTTTGCTATCAGCGCATAAGAAAGGAGGTGGTTCAGTTAAAATATGATTAGAATTGCTCTCAGCTCGATTGTTTTAAAATTTAAAATTTACACTTTGAGTTACCTATTAAGTCAAAATATAAAATATACTATATATATTTTAACACATTTCACTTAAATGAACATCAACTAAGACTGTATTTATTGGTACTATTCATGTTTTCTTTAGTTGTAGTGCTTTGTATTAAATGGCTGAATTTACGTTTATATTTATTTTGCTATATTTTTGGATTGATTACTATGCGCTCAGTGTAGTACAGTGTGTGCTCTCTAATCGGCGGCATATTTGCATATTCGCTTCATGCAGCAAATGGTCCAGTCAATGATCGTTAAGCCGACTTGAGAGCGCAGTCATAGCCACAGTTTAAGCTGGGCTGGGCTGCAGTTGGAGATGGAGATGGAGTTGGAGTTGGAGATGGGCTGGTCGGAGGCATTTGTGTTTGTCATTGGCCAGCTCAATTAGCGTGCCACAGATCGATGGGTGCAACCGTGCACCTGTACATGCATATGTGTTGTTGCATGCAACTTCGGTGACTGTGTTCGAGGTCAATCTACTCTCGAGTTGAATGTGCAGCACGTGTTGCTGCCGCGCTAATTGGATGCATCCGACACGGGCCTGAGGGCCTTTGATTATGACTTGTGTGCTTGTGACCAATCAGCGAGCATTTGGCTATGCCACTGGAATTTGTAGCACCTTCGAAAGCGACGCGGATCGGAAGCCAAGTCCAAGTCGAAGTCGGACTTAATCCTGTCAAGCTGTTAAATTAATTTCTGTGGCGCGCGATTCGTGCATAATTTCCAAAGCAAATAAGCAGCCGACCGACAAACTGTCGGCTTAAATGGCCGAAACGTGATCGCCAGTTCAAGGGCCACAAGCTGCTGAAAAGTCGACGAGTCAACTTGCCCCAGTATCATTGATATGGCAAACCTCCAGCAACTGTGAATTCAATTGCTAGCGAATTTGAGCTAGCAGCTAACTGTGGCAGCTAGCTGAAGGCAAGTCTGTGGCAGCAACAGTATCCAGTATCCAGCATCCAGCATCCAACATCGAGCACCTGTATAAAGTGTTATAATCCATCATCGTAATCAACGTTGCCCGCTGCTTGATAATTGTGTTGCTGCCTCAGAGCTCTCAGAGCTCTCTGGTTGCGCCACTGGCGATCGAGCAAAGCCAAATAACTGTAACTAATGGAAATTGTAACACTTTGGCAATGTTTTAAATGTTGCTGCTGCTGCTGCTGCTGCCCCATGCAAAATGATTTTCTTTAAAGCGTGTTTATGACGCCTCGTCAGGCGTTCAAAATTGATTAGGATTAGGCCAGCGGCTGCCACGACCAATACACCAAGAACAACAACAACGACAACAACAACGATTAACTGGACTCCGGTCAGTACTCAACTCAACTCAACTCAGTTATTAGCTCGCAATTGACCACTCGAAAGTGTCCAATTGGCCACGCATTCAGGCCAAATTATCGGCATTGCATTTACACAGGAGGCGATGACTAACAACTAATCGACCAATCGACCAGCCCCGATAAATGCCATCGATCTATCAAGATTGACTCATATCAGACGCGATACAGGTCTACAAAAAAGAAAGAAAGAAAGAAGGGTTGACAAAAAAGAGGAAAAACCCAAAGAAAAGCTGTAGTTAATAAAAAATTCAGTTAGCTTTTCGAGTAGCCAATAAAAACAAATCTTGTAATCCTTCAATTGAATTCCGAAGACCCAAATTTTTCAAGCTGCTAACTTTTTATAAATTTAAGGGCGTAGCTGATTTATGAAATATACATATATGATAAGTTCAGCTTCCATGTGTTTATTCTTCATATAATATTTAAAATTAAATGTAAATACTATTTTAGCAATTTGTGTCATTGTCAATAAATTTAAATTCAAACCTTGAGAAAAAGTTTAATACAGTTTCCCATTTTTATTGACTAACTGTAGTTGGTAGAACCTATCAATATACATATTTATTGCAATTGATCCTTCAATGTCACTTTACTTAATGCAAATGCTCTATGTTTTCACCAATTATGCATAGAGAAGTGTGTTGAGTTTATTCCCCAAATTGGTAAGAACTGTCAGCGTATCTGTGGCAAGTTGTGTTCTTCTTTGGGGAGCTTAGCAAACTGTAAGTTGGAGCATTCTCACGCAACTTGGCTGTACTTGGCCATAAGTGAGACATTAAGCGCAGTTTGCAGTCGTTTGACCTTTGACTTTGGCCATATTTGCGCAACGTGGCGAGCACTGTGTCTATGTTGGCCAAGACAGCCGAGACAGCCGAGAGTCAACTTGGCTCCGACTCTCCGGCATCATTAAGACAAAAACATTTGGCCAGGCACGACCCAGCAACTGATTAATTGCACCCGGTGCAGAATTTGACTTTTTTGTTGCTCAAATTGCAATACGGCGCGCTGTCGAGTAATTACCATGCCATTTGCCAGGGGCCACAGGGGGGGCTGCTGCCTCGTGTGGCAGTGGCAAGGAGGGGTGCCACTTCGAGGAGACTCTATTTCAAATAGCACTTAATATGGAATTTCAAGTTCAAATCTATAAACACTTTTCCATCGCACCAATATCTGATACCTGATATTCCGCTCACAAAATATGCATTTGATCTGGCCGTTTCAGCTAATGGCCGACACTGATGTTGGCCATTGATGATGTCATGCCACCAGCCACAGATCAAAGGCTGCCAATCTCACTCACTCTTGGCATGTTCCACTAAATGCTGCTGCTAATTTGCTACATTTGATTCAATTGTTTTTGCTTAAACAAATTGCAACAGTCAGAATCAAAGCAACAACAATACACAGAAAATAATATTCTAGACGTATTTTGAAACAATTGAAGTATGTGAAATTTACAATATTCTCAATTTGAAATAATTTAGAGATTTTATTTATATTTAAAAATAGATAATGTTATTGACATAACTAAAAACAATGGCAATAAAAAAGAAAGTATTTCTTAGTTAATTCATGATGTCATTCAGTTAAATAATGAATAAATTTCAATAAATCATAGCTTTTTAAAAACATTTTTTCATCAGTAAAGAGAAACTTGTGAAGTACTTAAGTTAAAAAGCAATTTAAAATAATTTACAGGGTAGTCTGAACATTTGATTGCCTTCTACAAACATGGCTTAAATTGTTTAAAGTGCATGAAATATTTATGTTTATTTGGTAGAGAATTGAAAAGTTTTTATGCCCTGATTTGAGTTAATGCAAAGCAACAACGGCAAAAAGAGCAACAAAAAATGTGGCTGACACACGGATCCAGATGCAAAGTGGCCTAACGATTTGGCCACCATTTTTGGGGGCGCTGCGTCAAGATGAGGCAGCAATTTGCATACGATGTCGACTCGGGATCAGTTCAAAGTCGTCGTCTTCGTTGTTTTGGATTGTCTCAGATCTCCAAATTATGTCGTTATTTGTGCCATTTTTGGCAATGGCTGCGACGACGACGACGACGATGAGGCCAATGATAAATTTGCAGCACTTAGCTGCAGACGTTGCATGTTGCATGTTGCCAGTTGCGAGTTGCAAGTTGCCAGTTGCGAGTTGCCAGTTGCCGTCTGTCAAGAGTATGTCAATTGGCTTGCTAATGGCTGCCAATGCATCAGCTTAAGTTGGCCAAAAGGCAGTCGGTGGGCGGGTCGAGAGGGGTTAGAGGCGCTCTTAAAGTGTTGTAAACGATGTGGCAAGGCGACGGGCCTAACGAGCCGCACTTTTGCGCGAATCCACTCGGCATTCATCATAAACGACTCACAAACTGCTCATAAATGCAAAAAGTCTTTTACACTTACCAATCACTAAGAGAAATTGCTCCACTCGCTTCCCACCTGTAAAATCTTCTCTTTCTTAACTGTTTGGCCTAAAGGTACGAAAAGCCTGCCGCTTGTTCAATTAATTTGACCAGCCCCAATGCTTGAGGAAAGGAAGCAGCCAAGTGCAACAATTGAATAGATAATAACTCAGGCCCCACCTACCCAAAGTCAAAGCTAAACGGCCAAGGCAGCTAGTCAACCACCACCGCCACCGCTACCACTGCACCACCCACCCACCAAACACACAAACACACACACACACACCACACACACCACTCACACCACCTTTTAACTAAGCAACTAGCCTGCCACAAGCTCTGACCGTTGACCAAACCACAAACAGCAAATGTGGCAGCAACAAGTAGTGGAGAAAGAAAGTGAGACTAGAAGATACTGCGTACACTTTTCTTAATGTCTTTATACATTACAGATTTATTGTCTGACTAGAATATATTTCAATTTAATTTTTTTACCGCACATAAGTAAAAGTGAAATTATCGTTGGTTAATTGTTTCAAAAATCTATTTTTGTTTTGAATTATTTTTAATAGTTTTAATTCTCAAGAATGGAATTCTTCTCAATGTGGAATTCTAATTTTTTTATTTAAATACTTGACCTGTTTGTATATTTTTTTGGGATAATGGGGTAAATTGAGCTTAATTTTAATTAAGATACGATACAAAAATATGAGAAATTCTCTAAGGCAAGTATGAATGCAAATTAATCGCACAGATTTGGGCAACTGATTAAATGTTTGATTATTTTTGCCTGTGATAAAAATAATCAGAGTTGCCTCTGCCTGCTTTCTAATACGATCTGAGCATACCCAGCGAAACCAGTTGTTGTGTTTACAGGGTATAACAAGGCCTGTTACTGTTTGCTGGCGCTGTCATATTCAAATTGCTAATATGATTGGTGTTTACAGATTAGAAAACAAATATTTCACAAATATTACCACTAATAATTTGTTGTTGTTGCTGCTGTTGTTGTTGTTGCAATACAGACGGCGGCGTCATGTTGCAAGCACATGATCACGATTATGACGATTATGATGATCGAGATGATGATGATGCTGATGAGGCTGTAAAAATGCTGCAAGTGCGGCGATAACCTTTTGACTCTGGCCGGGAAACGACTGCGAGTCCAACTTGGAGTTGGATTTGGAGTTGGATTTAGAGTTGGAGTTGGATTTGTGGCCTGGTGCAAAACTGACAAATTGAATGAATAAAAGAGCAACAAGTGGTCGCTCGGCTGGACATGGGGATGGCTCTTCGATGGCCATCAAAGGAGGATATGAGGCAGTGAGGGAGGACAGCCGCAGAGTTAAACATTTTGAATGAAAACGCCAAGAGTGAAACGCGGGCTGCAACTGCAACTGCAACAACGGCAACAACAGCATCAACAGCGCGTTGCATTTGTGTTTTGACTGCAGTCGAGGCGCAAAAACATAAATCGAAACACTTGCTGCGTATATGCACTCTACCTCTTCCACCTCTCACTCTGCCTCCTGCCCCCTGCCTCCTGCCCCCTGCACACGCCTCACCTCCTCAACAGTCGAGCTAACCGCCCACCGCAGCAGCAGGTTCCATTTGCAGCTTCGGTAGGTGTTGCCCCAGCAAAAAGAGCGCAGAGGCCACTTTGAAATCAAGTCGAAAATTGCAATTCCAAAAAGTTTGCCCTCGGCATAAAGTGTTGCATGCAGCAATCGCTGGTGACGACTCCACTCGACTCGACTCGGTCAGTCATATGGTGGCATCTATTGGCCCAGGCCAGACCAGGCCAGGCCACATGTGGCATGCTCTGTCCCGATCTCTGCCTTCTTTTTACTTCATTTCATTTTATTTCTTTCTGCCCGCTGTTGCATTGTTGCAGTTGTTGCATTTGTTGCAGTTGTTGTGTGTGTCGTTTAATGCGTGGCCGCTTTGCTGAAGCCGAGGCTGAGGCGCTTTATTAATTCACTCGACGGTTGTTTAATGTTTTTGCATCTTTTGTACATATGTACGCATACCCTAACTTTGGATAGTAAGTACATTTTACTGCGGTCTGCATAATTCCTATGCCCATCCCGCATGTTAAGTTTTTAACATGTAGTTAACATTTTTGTTAAAGTTTGCTATAAAATGAAGATGAAGCAAATACAAGGAAATATTCTGAAGTTGAAATATATGTAGATAAAGTGTTAGACTCTTGCTAGATTGTCAACTGTTAAAGTGTACAATAAATTTAACATGAAGATAAGATAAAGTACTCCAAGTTAAATCAAATGCAAGTGAATTAGTTTAACTAATTACAGGTCTAGAGCAGTGGTCTGCACAAACACAGTCATATGTTTGCATTGCGTTTGTGTGAATTTTGGTTCGCCTAACAGCGGAATAACAGCGACGTAACAGAGACAAATTGTAGCAGAGACGCAGTTTATACTGTACGTGTGCGGCAGCGCAGTAGCAGCGCAAGTTTTCTATGCCCGTGCCGACCTCTGGTCTAGAGGTACCTTCTCTGACTCTTGCAAGTGTATCAACTGCTCGGTTTTTTGTCCGTTTAGCTAAACCACTTGGCTAGTTGGGGATTTTGAGGCCTGTGCGGGTGCCTGGTCAATCTGAGCAAAGGAGCATAAATCGGCCCCAGGTGTTTGGGTGCGCATTTCCCACGGATTAGTGCATAAATAAAGAAGGTCAGAGCTGTGCTGTGGTCACTTTTGGGGCTGAGCGAGGCGAGGGTTAACTAGATATTTCAAATGCTATGGCATGGGGTCGCCCCGTGGGTCTGTCAAAGACTTCCGATGTTTTCGCCATACTCCATATAGTCACAACATAACTTTATATATATGTATACATGTATCCAAACCATATCACACTCTACGCTTTCTTTTGCCAAATTGCTTTATTAGCCGTGGCCCATTTGATATAACAACTTCATTTTGTGTGGCTGCTGAGGCCGCCTAAGGTGGTCCTGACACAGCATTTCCTTTAGCTCATTAACACGTTTGTCGGCCCTCTCAGACAGAGTTGGGATGTATGGATTGGAGACCTGAAACATCTGATGATGGAACCCACACGCAGCGGTTCTCACGCTACGAAAAGACAAAAGGATTTTTTGTGCTGTGCGCAATTTAAGATTAGCAACAGTTAACAAACTCAAAAGGTATGGCCAGAGCTTCCTCCAGCTGTACCTTGGATCATAATGATAATACTCATAATAACAACGGTCAGTCAGCAAGGACCACCAAACGGCGCTGATAAGATGCGGCCTCCAGTTCGACAACTGCGTGCAGAAGATCTGCCAAAGATATCGTCAAGGCAGAGGCAACAGGGGAGAGTGGTGAGGAGGGTAAGGAGGTAGCAGGGAGGAGGAGCAGGTGGTGGTGGTGGTGGCTCCATCGATAATCGCGCATTAAGCGTGCGTAAGTCACGTCACAATCCGCCGAGGAAGAGCCGCAAGGCAAACCCAAAGCGAGAAGTAGAAAGAGAGAGAGAGGAAGAGGAAGAAAGAGAGAGACCTTGCCCTGGGTGAGATCGCGATAAGCGCGACTTTTGCCTCGGTACGTGCTAAACCCTTTTCCTTGGCGATCATTTTAATTATAGGGTCTCTCCCAGCCCCAGCCCCAGGCCACGCCCCCTTGCGCTCCGTTCTCCGTTCCACGTCCTCCGTTTGGGGTCATGCAACGCAAATTGCGTCGGGGCTGGGTCAATATTTGTTTTTGGCCCAGCCATAAATACTTAATTTGTCCAACGGGTTTCTTGTTCCTTCTTAGGCGCCCTCCAGCTCTGATGACTTTATAAAGCCATCGCGAGATCAATTGCTGGGCAATTACCCGAGGCACTTAGTACAAATTCCAACTCTGCTGACTCACACATCAAATTTAGCATTTATTTGATGGACTTTAAGACTTTAGGTCCGCGCTGAGTGGGGAGTGGGAGGAGGGAGGGTTCAGTCGTCCGGATCGGAGCCACGTCTCGAAGCGGTGGCCGAGGCATCCACCTCGAGATAGTCGTGGACCAGCTGGCAGATGTTCTCGGACGCCTCGGTGAAGTTGCCCTCCTCGAGACCCTCGCCCACGTAGTGATAGACAAAGGCGCGTCGCTGATAGAGCTTATCGAACTTATTGACCAGGCGACACCAGGCGATCCGGATGTTCGTGTTGTTCGAGATGGCCACACAGGCCCGACTCGCCGGCGCCAGATCCCCCTTGGGGACATAGACCGGGGGCATGTTGCTCACCCCGATCTTGAAGCCAGTTGGTGACCAGTCGACAAACTTAAAGGACTTCGCCCGTTTGATGTTCTCGAGCGTCGTGTTAATCTCATTGGGGGCCACATCGCCACGGTAAAGGAGAACGCAGGCCATGTACTTGCCGTGGGCGGGATTGCATCGGACCATCTGGGTGCTCATCTGGAAGCATTGGCTCGTCAGCTGGGCCGTGCTCATGTCAACGAACTGGGAGCTTGTGATGGGCACAAGGGGGGCGTAGTTGATCAGGGGATAGTGGATGCGTGGATATGGCACCAGATTTGTTTGCAGCTCCTGGAAACTGACATTCGACTGGCCCGAAAAGCGTTGAGTGGCCGTAAACGAGGACACCACCTGACCAATGATTCGATTGAGATTCGTATAGGTGGGAGCGGGCACATTCAAGGTATTCGCACAGATATCGTAGAGAGCCTCGTTGTCCACAATGAAGGAGACGTCCGCACAGTCCATGGAGAAGTGGGTGGCCAGGAGGGCGTTGTAAGGCTCCACAATAACCGGAGAGATGCTGCAGTTGATCGGTTAATCAGATGATCAGTTGACCAGGTCGAAAACCATCGACTCAACTTACGAAGGCGATGGATAAACCAGAAACTCAATGACCGTCATCTTTTTGCCAAAGTCCTCGACGAGTTTCTCCATGATACGCGTGCCCAGGCCGGAGCCGGTTCCTCCGCCAATGGCCCGAAAGACGAGGAATCCTCGCAGGCTGCGACATCGATCGGCCACTCGGCGAATGGCGTTCATGGCCCGATCCAACAGCTCGCTGGCCATCAGATTGTAGCCACGGGAAAAGTTGCTGCCGCTGTCATCCTTGCCCGAAATCAGCGTCTCCGGGTGAAAGAGATTGCGGTAGGCGCCGGTGCGAATCTCATCTGGGAGCAAGTTGAAAGTAGGAAGAGAGATGTTTCAATTGATGTTTCACTGTTATTCACCCACCTATGACCGTTGGCTCCGAATCGATCATGACGAGACGCGGCTGCACACACGGATCGCGGCCGCTGAACTCGAAGAACGTGAGGAAGGAGTCATCGCAGGGCTTGGACATGAGACGTCCATTGGAGAGGATGCCATGCTCCAGGCAATAGAGCTCCCAGCAAGCGTTGGCTATCTGCACGCCCGCCTGCCCGATGTGGATCTGGATTATCTCTCCCCGACTGCCCATGTAACGCTGGTTTTCGACTCAGCAGCTCTTGTGACCTCCCGTTGTAATCTCCTCTCCTCAAGCGCCTTCTCGAAGTGCCTCGATTCAATGCCCATCAAAGATATTATGTACCTATATATATTACAGAAAACAAAAATCCCATTCAAAATACTTTCCGGTTGATCTTTTAAATTAAATAATTTCATTTACATAGATTTCAATGAAAAGCTAAACATTATTGTGTTCAAGCTTTAAGAATCTGCCTTCTTTATAAGTATAATCTATATATGTATATATGTATATTTATATTAGTATAATTAGTTATAGGTTTAGTACGCACAATACAATAATACATAACATTCATTATTGTCCGCGCGCGGATTAGTCAGTTTTGAAAGCGTTAAGTACATTTCTCTTAAATACATAGTTATATAGTTTGGTAATTTCCGTGCTCGAGTGCATAAAGTAGTTAGTTAGGAGGTGATCCAATAACTTTATAGACATTTCATTTAAATGGAATGTATTAAACAAATTAACTGAATTAAAGAATAGCTTAAAATCGAAATACCGATGTTTTGAATACACTTGTAGTTATTAATCATTGCAGATTAAATTGTAAGAACATTAATACACCAAATTATAGAATTATAGAGTAGGGTTTGGATATTTGTAAACAAATTCGGTCAGCACTTAAAACTTTTCATATGTATACTATTTGCTTATCGAATTGTTGTATATTGTAGTTATATTTCATATATAATTAATTTTGAAGAGATATTGGCTCTGCGTGCGATATTATTTTCCATGCTGATATCCGAAGTATCTGAATTAGGTTTTATATTATAAACTAATGGACAAACAGACAGTATTCAGATAATATATAACAATTTCTACAAGAGTATGTGAATATTTAGGTGTGTGTGTGTGTATAATACAAAGCATTCGCAATTTCTAGCTACGAATAAATAATTTACAGAACAAGCCCCTACGTACATTCAATTACAATACATTCTCGGTTCAATAAAAAGAGAGAAACCCGAAATTGTGCTATGAATTAACTGTCAAATTAAGTACAGTAAAGCTTCCCTAAATTGCATAGGCTTTAACTGCTAAACAACGGAACTAGTAGTATTTGTATTTTTTACAATATTTGATCTTTTCATTAAAAATAATTATTCGAATAAGTTATAAAATGATCGAAGAAATGATTTTTATGTGAAATATTAATAAGTTGACAGTTTTTCCAAATGCGCCCACAATTTCGGGTGCGAGACTAGAAGTTTATACACTTAAAGTTGCAGGAATGGTGAAGTGATCCCCTAAAGAAGCGACTGTTCGATTAAAATGCGTTCGAATCCTGAGGGCGGTCCATGTGTGAAGTTATCCAGAATGATGTCCAGAATGGCGCCATTGCCGACTACAAACGCCAAATGGAATCAGTCAAAGGGAGACGGCAGGATTTGGAGCTGACTTACCGTAGATCACTGGAAAGAGCGCTGCGCCGCGGACATTCCGGAAAGGCACCTCCAGATTCTTGCCATTGAAATAAAAGTTGAGCTCGACATGGTCAAAGGCCACGCCCACAATGTCGCCCTCGTCGGGGAAGTCACGCTGTGGTGCACTGATCAGACCATCCGCAGCCACAGTCAACTCGGACGGCGCAGCATTGCCCGTGGTCATCAGCAGATCCTCCTGCAGATCCTCAATGGCAATCAGTCCAGCTGCAGCAGCCGCACTGTTGTTCAGTATGCCATTGGCAGTGGTGGTCACAGAGCCCGGTGACTTCGTGCTGTTCGTTGCCGTCGGCTGCGTGCAGTTGGCCACCACGGGACGGAACTCCTCGTCGTTGTGTCGTGTGGCATTGTCGGAGCAGAGGCACCAGGATTCCCGATCACCACCGCCCCACTTGCGCCCGAGATCCGCCTGTCGTGTGGCCAGGCCAATTGACCAGATGCCGCTCTGTTGTATTTTCACCTCGAAGTAGGACTTGGATTGAACCAACGGTGCCGTGGCCAGCACTCCACCCGTGCCTGTCACTCGCAGTTGATGGGAGAGCAATATGACATCGGAGCCTGCACCAAATGGAGAGAGAAAGACCTTCATGAACTTTGCACTTTGCTCAGCTCCTGAAAAACTCACCCATATGCGCCGCGTCGAGATGCACCTCGGGCTCCCGATGGCGATGCGCTGCCGCCGACGCTTTTCGCAGCTGCCCCCCGTTGAGGCACGTGCGTAGGCAACAGAACATTCCACAAACTGTTGCGAGTTCCTATCGAATTAACCGTTTTATGGGTCAGTTTTTACTTTCTTCCAGCTGGAATTAGTGTTGCAGCTTGTTATCTATTTTACTTTTACTTTTCAGTACTTTTCGTTTGGTTTATTAACAGCTGTTTGGCCCCTGCACTAGAGTTGGGTTGTTCATGAGTGAGTGAACAAAAAAGAGTTGCTCCCTGAAGTGAGCAAGTGAACATGTTGTTCGACTTGTTCAGTTGCTCTGTTGATCTGTTTTGCTCATTATTGCTCAGCTAAGAGGTCTTAGGGTAATTTGGTTAGATTCTTTCTTTAAAAATAGACATTGTTGGATTAGTGTCAAATCTAAATACTCATGTTAAAAATTCAGAATGTCGCCTTTCAAAAAGTGTAGCAAAATATGGAGCCATTTCGAAGATGACGGAAGTCAGCAGACTAAACGTAAGTATTGTAAATGCTTATTGAACTGTTGATTACAGATCAACCTGAGCAGCCTTCAGATTTAAATTAAATGTATCGTAGGATATTTTCGATTAGTTGTGTGAGGGGCTTAGTGAATAACTGAGCTAATGAGCAATACGAGTGCGAAACTGAGCAGGTAAGCAACTGAGCAAGTGAGCAACTGAACAAGTGAGCAATCTGGGCGAGTTGACTCACCTAAAAAAAAGAACAAGTGAACGTGTTCACCTCACTGAGCAATGTTTACCCAACACTGCTCTGCACTAGGGCTGGAAAACTATCGACGATACTATGATAACCGATCCGCTTTTCCCACTATCGATCAATTAGGTTAAAAATAAGAAAAAATTACTTTGTATGAAATATTTTTTTTTTATATGTGAACAAGTTTTAATTTGGTTCTTTGGTAGAAACAAATATATTTAAAAGTACTATCGATAGTATCGATGCCAACCTCTCAAAATATCGAAAATATCGAATGGCGCCAATATTGATAGTCTCCCAGCTCTACTATGCGCGCTTGTGCAGCCCTGGCAGCCATATTGTGAATCAGTGAGTTGCGTGCGATTCCGCTAGATGGCGCCGCAAAGCCATCTATTGTTCAAAGTTGTCGCAGTTGTCACTTTGGTTTAGTTTTCTAAGCAAGTTGGCAGCACTAACACAGTACTAATATTGGCGGAATATTTGAATTGAATTTGACCAATTCTTTACGTAATAAGTTTATAATTATTTACACAAATTGTTTTTCAAACTCTCTGATATATTTAATTTGAATTAATGACTCTTAGTTGCACTTATCGTAGGTGTGCACCAATTTACGATAGAGATCCGAGACGCCGGAACTCTTCTGACAAACGGCGCCACCGCCTCGATTTAGATGAGACCGCCAGCGAAAGAGATCACCGACGCAGATCCAATCGCTTCCCCAGATGTGCCAGCCGAACAAGCTGAAGCCATTCTCCTCGGAGACAGCCCATTTGGAGTGATCCGCCCAGGTAGTAGTGTACTTATGAAGGAGCTGTGATGGCATGACGATATCGTCGATGTTAAAGACCTTGTTGGAGTTGTAGCAAACGCTGGGCAAGTTGTTAGTCGGCTCACTGTGACGAATGCTTCTGACAAAGAGGTTCACATCCAAGCCAGGAGCTACAATCTCGGAGTAGAGCTCCTTGTGGGACTCAGCACTCCTGCCAAAGAGCCTGAACTTCTCGCCGTCCAAAGTGCGCAGCTCCAGGTCCTTCTCATAGATTCCATCCGTGTACCATATCTGATCCAGGGCACGCTGTAGATTGGGGAATCTGTACATCCCCAGGGGGTTGTGCTTGTAGTAGAAGTGGGGCTCGAGGAGGACGAGCAGATCGCCCACTCTCTTGACGCCCTCGCCATCGAGCGTGAGGCAGAGCAGACTGTGTCCGTCAGTGTCCGGAATGGGGTGTGAGCGGTCAAGCATCGTTGGAAACTGGGGCATCGAGTGCACCAGCCACATGCCCGTTTCCCCATCAGAGGCAATCACGCCCCTGGCAGCCCCGCCCCCCTCGAATGTGGTGCCATTGGGAAACTCATCGTTGTATGCCGCCAGCAGAATGTCGTCAGCGTTTGAGTAGAGCGGATCTAGAGTCTGCTTCGTCAACGACTTGGGGTCGCCCATCACGTGCTCGGACATCTTCCACTCTCCGTAATCCTCGCTGGTCAGAAATAAGTATTGATACTTCCTCTCGCCCCTGTACCTCGACATCAGGTTCATGTGCCACCTGCCCAGTTGGAGGGATAAGAACGGGGTCGACATTGATCGGGTGCGTCTCTTACCAGTCCACATCTTGGCCGTCTTCATCCTTGCAGGACACCTTAGAGGCCTCGCTGGGCCTTAGGGCAAGAACCGCCAAGAGAAACAGACAAAGCAGCCGCATTTCGAATGTGATTCGATTGAGAGTCTAGAATATACTCATCTGAATTGGGAGAAACCAAATATTTGGTAATCACGGAGAATACAGGGTGTTTCAGTGCGAGGTTCTCGATTAGAATGCGAACTCTGGGCAATTGAGCATCAGACTAAGATTGCCACTTATCAACTCAGATCAGAGTTCATGCTCAGCTTCTGTTTATTTATTTCTAGGCAGCTCGAGATGTTGCCAACGATAGGAAGTTGAGCTCTTAAACTTTTGAAATATTAATTTTAGCTACTGACTTTAGTTATATTATCTAACTATTTATTAATCGATCCATATAAAGTCCCATATTATCTCTCTTATCACCATCAGATCCAGTCCAAAGTGCACAAAATATGCTACATTTACTGAATTTAGAGAATTGTATTTTTCTCTTTTTTCTACGACTTTTTTACTGAAACTTGTAATTATAATCTGAGATATTTGTTGTAAAATGTTAGTTATTATACCCGTTACTTAAAAAATAAGTAAATGGGGATATTATATCCGTTGCAATCTATGTAACAGGAAGAAGGAAGCATCTCCGACCCTATGAGCCGATATATCCATGTCCGTCTATCCGGTCAGGATTTTTTACTAATTTAATAAAACAAAAATCATTTAATTCTTTCCCTATTTTTTGATACAACTTTATTGACAGATTCGAGCTTTAGTTACACTTCTCGTAGTTGGCAACCAGCTTGCGATACAGATCGGAGACCCGGGAGCTCTTCTGGCACACGGTGCCTCCGCCGCGGCTGTGCTGATGTTGCTGGCGGTTGATGTCGCCGACGCAGATCCAGTCGCCACCGCCGATGCGCCAGCGGTGCAGCTTGATGCCCGTTTCCTGGGAGACGGCCCACTTGGAGTGGTCGCCGGTGGTCTTGAAGCCAATGAAGAAGTCCTGGTTGGCGATCTCCTCGACGTTGAAGACCTTGTTGGCGGTGTCGCAGCTGTCGGGCAGGTTGCCGGCCCCGTCGCGCCACGCCTCCACGAAGAGACTGACGCCCAGGGCGGGAGCCACCACATCGTTGTAGAGCTCCACATTGGCCCGAGCACTCTTGCCAAAGAGGCGGAACTGCTTGCCGTTCAGCGAGCGCACCTCGATGTCCTTTTGGTAGGGGGACTCCGTGCGCCACTGTCGCTTGAGAGCCCGCTCCAGGCTGGGGAAGAGCTCGCCCGTTCGCATGAGGGGATTGCGCTCGTAGTAGAAGTGTGGCTCGTTGTAGACGAGCAGTTCGCCCACCTTCTCGACCCCCTCCACATCGAGGGTTACACAGAGCAAACTCTGGCCGTAGTGCTCGCCGGTCGTGGGGTAACTGTACTGCGGCACCGTCGGATACCTGGGCACCGAGTGCACCAGAAACATGCCCGTTGTCCCGTCGGTGGCAATGACGCCCTTCGTGTGACCGCCGGTTGCTGCGACGGTGCCGTTGGGGAACTCATCGTTGTAGGCCGCCAGCAGCACTTGGGCGTCTGCGTAGAGGGGGTTCAGCGTCTGGGCGGGCATCGAGTTGGAGTCCCCGATGCGTCGTCCCGACAGCTGCCAGCTGTCGTAGGCAGAGCTGGTCACATAGAAGTATCTCAGTCCGGTCACGTCCTGGCCCAGCTGCTCCTTCGTGTAGTGCTTGGGCAGCTTGTACATGTACCACCTGTCAAAGGGGAATGCTTACTAAGCAGCATGGAATGATTGGGTCTGCATTTCTTACCAGTCCACATCGTGGCCCTGTTCGTCCTTGCAGCTCACCTTGTTGGTGGCCAGCGAAACCTGCAGCGAGGCAGCTGCCCAGAGGAAGAGGGAGAGGCAAATCAAGCGCATTTTAATCGATCGCACAACCTTCTCGCTCGACGGTTGAAACTCGACTGAAACGACTCGGGCGATCGTGAATTTCATCTACAATTTGCCAACACATGCGATCGATCATACAGGGTGATGCATTTAGTTGTGTAGAGAACACAATGCGACAATAAATGCTCAACAGGTAGCTGTATTTGGAAGCAGGTAGAAAGCAGGACAAAGAGGAGTACAACTAAAGGACAACTGATTTATCCCTGCGATAAGAAAGGTATCGCCCTGTACTGCGATCCGTTTTTCAGCTTATCAGTCTGGAACTCGACCCCTAGTCAGAACTCTCATCTGGAATCATGTACAAAGGGCGCAGTTAGCAAAGTCTTTCAAAGGGGATTTGCAATATATGTAAGTAGAACAAATAAAACGGACGCCACTGAAGGTAGCGATAAGCAGGTAGAGATTTTGTGGGTTCAATTCAAATTGAAAATAATTAAGCACTTAATTGATTGGCATTCGCATTGCTGCTGATGCGGGTAAATCGAATAGAATTATGAGGGTAAATAAGTTTAAGTGTACAGTCATAGGCATAAGTATTATAATTTTTTAAAAATGTCAAAAAGGCACTTTTTGTATGAAAATTAGGAAAAAGTGCCTTCTTTGCCTTTTTCAAAAAAATAAACAAAATTCTAGCTAAGAGAAATTTGAAAATAAATTTGCAGTCACTATTAGAGTGGTTTAAACAAACTTTTTGCATCAAAACATTTTTTTTTAAATCGAAGAATAAAGTTTAAAAAGTAGACTTTCACAAAAATTTGAAAATTTTAATGGGTATCTAACGGGTTAAGGAAAGTTTTATATCATTCAAAAGGAATTCGATTGAACTTTCCATTGATGCCAACCTTAGCATGAAGTAAGTTCAAGTTATGAGTAGAATTAACTTTAAATGGTGCCAAAATACTTATGCCTATAACTGTATATTATAAATACATGTGTATATACATATATAATAAAAATCCCCAATCCCAAAGTAAAGATTAATAACTCCACTTGTTTACAATTACACAAAACAATTGTTAAAGTTTTTATTCATTATTTGTATTACATATTATTATTTGTTGTTGTTGATGTTGCATTTCTGCTGCTGTTGTTGTTGTTGTTACTACCGTGGCAGAGTCATATTGCATCTCTTACTGATTTGACTTGAGAATGGGAGCAGGAAATTTTGGGTTGCCGGAAGAAGAAACGGGAAATGGGATCAAATTGTGTAATTTATTTAGTACAATAAAAATAATCGGGCTCTCACATTACGATAATGTAAATATGTAATTGTATCGCTGGTTGTTTGCTTATTGTTTTCATTTTACCCATCAATCATACTCCCGATATATTTATATATATATTTTTAAACCTGTTTTTTCAGCCAATCTGAGATTTTTCTCGTGTTTCTTGTTCTCCATTTTCCGCTCTGCCAATCCATTTATGTTGCGTTTTCTTCTATTGCATTTAACGCTCTTCGTCTTTTGTCTTTTTTTTTGTATGCAACAACACATTAAACTCACAATACAATATTTTCGCTAAATATTTATGTATGTTTTTTTTTAATATATTTTTTTTAATGTTTTTACGGTTTTAGTTTACTTTTAATATAGTAGTTAATAATTTATTAATATATTGTATGCATTTTGTTTGTTTTGGTTTACTTTGAATTATATATAAAGAACAAGGCTGATATTAATATTTTTTGTTTGTTTTCCATTTATGTAAGTTCATAATAATATTTAGCTAATATTTTCTTAGCTTGCGCTCTTTTGTATATTATTTTCATAATTGTTTGTGGTTGCTTCTCATTTTTACAATACTAGCAAAAAGTTGTCAATTGTTCAAATGAAGAGTTCTTAAATGTTTTAAATATTATTATTTTGTATTTTCTTGCAAAATCTTTAAATGAGCCTCAAAATAGACAAATAATTGCCATTTGTTGTATTTAATAATGTTATTTTTATAAATTATTATTATGTTGATGATAAAAGTTGCAATTAAAAACTGCATATGATTTATATGTAGTTCATTTTTATATTATTATAATTTCAAAATTGTTGCTGCTAATTTGTTGCTGCAGTTTATATTTGTATATATTTATTTATATATACTTATATATTTTTATATATATGTATATATATGTGTATGCACACATAAATAGTTCATTTTTATATCGGGCACGAGTTTGATATGTTTTCAATTGTTTTCTTTTTTAAATGTTATTCATTTCACTTGTTGCTGTTGTTGTGTCATCAACAATTATGTTCTTTATTGATATTTTAAATATTTAATATCAATTTTTTCTACTTATATGGCTATGCATGTAAATGTGTGTTCCTGTGTATATGTATATGTACGAGTATATGGTATGTATATTGGAAATGTTATAAACAAATTTACAGCATCTTCCATAGCAAATTTTGAGAATGCCTTCTCTGTTGTTGTAGTTGATATTTTATTATAAATTTGTTTTCTTAAGTTAACCAGTATAACCATTATATGTATTTGTTAATACATATATAATATTATTATTGCATATTATGTATTAACTTGTATAGTTGTTGCAAAAATTTTCACTAATTTAAAATTCGTTTCCTTAAGGTTTATGCGCATCTTCTTGTAAAACAAAAACACAAATCAAGTAAAATGTAGAAATAAAACAAATATCGGTTGGGACTTTTATTTAACGAACAAAATGAATTTATTATGCATAATTAATACCGTCAATTAAAAAAGGCTAAGTAAACGCTACACATAAACGCAAATACGGAAATATATTATAATATATGGTATATATATTATACAGGATAAATATGGTATACAATATATTAATTACTTAAGCGTTAGTCGGATTACAAAACTTCTAAATAAGGCAATCGAAATTTACTTTTGGGAAGGGGGATGGGAATTGTTTTAAATAATTGGAAATATTTTCGAGAAGCGGTAAAAGAATGAAATAGAAATACCTAATAATAATATATAATAATAATAAAATACAAATTGTTTTGTCTTAATATGATTATATGCGTTTACATACGTACATATGTATGTAATTAGTGTTTAATCTATTACTAATTTCCCCTAGACACAGTTAGAACTCATATTCTATTATTTTTATTTTTATTCTTGTTTCTTTTGGTAACTGCTTTGCCTTTTACGCTTACATTGTCAAAAAATGTTAAAAACCACATCAAAACATATCGCTTATCGTTTTTATATAAATTTATCTTTAGCATATTTCTTGTATAAGTTTTTTTTCACTTTGTTCTATGTGGTAAATCTTTCATCTTGCTGATATGTATCTGTTGTAGTTGTATGTAGTTTTTTCTTTCATTTTCATTTTCATTTTGTTTTGGTTTTTTTTGTTTTTTTTTTTTGCATTTCTTTCAAAAATGTATTCATATATTCGTATAATGTTCCCATAATTCATATTGTTTAGTTTTAGCTTTAGTTTTTATCGTTTACAAACTAGTTTTATTATGCTGTAAAGATATTCCAGAACGAAAGTACTTTTGTATTGTTTTTTACCTAACTTTCAGTTTCTTAACTTTGCTGATGATGAAATTGTCTCAAAATGTAGAATAGGATCATATCTAGAAATGGGCTTAAAGGCAGCTAATGTGTCCTTATTTCTCCCTTTTTTTTGTTTTGTTATTTAGTTACTAAATGGGGATATGATTTTTGATGATTTTATAATGCCACACACACACACACACACACACACACACACATATTCAAAGTGAGTCACTTACACGCACTCACACACAGCTAATTGGAACGCGTTTCCATTGCTTTTGTTTGCATACTTTCAGGCGTTTGCTGCCTATGGGTAACTTTTTTTTATTTTGTTTATAATAATGCTTATTTGTAGTTGTAAATATTTTGTATTTTTTTAAAGGCGCAATTTTATGATATGCATTAGTTAATAATATAATTAAATTTTTTAATTTTATTTATATTCTGGTTGGCTTATATCTAACTCTTCATAAGTATGTACTGTCCGCGCGCGTGTGTGTGTGTGTGTGTGTCTGTGTGTGTGTGTGTCTGGTTGATCATTATGAATTTCTTGATAATAATGATGTTTGATGAGGTTAATGAGTTCGCAGGCAAGAGGAAAGCAAGAAATGTAATTGGACGGAATATGCTTTGCAATTTGACTAAAGTCGATTGAAATTAAAACAAATTCATTAAATTATATCAACAAAATTAATGAAAATTGTAAATTGAAAATTCTGGACCAATCCAATTATAATGCCAATTATTGCTACAACATATTTTCTTATATTTTCTTTTCGTTTTCTTTCAAATATGCCTTTGGTATGTCTAGTTTTTTCTTAACTTAGTATTAAATATGTTTTTTTTCCTTTTCTTAACAAATTGTTGGGAATTGTTAACGTAAATAGGTTATTTAGTAAGGACAACTTTGGTAATTATAAGTTTTAATTAAAATAATTAAATTAGTTATGCTTAACATTTAAACAATGCTGAGAGAAAACTGCAGCTACTTGAAATCATGTCAAATTATAATGGATTGGAACTCAATAATAATTAATTTTCAAGTTGTTTGTTATTGTTGTAATTAGCTACTTAAACGCCTATATGTCTTGCCTTTGTTGTTGTTTCAATAGTTGTTTTAGCCTTTAACTTTAACATTGCTTCAGCATAAATGTACTTGTAGTTTGTCTCGTTTAGTTACAATTAGTTGTTGATTAGTGTTCACAACTGTTGCTGTTGTTGTTGTTGCTGCAGCTGCTAAATAAGATGATATGTTACTGATCTCATATACTAGAGCCCATGCTTAGAAATTGTGGTTGCTTGTGCTGTTGTTTGCTTTTGTCATTCTGTCTATATCTACGACCTGTACTAATATTCAGAAGTACCTTTTCCCCCGTCACGTTCGCTGGTTTCTTTTTTGTTTTTGTTTTTTTTTGTGTTTTAGCAAGAAAAATGTGAGTGTTGATTGTTCTAGCATTGTTTCAATTTTCTGAAAAGTTCGTTAGGAATTCTTTTGGGGAAAGTCAAGAGTTTTTCATCATTTGCTTAGTCTTTTGGGGCGAGAGCCTTGCAGAATTCATACAAAAAAGACCATCTCAGTTTTTGGGCGGAAAGTGTGTCGAGAGTGTTTGAATTGTATTTGGAACCAGTTGTGGTTCGATTTAGTTTAAGATTGATAATGTATATATTTTAATGTATGTAATACGAGTCTTTAACAGCGCAAATCGATCTTAATGCCATGTCGAATTCACAATTGATTTATAAGTACGTTTTAATATAACAAATAAATTTCGAAACCAGCGTTCAGTTATACTTCAATTTGATGATGACGTCGACTAGTTCTCGTTGTTGTTGTTGTTACAAATTGTTTCTTTCCATCTGTAAATAACACTTTAAAATTGTATTCTCTAGATACAATAAACTTTACTTTTATGAAAATTTACATACATACAAATAGATGTATTTGTCTTTACTTTTTTTCATATTATAATTCTAGAAAGAGAGCTATTTAAAGGGCACATTCGGTTAAGCTATAATTATATTTCTTTTTTTTTTTTTGGTTTGTTTTTTTTTTTTTTTTTTTTTTGGTTTTTAAATTTAAATTTATTCTCATGTTTAGTTATGTTATTCCCTTAACTTGTTATTATGCATTTGGAAATAATGTAATAAGTTGAATAAAATGTCTCAATTCCATTTCATTAAAAATTATAGAAAAACAAAAACAATTCAAACAAACTCAAAATTGAATAATCAACGTAACTTTTATGGTTTAAAATCTTTCAAAAAACGTAAGCAGCTTTTTATGTGCATATATATTGAATATATATATTTTTTTTATTGCGGGTATATCATCTGTCCGTAGATTTGCTGCTCTCAATCTCTAATTCTGATCTATCATTTTTCTTTGTATATTTTACTACAAGATTTTCATTTGCTGCCTTTTCTGTTTGGGTTTTCCTACATTTTTCATCGGCCTTTCAAAAATTTCACTAAACTGGGTTAGGCTTGCCATATAAATTATTATATCGTATGTGTATTTTTTTTTTACTTTTTTTCAATATTTTTTTATGCTACAACTAAAGATTTTCTTTATACTTTTTCCCTCTTTTAGCATGTATCCGTTACATGCGGAGCTTTTTGCTATATGCCGGGCGCGTGAGAGGGAGACGCGTTCAAACTCGAAATAAACGGACCGTGAACCCTTCTGCACCACCACGCACCACCGACGTGTTGCACCACCGCGACCACCACTCAGGCAGCAATGTGTGTTGCCGCTGGCAGCACATACGAGTAGATGTGATGGTGTTGATGCTGCTGCTGCTGCTGCTGCGGCTGATGCTGGTGGTGGTGATGCGTCAGCTGTTGGTGGTGGTGATGGTGCTGATGCTGTTGATGCTGGTGATAGTGGGTCGGCAGCGGCGTTGGTGGTGCATTGGCGCTGCCGGGTCAGGTCGCTGTCGGCGTCATCAAGAACTGCTGCTGCTGATGCTGCTGATGGTGATGATGATGATGCGATTGGTGGCTCTGATGGTAATGCTGATGATGCGACTGCGGTTGGTGATGTTGCTGCTGCTGCTGCTGTTGCTGCTGTTGTTGATGCTGCATTTCTCGCTCTAATTTCTTAGCGAGCAAATCATGCCTTGATTCCATACCCGCTCCTCTGTAAGTAAGTTGGTAAAACAGTTGGTGGTTTTAGTGCTTGACGAGTTGACTTTGACACACTTGATTTGAATTTTTTTGGGCGAGAAGGTGCAATTGCGAATAGTTGGTTAGTTAGTTGCGTGCTTGTTTTAGTGTTTGCCTTGTAAGTTTAATGTATTATTTCCCACATGCATTCCCCTGGGCATCAACTCACACATGACCGTTTTATGACTGACCCGACATAAGAATCATGTTTTATGTGTGCAAACACCATGCAAAACACTTTCCTGTGCCAAAGACCCCAAAAATCCAGCTCCACTAAAACGAAGAGCGAAATTTGCGCCCAGAACTTTTTACGACTCCTCCACAGCCTTGGAATTCACGACCGGCAAAATCGTCCTCTGCTCTGCTCCTTCTCCCTAGCAACAACGTGTAAACAATTTAAATTGATTTCGAACAAGCAATCAACGGCAAACAGCAAGTGCACTAAACATTTAGATGGCAAATATATTATCAAAGTTTTTACAGCCCGGCGAATTTTCGAGTGGAAAAAAACAATCATTCGATTCGAAATTGATTATTCGGCCATATTTTTGTCGTATAGGCTGATTGGATTTGTATTATTGTCTTTAACTTCTCAATACTCTAATTTGATTTAGGAATTTCAATTAATAAGTTATTTTAATAACGTTCAAAAATGCTTGAAACATAAACAAAATAACACGTAAAGTGTTTTGTTGTTAAAAAATGTTCGGTTTTTAATTATACTACTTCCATATAATTTTTGATAGTTGTCAACAAAATAAAACTATCAAGTACTGCTATAAACCATTATACTTATTTCAATGATTTATCTCCACCTACTTAACTTAAAGTGCATAAAGAAACTATAGAAATAAAGAAAAATAAAATATAAATTGCGGACCTGTTTATAGTTTACCGTCTAGCGAATTTTTGAACCATTTCACTTCTCTTCCCTTTCACCTCGGCTTTCTTCAACCGACATCCCATAAGCAGCACTTGATTGTGGGCGTGGCAGGCGTTCTGCTTTGCATTTTTTATAAAGAATGTTGCTGCCGTTTTTTTATATTTTTTTCTCTCTTTGTTGTGTTTATTGTTTGCTCTTCGTTGTTGTTGTTGCTACTGTTGCTGTTTGTGATCGTTGTGAGCTTGGCTTTTTCTTGCACGAAAATTGAAAAAGTCAATTTATGTGGTCTTTTCGCATTTTAAATACGTGCGGCAGCAGCACACACATATTTGTGTGTGTGGCAAAAAAATGTGTTTCTGTTTTTTGGGGCTAAATGGAAGCTTGCACTATAAAATGGCTGGGAGTCTGAGTTGAGGTTTGCATATTAAGTCTGCAGACATGTGTCTGTGTGAGTGTGTGTGTTTAAATCGTAAAGTCAAGTGCTATATGCCGACCATACATTGTTGCAGTTGCTGCTGCCGAGTGTGTGTTTGTGAGGTGTGTGTGCAGCGGGTGTGTGGTGAGTGTTTTCTCCCCACATTTGTGTTGTTTATAATTTGTATTTAAATGCCTGCCTGATCTAAATTTTAGCTGTTGTGGCTGTGATGTTGCTGCTATTGCTGTTGTTGTTGCTGTTGTTGCTGTGGCGGCTGCTGTCATGCAAAGTAAACGAGCCGAGCTAAACAATAACAATTTGCCATTTCATAAATAGTTAATGCGTTTGCCTTTTTCAGCTTAATAAAGTTTATATGTACAAATGTGTGTGTGTGAGTGTGTGTGAGTGGCGTGCATACAATTTACGAGTACTTATGATACATGTGTCTGGGGTTCAACTTGAAGGTTTTGTGAATTATGGGTTGAACCCTTTGAGTTCGTGAGTTCGTCTGCTAATTTAATATTTATAATGCTTAGAGAGGTTTAAAATTGGTTAAACAAATTGCTGAGCGATATGAGTGAGATACAGTGAGACAGCGAGAGAGAGAGAGAGAGAGATAGAGAGATAGATAGGGAGTGAGTGAGATAGCAAGCGACTACTTCTATTTATTTTTAGAGTTTATTGATTTTGGTTTCTATTTGGTTATTTTGTTTTTATCGTATACATACGTCTCTAAAGAGATGATTTTGGTGGTGCTGATTTGGATGAAGTTGGTGGTGCTGTAGTGAGTTAACAACAACGCTAGTGGTGCTGGTGGTGCAGCCAGTTGCCGCCTGATGCAACTGCTGCAATTGCTGTTGATGTTGATGTTGCTGTAGTTGAAATTGATGATGCTGTTGCTGTTGAAGTTGCTGCTGCTGCTGCTGCTGCTGTTGCAATTGTTGCTGCTGATGCGGTGAATTTGGCATTGCAAGTGCTGCTGGTGCTGTGTTGCTCATTGCTGGTGCAGTTATGAGCATATTAGCATTATTAATATGGCCCAAAAGCGGCGGCGGCGGTGGTGGCAGCTCCAAGCCGCCATTCAATATGTAAAGTTGCTGATGTGCGGCTGCTGTTGGTGGTGCTACAGTTGCCACAGTCTTGCTGCTGCCACTGAACAGCGGCAGCGAAACTTCATTCAGCATCTTCGTCTTGGCATACTCGATGCGAATGGAGCCGCGGTCCGAGCTAAGCAAATACTTGCCCTGCAACTGTTGCATGGCCTGTGCGGCGGTTGTAGCATCTTTGAACTCAATAAATGCCACCGGATGTTGTTGTTGTTGCTGGCCAATGTTGCTGTTGTTGCTGTTGGCCAATGTAGTATTGCAGCTTGTAGTTGTTGCTGCTGCTGCTGCTGATGATGATGGAGTTGCGGTTGCAGTTGCAGTGAGGAGGGTTGAAGTTGGTGTTGGAGAAGTCAGAGTTGAAGACAAAGTTGAAGGCAAAGAGGTTGTGATATTGTGCGTACCTTTTGTGTGCATTCGTAGGCGACAAAAGCCAGGCATACTGTGCATATATATATATATTTTGATAACATATTTTTGCGATATACGATATACGATATACGATATATATGTATATATATTGGAGTATATAAGTAGTCGGTTTTTCGATTATCGTTATTCATGTATAATACAATTGGTGATTGGGCAACAAACGAACCAAAGAGAGAACGCAAAATGTTATCGATTAGTTTTAGTATATCGAGAATAAAAATTATGGTGCATTATTAAGTGGTTGAGTGGTAAGTGGCAAGTGGCAAGTGGTGATTGGTGATTGGTGAATGGTGGTTTTCAGTGATGGTTTTTGGTGCTGCTTTTTCGCTCAACAACTCAAAGGTGTTAAATGTAATTTTTAAATTTGTGTGAGTTTCTTGTGTTGTTCGATTGTGAGTAATCGATACTGAGCTATTGATATGAATCGATTATTAATGATTTACCTAGAGAACACCTCCTTGAGCTCGTGCTCGGACACAAATTGGCCCAAATTGGCCACGAATAACGTGGAGCAGGGCGCATTGGCGGCTATCTGTGGATTGGCCGGGTGTGCAGCGTTGTTGGTGGAGCCGGCGGGGCTTGCCAACGCGGGACTGGATAAAAAATGATGATGCGAAGCAGCCGCAGCAGCGGCGGCCGCAGCTGCCGCAGCAGCAGCGCCCTGTGGCGTCGATGCCGCCGCAGCGGCAGCACCGCCACCGCCAGCAGCGGCCGCAGCGGCCATGTGCGCCATTGCCGCCTGGCTGGGATGTAAAGTGGTAGCAGTTGTCTGATGATGTGGCATTGTTATTTGAGTCTGCAACATGAACCCAAACAGAAGTGTTACTCAATTATTGCTGTTGCTGTTGTAGCTGCTGTTGTTGTTACTGTTGCTGTTGCTGTACTCACTTGATGCATAGGCTGCTCCATTACTTTGTCTGTATTTAGTCAGAGATAGGAGCGAACGGGCACCTGCGGATGCAGTGCCGGATGCACGAGTGTTGCATGCTGCAAGGCGGCCGCGCCGGGCAGCTCAGCAGCAGCGGCGGCCGAATACGCTAGCGGATGATGCCATAGCTCGGGTCCGCCCGGAAAGAAGGGCCCACCCAGATCTAAGAGAATTGAGTAAAGAAATTCAAGAAAATAAGTCGAACATTCAGTTGAGCGCCAGTTATTGCAGTTGTTGCTGTTGTTGTTGTTATTGTTTCTGTTGCTGTTGCTGTTGTTTTTGCTTTTATTTACTTATTTGTTGTAGTTTGTATATCTCGTGAGTGAATGAACAACGTAATGTTGTAGCTAACCAAATGAAAAGCGTTAGATTTTTCTTTTTTTTTATAGTTAAAAATTGTTTGGTTATATTTCGAGTTTGTTGCCTAAGTCTTTCGTTTTGCTAGCAGAGAAAATTTAAATTTGGATGTAAATTGAATTGAGCTAAATTGAAGAGAGGCTTCTAAGACTTGAGAGACTTGGGCTTTAAAATAAGGCAGAGAAATAATTTTCAAACTATTTCTTTAAAATTTAAGAAAAAGGTTTTCCAAGCGGATTTCCAGCTCGCAAAGTACGTTAACAATTTGAAACTTCTGTACCTCACTTGTGTGTGTGTGAGTGTGTGTGTACTGTGTGTAGCTGAGTGTATACTGGTATGTGATTCAAACAGAGTGTTACAGTGATCGAAGGTGCGTACATAATATCATTGGAGTTGTTGTTGTTGTTGTTGTAGTTGTTGTTGAGTTGTTGCTGTAACCTATGTAAATATTTATAGCGAAATTTAGTTCGGGCGTACGATAATAGATATAACATTTGATATATTGTATATATAAGTATATAGAGTTGTGCACTTTAAAGCATATTTCAACTGTTCAATTGTTGGATTCTTCTTGTGTGTGTATTGTATCTCGGTGTGTGTTGTGTGTGTGTGTGTCATTAGAGTTAGGAGGTGCGCTGGTACGCCTTCGATACGACAGCTCAATAGAGTTTTTTTCTTTTATATTTTAATTATTATTTAACTATTTACTACATACATAAAACCAAAATAAATAGCAGCTGCTTTTTTTTATTGTTTGTTTGTTTGTTTTTTTTTTTTTATTTTTTACTTACGTCCAGTGAGTGGGTGCATCAATGCAGGATGTGAGGCTGTTGTCGCTGTATTGGGCTGTGGTTTGGGTTTGCTCACTTTCGTGTTACTCTTGGCGAATTCCAAGCGAATTGTTTGGGGCATATCGGGATCGAAGCGTACACCCTGCTGTAAATGATCAGATCAAAATACAGCTGTTTGTATTTTCTATTCTTTTTTTTGGTTTGTTTTCAATTTTTTCAAAATAATAAAAGGTGTATTTTTGAAATTGACTTAATCAAAATTTTATATATTTCTTTATGTATGTTGACATTTTAGATTTCTGTTATCGATATCGATTTCACTTCTTGCAACAATTCGCCAAAAATAATTTTGAATGCCGCATTTGCGTGTGACAGAGAGAGAGAGAGAGAGAGATAGAGAGAAGAGATTTCTCTTTTGTTTTTCTCAATTTGGAAACGTAAAAAAACCAACTTGCATCTTTGGGCTGTGGTGCTTACAAAACGCTGAAAGATTGAGTGGATTTTGAAGTCTTGCTTAATTAAGAGATGTTCGGGCTACAAGGGAAACTAGTTCAATTCAGGGGTGTGTGAGTGTGTGGGTGTGTGCGTATGCACAAAAGCAAGAGAGATGAACAGCAACTGCATAGGAAGAGCACCTATGAGTGGGGGTAATTGGGGGTCATTCTATGGTAGAATTTGTTGTTGTTGTTGTTGTTGGTGCCAAAAGGGGGAAGGGGTGCCTATAGGGGTCTTGAAACATGCACCAGCCATAATTAATTGCGGTCTAGAGTTGCCAGGCTTCCGTTTTATAATATAATTCTTAATTGTGAGTGCTTAATTGCCTCATTGCAGTTGCTATAGACGGGTGTAAAATGGAATAAGTGTATTGTATGTGTATTTTTGTGTTTGTATGTGAGTGAATATGAGAGAGATAGAGATGGAGTAGATATCTGAGAGTGAGATGCAATACCAAAAAAAACAATAAGATAGACAAATCAATAAGGATAGACTTAAACTTAAATGCAGTGAAGGTTCTTTCAAAAATGCAAGCACGTGTGAGAGTACATCTTATTGTTGTTGTTGTTGTTGTTGTAGTTGTTGTTGTAGCTGTGGTATTTATTTTGAGGTACGACTGTTGTTTTCGAGGACCTAACATTTCTGAACGCTCAGTGAAAGCCAGACAATAAATACAAGTACGATTACGAGTTTTTATTCTTACAGAGTGCTTTACAATCTAAGTGTCAAGTTTTGTTTTGGAACTCTGAAAAATTTGCGATAGCATTGATTTGATTTGATATTTTTTGGGAAGGCTTTTGCTAAGAATTGTTGGTGTCGTTCTTCATCGATTACATAAAGTTAACAATGGTACATATTATATTAGACATCGTTATAAGCATTGTAGAAACTATATTTATATATTACCTGCAGATCCTGTTTAGCTGCCTCGGCGCCGGCTCTTGTATGGAATGTCACAAAACCAACGGGCTAAATTTATTAAAATTAAAATACATTTGGATTTAGGCCAACATTGTAATGGGTTTCTCAAATGCCACATTCACTTACCGATGCTGTTTTGCCATTTTTGCTAGTTACTTTTAGTAGAGATCCTTCGTAGCCCTATGAATTTACAATGGTTTTGGTTTTATTATGAAAAAGTTTAAAGTTTTTGAGTTTCTTATATCTTTCCTATACTTCTTGTTTGTACTTTTATAAAAACTTGCAATTTAAAAATAAAATTAAAATTACTGTAACAGTAAGACAAAATTAGTCATAAAGTATCGATTTCGTCGCTTTTTTCCTTTGTAATCTTATTGCCGAGTTTTATATTGTAGCTCCTAAGAAAACATCTTGATTTTAAGGCTGTCCATTCTACCGCAACACTTTAAGAAATTAAGAAAGAACTGTTCTAATCTCTTTTTTATAAATAAATCAATAACACAACAAGTTGAAAACAGTGAAACTAATAGGCAATGCATTTCTGAAGTGCTTTAAGTTAATAAATACTTTCGTTCAAGATCTGTTGATAGTACTAATGACGTCTAACTCACCTCATAGGCTCTGAATAGCAAGTAGAGCTCACGTGGCTTGGCATCCATTGGCAAACCACTGACGAACAAAGTGCGCACCTGCAAGAAAGCGAAACAGAAACAGAAAGTTAGAAAGAGATAGACAGACGTGTAAGAAATCTGTGTATAGATTTAACCTGGTTTATCTTTTGGCGAGAAACCAATTTCCTATGATTGCGTAATTAAGTTGAAGCTGTCACGTCCTCTGGCCGGATTTAAGACTGAACTGAACCCGAAACCTTCAGTCTCAATTTCAATGCGTCAAATATTTAAATTCGTTGCCGCCACAAGCCCAAAAGTTCACAGCACTCACACTCAGATACATATGAGTATGTGTGTGTGTGTGTGTGTGTGTGTGTGTGGGTGTGTGGGTGTGTGTAGTGATAATGAAACCAAATGGAATAAGCGCCATAAACGCTGAATTCATTAAGGCAACGACGTGACACGCTGCCACAGTAGAGAGGGAGGTTTGAGTAAGCAGTGGGTGGTTGAGGGGGTGGGTGGTGCTAATGAGCCTTGACGCCCGTTTTTTGTTCTTTTATCTGTTGTATTTTTAGCACCTAGACAAACGCAGCTTGCAAAGGGACACACTGTGCAAACTGTTTGCTGTTTTCGGTTAGCTTATTTCGGAATATTTTTAATACCCGCGCTAGATTAACAAAAGAAGGATATACGCTTATATAAGGAATACTCTGCAGTTAGACATAATATTATGGCCCAGAGAGTTAACAGAGCATTGAGAAGAAGTAACAAATCAACAAGAATATCATTAATTTTATTAGATAATAAGACTGATCTAACTTAACTTATCTCCTTAGCAAACAGAAGTTCAAATTACGGGTATTTTACAGTCGAGCTTCAGCCAAATCTTCAATTCTTTTGTGTTACCGTTTTGGAACTTTCCCTGCGCAGAATGACAGATTGTAGAAGGTGAGTCAATGTATGTGTGTGTGAGTTGAAATTAAAACGTGTTCTATCGTGTAATCTAGCTATTGTCATCCAGTTGAGGGAAAACAGCTGACGAAAAATAGCTAAACACGAGCAGCATACCACATGCCACATGCCACACGGCTCACATGACTACATAGTCCTGTGAGTTGCTGCGATGTTGCAGTTGCCGCTTTAAAACTGTCCAGCCGCAATTTACAAATTAATTAACTCACTCAAGTGCTGGGCATGATAATAAAAAAAAATAGCGTGAACGGGAGAAATAAAAAATGTGCGAGAATTAAATCCTTTGACGTACTCGGCGCTGCCAAAAAGGATCTGCAGGATACGCTCAGTTAAATAGCAATTAAAATTAATTTTTGCGCAGTCTGCGGTTGCGAGTTGGCTGAGTCTTCGGCTGTTGGGGTCCACTAATTGGACGGGTAATGAGCTGAGCTTCTCGTCCCTAGCAAAAGAACAGCAAGAACAACCAGAAAACGAGATGAAAATTAAAGAAAATTGAGCCAAGCAAACTAATTAGAAGCGAGAGCAATTCATAGTATTGTATGTTACTTGCGGTGTGGCAATTGTGACACACACACACACCCATACACACACCCATAGACTCGCACACTCAACAAGGAATTCCTGTTGCAAATGGCATTGAAATGCAATTATTTTAGTTTCCCCCTGTAAACGAATGTGAATTTGTATGTGAGCACGTATGTATGTATGTGCTTGCGAATGAGATTTGTGAGATGTACCTCAATTTGATAGCATGTCTCGGTTCACAAATATGCCAAAAGCAAACAACAGACAACAGACAACAGACAGCAAACAGGAAACGGAACTGCTAGAGGTTTCCCTGCACGGTGGGACAGCATGCTTCGAAAAGAGTTGAAGCAGAGCGATAGTGAATAATCATCAAATACAAATTATATTAAATTTATTGATTTTTGAATTGCTTTATTCGTTTAACTTTTCATTTCTTAGGCTTATTATTATTTAGTTCATTATTCATAAGTTCTTGAAAGATTAATCCATCAGTTATTTGTATTATTAAATATTATATAATTTATTTTGTAATTTATATTGTTTTGTGATATTTTAACTTTAATGAATAAAATATTTTGGCAGTAATAGTTTTTGGCCAGACGGCAAATTTATTTGGATCCACTGTGCATTGCACTGGCAACCACAAAAGTCAGTTAGCCAGGCCAAATCAGGCATAGACGTGGCTAAGGGAGTTACTAACCTCTTGATTTGTTTTGTTTGTCTTGTGTTGTGGCCACTGCGGAAATACATTCAACATTTTGGCAAGCATGGCTTCTCTTAATTCTCCACCCCCCACCTTTGTCCACATTTTCACATATTGCAGTTGATATTGAGTGGGTGGTTTACATTTGTGATTGTGATTGTATGTGTGTTGTTCTGTACAACTTTGGTTGCCAAATTCCATTTAAATACAGGAAAATGCCATTTAGTTTCGGTTCTTGTTGGTGGTCAACCTTGCAACTTGGCCGCCTCTTTGCTTGGCAATGATTTTGTTACTGCAACTCCCCTTCTCCTTCTCCTCAAGCTGTGTTTGGATTTGTGGTTGTTGAGCTGCTGCCATTACAAGTATTGGCAAGAAGTTGCAGTAACTTCAACTCCCCCTTTTGCCCCAATGTTTTTGTTTCCTTCGTTTGCTGTTAAGCAATAGTTTGGGTCTGTTTATTCTCCCTTGGTTTCCCATTTGCTTATAATTATGTGTATGCATATGAAGTTCATGTGGTTACTTTAATAAATTTGTGTTATATCGAATTTCATATGCAAATATTACGCATACGCACTGTTTCATCGACTTTCCCAAGTAACGAGCTCTGGTCGTTGGCCTTGTGCTGTCTTTATGCCTGTGGTAAATCACTCTATAGTCAAGTGTTGACTTGCAATAATTAAAAGTGACAAACACACACTCACACACAGTCACACACCCAAAAATGTTCATAAAGGCGATCATAATCGGCCAGTCTATTGACAGTGGGCGTCTGAGGTGAGTCTCTCGGAATTTGCTAAAAGGCGTCAAATTGTAAGCGCTTGTAAATCGTCAAACAGCTGACAAAACGACAGACAAATAGCGAGGCAAATGAAACAAGTGAGAGACGAGCAACGACTTCAAAATGCCCAGTTGCTTTGTCTGTCTACACATTTTATATTTATTTAACGAGTTCCATAACACCTATTCTCTTTTTTATAATAGTACAGGGTATTAAATACACGCTGCAAAAGACCCGTCCCAAATCGCAATAAACAACGATTGCAAATATTTAAATAATTGTGGTTGTTGTTGCTGCAGTTGCTGCGCGTCAGCGTCAACGCCAACATCAACAATTTCAACATTGAAACAACTTTTGCTATTGACTTTTATCGTTTGTCGGCGGCATTTATACAAAGTGTTTGCACAAATTTTTTCTATAAATTGTTGGCAATTAAAACTATTTAATATGCAATTGTGCGTCTCATAAAATGAAAGATTGATTAGTGTTGATAAAGCTTTAGATAAAGAGAGAAAGATATTTAAATTATAGGTGTTTTTTTTTTTTTAAATTTGCACAGTTTAAAAGAAACTTAATATTTTTTTTTAATTTCATTTCATTAATAATATCAAATCCTTGGTTTAAAAGCGCAGTCAATCTTTGCTTAAAACAGACAATAAATTTGAGCAAAGTCTTAGCTTGGTTTTCAGCGTTTGCAAAAAGCAGCTAACTGGCGCTTAACACACGTCTCTTCCGCCCACGCCCTCCATCCTCCTTGCCGCCTCCACCGCCTCCAACCTAATGCCAATTAAGTCGAGCGTCGAGTCAACTATGTTAAATGCCGCTGGCTGCCAAGTTGACTGCAGTGAGTTTTTGTTGTTTCTGCTGCTGCAATTGTTATAGTCGTTATTGTTGTTGTTATGTTAGCTGCTTGTTTATTTAGTTTTTGAATTGTTTTTACTAGCTTTGCTTCTCTCTATGCCCTCTCTTTTTCTTTCTATCAGGGAAATCTTAAAGTGCAACAAAATGCAAAAAAAAAAGAAATAAAAGAAACAACTGCCGCAGGCTGCCAACTGCGGACTGTGTGTGTGTGTGTGTATTTTCGTGTGGCATAAACAGAAGCTCATGTTGCAGCTGTGTTGCGACAATTGTTCATTGCTGCATTAAGCCCCAAAGGCTTGATGCGGCTGGGACAAATTAACTAGACACAAATGCAGATGACAATGAGTAAATTGTTTTTGACATTTTAATTATGTTTTGAAGTTATAATATCTCTCTATTTAATGTGAAATCACCTACGAGTTCTTATAAAATTTTAGTCTTTGCTTTGAGAGTACAAAAGATATTGGTTGCAGTTTCAGATAGACCTGAATACTTTTACTCGTACATTTGTCTACCAACATGTATCGACAGCAGTCTAAAAACAGTCTACAAAAGTTTGTCATTGCCCAAAGTTTGTGTGGAGCTGCAACTAAATGAGAAAAGTAAATGAATGAATGCTGCATGTGGCTGCCTCATGTTGCAATTGTTGCTGCTGTTCTGGATGCTGCTGTTGCTCACGTTGCTCCTGTTTTGTTGTTGTTGTGGTTGCTGTTGTTGTTGTGGTTGCTATTGTTGTTGCTGTTGGTGTTTTGCCGCATTTTGCATACAAAATGATGTTGGCCATTGTGGCAACGGGACTCGGGATGCATTGCAGCAATAGACAATTGCAGTTGTGCCTTGGCAACAGCAACAGCAACAATAGCAATCACAATGCTGGCCAACTTCTTTTTGGCTTAAATGAAACGTTTTGTTTGCATTTTGCGCCTTTCGTTGCTGCTTTCTTTCGTCTGTTTCACATTGTTGCTGCTGTTGTTGTTGTTGCTTTGATGTCCGCTTGGCATTTACCTCACGCGCGCAGCCACCACGCCCCCTCTTCCCTCTTTTGGCCGGCACGCTGCCCACATTGTCGTGGCGAACGCTCAATTAAACCTCTTTGGCCTCCGCGTTGCATTGCTGGCAGTGCTTTAATCTATCTCTTGGCTGTTTCTCTTGCTGTTGTTGTTGCGGTTCTTGTTGCTGTTGTTTTTTGCTATTCCTTTTTATTTGTCCTTGTGGATTTCTTTTCTGTTGGAATTTGCTGCTATTGTTCGCACGCTTTGCTTTGCTCCTTTGCAGCTTTGCCTGATCCTTGCTGCTTGTTTGCGTTGTTTTTTCTGTCTTGCAGCCTCAACAGCAGCAACAGCAGCTATTGCTCAGGTAATTAGCGCTTTTCTTGTCGCCTGCTCTCATTTGATTAAAGACTTGGCCCCGCCCACTTGGCTAAGCACTTTTTCAAATCGCTTAATAAGCCGCCCTCCAGCGACAGCAGCAGCTACAACAACATCTGCAGCAGCAGCAGCAACAACAGTTGTTGCAGCTACAATAAACAGCTAAAACTAATATTTTAATTGCCAAGCTAACAAACTGGCAGGTAACACACACATAGACATATACACTCATACACACACACCCGCAAAATTGATACAAAAGATACGACGAAAACTTTTGCCTCGTTTTGCTTATTTTACAAATTAGCCAAAATTTCGAGACACTTGCCACACAGACCGGAAAGGAAAGGGCGAGAGGAGAGAGAGAGAGAAAGAGAGAGAGAGAGAGAGAGAGAAAGAGGAGGAGTAAGAGAAGCAATGCCAGAGACAAATGAAAAACAGCTGCGGGACATTGCCACGCCCCCTTCGCTGTCTATACAAACACGAAACAAAAATGGCAAAATTTTCATGGCTGCAACTTTTGATTGCAAATTATTTGCAACACACAAACTCACACACAGGGACTGCCAAAAGTTTGTTGCCAGGAGCTAAGGCAACTTGTTACTTGTTGTTGCTGTAGTTGTTCGCTTGGCAAACAAAAATTATGTAACAAGATAAGGCTAAAAAACTACAGTGACTCACAGCTTATATGACCCAGTACATTTGTAACTATTTTTTTATTTTATTGCAATAAGTATATATAAAAACTACAGTGGCTCACAGCTTATATGACCCAGTACATTTGTAACTATTTTTTTTTATTTTATTGCAATAAGTATATAAAATATACAAAGCAAATATTTTTCAAAAGCTTAATCATCTGAGTTTAAATTTATTTATATCTATTTTCCATTGAAAAGAATGAATTTAAGCGTGAAAAAAGCTGGTAGTCACTGTATATAGAATTTGCAAGCTTCAAGAGCTACTTTCAGTATGTGTGTGAATATATTTATTATAGCAATGCATTCAACAGTGAGAGTTGAAATTTTCAAAGTGCAACAACAACAACAAATTCAACGACGACAGCTAAATATTTTCAAATTTTAATAATTAAAACTCATTAACACTTTTGCCAATCCAAGCGCCAGGGTCGAGAGAGGGGGGAATGGGTAAGGAGTCTCCCAACCGGACGAAGATTAAATAACAAATGAGCGATGACTCTTTACGGCGCATACTTTTGGGCCAAACTGTGCATAGGGTGGAGCAAGAGAATTGAGTTGAGTGCTTGGGCGCTTATTAATTATTAAGGCAGGCTGACAAGGGTGAAGAAAGAGTGAGTGAGAGAGGGAGAGGGAGGAGGGTGAAAGGTTCTGGAAACTCAAGAATTTGGCACTTTGGAGCATTGTTGTGTAATTTATGACATTTGCAAATTGCAAATGCAACTGAATTTATTATAAACATTTGCCATTCACTTCATTATGTGAAGGAGGGTTAAGCTAAGTCAGACGTTGCACGTTGCAGGTTGCAAGTGGCAAGTTGCACTTAACTAGGACAAGGCTGCATACAAAATCAGACACATTGCATATGCAACATTTGTCAGCAACGTGTCATGCCCAACGTGCAACGACTAACCGAAAAAAATTAAAAAGAAAAACAACAAACAAATAACGGAAGAATATTATTAACAATTCAACGTTTAGGCCAAGGCAAAAGAAATTCGTATCCGGGCTGAAAACAAAAGAGCAAAAAAGAAAAGCGCACAAATGACAAAACAATAGACAAAACTGAGCCTTGGACTCAAAAATGTGTTTGAATGTGGACAATGAAAGGGGTTTGCAGCTACTGTTGCTGCTGCTGCTGCTATTGTCCTGACTGCCAGGACATTTGACAGGCAACATTATTAAAACACAACCTGCCCAACAGGCAGTGCACATATGGAAGCACGAGGAAGCAGTTGAGGTAGATTTAGTCCTCCAACTCCTGCCGAGTGTTAAGCCTAATGAGCTTTCAACCAGACAACACAACAAACTAATTAGATTATGCTAAACTCAGGGATACTTTCAGTCATTCAAATTTATCCGGGATTACTTTACAGATTTATTTTTTTTTTAAATATTTCTTAAGTAAGCTAATTTTATTTAATACGAAAATTGTTTATATCCATATATACGCAGTTAATTAAATTTATAGCTGGTGAGTGTGTGTTTAATTTTGAATTATAGAACATGAGACACACACTCACTCACGCACACCCACATCATATGTTTCTTCTACTTCATTAGCTATCGAGACTTGGCTATCAAAATACTCAGATGATGCATTCAACTCATCATCAATGCGGAATAATAGTTCCAGTTGTTTGCGCGTAAACCTCAGAATTGGTTGAAAGCCAAAATTCTGTTTGCAACTCCAAGTGAACAGATCCAGCTGAATATCAGATTCTCCCTCATTTCTCTCTTTCGGCAGACTCTTCGACTTCCCCTCATCGCGCATAAGACTCAGAAGTCCCCAACCGCCGACGACGACCATTAAAAAGTAATCCATGCCCTGGAAGCCCGGTATCTGAAGACCCATTTGATACCCGACTGGATGCCTGATCAGTGACAATAGCGATATCATTTTCCGCACTAAAATTCACACTAAAAAATTTATATGCATGCAAATAATTTCGATAAATTCCTAGAAATGACAATAGAAACTAACGCCTACTTGAGAATTGAAGGATCAGTTGTTTAGATGTGTTAAGGATATTCGGTTACTTTTTATAATTTTGATTAAATTTAGAATCAAAATTCTTGATCAGAATTCCGTTTTCTTAGAGCTAAGAAACAGTTTATTTCTCGAATTTTCTTTGTTAATTAACTCATATACCTTCCTCGTCTGTCAATTTAACTGTGTGTGTGTGTATGTGTGTGTGTGAGTGAGTGTGTGGTGTTGCAGGGGCAGGAGAGAAGTTTAATTATAACCGGTTGCTCATTAAGCAAACATGACACTTTTGGCTCCGGTTGCAACAAAATTGTGTCGTGGCAACCAATAAAATGCATATTCACATGCGTAGTTTGGGTATATGTACTATTTTGAATCACTGTGCGCAGCGTGTCGGTAAATGCAAAACTGAGTCAGCTAATTAAGATTGAAGTTGCCGCAGAGTTGTGTGGCACCACGCAGCAACAAAACAAGTGCCACAAAAGCCGGCAAAAAGTCAGAAAGCTAATTTATTATGCCAAACGTTAGCATTGCCTTGGAGGAAAAGAGAGAGAGAGAGAGAAGAGAGAGAGTGATGTTGCTATGGAGAAGGGAATAGGCCACTACTGTAAATGCAACGTAATGGAAAAAACGCTTAAATGGAAGCTGCAGTTGCAGTTGCAGTTACAGTTACAGTTACAGTTACAGTTACAGTTACAGTTACAGTTACAGTTGCAACGTTTAATTAGACGGTGTTAAAGTGCACGTTGCAAGTCACAAGTTCTCATCACTGATAATGAAATAAGGACACGCTGCCAACAACAAAAATAACAACAACAACAGCAACCACCACAACAACAACAACAAGGAAGCAAACTTGTGAAAATGATTTATAACAATTTGTATGCCTTGGCAAACTTTGTGCATTTCTATACTGTGTTTATTCTGCATTCTGTGCAGCATTCTGTGGCACACTCCGAATGGAATTTCAATATACTTGTGGCATATTCTTGTTTTCAATTTGCGCCGAGCCAGAGAAATTATCCGGAGGCAACTGAATCTGTTCAGGCTTGGGGAAAACTGAAAAGAGGACAAAGCAAAAATCAGAACGAATCAGCGCATTTTTGGGTCAATCACAGAAATACAGAGAGAGAAGTATGAAAAGAGGCAGAATGGGAGATGGAGTGAAGGAGATGCAAGATGAAGGGAACTCCTCATACAAAGGACATGAATTACGTGACGAGGGAACGTTGTTTATACTGCGTAATTCAGATAAGAAGAAGGGTAGATCAGACGACAGAATAATAAATCGAACAAAAGAATCAATATCAAATTGAAAAAGACATTTTTTATAGATAAAACTCTGAAAGAATGTGAAGATAGTGTGTTTATCTAGTTTTTATAGGAAGAAATTCCTTCAAGATCATGATTTTATGCATTTAGTTTATGGGGTATCTTCTAGTTAGTCATTCTAGTCGAGCTAGCTGAAATGTTGTTTTTATCCTTCTCCTTCTTCTATGGAGTGCCTTCTCTTTCACACTTGTGTCAATCTCTAACAAGCGCTTTTCCAGGACTCAGGCGGTAGGTTCTGCTCCGATTGACCAAACAACAGGACATGCATATTAAATACGTACGGCTTTCATGCAGACCAAAAGAAATGTTTTTTTCTTTTCTGTTTGGTTTGTGTACTCTGACTAAGTTCCCCCTTCTCGTTAGCCTCGACTCTCGACTTGGCCACGCCCCCCCCTCTTAAATAAATGATGTTGGCGCTGCGGCTTTTGGGATCCGATTCGCTTTCAATCGGCCAAAACACTTGACGGTTAAGTGAAAACTGCGCCGAGATACTTCCACTCTCTCTCTTTCTCTCTTTTATTCTTTTCTCTCTTTCGACACTTTGCAGCTCAATGCGATGCGGCAGTTTAATGATTTGTTGCATTATCCATAGCAAACTTATTGGGGCATTAAAGAAAACATTTTATTCCTTGAATTTTTGTACTTTGATTAATACAATTATTTGTGTTTATTGTGTGTGTTTTTTTAACAAATTGCTGAACGCATTTTGTGTTCATTGTTAATAATTAGTTTACCATTAACAAGAACAATAATAATATGCATGACAATTGTCGCAAACATTTGTCCTTATTTAATATTTATACACCAGACATTGAGGACAATAATGTTGCTCCTGCCAAAAACAATTCACAATTCACATTTCGCAGTTTTTCATTTACCGCAAAACATTTGTAAATAATTTAAACCCGACCAATTATCGTTCAGCTTGTCAGTTGACAAATAAACAACAAAAATTTCTACATTATCAAAACTTGTGAAATAAACTAATAACAACAACAACAAATAAGTGCATTATTAAAATATTTATAAATGTTATTTACACGTAAAAGATACGTTCGTACACAGACTTACGCAACCAGCTATATAATTATATGTCACAAATTTATGAACTGTTGTCATGTCAACCAACTGGGAGACACATCATATTATTCTGAATTTCTCATACAATATTTATGTTATAAAACTTGCAGTTCAGCAAACAAATAACAATGGAATTCTATGCTGAGTGAATGCATATGAAATTCTACTTTTGCAGTCGAAAGTCAAGTGTCAATAACAGGGAATATTTTTAATTTGTAGCTTTGCACTTCACTTTAACTACGGTATTTTGTGGCAAGTTGAGCTAACTTATTGTGATAATATGTAATTATTATGTATGTATCTAAATTCTATCCATAGTTCTTATGTCGGCTCATTGTCAACGCTTTTAATTTGATTGTGCTTAAATATTTAAACAATTATAATTTTCTGCTGTCACAAGATGCTTAATAATGAAAACTGAGAATCAGCAGTCACTTATTTTTGATCCCCATCCTCTCTCTCTCCCTCTCTTTCTCTCTTTCTCTATCTCTCTCATTGCCATAACCATGTCCCTGTTGTGTGTCTGCATTGATTATTCGAGCATTTTAAGTGCTTTGGCATTTTGTGTTTAATCTGCACATTTGTTGCATAATTTATATGACTGCCGCATTGTTGCAGTTGCAGTTGCAGTTGCAAGTGCTGTTGCTGTTGCCCTTTCAGACAGTTTGGCAAACTAACTCAGTTCATCTCTGTCCATTTTCCATCCGTTTTGAGTGCCTGTTTGATTTGAATTCAAAATGATGCTGCTGTCATCTGGTTGCAGGTTTGGGGAAATGTTCTCGTCATTTGTTATATTTACGCAATTTATTTTACTGCCAATGATCAAAGCAAATTGCACAATTGGCCATTGCAGTTTTTAGTATTATTTTGTCTATTTTTTAGTTATTTTTTATACTCTAGTGTTATTGCCGCGTGTTCGGTTCGTGTTGATGTTGTTTGTTTGTTTGTTTGTGAGTCGACGCTTCGTTGAGTGTTGGTAAACAGAATTTATTTGTCAATAAAGCCGTCACTTCATTACGGCTATTGTCCTTGCTCCTCTCGACGATAACTCACTGTCCACCCCCCTGTCACTCTCACTCTCTCCCTCCCTTCGTTCCCCTTCCTTCTATGTATCAAGTTTGCCAGTTGTCCAGGCAAACCGTTTAACAATAGCGCGCAAATTTTCGCGTCCAGAAATAAAGTTGCATTATTGCTTTTCGGTCAGGACACACACAGACCTCGTCCTACAGAACGGACCCGGGACCCTGGACCAACATGGACCCAATGCCAATACCTGTGCAGTGTGCGCGCTGTGTTTGGTCTGACATTAATGAATTTGCTGCTGTCAATATGGCCAACTACCAATGCCAATGTTGGCTCACTGGCTGCCTCGCTGCCTGGCTGGGTGTGTGGCCAAAAGGGAGTCCTTCTGCTGATGTGTCCTGTGAGCTCTGCCGCTGCAGCATTAATACAACAAACGGGCGGGGCGAAGCCACTGCCAACCAAAAGGATGCTCCCGTGTTTCCAAACAGGATGACTGAATGACGATGACATCGTCGCCGTCTACCGAATGTTCGCATTACAATTTTCATTTTTGATGTCTATTGACAGAGCGCAATATGCGCCAGGCTACAGTGGGCAACAGCGGGCTACAGTGGGGTACACTGGGGTACAGTGAGGTGGAAGGAGCCGAGGGGAATGCGCATGGAGTACAACTGTTTCATTGCTGTCGTCGCAGTTGTTGCTTCTGTTTGGATAACTTTTATTAGGCCATAGGGAATCTGGCAGCTATTTTGTAACGCATTTCAAGAGACTATTGTTACTTTTTCAAAGGATGTTTGCAGATACCTAAACCTTCATTGAAAAGGATTTAAGGAAAAGTAAGTGATATTTATAGTCATAAAGTTTTATTATATAAAATTATTTTAATGTTTCTAAAATAATCAAGTAAAGATTTTTTGAGCAATAATACTTGTGTAATACATTGATAATTATATATTCAAATTCTTAGTATTAAATAAAAACTCTTTAAATTTAAGAAAAAGTGTTTTTAATATTTTAGTATCTCTGCTTTAATTATCAGACAATTGTTTCGATCAATTATATTTTGAAGAGTGCTTCGATAGTCGTTTTTAATAAGTAGTTACTGAAATTGTTGTAGTGTCTGCTGTTGTTTTTCTTGTTGTCAATTGCCAAACAACACCTTTTGCAATTTTTTGGCTCGACTGTCGCTTAATTTGAATTTGGCCCTTTGCATTTTATGCTGTTTGATTTACCCGCGCCTCGTGCTCAGCACATTTAACGTCATCGAAAAGCTGTCAGCTGATGGAAGAGAAGAAGGAGGGGCACAGAACTCTGGAAGGGGCATCCAGACTCAATTACGCGCTTGTTTGTACCGATATTTGTGCAATGAAACTCAATTGTAAGTATTAACCCCCATCGAGAGGAAGGTGAATGGCAAAAAATAAAATAATAAAAAGATATGTTGTTCGCTTTAAATGAAACCTGTCGTTGACAGCTATATTAAATTTACTTTTCCCATGAGTTTTTCCTGTTTTTTCGGTAATGCTCCTGAAACGCAGTTGTTAATTACAGAGTATTAAAAAAATTGCATTTCAAATGAAAGCCAAATATTTGTCGTTTGCTCTGCAAAGATTTTTATTTAATTCGATTGTTTAAATATTCAAAAAAAAAAGGAAAAATACACAACAAAAATATATTTTGCGTTTGTTGGTTTTATTGTTTGACATACGCCAACAAGTAAATTAATTAAAATAACGTAATTTGTAATTCAAATAAGTAAGTGTAAAATTGGGAAAATTTCGTTGAAATTGTTGTATAATTTATTTTATTTCGTACTTCCGTAGCAAAAAAAATGTATACTTATCTAAGATAAGTGTTAAGAGACTTTTGGGAGCTGAAAATTATTTTGAATATGTAATTATGATACTCATTTAGCTTGAAGTTTCTGTGTACTTCTTTTTCTTCTGTTTTGGTGTACTTTCAATTTATAAAATGCCTACATTTTATATGTGAGAAGAGAACTCTGGTAAAATACTAACAACGATTGCTAAAGAGACTGGTCAAAGTGCTGAAGGCCTTGTGGGCATAATAGAAACGTTGCCAGCTCGAAATGACAATACATTTCAATTAGCAAATCAAATTATAAATGGCGTAAATTGTTAGCCAAAAATTGAAGCCAAAGTCCTGACCAACATCACAGCTTTCAGTCGAGCACCTCATTTTATTTACCTTCATTGAAAAGTTTTGTACGGTTTGGTTTAGTGGGCGTGTCAACGTCGCCAACTCTGTGCAATTAAAGTAAAGTTAACTGGTCTCTAAAACTTTCGTAAATATTTCTTTCCTCTCCCACATTTCTCTCTGTTTCCATGCCAAATACTTTTCATTAAATTAAGCAATCAGTTAGGCAAGAATAACACTTTTCCCAGGGAGTTCAAGTGGAAGTGGAGCAGCTGAGGAGAGGAAATAAACTGAACTCTCTATAAATAATGTTTTTAACAAATTAAAGCCGATTACTAATTAAATATGAGACATAAAGTTCTAAAGTTTGAATTGTTTTAAAACCAAATCTTCTTAATAAGAGATATGTACGTAAAGTGTAAAAAGTGAGAAATGAATTGTTGAATGAATCGATAGCTTTAAAGAAAATGTATATCTCAAAATTTTTCGCTTCTAATAAATAAATAAATTTAATGTTTTAACGAATAAATGACTGAATTATATCCGATTCCACATTTGGTAAAGCTATTTCCAAGCAAAGGATCTTGATCTGCATTTATAAATTTGTCTATAAAAACATGTCCTTCGTTGGGATATTTGTTGTGTGTAAAGTTTGCTTAAAGTTTAGTTAACTTTACCATTAAATTACCATACAGTAGTTTTCACAGCAATTTAATAAATTTAATTTTTCATCTACCCGTAGATAGTTGGCTTAATTTTCTTGGTTTTCTCTCTTAACGAATTGTAAGCCAAGTTCTCTTTTGGCCAGCATTCATTAAGTCTGTTGCTAATACAATGCATAAATATTAATATGGCAGTTATAGTCGTAGCTGTTGTTATGGTTGTTGTTGTTGTTTTTATTTTGTTCAGCTCTGTAGCTATTTTGAAAATCACACACTCACACACATGTACACTCATCCACACACACACTTTGAATTTTTTTACAGCAGCGTTTGCATTTCATTAGCCAAAGTGGCATTGTCTTTGTGTGTGTGTATATGAGTGTGTTGTGTGGGTGTGGGTGTGTGTGTGTGTGTGTGTGCTGTGTGTGTAGCCTCGCATAAAAATAGAGCACATTTAGCAAGGAAGCCAACAACAAGAACAACCATTGAAAAAGCAAAACGCAGAAAATGCAAAGTATCCAAATAGACTGAAGGACACTCTAAGCGCTGTGTCCAAGTGTGTTTGTCTGTCAGTCAGTCTGTCTGGACAGGACACAGCAACACATGACATGAATGACTCAGAGATACCCTGTTTATATTTGCAGGTGAGTGAAAGAGAAATCTCTGTGTCTTGCCCATGCTAGCCTTTGTGCTTCGATGACAGGGTCTAAAATATGCTAAGCGGTTGTCTGTCTCTATCTCTTTCTGCAGCTCGTTTACACTGCAATGACGGCAGAGGAGAAGAAGGGAGATAGTGGCAGAGTGTGTGTGTGTGTGTGTGTGTGTGTGTATTGTCACACGCTGTCTGTGTTAACTCGCTTTAGCCCCAAGTCAGTCGCACTCATTGACAGTGAGCAGGCAGATTGTCAGTTGCTTTCGTCCTTTCATCTTTTGTCCTGCCACTACGCTCTCCTCCTTACCCCTTTCGCCGCAGCAATCCTCTCATACAACACACAATACACTTGGCCATTCTTATTTTTAGCCAAGCGGCTAATTGTGAGTGACACGGCTAGAATTAAGCCGCCACACTTAACACTATGCAGATATATTGTGACATTTTGTGTGTGTGTGTGTGTGTGTGAGTGTGTGCGCATCGATGGCAACTCAAGTGAGTGTGAAAATCGCTGGTAATTATCATCAAGTGTGATCAACTTGTCCTAGACCAAGAGGGGTCTAATACTATTTATAGTTCGCTTTAAATTCGACGCTTGCAATAGCCTTGAAAAATGCCGAGTGCGACGTTTAAAGTCGTTTCGCTGCTTTTATATTTTTTTCTTTTTCGTTTCCAGCTGGCCGCCTGCCAAGTTGCAGCTAATAAAGTTGCAACAGCTACAGAAATAGTGTTGCAAAAGTTTGCCTAATTTGTGGCACCATCGCGTGGCAGCAACTGAAACAGAGGAAAGCGAAAATGCGAAAGCAAAGTGCAAAAAGTTGCACCACAAAAATGTCGAAAAGAATGAGAATGCAGAAAATGAGAGAAAGGAAAGATTCAAGAACCCAGTAAAAGCAGTTGAAATGCTGAAAAAGTGCTAACAACAGGAGCTAAGAAATCGACAGGACTTTCAGGAAAACGCTGAATTATGTCGAGTGCAGCAGAGCTAGGAGCTTTGAGATAAATTGAGATATTATAAAAGTATTGACAGTTTTCAATTTAATGACATTTAAGGAAGTGCTAAAAAAAAAGGTTGGAATCAGCAAATAAAAAATGCCAAAACATGTCCTTCTGATTGAAGTTATCATTTTTAAATAAATGAACTATATACATACACTTTGTTTTCTAAATTGATCTAGGACTGCTCTTGGACATTACGAGGATTTATTAAAATATAGAAGAAGATAAGGAATATACAGACAAATAAAAAAGTGTTGTGAAACATTTGCGTATTCCAGCTTCCAGCTGATAACTCTATAATCACTTGTCATTCTCTATTAGCTCTCCCTCGTCTGTCAGACTGTTATCTGCAGAAGTCCTCACATATTTCAACACATTTACAGGCTTCATCTGAAAACAATTGCCGGCAAACAAACCGAAAATCCTTTTTATCAAAAGACGCAACTACTTTAAACTACTCGCAGCTCAGAGCCAAGAAGAGAGGCAAGTTAAGATAAAGACATTTTTCATATGTCTGATTGTCGCTTTGGTATGCTACTAGTATCTTCTCTTTCCTGTCCTTCTCCAGCGCACTATGGTAAAAAAACTCGATATTTTGGCATAAACTCTAAATATAAAGATAGACACTTGAAATTTTGCATGTACTTTAGTTAAACTAATTTAGAATTTTGGATTTTTTTTTTTTTTTACTTGGACCACGCCTTCACCTCCCCCTCCCCATACGACTATGCGAAAAAGTGAAATCAAATTGATAAAATATCTAAATATATAGCTAGAGGCTTGAAATTTAACACGAAGCTTACTTGTATTATTCAAAAATATATAAATTTAGTTGTTATTCAATTGGACCTTGTCTTCATCCTCCCTTTCTCCCCGACTAAGAAAAAAACTAAAAAAAAATTTGTTTAACTTAAATATAAAGCAATTTATTTTAAACTTTGAATGCTTGCTTATTAGACTAAAGTAGAATTTACAATTTTGTTTGTTTTTTAATTTGACAACGTTTTCACCTCGCTCCCCATGTGAATCTAAGAAAAATCCGAATTTTCAGCCAAAATTCACACCTACAACATGTCATTTTTCACGAAAAGGAACAAAATCGAACAACCGGGATTATTAACATCTGATTCTGGATGGTTTAGTTAATAACCTTTACTCAAAACTCTCGTACTGTTTTGTGATGTACTAATGTAAAGCTTAACGGAACAGGAACACATTTGTTAGTTTTTAGCTAAAAATACACATAAACAACACATTGGACAGTTGCACAATAAAACACAATTACTAAAAATCACTGCTACTATCGTTTTTTAAATACCTTCATCAACTTTATCCATATTTAGCAATTTGTAATATGCTTCCGAAAAAAACACAATTGGCTTTTAAAGTTGCAATTATTTTTCCCGCGCTTTTTCAGTTCATGTGGCAACGCTCAATCAGCTGACTTTGAGCGCGCATAAAACACTAAGGGTAGTCCCGAAAAATCTAAAAAATTTATTTTTGGTTGCTTTGGACTTTTTAGATTTTGAAAATAAAAAAATTTTTAAGATACTGAACAAAATACAATTTGAGTTTATGCCAAAATATCGGATTTTTTTACCATAGTGCAGCGCTCTCTGTCTCTGTCTGTGTCTAGCCCTCAAGGATAACTCGATGTGATTTCCTTTCCACTTGCAGTGAAGATTTGTTTGTTGGTTTTGTCGCATTTTATCGTTTGCCTTCCCTTTTTATGTGCAGCCATTTTTTTTATCGCCCAACGTGCTTTGGTTTCCCCCGCTCTCCCCATTCTCCCCATGTCCTTCCCCTTCCACCCCACTCCTGTTTAGCACTCAAAATGCCTTTACGTTTATCTTGAAGCGACATTTTGTAACAATTTTTATTGTTTTCAGCCGCCGTCTCTCGAGTTGGCTTTGAGCGGGCTTTTTGGCTTTATCCAGTCGCCAGAAGACAATTCAAAACCAGACCTTAGCCTTAGATACTTGAACTGTTTCTCCAATTGCTGAGAGGCGGTTGTCCTTATCGGTAATAAGCTGCAAGCTATGTGTGTGTGTGTGTGTGTGTGTGTGAATCTATGTTCGATTTATTTGCGATTTGTTTCGGCAAAATGAACTCGAAATTAAATCAGCCACGTCAAGTGTAGAATGCAATGCCAACGAGGACAATGAGGACAAAAAGACAGCTTGCCACATAATGCTGCAGCTAACCAAGTCAAGAAATCATTTTGTGCTCATCAAAAAAGCAAATGCGACCCATATTCCTTAACTGCCTTTACGGCCTGCAGCCTAAAACTTGCTCAACTGTCAGGCACGTGCTGGCCTCAAAGCTTAGGGCTCACACACAAACACACACACACACACACACACACACACAGAGACACTCAGAGAGTCTTCGAAGTTTTTGGCCTGCCAAACAAACTTGAAAATTGTGTGTAGCCAACAACGTTTTGCCAACGTCAACAGCATTTTAAACTGCCTGCATTGCTGCATGTTGCTGCTCCTCTTGCCCCCCGATTTTCCTTGCCACAACGCCTCTGGCCAATTGTTGACTTGATTTTTGTGCAATTTCTGGCTTATTGCACCAATTTTTGGCACGCTTCAGCCTCTCGCAGTCACGTGCTGCCTTCGCCTGCCTTTCTTAACTGCGGCTCATCAATACTGTGAGCTTTCATGCGGCACTCAAAAGGTGCCCCGTGCCTCGTCCCCGTGCCCCAATGCCAGTGCCACAATGGCTACGAAATTAAGTTGCAGCAAATCTTTAATCTAAATTGTTGAGCATTGCCAAACGAGGCATGCAACATAAGCAAAGTGAAATGACTAAAAATAAAACAAAAACAACAACAATAATAAAAGAAGGACGCAAAAGCGTCCGTCAGTCAGTTGCATGTCAAAAGTGTCGAGGCATTGAAGTGGATTTCACTCTGATGCGACTGACTGACAGGAAAGCACAACAAGAACAACAACAACAGCCACAACAACTGAGACCCAAGGCAACATTTTGATTCACACGACGCCTTGAAGTATGCAACAAAAAACAACAAAGAAGAATTGACAGCGAGAACAACGAGGACAGATACCCTGTATGTTATCCTAGTTTGATTAGTTCAAACAAGTGCATCAATAAATTAGTTAGAATTAGGTACGAACATTTCTGCAAAACAATAGATGCCAGAAAAATATAAAATCTACCTCAACTAATGTAATGGTTTATAATCTTTAATCCGAGATTGGTCTCAAAAGTAAAAGGAATATAGTTCTAAATATAAGTAAGAGGAATTTTTTTAAACTTAAAGTATTTGTTAATAACACAAATGATAAATTAGCTTTGTTTCCCTCCAGAACTACAAGCTAAATCAAATCTTGTAGTTGTTCTTATTCTGTAGCCAGTTAACACACCCATCTCAGCATTTGCACTTATTACGAGGTGTCTACATAACATTTATCACACTTTGCTTTCGCGTTTTTTGAGTTGCATCCCTTGGTGCGTTTTTATTCATTGTTTTCCGAGTTTGCTTATGGCAGTCGCACATCAGCGCAAAAAGCGAAAAAAGGGAAAAAGCTGCTTAAAAAGACGACACCAGGCAAAAGCCAAAAGGAAAGCAGCAACCGTAGCGAAAAAAGCAGCTTCAACTTGCTGCAGTTACTTGCATTATTGGCTTTTGTCTAACAATATTTGCAGCATCAGCTGCTGTTGATGGGAAGCAAAAACGTATGAGAAGGTTACAAAAAAATTATAAAACAACGACAACGTAAGCTGCGGGTTAACTTTTCTTGTCAAACTTATTGTTCTTGTCGCTGGGGAAAAACGTGTCGAAAATGTTTTCAACTCGCTCAGTTTCTGAAAGCTGCAATGAATACATAACATATTAGGTAATAACGCAGTTCTGAGAAAGGAACTTGTAAGCAATATTTCATAAAAGTGGCAAATCAATCACTGGCAATAATTCAAAAAGGTATCCAATAGTTACATATACTCCTTTGACACGTCTGATTAAATTCTTTCGAGCAATAAATAGGCCATGCTCACTTTTAGCATTTATGAGTGGCTTTCGAGCGCCCACTTTCGATTGATGTTGCTGCTCATGATTCACAATAGAACGTTATTGCTTCATGTCAGAAATCTTCAACTATAAATGTGCTAAATGGAAATATACTGGCGACAACGCTGCGTATACGCAATGTGAAATGCTTTGTAATAATTGATGGCATATTTTACAACTTTAATATTGCTCTCCGCTTTGAAATAGCGAATTTTAAATGTTTAAATTCTTTAAGAAAACTAAAATTGGCTTTGAAAATTGACTGAAATGGAAAACTGCTTGCATTATCATAATAAAATATGTATTACGACATATTTCTCAACTTTTTGGACAATTTATTTCAGTATATATTGGAGTACATTTTTAGTCAAAATATTTTTTATTTCTCTCTTATCAATGTATTTACGCAATGGCAGCTGACTTAACAGGCATTACGCATACGCACCGAAGGTAGAGGCGCCTTCATATCGTGTTTCGCATGCGAAGCCAGTACATGGCATTTTTCCAATCAACGCCAATCAAATCAATGCCGTCTAATGGCATTAACCCATCAACTCCAGTGTCACTTGCTGCTTCTCTTACCCTTTCTGTCTCTCTCCCTTTTGCTGTCATATGTTGATGCAGTTGAAGTTTGATTTTTTATCCCTTTTGCCCTCAGTAGTGCTTTGATTCGATCAGGAAATGTTTTGCGTTTGCTTTCTGCTTTTTTTTTGCTTTCTTTCCGCCTGCTTTCGCTGCGGTTGCTGCCTGCCGTGTAATTTTGCAACTATTCTGAGGCAAAGGGAATGGAGGGGATGGATGGAGCTGCAAGGGGCTAGGCGGTATGTTGCAAAAGAGGTAAATTCAAATTGTACTTGTCTGCAGCGGTGGCCAACGACATTTGAAGGCTGCCACAGTCACTGCAATATTCAAAGGATAGCCATATGGAAATTGGCGGTTGCCACAGGGCCAACCAACTGAGCACAGCAGAAAAAAATTCAGTTACAGAGAGAGACGGAGATACAGAGTGAGAGAGAGAGAGAGAGAGAGTGTTGAAAAAAACTCGCTAAGAGGCGTGTCCTGGCTGTGCTTTGAGTTGCAGGACAAGGTAAATAAACTTGAAATTGACATTTTTTGTTGTTGTGAACAGGCGACAACTTTAAGGCGCAAGGGGCAAGCTTTAAGAGCAGCAGCAACACCAGAAACAGCAACAACAACAACAACAGTACGTGTCCCAAGGGCCAATCACGTGCGTCTCATTGAGCTCATTATATGAGCAGCTCGGGCCAAAAGGCTTGAAATTCAAACCGAGGGCGCTGCTATTGTCATTAGCTTTGGCCAAACATGGTCGTGTTTTCACATTTCCACCCACACCCACACACATACAGTTACTCATAAAAGTTGTGTGACTGGCGACAGGCGATGCGTCACGGCAGTATCAAAAAGTTTGCTTAACCCACAAAAGTTGTCGAATGGCTCATGCAACATTAAAGCAGGCCAATTGCCCCTCCATCCTGGCCCTCTTCTGCCCCTCTTTCTGCCATGTTATTGATGAAATGTTGTCAAGCTGTTTTGATTGGACCCACGGACATGAAAATGTCCGGAAAACTATGAAGCCGCCATCGAAGCGACAACTGGAATCGAGGCAGGCGCCAAAGAACACATTAAATTTTAAGCATTTTCACCAGTGAAAGGAGCGAGGCAGAAGGGAAGAGGGGAATGGCGGACATTGGCAATTCAGCAGACACGAAAATTTAATAGACCTCCGGAGCAAAGTTGATGGACCAAAAGGCAGTCAAAACGTGGCTAAGACTGAACCAATATATTGAAGGTGGCCATAATAACTGGTTTGCTGTTGAGTCTTAGCCTTAATAGTTCTGTGTGTTTCGTACAAACTGTCAACACTTATCGGCAACAACATGTCATCAATGTGCAGACATGGATAAAACATTCACTGAAAGAAATTATCTTCAGAATGTTGCAGAAATTGTGCTGCAACTCTAAAAATAGGAACAATTCATGTTTTCAGCTTCAGTTGACAATGCTTTAAGATAATATAAGTGAAGTTAAAATAATTACCAAAAAAAACAACATTAATTTCTTGCTCTTTTTCTCAGTGTAGTCAGGCCTTTGAGTTTACCATTAAAAAACAAGTAGGAATGGGGATAGTCTCAAAATACTGGAATAGCTTGCATGAAAATTCATGTCTTGAATAATTTTATTTATTTCGTCATTAAAATATTTAGTGCGCTCTTGTTGAAGGTCATTGAACCCACCCGGAGTTGGCCCAGACAAGCCGCTAAAAGCCAGCAAATGTCTTGAATGTGTTGTGGCTTTATTCGGCGACTTGTTAGCTGTCTTTCTCTAGAGAACTTTGGTTTTGCCAAACACCAAAATCCAAACGCCAAATGCAGCGCAATTTTTAGCATCAAATTGCAATTAATCAGTGAATGTAGTCCAATCCCAAATCTCTGACAATTCTCTCACTTCTCTCTCTTATCCCTTTCCCTTTCTTTTACCTCTGTCTCTGTCTTTGCAGTCGCTGGCCATATGTGCGACATTTGCACTTGTCGACGATTTGTCGCCACAATTGGGCAAGGGAAACTGTGAGTACTGAATCATTTTGTAAACTGGGGGAAAGCGAGGACGGCAATAAATGTTCTCTCATTAATAATAATTTGCGTTAATTTATTGCCTGACATTCTGCAAGTTGTTTTCCCATTCCCTTTTCCCCACTTGATTCTCTTCGCTGCCAAATTCAATTTTTGCTTAGACTTACAGATGGCCTTAAATAATGGAACTGATGGGCGTTCAGTTGGTCTGGTCTGTCTGTACATACCTGAAATGATATAGAGAGCAGATTGTATAATTTAGCAATGATTGATATTGAAGGGATAAGATTAAATTGTTAGCATCAAGCATGTTAAGAGTTTATTAAGTTAAAAACATGTCTGCTTATTAGCAGGCTTATTTCAAAATATAAATGTATCACAGAATTTATAGAAAAAGAAGAACTCATGAAACTGAAAAGAGTGACAGAGTCTCCTGCAGCATAATAACAAATTTAAGAGACACTACAAACATATTTTACAGCTGAAGGAGCCAACACTTAAATAATATACTTTTGAGGCTGCACAAGTCTTCGGAGCTCTTTGCAAATGCATTGAAATGTGTCCGATGGGAGCTAAAGCTGCCATAAATAAGCTCTACACCAGCTTAAACACACACGCTTCAAATATGTCCGAGAAGTTTAAGTCGCAGTGGAGCAGGAGAATGCGAAGGAGGAGGTGAACGAGGAACAGGATAACATCAGAACTCAAGGACTGTGTACAACTCGAGAACTATGGATAAGGACTTTCAAGTTAGAATAATGTTGTCGTTGTTTTTTTGCACGCACGTTCACCCTGGACACATGTAGAATCCAACTGAGAAAGCTGGGACACAACAGAAACAACAAGCCTGTCCTGTTGTCCCGATGTCCTGCAGTGTGCAGGAGTATGTGTGTCCTTCTCTCTCTCTGTTTAACTCGCAGTTCAACATATTTTGTGTTTTATGCAATACGACGTATAAAACTTTGTATTAAATGTAAGACTCATTGTTGGCGATGGTTTTATACTACGTGATTACTGCCCCGAGTGGGGTATATTAGGCAGACGGAGTTGACTTTAGGACTTGCGAGACGAGGCATGAGTACAAGGTATTTGCTAGTCGAGTCTCGCCATTGTTACAGTCTGTCTGTTAGTTGAAAACAACAACATTGCATTGCAGCATTCACAGGGAGAGTAGAAACCCAACGCAACTCCACTGACCAACAGCACGCTCTGCTCCACACCCCTGCACCACAATGAGCTTGCACCAGCACACCACCACCCCGACTGTGGAAGTGTCTCAACACATTTGGCACGGTTCGTTGGGGCGCGTGACATGTATATGAGAAATTATAGCGTTGACTGCCCCAACGGCGTGGCAGCAACAGCAACTGAGGTAGTGGCAACAGTAGCAGCAGGATGCAAGCGGCACGCTGTTTTCATGCTCGACTGCTTGCGTCCTGCCCCCTCCCGGACCAGTAGTAAGCCATCGTTGGCCAGGACATTGCGGTGGCATTTTTTATTCGATTTTCTCATCGCATTTTTCTTCGTTTTGCACCTTTTGGCCAGCAGCAGCAGCAACAGGGGGCAAAAGAGAACGCAGCAGGACTCGGACTCGGACTCGGAGTCGGACTCGCACTGCGAATAATTTATTGTGCTTGACTGCTGCAGCAGATATGTGGCGCCACACCTTCAGCAGTTGCCACACGACACCGACTCCAACTCCGAACACCGAATGCATAATTCTTACTTTTCGCGTGGCCGCAAGGCATTTCGGCAATCCTTTTCGTTGGGACCATCTTAATTCACTCGACGTCCTTGCTCCTTGCAATGGAATTATTCGTCAGCAGTGCTCTGATTTCTTCCGACCTTAACATTTCACCCATGACCTGACGGGGCTTAAAGCTTCAAAAGCTGCCTCATGTCGCAAATCTCTGACCAATATTTTTGACAGTTTCTCGATAAATGCGATGCTGCGAGTTATTGAGAATATATCATATACAAATATATATAGATTTATAGCTTTATTGACGGTTAAATAAATATTTCATGTTTTATTTTTGGACGTCAGTTGTGGCAATTTGCAAATATTTGCGGACACTTTCGCATGCAACTTACAACATGCAGCATTCGAGCTGGCAAATCCCCTTTGAGAGCTCGAATCAAATACTATATACATATATATAGTAGATACATGCCGTCAATTCCCTCTTTTCATCAACCCCCCTCTTCGTGTGTACTTTAAATCAACGCACTAAGCCACACTAGCCATCTCCCTCTCTCGCACTCTCTTTGTCTCTCTCGCTCACCACTTTATGCATTAAAATATTAATAACAATTTCGGGATGCATACCCAAAAATCAACAAATGCAAATCAAAACTACCCTAGAAAAAATACACAAAAGAGTAGGCCACTTTTTGCTATTTTTAAAACTTATTTTAAATTTAAGAGCTTTCAACAGCAGTTACATAAACTTCTTATTATGGTATCTAAAGGGTATCATATATATTAAACAATTTTGCATTGTCAGCTATAAATGAATACATTTTCATTAGATTAAAACACTTTAAGAGTGTAACTATAAAATGCGAATATGTACTATACGAAGGTTAACAAATATTTATATTATGGACAAGCAGCATCAGTTGAATTTGTGAGTATAGAAAAAGTTGACTAAAATTTTGTTTAAGTATTCTTAGAACTTAAGAGTTTTAAAACATATTTTTGAATATATTTTATTAATAATAATAGAGATACTCAATAAAAGAGAATAGATATTGTCCAAATTTAAAGTTGAGTGGATATAAAGTAATTTATATCACAACTGACGCCTTCTCTCATAAACGTGTTTATTTTTGTTATTTTTGGAAGCTCATTATAAGTATACTATTCTCAAAACGAGTATTCTCTGTAACGCATATGAAACAATTTTTGTGTTTTATTTTTGATCTTGCTGTCGACAATTTTTGCTGCCATTTGCCGAATGCATTAATTAGTCCCCAATGGGTTGAAATTAGAGTGCTTGTTGAGTACGCAAATGGAGGGGGGAATTTTGGGTAGATGTCAATGAAAATGCCAAGCCCCATTTGGCCAGGCATGACGCACAGCTAATCACTGTGAAATCGGCCGATCAGTGAAGCAAAACGTGACATAATTTAACTTTGAGGTGGAGAGAAGGAGAGGAAAGAGGGGGTAAGTGGTAGGTTAATTGACACACCCCATTTATCTAACAATTTTCAAATTAATGACATGCCAAGCCCATGATTAGCATTAGGAAAATGCAATGTGCCTCATTCTCCTCCAGCTCATTTGTTGCATAATCAGGCAGAACAATGTGGCTGCCACAAATGTGTTTCATGAATTTCAATTTATTTAAAAATTAATTCCAATACAATTATGTCAACTTTAATTTGATTAGAGTAATTAAATGCAATGAGTTTAATTAATAAACTGCAACGAGCGGTAGAAAAGTGTGTAGAAAAGCATTTAATATGTGCAACAAATTCAACGCACAAATTGCGGCAACATTTTCAGCACTACATTTTATATCCACAAGTATTTTCTCCTAATTAAGCTGTCAGTCGCTTCCTGTTTATCCTGTGCGTCCCATCAAAGGCTGGAGCAACGCCTCAGCCAAACTCAAAGTAATTAAAAATCCAACCAGATACGGAGGGAAGCATGGAGGCAGTTGCTCCAGGTGGAGGAAAGTCAATATCGTGCAGCATTCACTTCATTATGCGTTGCAATGAAAGCAGCGCATAAAAGTGTGCTACAATGTAGAAGTTAAAAACAAAACAAAAAATGGCAAAAGCTTGCCCCTGGGAAAGGCACCTCGATAATGCGGAAGCAGCTCCATTGACAAAACATTGGCAAACATGCTCTCGTGTGTGACTTGCTGCCATTCATTAAAGCTGCCACACAGACAGCACGGAAAACATGCAACGAGCAGTCAACGGAGTTGGAATGAGAAGTTGCCGAGTCGAAGTTCGAGTTGAAGATTGACACTGAGAGAAAAGTGATTGTGAAAATGAGAACCTAAGCGTTCCCTTTTTGGTGAGATGGTACTTAATTATTCAAATAAATTCCACATTGTTAAAGTTGATACTTTCAATTGTCAGCTGCAAATATTTCGCACATTTCAAATAATTAGTTATATTATATTTAGTAAAATAAAATGTTTAGATCTTTAGTCTTGTTATAGGAAGATGATTGTAGTGCTATTAAGTAATTTTTTTTTTTTTAAATATAAAATTTGTGTTAATTTTTTGTAGATATTATAAGTTACATAATTTGCACTTGTTTCGCTCAGTGTATGGAACTCTAGTGGTTGTTTGCGGCAAGTTTGTTGCCCGGCAAAATGTTGTTTGCTTCTTTCTTTGAGCTTGTCTGATAAATGTTGATATGTTTTTGTCGCAAGCTGATAAAGCGCCTCAAAGCAGGCAACACACGAAAGAGAAAAAAGAGTTTGTGAGAGAGACGGAGAGAGAGAGAGAGAGACAGAAAAAGAAGAGCGATTCACTACAACTGTTTCATTTAAAATTCCATTACAAAACACAAAATGAGACGAAGCGGACAAATCAAAATTAAATTGCGGACGCAATGCAGCAACAGCAGCAACAACAACAACAACAACAATAGCAACGGCAATAAGCAACAATGCTAATTACAAATGTAATTGCCACTACACTACACACACACACACACACACACACACACACAGGCAGAGTAAATGAAAATCGCGGCAAAGAAATTTCGCTTTGAGTGGATTTTTAGGCTAGGACGATTTTTGCCCTTCGTTTTTGCCACGTGAAATATGTGCTAATTAGTTTGCGCACAAGCGGCAATGATTGTGGTTAATGGTCTGAGATATGGGCCATAGACAATAACATAGGTAAGGGATGCTAAGGGTGAAGGGCGTGGTCTGGCTAAAGGTACATTGAGATGAGAGGGTCAAATGTACTACGGCAAAAAGAGGCGGAGACAACAAATGACTATGACAATGGCGGGAAACCAAATTAGAGCGCTTGAAACAAGGTAATCATGGCTGATTATCATGGCGATTTTATGAGTCTTATTTCAGAATGTGTTTTAATAATGTTTTTAACCCAACCTTAATCGTCAATGCCAGTTTGTATACCCTATTAAATTCTATGACATAACAAATTACAATAATAATTGCCCGGCCTACAGGTTGAAACTATGCGCGTTTTTATACCATGTACTGAAAGAAAGCTTCAGTAAGATAATGAAGATATGGAATTTAGATTCTCAAACACTCATTTTAAGAATTTGTCATTCTATTAAAATTTATGTTTATTTTGAAACATGTGTGTTCAGACTCTCAACTTTTAAGGAATAAGGATACAATTTGTTTGAGAAATTAAAAGAGTAGTAAATAATTATAGACGACGACTTTTAATATAACTCTATTTATATACAAATTTGTCCATTAATTTTATATGTTCTTTTTTATCCGATAGTCAATAACTTATATCTTAGAATATCTCGTTTTTCTTTTTTTTTTGTAAAGATCTTTGAGTATTTCTTATTTAAAATCGCCTGTTTACCTAATGTCACATCATCCCTGGGTATCTGCCAGTCGAGCACCTTTGGATTTCTTGTTTGTTGCTCTCTTCTTAACTTAAAGTTCACTTCCGCTAAATTGTATTTTAATTCTTGTGCAGAACTATTCGCTGTAGTCTTTTGGCCTGGGTGTTGATCAGTCAGTTTGTCATCATCATTGTCGCCGTCAACAGCGACCACGCCCACTGTTTGATATGCAGCCCATTTCAGTTTGCTGCTGTTTTTCTGTTGAAGTGCATTGCAATTGCCAGGTCGTCTTTTAAGTTTTTTTTTTGGTCTGAATTAATAACACGATGAGGCGAGAAACATTGCAAATGCATTTACAACAGTGCTTTACATGTGTGTGTGTGTATTGTGTCTGTGTGTGTGTGTGTGTGTGTGTATTGTTGTGCTGGGCACGTGAGATAAGCAACATTTTCGCTGGGACATTGAAAAACTGCATGACATGCACAAATTTTCAGTACCAACTCATTGCGACAGCTGAATAAATAGGCTGAGAAAATTGATAGCCAGAGACAGGGAGTGGATAAGTGGATAAGGGAAAGGGGGGAAGGGGTCTATGTAGGGCATCCAAATAGCTGGTAAGAAATTGTACAGGTGATGCGGCAATTGTGTGCACTTTGTTGCCATTGATAGCGTTTAGCAGACGATCAATGCTACAGTAATTCGAATATTACGTATACGCAGCGTGTTGCCTCTGTGGTCTCTCTTTCCCTCTTCTTCTCTTACTCTCTCATTCTCTCTCTGTCTTTATACGCTGCACGGTATTACGCATGCCGCTCACGTTGTCAAATCATTTAATGATGCCTGCGGAAATGCGCAGCAGTCCTGTGGCACAAGGACACGTGACCTGCTGCCTGAACCACTGACATTTAAGTAGCACCGCCCACCACCCACTTCGCTCGGCAGCTCGACTAAAGTGGAAACGGATTTGTCGCTGGCCTCTTTCAGCTGTGTGTCACGTGGTTTCAGCGCTTGATTTGCAACGAACTTCATTTTTGTCAAAAATTCCCAAATGCTGTCATGCCACATGGTGCATCTTCCTCTCTCCAACAGTCACTCTCTTTCTCTCTCTCTCCGTCCCTGTAGTGTGAGTATTTTGACGTTGACAGGCAACAGCAATAACCAATGGATTGCAACACCAACAATCAGTTTTCGCATTTTGCATTGATTTCTGTGCACTTGTTGTTGTTGTTGTCGCTGTCGTGAGTTACGAAATTAGTTTATGACCAACAGAAACTTTCTACTATTTGGCATAGTTTCAGGTACTTTGCAAATCAAAATCAAATTAATATTTTGCTGAAATACGAAAAAGGCTAAATAACGAATGAAATTATTTAATTTCGTAATTTTCTTCACTCGAATATTCACTAGAAATAAATTCAAATAATTCCATTCTATAAATCCAGAATTCAACATAACAGTTAAAATAATGCATAATTCTTTGTTCGTAAACTTTGTTCACCTTTTTTACTCCGTTGCACATGGTTTAAACCGCTAAACCACTCATTGCACCCACGTTACAAGTAAAGTGTCAACGTTGTGGGCTTTGGTAACGAGTTTTGTGATTATCCTTTACAATATTTTAATGCACTTAGCTCAGGTAAATCGAGGATAAGTCCAGCTTATGCTACGTGGGTCGAGTGCGGTCCAACCACAATTATGATATACCACAACAGCACCACAGCTGATGGTTGTGGTGTCTAGCGGTGCAGACTGCAGCCAATTAACATTTTGCAACTAATTTGTTGCTGTTGTTTTTATTTTATGAGATTTTTCTGCAATTAATTTAATTAGCGCAGTAAAAGCTACAACAACAACTACGAATGGAACGACAACAAAATGGCTTTTAAAATGCCTAAAAACTTGCAACAAAATGAAAACATTTTAATAATTAAACCCGCAGATTTTTTTGCGAACTTTTTGCATGTCATGAAAAAAAGGCCATCAAATGCGGATTTCCTCTGCGGGCGTGGCATAAAAATGTTTTTTGAGTTTAACAATTTATCAGCTAGTAAAGGAATTGTAGGGTAATTTATGTTGCACAGCAGTTTAGAGTGAAGATGAGATGCCGCATAATGGGGCAGGTAAGCTGAGCTGAAATAATTAACTGGTGGCCAGAAAAAAAGCTAGAAAATAAACAAGCTAAAAATATGCTCATTAACATAATGAGCGGTTACAGGCTGGCCACGCCCATTTTCACAATTTCTGCATAGAAAGTCGAGATTAAGGACCATATAACTGCATTTTGTTGGTCCTTCTGTAGCTTGGCCAGTAACTCATGGTCAATGTCCTGCCCTGTTTATCCTTATTATGCCCATCTCTCACACATGTATCCTCTTGTTCCTTTGTCTCTTTTCAGTTCTCTTCAGCTTTTTATTTGGTCACAGTCACATTGAAATCGTATCCTTGCTGATATCCTTCTGCGCTGCGTATTTCAATTTGATTTATGAAATATTCATAGCTCCAGTTGCCCTCTCTGTCTCCCCTCCTCTTTCTCTCTCTCTCTCTCTCTCTCTGTCTCTCTCCTTCCGATTGAATTTTAATATAGTTGCTGTAAGGACGTGCATTATGGTTTCTTTGACCTTCGTACTTAATGCCAGGACACACTTTTAATAAGTCACCAGCGACATTTTATAAGAAACAATAAAAACAACAAAGTTGGCAAGAGTGACAGCAACAGGAATTGTGTGGCTTAAATAACTGTTATGGGGTCCTTAAATAAATTGCAATAATTAAATAAATGCACTTGACACATGTTGCCCCAGCGAATTTGTAGTTGTAATTACACACACAGGTAACAGGACACATGCAACAAAAGTTGTTGTTCCCTTCTGTTGCAAGCTAGTTGACAATGACATAGCACTGATGATTGAATGTGTGGCATGTGGCAGGAGAGAATTCTCTCTCTCATGTCGCAAACTAATGCAACTTCAAGTTGAGACAGAGCAGGAAAACCTCACAATAAGGATTAAATAACTATAAATTTAAATATCATTTGGAGTTGTCGATTGACATTTATTGTATAATCACTTAAGACAACTTTATCTCATATAAGTATGTCGAACAATTTTAAATAATCTTTAAAATACTGAATATTAATTGGACACCTTTTAATGTGAGATTGATTCAATTTGCAGTTAGAAGTGATTAAGTATATCTATCAAAGTGTTTTCAAACTTGTCGAAAAGTTAAAAATAATGAGTTAAATGGTATGTGTTTTCTATCTTGAATTCAGACTTCTTACTTTGAATTGCATTACAATCTTTTCTCCCTCCATACATTTGTTTAAAAACTAATTTAATTATTTGCAAAAGTATCTCAAAGAAGTACTTCCTGCATCTATTCCCCAATCTGCTGAAGCACACTCAGCTCTAATTAGGGTACACAAAAAAGTGGTACATAAATACACCCAACGTTCAACTAAGAACAGCAATATATTTCTAAGCTATTATCCAGCCATCCTCTCGGCATTCGGAAGGACATTTATTCTGTCGTCTAAATTGAAGCGTTTATGTAGCTTGGCCAGCATCAACTTGAAGCTGCAACGATGTTGGCTTAAACGCAGTTATATAAATATGACAACTCATAGTTGAAGAGGGCTAAAGTGAAGAAGCAGAAGAGTAAGAAGATGGGAAAAAGAATCAGACAGTCAGCTTAGCAGATGTCCTTGGCGGGGATGGGAGGGACGAAGGAGAAGAAGAAGGCGAGTTGTAAGCAAGCGAAAGGAGCAAAGAGATAGAAGCTGCCTCAAGTGGCAGCCGCTTATGAAAAGTCATGATGTATTTGTGGCCATTAATGTGGCAAAATGGAAGTGAGTCAAGAAATGAATATTTATGTTGGCAGTTTCCTCCTTAGCTGACAAGTGGCGTATACATAATATTTTTATTGCGATTATTAGTTGTGGTCGGTGTGTGTGTATATATATTTGTGACAGTAGGGAATGACACCAGATTTGTGTACATTCTCCTTGTGCCATAAGCAGAATCCTTTTTTGTGCCAAAGCAGCTGCAAAATTCATTAATCAATTTCACAACTCGCAAAAAGTCGCATCGCATATTTCCTACCGGACAGTCGGATGTGGCGACATTTGCATAAATGCCACATCAGCACATGCAACATATGAACGACGTTTTAACGACGTTAATTAACACTGGATAACTGAAACGGATGATAATCACATAACATAGACTCGTAATCATGTTAAGCATTTACCTGTCACAATTCAGTGGTGGCAGTGGCAATGGCAGTGGCAGCAGGTTGTTGCAAATGAGACCCTGCAACAAACTTTAACCCCGCTGCCAAAGTGCCACTCATGAATATACATAAATATTTACATACACACTTTAATGTACAAACCTCCCATTCCATTCCACCATTTTGCTAACTCATCTACCTAAACCCTTTCCAACAAAACTGTTAACATTTTTCTGCTAACTGAGTGTGTGTTGGATTTTTATGGTCTGCTGACAAATTACGCGAACTTTCCATTAGTGGCAAATGCCACACAGACAGTGGGACAGACACCGAGTTCTTTCTCATGAGTTGCATTTAAATGTGGAAAATACGTTTAATTCTTTAAGAAAAAAAAAAAAATAAATTACTGCATTTGCATACCCTGTAGAAATGAGAATAAATAGAGAGGCATGACAATTTGAATTAAGTGACAATGCACATCTCTCGAGTAATTAAAAACGATGTTTAAAGTGGGTTTCATGTAAACTTAACTCATTCCCAGGGTCAATATCAACTAGTAATTGCTTTCTAAGTTGGCCACAAAAACTTTTTGAGAAGCATATGTACTTTGAAATGGCCAAGTTAATGGAATTAAGCCGCAAAAATGAAGAAGTTGTCAACTTTGAAGCGAAGCGGCACATGCCGACGAAAAAGATTAATGTCATAAAGCTCATTAAAAGTGTCGGTTTTAATATATATTTCTCAAACCCGAGAAGGCTCAGGAGGAATTGGAAAGGGAGCTGAAGCTGTAGATAATGGGGCAAATGGAGATAGAGGTGTCTCTAGGCCAGGTGTACAGGCAGCAGAAAGATACACGCGACTCTAAATAATTTGTCTACGCCGAAGTTCAAGGAACTGCCAGGCGTCCACAAGGAAGGCACATGCAAAGGAAGGGGAGAACGAAAGATAGACAGTGATGGAGATAGAGATAAAGAAGAGAGAGAGGAAAAGAGAGGGAGAGGGAGACATGTCTGCCTCTTTGTTTTATGTTGGCTGTTTAGAAAAGTTGGCAGCTACAAAATATATATATATATATAAGCACTTGTCTCATGCATCATTTGAGGCAGTCTAATAAATTTATTACGTTACACCAGCCAGGACATGCAACATGGCGTGGCAAGGCGTGGAAGGGGGGAAGCCACACACTAATGATATAACCACATTTGCCAGCAAATTATCAGCACATCAAAAGGTTGCTGAAGTTTGCCATCAAAGTTGTGAGGAACGCACCCACGATGGGGAAATGGGGCAGCTGCTCTGATTTTAATGAGCATTAGCATGCGGCTTGTGGCAACATAGCTAAGAAAGAGAAAACTTTTGAGGCTATTGCTTGAGAGAGAGAGATAAAGAGTGAGCTTGCCTTTGAGGTGTTGACAAATTGCCTGCCTCCAAAGTTGACTTTGACTTTAAGCCAGCCGCAGCTGCCACCGACATTTGGAGAGTCTCATTTGCCAAATGGTTTTCTGATTTGCGTTGAGTTTAACAGACGTTGGCAACTCTGGCAGCAGCACTACCACCATATCTTAAAAGCTATAGTTATAGCCGCAGATATAGAGTTCCTCTGCTGCCGTAGTCGGCAGTCAGCCAGATGCGATGAAATTGCCCCGATAAACTTGATGAAAGTGCCTAAGAGACTGAGTGAAAGACTAAAACAGAGAGAGAAAGAGCAAGAGAGAAAAACACAGATTTATCAGAACTGGGCAATCTGCCTGAAGTCTCGACTCTCGACTGACGCCAAAGAGTAATTTGTAAAGCGAATGACAGGCAGACAACAATGGGCTGAGCAAGAGCAAGATCATTATATGTACGGGTATGTGTAGTATCGCCCTGTCTAAGCATATTTTTTTTGCTAATGAAATATTTAATTATAACTCACAAGTAGCAACAAGTTGAATGCACAAGCGAGGTCAGTCACAGAAGTACTTACTAATCATTGACACGTGTGGACTTTTATTGGTATTTGGTCAATAATAAAAAATAAATGTGTTTAATCTACATTGAACAAAATGCAAATGATAAAAATATTGTGTTTTTTAAAATTTGCTAAATGTTATGAATATTTTATATATAAATTTAAATTTATTTATATGCACGTTAATTTAAATACACTTTAGCTTAAGAGATGCAGTGAAATTATCGTGTTAAGAGGAAGATCACAAAAAATCCACAACAATGTTATTCATTCCGCTAAAAACAAACACTTAAAAAAATTTTCTCTAATTCTATTTTGATATAAATAAATTTATTAAAAAGAAGCTGGAATATTGTTGTAGTTAGTTAGACCTTAAGCTTTCAGACTACCCCCACAACTGTGCTGTCTGAAGGAGAATTTCTTTAGTTGTAAATCAAATTACTGCATGCGGAATTTTAAGTGGCCCTTGGCTTGTCTTGCCAAGAATCAAGAATCAAGTGAGAATCGTAATGCCAATTATTTCGTATCATATGATGAATTCGGGAGATAGCAGAGGGAATAGAGTGGAGAGGAGGAGAGGAGGGGCAGAGTGGGTCAGCAACTGATGCCATTTATAGGTTTCGTGCCCAAAGGGTCAATTCTTGAATTTTGTTGTGAATGTTACTCGATACAGTTATTAAAATTGTGCAAATATTGCGTATGTATTTATGGAATTTGAATTTGACTATAATCAAACATATGTATGTGAATATGTATGTATTATATATATTTCATTTTCAATATACACAATATTTGCATCTTGTGCATTGCATTGAGGTGATTTAATACGAGCATTTTATTATATTTGCATTCAAATGATTTCATCTCAATTTTGAATGATATTTATTTATGGCCATAACGAGTATTCTGTTGAGTTTTGTGGCAAATTTTACTAAAGTTTTAATTTCAATTCCAATTACCAGTAGATAAATCAAACAATGACCAATGTCTCTCGAGGCAGACAAAGACAGACAAGACGAGAGAGGGGGAGAGAACTGCGATGAGCCCAAAGTACCTTGGGAACTGGCACACATGGCAATCAGAGGTGCCATCCATTCCCAGCACGGCGCTGACAATGCGAATAAAATCATTTCATGCACATTTCATTTCTGTATTTTTTTCCTGCACCTCCATTGTCATTTTAGGTGAAAGTTGCTGACCATTTTAAATGTATTTGCAATTGTGTCTTTCTGTAAAAAAGAGAAAAATTCACTCGGAAATTCTATTTTTAGTTAGATATTTCCACATCCATTCAGTTGAGTCGGCATGAGAAACATTCGCAAGTTTTTCAACATATTAATTAAGTAGCTTAATTAAAGATACGCCGGTAATGTTGCATATTGATTATCACGATAAGCTCAATTGAGCTACAATGCCAATGAGTGTATTTGTTTGAATATAAGTGCATCAGTTTGAGTGCTCAAATGTCGAATGTACTCTGTGCTCAAATCAATGTCAAATACAATGCAAATGTCAAAGTCAAAGTCAAATAACATGCGATAGTTATTTAATTGTCTATGATGCATATATTAATCGTGATTATATCTATCATGACCATTTCATTAAGAGCTGTACATAGTTGTAATTACAATCGAACAAATAACTACATAGATTTGTAATATTTACAGCATAGTCGTATTAAAGACTCAACGACTATAGGGAATTCAAATCTAAGATAATTTTGCCATATTATTAGCATCAATATCTGGTCAAATTTATTATACTTCTATCTTTTACTTTATTTGCAAGTTGCTCTCAAATATAATATTGATCCATTTAAAAGCTATTAAACTAATACATTCAAATGAAATTTATAACTTTCACATTTAAGTTGAGACAGTCAATACGTCAATAATTTATTAGCTCATTAAAAGTTGAAGCTAATTTGATGGCCTGCACTTAACCGCAAATTGGTAAGCCGAGTGTTGAACTATGGGCCTAAGGCAAGAGGCAGGGGGCGTGGCAGTCACGATGACAATTGCCGCATTGGTAACCTGAGATGTGAAAGACTTTAGCTGTGGTTAAGTCCGAGTTGCATAAGTCAAGAGTCTGTTATGGTAATAAGTACATTCGAGTCTAGTACTCATATCTGAATGTAGATCTCTATGAATACTCATGGCCTGACTGAATGTTAGGTAATATGAGCACTCACGGGTGCTTTAAACCGCATTCAAATGGCCCGCGCCTCATGTTCATTCACATTATGAATGTTATTATTATTATTATTTTTATACACTTTTCAGCTACAACTTTTAAGCATATTTCTTGGTCTCAGAGCTGTGTATATAAGTACAAATTATTCAGCATGTTGTTTGTTTAACAGCAGAATGCCATTAACTTCCGGCTCTTTTATGCTATTGTTGTTAATTGTTTTTGTTGTTGTTGAAATTGTCGTTGCTCTGTTTGCAATGCTTCTTGCTACTAATTTGTCAAACATTAAAACAACAGTCGTAAATATAACAATCAACTTTGGACATTTTGACATTTGGCGCTGCTGTTTTTCGTGTGCCGCGAACCATGAAGGTTACATAACCACAGCAGACCCCTAATATGTACTATTAAATATCTACGAGTATATATGTATATGTATATAAGGCTGATATACCTTTTATACGAATGTTGTGTGGGAGTGAGAAACAATGGCGCGAGTTTGAGGGAACAAAAGTCAACTTGGTTGACAATTTAATAGAGTTTCAAATGAGACTCATTACGGGTATAGAAAACATTTCGCATGATCAATTTGCGATGCATAAGGCACAGAAGCCTTGAGTTACTTAAAATAAGCATGACAACATCTGGAATTATTATAATTAGGTAATGAGTGAGTGTTGGGGGTGCAATAACGCGATATTATCTCAAATACAAAGCTATGAAATATTTATTAAATATTTTCTAAGTGAGTGAGTAACCAGAATTTATTAATTTATCAATAACAGTTAACGAAACACTCCAGTGAGAACTTTGATGATAGTATTTGTTAGCAAATTGATTTTGTACAATGGTAAAAAATTTAATTTACTTGAAAACCCATATCACAATCGATCCTGTCAAAAGCAGTAAATAGCTTTAACTGTCTGCATAAACTTAAAAGTAAATTGAACAAATGACAGAGTTTGCTACAAATATACCAACACACACCACACATAAACTAAAAAAAAATTAAAAAGGAAGGACCTGCATTTAATTTTATTTTATTATTTTATTATATATAACATCCACAAACACACAATCAACAAAAAAAACCAAACCACCACAAAAATAAAATAAATATAACATCATAACAAAATCCAAATCAAAATAAATCAAATTTTTTTTTTTTATTTTTTTTCTTTGTTTTATTTCTTTTCTCTTTTTCTGATTTGGTCCCATCCAACACACATCTCATAACCAATTACAACATACGCCACCCAAAAACAACAAACACAAAAAAAAACCCCAACCCCCACAAACACACCAACCACACAACCAACCTATACAAAACAATTAACACCCCCTTCCCTCTCCCTATACCATTAAACCACTAAAAAAAATATTTCACACCCCTTCCCAATCCCACCACATTTACTTTTTTATCTATATTTAAGTATTTTTTACATAATATTTGTTTATAATTTTTCAATATTATATAATTACTATTATATATTAATTATTATTTAATATATTTATTTTCTCTACATTCCCTCCTTACCATCTCACCCTATCCCCCCACCATCCCCCCCCCCCCCCACCCCCACCCCCCCACCCCCCAATCCCCACATAACCCATACACTAGTTCATATAACTATATACCGCACTATCGTTCTTTATACACCCAGTAATGTTTCCCCCAAAAAAAGATTTCACCACACCTCCCCGCATACAGAAACTCCACAATACCCATCTAAAAAATTTTTTATTTGTTATTTCACATCAAATTCTCCGTTTTGCAATATACCCCATTCCACTTAATTCTCTTACGCATACCTTTCCCCTTCACATAACTTTTCCCTTTCCTCCTCCCCCCCCCCTCTCCCCTCCCCCCTCTACCCCCCTCCCCCGCGCCCGCATTATCCCCTGCTTTCGATTTATTATTATTTGCGGCTCATAAATCATATTATAATTACGACAATAGTCGTATAATAATAAATATTAGCTGATTACCAATAATAACATATTTCTAATATTAAGAAAAAACCCAGAAAGGACCCAGCCGCCCGGCGCGCCGCTTCCCCCCGTGCTTGGGTCTGCCCCGCCCTGTCCCCGCCCCCGGCTCCGCTCCCCCCCACCCGCAGAAAAAACAAAAAAAAAACAAAAAAAAAAAAAAAAAAAAAATCAAAAATAAAAAATTCTTAATAATATAATCATATATTAATAATAAAACACCAAACCCACATAAAAGGTAAAGACCCAAACACGATATACCCCCACACTCCCCAACCCCAATTCGCGAGAATAACTAATAGACAAAAATTTAAATTTTAAAAAATTTTTTACAATTCGCCCCCTCCCCACAACGCGGTTTTTTTTTTGTAATAGAAAGGAGAATTTTGCACAATGCCCGGGCCAAAATTTTTTTAAATAATATTTAATTTTAAATATAATTTTTTTGTCCCCACAATAGAAATCAAAAATTTTGGGGAAATACCGTTTTTGTCCCCAACCTTTACCTCGTAAAGAGGTTTCTTTTATAAGATTATTAGGTTACTTAGATATGTATTTTAGTTTGTTCAGATAGACTAATGACTACAATAACAGAAACTTGAAGTGAACTGTGCGAAATGTTGAATTCCAGTGGAAGTCATGGCAATTGTCAACAGCGTAAGCAGCGACAACGTCGACAAGTCAAATTAGCATTAGCATGAGTAATTAACTTAAATACAATAGAACAATTTAGTTTTTCAAATTGCACACGAAGCGTCGCATTGCTGTCTCTTTCTCTCACCCCCCGTCCTGTTATGTCTCTCTCTTTCTATCTGCTACACCTAATGCCCCTTGGCATTTGCTCCCACAATTGATAATTTTGCATTTAAGGGTAGGAGGATTTAGGGAGGAAGGGGGTGGAAAGAGGGGGGGGGAGTCACCGACATGTCACCATTTGGGACTGTAATTACGAGAATACACGTCAACTGAATGCGAAACGAAATTGACCGCTTCAACGAATAACGAAGCCATCGTCAACGCAGTGTACGCACCCCTCCCAAACTTTAAATACTACCCTCCGATGTTTGCGATACTACCTAGATAGAAAATACATAGCTTTTCGATTAGAAATATCGTGATGAGCTGCTTTTCGGTCTATAATTTGCGTGTGTTTGACCTAATTTTATGTATTCTGACATTGATTGTCTGTCTGATAGTTTCGAATGATTTAAAATTATAATTATTATTTTTGTTTAATGACATTGTGAATAGTACTTGCTTGATGTTCTAAAATTGTATGCTTGTTGCTTACCTGAAATTAAATAGAAACAGAATTGAAGTATTAGAAATTTGTTGATTTATGGAAAAAGAATGGCTTAATATATATTTTCTTCTTTAAGATTTGCATTTTCGAAAGAACGCTTTAATCAAATTTCGTTTATTTCAATTTCAGTTTGGGGAATTGTTGCTTGATATATGGCTTTGTTGGGTGGCTGGCGACCTGACCAACTGCTATTTACGGTTCAGACAAATGCTGAATCAGCATCTTTTTTGTTTGGCAACACACACACACACACATATTCGGGCATATTCTTTTACCCATGTTGCCCAATACAATTATGGCATAAAAGTGCTGGCAGTTGGTTTGCTTTCCAATGGCAACTTTTACCCATTTGCCTTCTTTTCTCACATTCTTTAATTTAATGCATCACAATGCTCGATGGTTTTCTATGCATGCCACAATTTGAAATTAAGCAAGGACCCTTTTTTTTGTTGCTCGACTTCCCCTTTTTGTGTATAAGAGTTGGAGTTCTTGGGATGGGTCTATGGTCTTTGGTTTGCCTTTTGTGGCTTAAATAGGCGGAAAAGAAAATTATGTTTTTGCAAAGTGGAAAGAAAGGCAGGCAGGAACTCTGTTTAAGTTTTCTATGGCATACGCCTAGGCGCATTGTTTGGTCTCCTTGCCGCACAGTGGGATAAACAGAAGTACTTGTGCTCCGCTCCGCTTCGAGTCGGAATCCGATTAAAGCCCAAAGCGTTGTAGCAGCTCCCTTTCTCTCTCTCTCTCTCTCTCTCAGCTGCTCGACTCTGGCAACTTACATGCAACTCAAATTAAATGAATTGCTCAACGCGCACAACCCTCGTCCTTCCTCAGGCGATATGAACCACCCAGCTCCCTATTTATCCACTTTACCCCATTTCTCCCACTCCTACTCTTTTTGGTGCACCATTAAAATCATGCTTCAATGGTTTTTGACCATTCTTTTGTTTGTTGCTCGGAAGTTTTTGTGTTGTTGAAGCTGCTGCGTTAACCAACTGGCAAGTGGACCAGCAAAAATGTTGCAGCCTCTCTCTCTCTCTCTCACTCGCTTCAGCTGTGCTGCCTATGGTAGGTACTTAGCTAGGTAAATGAACTATAAAACACTTTTTTGTATAATTTACATGCGTTTTTTTTAACAGAAGCACAGAACAGCAACCACTTGAAGCACTGATTGACCGCACAGCTGACTCTTAAGTGGAAACATTGCTAACAAGTGCTGAATATACAGCTTTCAACTAGCTTACAACTTTAAAAGTTTCTATAATTTAAGTGAACTGCAACTACGTTTTTATGCAAGCAATTAATTTCTTATGATTTAGCGTTAGATAACTCTTAAAGTTTCCTTGTAGCCAGGCATCGCAAATAAGAGTTATGATTTTAAAAGAATTGAACCTTATCAAAATTATTTGGATAAATGGAAAAATCTTAGATATAAGAACTATAACTGTATGGCAAATCTCCGAAACCGAATAAACTTATATTTTAAATTGTAATCAAAACATTAGGTATCTTTCACTTTTTGTTGAACTCTTTTTTTTTTACAATTTATCACGCTTTACTTAGTCAAAAACGCATCTTTAAAGCTCTATGATCCATTTTTTCTATCTGCAAACTCAAATAGTTTTAAACAGAGTTCTTTGCAATACATTGTTTTCCAAGAACTTTAACTTTTCCTTGTTGTGATTTGTTTTAAATATGCACTGAAATAAACAACTTTAACATGAATTCGGGACTTTTGTATTGAAGCTGCGACTCAGCGTGCATAAAACATCAAACGCTGTGGCAAAATGTAAAAATCCCCTCGTGGAGATCCCTTCTCATCGCCCCTCATCACTTTTCTGGTACTACATAAATACTCCCTTCGCGTTGCGCTGAATCGCATGCTAAACAAACAAATGCGAAAAAATACGTCGAAATAAAACAGGAGCGCAACTGAAACTGCGTCTCTATGGCGTCAACTTCCAAACGACCACGCCCCCCTTTACCGCCTGGAGTTATGCTCTGATATTTTTGGAGTGCTTCGAGTTGATGCTGCAGCTGCGATTTGTGTTTGTTGTTGTTGCCATTTTTGTCGGTTTGGCATTGGGAGCAAAAAATAAAATCGCATAAACAAAAGGCGCCCTAAAGTTGATTTCCGGTTTCCGCTCAAATGGCGGCCGCCTGCGCGTTCGTGTGAGAATTGTGTGCAGCCTGCAGGTGTGTGTGTGTGTACATTTTTCATATTTTATGATTGACTTCAACTAGCGCAGAGTGAGTGGAAAAAAAATAAAAAAAAATCCAGGGATAAAGTGTCGGAATTTGTTATATGTACATGTGCTGCAGTAGTTAACTGAGATTCAGCTCGGTGTGCGATGCGATGGCCACATGGGTTATAAGAGAGGGTGTTGGAATAGGCGGAGAGGTAGGGAGAACTCCTAATGATCCAACTGAGGCGCAGCAAATCAAATTTGCGACGCATTGGCAGAAAAAGTATAAATGCCAAAGCAAACATGGGAAACTTGCACAAATTGTGTATGTCAACACAAGAGGAGAATAAAGAACAGACACACAAACGCATGGCATCTAATTGTGATGGACAGCCACACTTTGGGGGCATCGGGGCCCAACTAATGAACGCCACCAAAGTGGGCTCAGTTGGAGGAGAAGATTCTATAAAGGCGCCTCTCTCTATGGAACAGAGCTCGGCAAATGGCCAAACAATGGCCACAAATCTGCGGCCCAGCCTAACCAGATAGACAGCCACACACACTGGTGGCATGTGGCAATGTCATTTGTCTTGAGCCGCCATTCTTGCGTGCTGTGTCCTGTGTGTGTGTGGCACGCCTCGCGTGCTGCCATCGCATTATGAGGCAACATGTTCAGCACATTAGCAGCAGGAGGAAAGAAGCTGTGCGGCAAGTTGGTGTATAAAACATATAACACGACTCTTGCTTCTTGCCATTTGTTTAACAATTTTCCATTACTCTACCTGCCCATCTGCCACCTGAATTTCTTTCTCCCTTTTCGGTACATTTGCAATTTAAGTGAAAACAAATAAAAACAAATTTAAGCGCAGCGTAAATTAAATTTCCAATGGGGGGAAAAACGATAGCGATACATTTTCAATTGATATACCCAGACTCTGTCCTTCCGGCCAGTCAACTATAAATATTTAATTACACTTAACCTTTTTCTGACCACAAAACTTTCTGGCCAAGAAAACACAAAATAAAAACTCGTTGCCAAAAACTTGAATGAAACTTCAATTATTCCACGTAAGAAATACGCAGGCAACAAAAAGGTATGAGAATGGGCGTGTCACAAAAAAAATCCAATACGGAAACTGTGAAAATTTCCTTCCTGACACTCGCGCCTGGTCACGATCTCCTGTTTACATGGGACACACGGAACTTGGTTTGTTTATTAGGCCACGGCTGCAAGCAACGTGTCTTTTCAGTTGGCCAACAACGTTTACCTTTTTCATTTTTGGCCACCAATCTCTCCCTGTGTAGGAAAAAGGCTGCCTTGGCCCACACTTGTTTGTTTGGTGATTTGTTTGACTTGCGTGTCGATGATGACACAACACAAAAAAATACAAAAAGTGAACAAACACAAAAAGGAAAAGGACCACAACAAATTGCTAACTGAAACTTTTATTCATAAAGCTGACAACACTGAAATAATGTTAGTAGGAAGCATAGTCAGAATAAGGATATATATATATTTATAAAAAATATAAGAAATTATAAATAATATAAATTAAAAGTGTATTTTAATTGGATTTTTATTTTGTTGAACTGGAAAATATCTTAAGAACATCACATAAATTTTGACTGTTTAATGCATTCATTCCCATCTTCTCCTCACGCTTCCAGGGTATACAAAAGCAAGCTCGAAAAAAATTATTAAAATGATCATAAAAGCGGCATCAGAAGGCAAATGTCACATTGCATACAAAAAGGCGCGTCAAGTCGCCTCCAAAAGGGGGAAAGGGGGGAATGAAAGGGGGGCAACCGGTAAAGAAATCAACAACTGACCCAAGCGGAAATTGTTGCAAATGTCAGCAGCACTTTTTGTATTTTGTTTTTCACTTCATTTTTTTGGTTTTTGGTATGCGTAGCATGCTCTTTTTTGTATCCTATTTATTGTATTTTATTTCGTATGCGTACGCTGTGCACAGAAGGCGCAATATCCTGGAGGAAAACTGGGAGATGGGTGACGGAGTTCTGCTGAAGTGAGGGGTGCGCTTTGTCAGTTAACGGCAATTTCGACACGTAGTTCACACGGAACAGACAGGAGGCCAGCGTGCTGATTTGGACACATACGCAGGATGCAGGATACAGGATACAGGAAGCGTGCGCTTATGGAAATACAATTGATGGCGCTTAAATTCAATTGGCGATAAGCAACAGCAGCACAATTCTGCTGAGTGCACAGAGGGAAAAGCAACTATTGAAAATTTATGAGTAGCAAAGATACAATTTTATTCCATTTCTGAGATGATTAAATTGGTCGCTAACGAATTTTGAAGTATTTTATGAAAAGCAGCATAGATTCTGAATAGTATTGAAATTAAAATATGCTATTACAGATAAAGATACTTTTAAAAGCATTATTCAACATTAAAATTAAGTTTTTTATATTGACTTCTTAGAAACATTTCCTTTTCACTTGCGCCTGACTTGTACCACGCAGCGTATGCGTAATCTGTGTTAAAAAGAAACCTTTTGCAGCAAGCTGAGATGAAAGTGGGGAATTTAGCTTAATTATTGACAGCAATTTCCGTGTTCGTTGTGTTGTTCGATTGCATGTTTTCGATTTGATGGGAACTCGTAAACAGAACCCAAAAACAATTAAAGTGAAGAGAGGAAAAAAGAATCATAAAGAGTGGAGAATAACAGCAGCTAATGAGCTATAAAAAGTGAAATAGGGCTGTCCTAGTCGGACGAAAAAAGGACTTAATGGGCTGGAGTGAAGCGCAACAGCCGCCAGCGCCAATGCTGATGATGATGATGATTTGACGAGTTAAGGGAGCAAGAAAAAGAGGATAATAGCAAAAGGTGCTAAATTATGCTGCAGGGCCACGGAAAGTGCTAAACCGGGTCAAGGGAAATTAATGATGCAGCCCTGCAGCTGCATCAATTTCTGCTGCTGCAAATATCTTGTTCAACTTTCACCTCAGATGTTTTTGTGCAAATTCGCTTCTCTCTGAACTCTGCACTTTGGTAATTAAGAGTTATGGCCTTTTGAGCGAGGAATCAGGTGTGTATTGTGGGAAGGGGGGTGGGTTTTATACAGTAGGCGGGGCAAACAGAACTTATTAATTTCTGCATTATTTAAGCGTGTAATTTATGTGCACAGTTTGCATTTTTAATTGCATTACACGGCATGCGGTTAATGCATGTTAAATGCGGGCAATTGAGAGACACAGGACGAAGAATGCTGAACACGGAATACTGAATACGTAACATGGCGAGACAACTGTAATATGGTCATATTATTACAATATGGTATTTGTTTAATTAATTGAACTTTAATCAGCGACAGCTGCAACGTTGAAATCTCAATTATGCTCCGTTCAGCTCGGATTTGTATCCTCACCAATAAGGTCAACCATCCATCCACCTGTCTATCCATCCATCCTGTGTCCAGTTTAAAGCTGATGTCGATTAGCCAGTGCCACTATCACAAATCGAATCGAGAGTGCACTTAAATTTTCCACTTTGAACCAAAACTTGGCCCAATTAACTTTTGTCTTAACACAAATTATATTCGATAGCATCTTCAACTTGCGGCGGAACCTTTTAATAATTTCATTTAGCGATAAATTGTCTTAAGCGAAATTGAATAAGGCGTCGACAAAGGTGCACACAATGAAGAAAAGGGCAAAGGACAACAGTGTAGAGATGGCAACTATTTGAACAGAGCACGAAATGGACCACAACGTGACACGAACTGAACTTTTCTTCAATTTAAGCTGCTCACCCTACAACCAGACCTATTTCATATAATATCACTCATATCAGATAATTTGCGTATTTTACGACTTATAATAACCAAGTCTGTTCCGGTTTTCACTTTTTACTTTTTTACATTTTGTGATATGAATTTTTTTCTTTGAATTTAGACTAAGGCCCGTTTTTTTCATGTATAAATAGGGTGTTTGATAACTATTCAATAGAAAATTTAAAGTAAAATGTATAGAAATCTGAATAATCTGACTTTTAAACTAAATTTTATTTAAATTTGCGCGACACGCTGCCATCTCTAGCTGGAGCCACCTCATAACCATTCGGCCTCTTATCGGCCGCCACAATCGAGCAAATTCTTGTGGCCAGGCTAATGGTGCTCAACGTTTCTTAAGCACTTGACCGCACTTCCAGGTCTCAACAGTTGATGTCAAGTTGGGGCTGATTGGGTATTTAGAGGCAAAAAAATACTCCATTTCTGACTACAGTTGGATATGGCTGAAAATGGTTTAAAAGACTTGTCACAAAACTCTTTGGCATTTGCGCAGAGACAAACAGAAAGACGCAAATGGCAAAACAAAATACTTAAAGTTGACATTTCACTTAGCATCGCGGAGAGGATGGATATATACTTTCACATATGTGTATGTGAGTGTGTATCTGGGTGTGTGATCCCCCTAGGGAGCCACACAAAAGTTGTTTAGTTATTCATTGGGCCAAAAGTTGTGCGCTCTTTCTGCTGACGCCTTCGCTACCAGCTCTGTCCTTGTCGTTGTTTTTGTACCTCTCTCTGTCTCTCGCTCTCTTGCTCGTCCTTGTTTGTTTATTTATAGTTATAGCGTGTGTCAAGACGACAAATAAATTTTTGGACAGCAATTTTATGCAGCGCACTGGTCACAAAAACAAAAAATATAAACAAATGCTGATTTGAATTTGCCACAGGCCAGGCAAACCAACAAGGGCGTAGGCAGGGAAGGGAAAAAGGGTGTCTTAGTCCCTTTTTATACGTAAAGCTGAACATTCTAATCTCTCGGAATTCACCAAGATTTGTATTTCAAATAAATGAAATAAAAAATGTGTGAAATCGGATAAATAACTCAGAGTCGTGTTATACATATATTGAATGCCATTTTTGAATTGAAAAGAAATGATTTACATAAGAATAAACAAACTATTGCTAAGTGGTAAAACTTTCATAAATCTAAATTACTAAAATATGGAATGTAGCTACCATATGTATACTATTGTTAATAAGAAGTAAGATGTATAAATATGGCCCCCGTTCGCTCAAGGGTAACTACGCCCTTGTAAGAAAAGCAGAAAATAGGAATAAGGCAGAAAAATCCACTGCCACTAAGCTCATGAGTAGAGCCAAGCAATTTCAGTCGCAATGCATTTATTTATCAGCACTGCGCCCGCAGAGGGACTCGTTTTAAGCCAAATAGCAACTGAGTTGCCAACTGCGACGGCGGCAACAGTTGCCGTTGGACGCGGCATTGCCAGCTGAAAGTGTGACTGTGGACAGAGAGCAAGTTTGTAGAATAACATAGAGTATTTGTTTTGTTCTTCTACAATATATTTTTCAACTGACAAGAGACGCCACCTAGCGTTCAGTTTGGTCAAGAGTCAAAGTGGCCTGGACCACTATTTTATTTGCATGCAACATCATGTCAAACGGAAAACTGAAACTAACTAGGAAATGACAAAGAAAAATGCAACTGACAAGCGCAAGTGAAAGAGTGCGCAATATAGGAAAATAATATCAGAAAGAGAGCGAAAGAGAGATAGGCGGAGGGAAAGGAATTTCTGACAGCACGCCATTTTGGCACATGGCAATTTCCGTCGAGAGCACATGACAAAAATAGCAAAGCTCCAACCGGAAGGGGGTTGCGGTGGGCTGGACAGATTGCGGGTGTGCCAGAGGTGAGGCAAATTCTTTTTGGCAAAACTGCTGGCAAAAAGTTAAAAGTTTAATTGTGCGCAACGCTTAAAATGCATTGCTGGACAGTCTGTGATATGGCTGAAGGGCTGGAAAAGTAATGGAAAAAGGGGAAAACTGTGAGCTCAGCATCTGTGACAAGTTTTATTAAGTTTATTTTATATTTTCACATTTGTGCGAGGGGGCAAAAGGGGTTAACGACGTGCTGCCACAAACTTGTCGGCTTGCATATTGTGTTTGTGTGTGTGAGTGTATGTGACAGCCGAATGGGAAAGGCTTTGTTGCAAGTTTGATAAAATCAAATGTGCATGTGTTTGAGTGTGTGCGACACTCTTTTATATGGCAGGTTGCACACACTTGACTACTCAATGGCCTCTGCAAATGACGCCTGGAGTTCTCACCAAATCGGAATATGGACGATGGTCACTTAAATCTGTTGCATGTCCCTTTAAAACACTGAAGCTGATGAAAGTGGCACGTTGCAAGCAGGAGCAATAGCAGCAGCCAGTGAGTAATTTATCCTCGAGAGCAGCTCTGCCTTATAAAATATTTAACAGCCATCAGTCGCTGTCATACTTTTTTAATTGACTTATCAATTATTTATGCATATCAACTTACATACACGTATGCAGGCAGAGAGTATAAGAGTGCACAGAAAGAGTCAGAGAGAGATAGAGAAGGAGAACTTTTCACACAGAAACTCACAAGCACATTCATAAATACAAATGAAATCTTTTGCGGAGTTGCAGGTGAGACAAGCGAAAGAGACAGAAAAGAAGGGGAGGAAGTGAAGAGAAAAGAAGGAGAGGGAAAAGCTGTTGGCCAGGTCAACGACTTAAACACACAGTGCGAAATAAGTACAATATAAATAATAAAAAAAATAACAAGCAAAACATTCAGTATAAACAACAAATAATAATAAATCAATGACTAGAAAATCTGTGAATAAATTCAACACAATTTCAGAAATTATTAATTTTAATTATTAATTTGAAAGGTTAGCATCATAATTTAACTTAATGCACATATAAAGTGTCGTTTTTAAAAATTACAAAATTTGCATTTCATTAAGCGTTGAATTGTTATATCCGAAGATAGTAACAACACAAGTATCAAATGAAAAACCAAAACCAAACCTCTTGCTTAACACAAAGGACCACGACCCTGAGATTAAGAGTCTCGTGCTCTACAGACAAAGACAGCGGGGCTAATAGTAAAGTGACCTCATTTTAAATAAAATACAAACATTATTACCATTATTTCAGCTGCATAAGGTGATTTTATGATAATTATAATTCTATCAAATTTGATTTCGCTTCATTTAATATTATTTTAATTTAATTAAAATTTTTTTTGCTTTTGTTTAATCGCTCGACTATTTCTTTGCGTGTAACTTTTGTTTGTCGCCATCGTTTTCGTATTTTGGCATCATATATCATATCATATATACTCATATTTATTTTGATTAATTTAAGTGACAGTTGGATGAGTTATTCCGCATCCTTACTGCAAATATTATTTATTTTCATGCACTCATCTTTATCTTTCGCTCCACTTTCGGCAATTTCAACTGCAGACCCAAACTGCAGGCACATGATTGATGCATTTTTAATGCGCATTTTGGGGCACGAGTTAAATGCAATTTACTTCGGCAGCCACCGGGGAGCAGTGAGTGAAGAGGGGGAAAAAGCAACTTGCAGACAGGGAATTTGGGCCAAAGTTTGTACTTGTTGTTCTTGTTGTTGTTGTCGCTGTTGTTGTTGTTGTTGTTGCTGCAACATTTGAAAAATGCAATTGTGCTAGTCTGCAAGTTGAGCCTTTAAATAAATGTAGTTGCAAATCCCGTGCGGGCATCATAAATATTTGAGAAATATAATCAGGGCAAAGGTTGAGGCCAAAACAAAATGGAACAAGAGGAAGGAAAAATATTATGCATCAAGGATAAAATCAAATTTAACGCATCGCTTGCATTTGTGTAAAGGAAAAGGAAGAAGAAAGAATAGGAATAAAGGAGGGCAAAGGATCTGAATGCTTTGAGTTCAGTTTTGAGTTCACTCTGCCTGCTTAAAGAAAGGCCACGTAGCACTTGACATAAGCAGAGACAAATACAAACACACACACACACACACACATACACACACACATGCACATGCACTTTTAGGGGTGGGGGAGGAGAGTGGTGGGGGGAGAAGGAGGTGCTCGGCACGTGCCGTTGGATTACGCGCCGTTGCCTCACAGGAAGCCATCGCCATGTCAGAAAAAGAAGCACCATGAAAAATGTGTGGCATAAGACAAGGCGCATAATCAAAAGTAAGCGAAACCGAATGCTGCAGCTACCCCCTACCCCACCCCTTCTCTCTCTCTCTCTCTTTACCTTCCCTGCTTGCTGCACAATCTTTTTTATAATAGGTGAGTCGATGGGGGGCTGCTTCCGCTGCGATTTCTTTTATTTCGCAATATTCCAAGCCATTCGAAAAAATAAAAATATAATAAAAAGTGAAATAAACAAAAGCCGAGCCACAAAAATCTCACGCCCGAGCTGCCAGTTGATGTAGCGCACGCAGCAGCTCCACACATGAAAGTGCCAAGTGGCATGTGGCAAGTGGCATTGAGAGTCGCGTTGCGTGGCTCCTTGACTGTGTGTGTGTCTGTGTGATATATGTGTGAGAGTTTGTGAGAGAGTAAATACACTTGCACTTGAAATATTGATCATATGATTGTTTGCTTTGGTTTTATTATCACGACTTGGCTTTATTTTCGATAGCCAAATAAATAAAATTGGCCAAAACACTGCAGCCACATTAAACCACTGCGAGTATTTTGTATGCAGTCCAAAATAGTAAAATAATTTATAGTTAATGACTAGAAATGCTAAAAATTAGTAGAAAAACGTAATACAATGTGTCTGCGTTATATTCATATTTATTAATTTGAATCAGTTGAATTGACTAGAATTTTTAAATGAAAACCACTGAGTTGGAAAATAACCAAATTAGAAATTGAATTTCATATTAATTCGAATGAAAGTGAATTCTGGTTTCACGAATTTATTTACATTTACTTGAGATAAGTAGTAATTTAATCCACAAAATAAGAAGACTTAAAGCGCATTCCTCACTTACATTGGAGTTGAGAACTTTATCACGGTCTCAAGCTATTTTAACGTTGTTTTTTTTTTTTTTTGTGTTTTATTGGACCAAAACATTTTTCGCTCCTTTTCCCTTTTGTACTTTATTTTTTTCATTGATTTTAGGATTACACCAACAACATATTGCCGTAAATCGATTATGATTTGCTTGCAAAAGGCATCGCGTTTCTTGCCACTTTTCTCGCATTGCCAAAGGGGCTTTTCCTTTTGACATAATCCCCAAGCTGTCTGTTGACCGAGTGCAAAGTTGCAACAAACAAAAAAGAGAAATAGGATTGCAGCAGACTCACCTCTTCCTCATTGCTGGCGGTGTTCACGGAGTCCATGCTCTGTGAGAGTCCCAGTGGGGCGAGTGCCATCTGATTTTCCATTATGCTGCTGGCGTCTCTGCTGTTGCCGTTCGTGGTTGCTGCTGTTGTTGTTGTGTTGTTGTTGTTGCTGTCGCTGGTAACGACTGTTGCTGCTGCTGTGGCGCTGCCAGCCGGCGAGGGAGTCGTCGGAGCTGAAATTGACGCGGATTCGTGACTCTGCGACTCGTGCGTGGAGCTGCCCGGGGAACTGCTGTTGGTGTTGTTGTTTGTGTTGTTGTTGGTGTTGGTGGTTGCGGCTGTTGGTGCTGCTGTGGAGACACTTAGAGCCGTGGTCACTGCTGCAACAGTTGTAGTTGCTGCCGTGCTACTGTTGCTGCTCTGATGTTGCTGCTGCTTGTTGCTGCTGCTGCTGCTCAGCACAATATGTTGCTGTTGAGGAGCGTAGGTATGTCGCAGCTGATAGCCGCTGTAATGGGCAGGTGTCTGCTGCTGCAGCACCGCCACGTGCTGCTGCTGTTGCTGTTGTTGCTGATGTGCAGCGGCAGCGGCAACGGCCGAGTGCTGTAGATGCTGATTGAGCAATGCAGCGGCGGCGGCTGCCTGATTGTATTGAACCAAACGCTGTTGTTGCTGCTGCTGTTGTTGTTGTTGCTGCTGATGTTGGTGGTGTGTGTGGGCTGCCTGTTGTTGTGATGCAGCGACTGCGTAGGCGACTTGTTGCTGCTGTTGTTGCTGCTGCTGCTGTTGTTGCTGCTGCTGTTGATGGTGCGCGGCAACGGCGGCCGCAAACTGTGTGGGATGTGCAAAGCTCAACTGATGACCTTTGAGTGCTGCTGCTGCTGCTGCGGCGGCGGCTGCTGCTGCTGCTGCCGGCGAGCTGGCGTACTGCAGATGGGCAGCTGGGGCGGCAACGGCTGCTGCTGGCACGGGCAGCACCGAGACGGCGGCGGCGCACTGGCGCTTGGGCGACGGCGACAACACCTGTGGGGCACTCGCTGGCGTTTGCGGCAGCGTCGGCCTGCGTTTAATCGCAATCGACGAAATGGTGATGGCTTTTTCAAACACTGGCCGCTGGTGTTGTTGTTGTTGCTGCTGTTGTTGTTGTTGTTGTTGTTGTTGTATGTGTGTAGTGTGTGTTAGTGCGAGTGTGTTGCTCGTATTCAAGTTGGGTACTAGGGATGCTGTTGTCGGCGTCGTTGTTGTCGTCACTGCGGGCAGCAGTTGCAGTTGCGGTTCGGCGATGTGGAGCAGATGGTGATGGCTGCCCAACAGGTTCTGGTTCTGGTAGTTGGCTATGTTGGCGACTCAGTTAACCTGCAACAGACCAAAAGATAGAAAGTGTTAGCAATCCTTTTCAACATTATTATTTTGGCTTCTACACATATAGCATAATAAATATTTGCCCTGCTCTCTAAACATTGTTGTGGAAATGTGCAAATAACATTTCAATATTGTCAAAATATAATACTTGCGAATTCATTCAGCATTATGCAAATGTTTACACACCCGCCAATGAGGGAAGAGGCCAGGGGAAAGAGAGGAATGACATTCTGTATTGTGGAGGGGCGCCTGAAAACGCTGCATAATTCTAAAGTAAATACGAGTCAATAGAAATAAAAGCACAGTGAGAGAAATTTGAGTGTCTGAAATCGGAGATAAGTCATAAAGTTTCAGCTCTTTCATATGAGCCAACTGCAACTAGAGTCGAAGATTGTACAACTAATTAAATGGAACATCGAATTTCAATTTACTATTGATTTTATGAACCTCAGAAGAGACTTTCTGCATGAGAATCGTCGACTGAAATTCAACTTTAATGAAACAGTTCACAGCTTTTATTATTTATTAAAACAAGAGCAATTATTTCCATCCGAACCACATTTGTTTCAATAAAAATACATAAATAATATATAGAAATAATGTTTGATATTTTTTTTCTCAACTGGTTATTTCTTAGTCATAAATAATATTTCCCATTTCAAATGTCTTATTGGTATGTGAACTCGACTTGAACACACACTAATTGTATCATAATAATAGAACAAAGAGCGAGCTTGTGATGAAAGAGGAAACTGAAGTAAAGAAAATGAAAGAAAAAAGATATAAACAAGAAGCAAATTGGGTAGGTCAGCCAGAGAATAGACAATTTCTTGCTGTGCATTTGTTTTGAGCTTCTGTTTCGCTTTCGGTTATCGCAACGAGGCATCGGAACAAGAAGTCGCAGATGCTGGAAACTCCATTGCGCAGTCAAGAAAGGAATCTGAATACAGTTGAATACAACCGCAAGGCAAATAAACCAACAAATAAACAAATGAACCAAAAATACAGTCAGATAGACAGACAGATAGTAGATCGAATATATTCACACACACAGAACATATGAGTGTACATATCTGAAACAACTTGAAAATTGAGCTGACAACAAACCGAAATTGTATTACAAACGTTTGCCACAAAAATATGCACATATTTAAAGCTCAGATCCCTCTGTCAGATATCGAGTACAATATATGCACATACATTTGAGTACAGTACGAGTGCTCACATTCGTACTTAAACACATACTCATACTCATATTCGAACTCAAATAGGGCTATAAATGCGGACTACGATGGCGCCAGGCAAAGCGAACACTAAGGACGACTCACGACACACGGTGTAAATGTATCTGTATCTATATCTCAATCTATATCTCTGTATCTGTAAATGTATTTGTATCTGTATCTGGATCTGCTGGATGGCATTGACAAGTATCTTAGATGCGAGCTATCGCCACACTTTACACATATGACAAATTATGCAGACAATAAACGAAGCGAGACCGGAGGGCAACCCTTCCTACCCTTCTCATTCACCCCTCTCACTGACACTCCAACTTGTAATATTTAACAGCGACAGCTTGGCAACATTTTAGGACATAATTTGTGGCAGATGTAACAGGGTGCGACTGGGGCAACACTTGAGTTAATTACAGACATTGCCTTTTAATCATAATTCAAATTAAATATCGATCAGATATTTAGGGGTTTTTTGAAGAGTTTGTGGCCTTTTGTCAGCTGCTACTAATTCGAAGTGATTTATAATTAATAGAAATACAAAAGCACCACCAAATAAGGGCAATATATATTTAAATATGCCAGCAATGTGCTTTAGATTTATGGCCAAAATACTGCCAATTTTATATTAATAGGCCAACTCTGCGTATACGCCTATAAATGGCATCGATTTTTGTGGCAAACAATTAACTATACCGATTGTAATGGATTTTAGGGACTTAGTGTGTATTTCGCAAAGGGATACAGGTCGGTCGACTGGGCGTGGCAAGGGGCGGGTTGTTTGGGAAGGCTTTGGAAAATTTAATTTAAATTTCAAATGTAAACTGCGGTCTAGCTTTTACCGCAATCTAAATAAACTTTTACTTTAAATTTAAAAGGCTCAACTGATTAGTGGATTATTAAACATATAAATTATGTAAACTTTTTGTTACAGATATTTTTCTTTATTTTTAAATAAAAATTATTTTGGAGTTTATCAAGAATTTAGAAAATTTATGACTCATTTAAATAAAATATTATTTAATTATTGAATTATATTTTGTTTTTTGTGATGAATAGCAAAACAATTAGAGATTGGACAGATTTTTATAATTATTTATTCTAATTGCACTATGTTGTGTGACTTGTAAACTCAAACTCCAAATAATTCTCAGTTGTTTTCTCTAATAATTTTGTTTCATTTTGCAATCTTTCCAATGCCAATTTTTTTCTACCTTTATTATTTTAGTTATGCATATACCGTGAAATTTGCACAGCAGTGATAAAACAACAATAACATTTGCTTACACAAACAAAACAACAACAATAACAATTGCGTTACAAATTCTGACAAAAGCTGCTACAACAACAACAACACTAATGACGTTGCCATTATCGTTGTTGTTATTGTTGCCATCCGTCTGCTATAGAAATTACTCAGAAAAAAATTCAAAAGTATAGCTCAACTACAACAACAAAAAGAACAACAACAGCTAGTCATAAATATTGCTAATGAATTTCCCGCACGCTTTGCTGAGTTCACAGCAAAGTCTCCTCTCTAAAATCGACTTCCATTTCAGCATTGTTTTTTTTACATTTTTCTAAACAAAATATTTGAACGGAAGTTGGGCCCGATTTTTTGTGTTTTTTTTTTTGTTGATGGTGGCATACAACAAATATAATTAAATGTAATTTTTATAATGACAAATGCGATTTATTGTTGATACAAAGCCAGCCCCAAACCAGACATCGGCATTTGCCAAGCCTCAAAAAACATTTTGGATACAAAAATAGAAATTGGAGCAAAAGTTAAACTCACAAAACCAATTTTCAATTGCTCATTTGGGATTCGAACTTTAAGTGCGACCTAAAAAAAATCACCAAATGCCAATTTTCAAGTTTAGTTTAGTCAATTGAGGGGAAGTCTTTTGGTAGTGGTCCATAATTACGACACGATTCTTGAAATTGGGTCTGTGGCACGCCTTAAGCTCTGTCTCAGCTCTTGTTTCATGCAAATCAACTAACTGGCAAGCTAAGCAGATAGATCTCTATTGTAATAGATACACTCTTGACTATAGTCGGGGAACACACGCTAATCCATGCACGCCCACGTCTGCAACTTCATTACGAACATCATGATGAGAATGCTGATGATAATTGTAAACAAGTTTTTCAGCTGCCATAAAAATAAAGATGATTTTGGTTCGCAGATCGCGGATCACTTGTCAGCAGTTTTTTTAGTCATCTAACAATTGTCAATTGCAATGCCAGTAACAACAACCACAGCAACCACAATTAGCATTGCTAATGCCAACAGATAAACTCAAGTGGCGTAAGTATCCACCCACGTGATCATCCTTACCCCTCCATTCTGACCTCTTGTCCCTCCGGAAGATGCTAGATACTATCGAGTGTCTAGCTAGTTTTTTATCTATGTCCAAATTGTGAGCTGCCTAGGAGTTGGCACCGCCCAGTGGCTCCAAACTTAAAGTGGTTTTGGCCATAAAAGTTGCTCTTGAATGTCGACTGTCGGTTGTTGGTTGTTATTGTTATTGTTATTGTTGCTGCGCATCACATTTGTACGTATCGTACTCGTAATTAATATTTAATAAGCCTGGCCATCTTTTCTTCACACTGACTTTGTTACGAGCAGATGCTCAGCCGAAACTGTACACTATGGGGTATATTGACTACTGATTTATAGTCGTTGACAATTGTTATAATTATATTTTAGAATGATAAATTGACTTGATTGTTGTAGAAGATATGACAAATGCTGTCTGATTTAAATCTGATGCAATTTAAAATAACGTACATCACTGTCAGTGTATTTATTGTTGGTAAACGAAGCGAACTGTAATATTCTTTGAGACTTTCTGGTGAAATTGCATAATGTTCGAATATGATGAGAACTAAAGATTCTACAATACATTAAAAAGTTTTTAATATTAGATGTTAAAGAATATAAAAAGCTTAGTGAAAAATTGTACAATTAGTTCCTCGCAATCTACGAGTATAATGTTAAAAGCACTTTAATCAAATATAAGATTTATTCAGTTGAATAAATTGTAAATATTGAGTCTACAACAATATTTTTAACATTCAAGTTTCAATTTAAATTTAAACATATTATTAAATGTAAGATATTTTATTTTTTATTTGAATAAATTGTAAGTATTGCATTACAAAATGTTTTAAAAATTACAAAAACTTTTGTAGCGCATTCGAGTTTCGACTTGAATTTAATAGTTTCGTTTGTCTCAATGTTTCTGTTTTGAAATGTTTAGCTGTCGCTTGTTGCTGTTGCTGTTGTCTTGTTGTCTTAACCGAGCGGCAATTCAACTCAATTCAGCTGCTCTTGGAGTCCCACCTCGCAACTGAGCTGAGGCTCAATTCGGTTGCCATGCTTATGTGCGCATATTTAATATGCGATGCTCAAGAAACATTTTTTATTATAACTTGGGCATGCTCCAATTCTCTGGCTCTTGGCTAGGCTGGGTCTCTACTATTTGTGTGACTGCCAAGCCATTCCAAGTGGCATGTTTGAATGTACGAGTCTCAGAACAAGCGCAAGCACGAGAACGAGCACGAGCACTCCAAGTATCTCGTATCTGAAAGATAGTTTGCGTTTTGCTACCAAAGTTCTGGCAACGTGACTTGCCTCGCCCCCTTCGCTGCCCTCTTGGCTTGCCTCGCTAAGTTCGAGCGTTTTTTGAAAATTACAAAATCCATTAAGTTGCTTGCACGCAACTTAAACATAAATCCATCATACGCCATGTAGCACACACACTTACAGATACACACACAACACACAAACACACACATTCAGTTAGGGTAGTGAGCCACGCCCAGCTGCCTTCCACCGCCTTCCACCGCCTTCTTAACTGCTGCTGGTTTTATTATCCACGGCAAATTCAATGCACAAACATGCAGACACTCGACTAGGTAAGTAGGTTGAGCCCCAGTCTACTACGTCTCTCTCTCTTTCTATCTCTCTCTCTGTCTCTCTCTTTCTTTGTATGTGTGTGTGTGTCTTCCCCTGCTTCATCGTCTTCGTCTTCATCGTTTTCTGGTCTTTGGCGTCTCACAGGGCTTTCTATTTAATTTCCCAGCTAGCTGCAAAACTTTTGGGCTCAATCAACCATTGACTTTGAATCTGTTTTCCGCGAATGGGCCCACTCAGAGATATGTTTATTTTTTGTGAGTTCTTTTCTTCATTAGATACTTTCAAATTGCTAGCATGCAATCAATAAATGATAGTTCAGTTTGCGTTCAATATTTGCCATTGCTGTTAATCACATTTAATGCATTTCGGTTTACATAATGCAGCCGATTCTGTAGAAATTCATAAAAAATCTAATGAAAAAGCTAATGAATGAATAAAAAATGACAATCTTCCGAGGAATGTGCATAATTCATGCATAGTTCTTAAATCTTTTTGAAGTTCTTGAAAATTAAATAAAACTCATAATAATTCATATTCAATAAAGATGTAATATTAATAATTATGAGTAAAATACACTCAGTTTATTAATTAAATGATTATATTCTAAGAAGTAAATATAAAAGCTTTCACCTAAATAAAATTATTGACAGATTAATTAATTAATTAGTAAATAATTAATTAATGACTGAAACTATTGAAAGTATTATCTCGGAAATCTGAAATTACAACGTAAATAAGAAACTAATAAAGGTAATTAATTAATCTATAAATCCACATAGCATTAGCAGTAATTATTTTTATCTTTAACTTATTTAATTAGTATCTTAAATACTTTCTTGGAAATTCAGATGAATCATGAGTAATCCACATATCTTCTAAACATTGACAATTTTATGTATCCTGTATTTATTAATCAGTACTTCAGACTATTATTCATTGTGGAGTGAAATTTGTAAACATTCATAGCGGTTAATTATATAGAATGCGCAAATATATCTATAACTTTATCTGCCGCTTATCTGGCAAAACTGATAGTAATATTTACTTATAACCGTTGCCATGTCGAGAGTGCGTCCCATAAATCATACATTCGAGCGCGTTTAAAAGATACATCGATATAGATACAGATACAGTTACAGTTACAGATACAGATACAGATACAGAGATAGATAGCTGAATGGACGTGCTCACTCACGGCAATTGTGGCCATTAATGTAATAGACGTCTAACGAAAATGGTCGAGAGGGAGAGAAAGATGTGAAAATGTAAAACTCATGCGGAGATTGAATGAAAGATTCGAATGAAGTTGAATTCTCTGTGTGCGAAACTAGTTCAAAAGTTCAAACGAACAGTGAGCTCGAGATGGAGCTGGAGTTGAAGACTTTCTCGACACGATGTGTACAGAACAGGGAAAGGTGGCCAAAATGCAGAGTTAAGTAATGCTAATACCCTGGTCTTAGGATTGTGAGAAGTGGTTTACATCTTCTCAACTCATATCAAATTAGTCATTGGGTATACAGGGTATTTTAATAGTTGAGCTATTTTTAGTTTATTCAGTTAAATCGATTTCTTATGTCATCTCTAACTTTTAACTGAAATAAACTTATAAATGTAAGCAAATAACGTGCGTTTATTACAGTACAGGGTATATTACGGTCGAAACTCCAACATTGTCACTTCCACCTTCTTGTTTTCGGGTCGCTATAAATAGCCACAGCTCAATAGCAAATCATAACAAGCTCGCTCCAATCGCGTTTCAATTGTGTTGAATGGATAGTGCGATAGTGGATTGAGTGGGGCAGGGGCGGGAGTGGGGCAGTGGTGGGAGTGGCCAGTGGTGGGAGTGGGGCTGTGGGGCAGTGGTGCCAGTGACGGGTGGTGCAAACGACCAGTTCGAGGGTGTCACATTCACGGCGCACAGTTCAATCAGAATTCGTAAGCTCCTCGGCATGGCTGATTTGTGGTTTATGCATTTATTGTTAGACCGTATGTTCTGTTTTCCCATGGCCTCTCTCAGATTGGGTAACGGTACTCATAAGCCATATACTCAGATTCATACTAGACCGCAAGTGAATCGCACGTTTGATATACATACATATACATATTTCGTGTTGAATTGTTGCTGAAATGTGGTCGATTTTGTCATTGATTTTCCTATTTACGAGTTTGTCATGCGCATATACATATACGTACATATATGTAAATAGAACAACAACATTAAGACTGACAATCTAAGTACACACAACAAATTGACAAATCATCATCATCAACGTCAACGTCTAACGAAACAATTCAAATATTGTAGATGTCAGTCTCTTTGTACACATGCATATATATGTATGTTTAAATGTACACTTCAGTTGATATGTCACCTCCTGACGGTCTAACTACGAACAACCATTAAATTCAGTGAGTTCCATTAGCACTCGCAATAAATTTTCATCTCTGGCAAATTTGTACAAATTTCAAAACTCAACGCGACGCACGGGAATTATCAAAATCCAACAGCAAAGCCTCTAGTATATATTTTGAGAGTGTTTCTATACTCTACAAAAATAAATATGGCAGTTAACAATGGGTAGCATAAAGGACTAGAAATTAATTTGACATAGAAATATTAAAATTTATTTATTACAGAACCACCATAACTACGCTATATAGCTATAGCTATGCTTCCTCATTTGAAATAATGACATATAGAGTATGTCTCAGTCTACCATTAATTCCAGTAAAATCGCCTAGAGCTCGCTTACATCTTTTAGAATGTGTTTCATTCTCGTTTTATTTTTATTTCCCACTTGCTTTTTTGTTATTGTGGCAACCGAGATTAATTAACGTTAATTTTGCATAATTAAAGCGGCAGCCAACAGAGAGAAAGGCCAACAGCCAAACAACTTGGGAAAGTTGGACACCGACTCTAGGAACAACAGAGAGAGAGAGAGAGAGAGAGAGAGATCAGAGAGAGGGGAACAAAGAGTCATTTCTTTGACACGAGATTTACTGGCTGGGTTAACGCTTTGGGTGCTCAGGTTCAGTGTCAAGGGTCAGGTCACTCATTTTCAATTAAATCTCTTGTAATACCGCATGGAAATGCTTTATAACTGCCACTTTTTTTTTGTTTTCGTTACTCTGTCAACATGGAAAAGCTTTTTGGAGCCACTCAGTGACAACTCGTAGCTCAGTTACTTGTAGGTAATTCTCTATGGGCCAGTAAATCTCACACTCGCATCTTATTCAACAGTGCAGCTGCTCGGAGAATCCAATTAAAATTGCAAAGCCCAAAACCTCATTGACAATCCCAGCTAAGTCAAGACGAGGAGTCAATGAAAACTGTCAACTCGCCCCTCAATTATTTGCATAAACAGATGGACCCAATGACGACAGCAACAATCTATCTATCTACCAGTTGAGCACTTTGTGGTTGTCCCTGTCCGATGTATTTCATTTAATTTTATTACATGCAGAGGCTAAAATGAATTTCTCATGAGACTTGCCAAAGGATTGAATAATTTCTTTTAAGCAGGGGTTAAAGACAAAACACTTTGATACAATAGTAAAGCCTGATATAATCTTAAAGTCTTTTTTGTCTTTAGAATATCTAAGCTCATAAATGTCTCAGTATATTTAAGCTGATCCAACTTACAATTCGAGTAGGACTTATCTATTAAAAAATAGTAAAAATACTGAATTAAAGTCAGTAGTTATAAATTAAATATTTTATTCCCTTTTTAAGTTTTTTTTTTTAAATTTAACTGAATTGAAGCAGATAAAAATAATGAAAGCTCAACTTTATTTATTTATTGTCTTCAAATATTTTTGATAAACTAAACGCATGTTTTTTATTCACAACATCTTTTATTTCTATACCACATTTATATTCATTTCATTTAAGTCAAAAAGTTTTCCATTAAATACAACAAAGTTCAACAGCTGCTGATAACCACAAATATGCAAAATATAGAAAACTGTCGGTTCAGGGCAAAATTGTGAAACATGTTCGTTAACTTTTTTTGGCCACAAAATGGCTTTGGGGAAATATGAATCTATTAATGGGTCAAAAGAAAACAGAGGGAGATAAACACACTAAGTTAAGGTGCCAATTTGAGGCGTAAACTTAAATTGCCGTCAAAGCTGAGGACAATTTGTGGTTAATAAAGCTCAAGTCAATTGAAGATTTCACAAAAATTTGTGTAAAATGAAATGCGAAATTGTAGAGGGAACTCAGCTTGAGTCAACTCAATGCAATTTAAGTCAAAATCAACTCAATTCGAGTAGGAGTATCTGCCATGATAATCATGATGATGACGATGATGATGATTATGTGGAGGCTGTGGAAATTGCGTCAAATTAAGCGCAAAGTGCGTGTGCCGCAGTGTCCGACAGTTGCTCACTTTTCGTTCCACTCTCCTTGTTCCACTCAAGATTGACCCCCTCCGGGTCATTCATTCTGGATGATGTCATTAATTAATGTGAATGAGTTCAGTATGATGTCAATTAGCTGCGGAAAGCGCACTTGACGTCCCAACTGCACAAGTGCCTTTAAAAACTTGTTATGTGTACTTCGTAGTAGTTGTTGTTGTTGCTCATTTTGTACCGATTTAAGACACAGCCCACACACACACTTACACATACTACAACAGTTTCTCTCACGCAATAGCCGTATTTTATGAGCATTTACAATTGAGCTGCCTTCCGAGTGGAATCTCTCAGCATCAGGAACATCTGCCCCGACTGTCTGTCCATCTGTCCATCTGGCCAAATGTCCAACTACTGGAGTGGGCTACTCGTTCAGTTGGACCCTCAAAACTTGAAAGCTTTATCTTAATATCCACGAACTTCTGCACAAAGTGTTTAACAATAGTTAAGACTCTGTCTCATTCCCCTTTCCCTTTCTCATCCCATTCGCATTTGGATTTGGATAACGTCTCCCAAGCAGCTGGAATAGAGACCCAAAAAGAGAAGCACCAAAAAAAAGAAATTTTGAGAGGTTGACTAGAAAATACCACTTAAAAATTATTCAAAAGAAGACCTTTTCTGAACAGCTAAATAAAGGTATAAAATATGAATATTATGATGAACTATTTTTACTATTCACAAACTACTCAGACTATTAATGAAATACTTTAAATTAAGTAATCTAAAGTGATTGACTAGAAGATTCCACGTACATAGCTAGTCTTAAATTAAAGTAACGATAAATTAGACTCGAACAGCCTCCATCACTATTTATGATTAGTAGGTATAAAAACTAAGCGTAGTCATTAAAACTGGCTGCTTGACACGCCCACGAACGCCCAACACAAAAAAAGCACAACAGCTGATACAACAGCAACAGCGAAGTAAACTAAAAGAAAGAAAATTATTATAATAAGTAAATGCAATAAAATGAAAATCCAACTGGGAAATTTGGTTTGATTTATTGCTGTTGTTGTTGTGCTTTACTTAAGCACTGAAACAGAGAGGAAAAGTAAGAGAAAAGTAAAAGAAAATCAAAAGATGTAGATAAATATTCGGGCTGGGACTAGAGACAAAAGTTTTGATGCGTTGAAGGGATTTGTGCTGGCCCTCAGCAGGTGGAAAATTTCATTCAGGCTAATCCCGTTCCCATTAGGTTTCCCCCCATCTCCTTCTCACTCCTTCCTACCACGATTCGAACTTTACTACCATTACTTACATAGTGTACAACTCGATTGAGGGAAGTGCTTTTGGATTCACATACCTGAAAATAAACAGAGAGAAAGAGAACCGAATTAAAACACGTTCGAATCGTTTTGGCAATTTAGAAATCTTAAAGTTGAATTTCAATTGCAGCGAAAGATACTTTCAGCTGCCGATGTAAACTTAAAGATACAGAGGTACACAGATACTTATATCTACAGATTTATCAAAACGAGAAGGTTAGAAACGGTTCTCAGGCTGGGAAGCATCGTTTCCCTCGCCTTTCCACATTTTGAAAGTTTATGAGCTTGACCAAAGGAGACCCCTCCAAATTGGGAGGCGCCCCATGAATGATGATTGTTCATGGATTGCTTTCGGTTGCCTGTTTTGTTATTGTTTCAAATGGACGTTGGCCCGAATTGTTTCGTTTTTTTTTCGATTTGTTGGCCAATTGTTGCTCTACACTTTGTTGATGGATGATTGTAGCTATGGCTATTGTTGTTGTGGCGAAAGGCGAAATCTGCTTAAAGTTGTGAGCACAAACAACAAGAAAACACAAAATAAAAAAACAATTTCTGTGGTCAGCATGACGTTTTGAAGAGTCTGAGCAAAAAGCCTTTCACCGAACACAGTCTGTTTTTTACACATACTTTTGTGTATCAACAACTCTTCACACACACACATACACCTAGACAATGTCTGTCTGCCCATCCCAAAAAGTATATACGTGTATGCAGTTCTCCATTAAACCTTTCATTATCAATAGTTTTATTCAATTTGATATTTTTAATGCCTAGTAGGCATTGGATGGTGCTGAGATAAGAAGGCAGATAATTTGTTACTTGATTAAAAATGTTACTTTGTCAAATTGCAACAAATATATATATATATATATATATTTTGATTTTTCTTTAAAATAAAATACTTAGAGATTTTTGTACTCAATTGGAAATATTTATAATATTTCGTTTTAGGTAAACATATGGTACTCATAAATTTAAGCATAATATAGAAAAATTCGATATCTTTTTTATAGATACAAATATCTGCAAAAGTAATCTATTATATACAGTAGATATTCTCTCTTCTCTTTTCTATTAACTATAGACCAATATGAATAGTTTTTTAACGCATTTTTGCAGAGATTTTAAAAATGCTGTCTTTTAATATCATCTAAACTGAACTTATTACTCATGAATATTTCACTGTTACTCTCACTGTCTCTCTCTAATCTAGTAACTACTACTACTATAACGTTCTGTAAGCATCCAGTATGCATATCAGAAAATAAACTGCAGCTGCTCCCTGCTCATTTATTTGGTTAGTTCAGTCGCCGCCAGCGCTAATGATGTGCAAATACTCGACGAGTCACAACGGCCAAAAGAAACAAGAAAAAAATATAGATAAGATATATATACATATATATATATATATATAAGGAAGTTGTATAGGTTCATAAAAGAGAGGCCTGGCGATTGAGCGTGTGCTTGTGGAGCAGCAGAGGGAGAGACAGAGAGAGAGAGAGAGAGAGAGATGTAGGGAGGTTGGGGAAGTGCGGCGATTGAAACATGGAAGAATCCTCAATTAGCTTATACTGAGCACAAAGATACACACACACATACACAGAGACTACCCCTTTATGCTCATATGCAGCCCACCTACTCATCCCTTATCCTTTTGGTGTCCTTTTGTTGCCTGTTTCATGTTCCATGTTCCTTGTGCCTTGTTCCATGTTTTATATGTTTTATTTTCTTATTCTTCGTTTGTTTACACATGCTTTTTGATGGTCTGCCTAAAGACCTGTATGTGCTTAGGGGTAGGGCCAGGGGTTGGAGTGTGGCTTTCAGGTAGTTGTTGTTGGGCGGGGGTTGCAAGTCTCGGATTACATGGTGGTTCACTTAAGCCACCATCCTCCTCCCCATTTGCTTCTTCCTGGGCGCGACAAAGTGACGCGTCACATTCCTAGTCTTCGTCTCCGTTTTCGACCCCTTGAAATTCAACTTTATTTACTCGTCGCAAAACTGGTTGTTGTTGTTGTTGTCGTTGTCGTTGCCACCGCTGAACCACCGAAGCCGGCGACATGTGTGTGACGAAAGGGTGCGGTGCCAATTACAACAACAACAACGACAACGACGACAGCAACAAAAACAGTCGGCACGGAAGTGGTTTTGATTTAATGCCAAGATGCTGTTGCCCCTGACGCCGGTGTCGCTGCCGTCGCATGACGCAAGAGAAACAGCTGCTTCCCCGCCGCACACAGGTGACGACAGGTAGTCAGGTAGCAAGACACCGCGAGGCAAACTACAACACTTCAGCAAAAATTGTCGGCACGCTTAGAACCGCGAGTGCAGGCGAGTGTAAACAGGTGGCAAAGTCACAAATTCTCTTGACCAAAATTCAAACACAATAAATAACCAATTTCAAAGAGAAAGAAATTTGAAAAATAACTCATCCTAACTTTAAAAATAAATAAAAAGGAATCAATATTTTAGCGAACCGTTTAAAGTCGACTTCAAAATTGTGTCTTATTTGTGTCAATACATTTACAGTACATTCTAAAAGTATTGCTACCTCTGTATTAAAATCTAATCATATCCGACACGCAATTTCTAGTGATTCCCTGGTCCTGATTTAATTGGTAATTGCATTTAAAATTAAATTTGAAGCTAACCACAAAATGTGAAGTAGTTAATAAAGGCAACAATAAAAGCGAGTGGGAAGACACCAAAAAGGGCAGAGGCAGGAAAAGGGCAGGAAATAGGCAGGGAAAGGGGCAAGGAACGTGGCAGGAGAAGGAGCTTAGCTAATGCTCGCCCTGGGTGCGTTTGTAGCTTATTGGCAATCAAAATGACGATGGCGACTCTACACTGCAAATTTAATATTGATCTAAAAAATTGTAATACAGCATTTTAAAGCATTAAAGAGTTCTGAAGGATGAAGTCAAAATTAAGTGAAAAATACACTTAACGTTTTAGAGTTTATATTACAGTTCCATTTCTTTAATTATTATGAGAAATAAAAGTTTATTCTTATAATTACTATAGAACAGAAATAAGATATTTTTCAATCTGCTCCAAAATTGTCATGTTGGCAGTTATGTTTATAAATATTCCAATCCATATCATCTAATTTAATATTATATTGTTTCAGAATCAACAAGCTTATTGTTTCACAATCTAAAGCGCTATTTCTTTATTTAAAATAAACGATATATTTTATAAAAATCTAAAATAGGGTTTTAAATTTCGTCTATACATACTTTCGTACGACTTAATTTTTATAACACTATTTTCTCTCAGTATACTGAAACAACCTATGTATACTTAGGCTTGCTGCCATTGCTTTTAAGGTAGAGTAGAATGTCATTTGTGTGTATCTGTGTGCGTGTAAGTGTGTGTGTTTGTAGGTGAGCTTATCTCTACTGCTGTCGCACTGGCAAGCTGATTACCATAATTGGCTTTCTGTTAAATTTAGCGTTTAATTAATATATGATTTCGGCTAGCAGAAGGCAGCAACAGACAGAACAACAATTAGCTGGGCCATTTCAGCCATAATGATATCATGTCTATACGCTTATTCCTATCCATATTGACTATATATGTACACACATATGTATATAGAGAAAGGTATCTACGTATATTTGAATTAGTAGCCAGCTTTAAGCGACATGTGCTCCAGTTTCCACTTCCTGCCAGCTCATCTCGCAGCCACTTGAACAAAGCCATAAGTAATTGACTTCTAGCCTAACACACGCACTCGTACACACAGTCAAACACACACTCATACACACCCGCACACAGACACAACAAACACAAGGAGATCTGCCCGGTTTTCCCCCACTTGGCTTCCCTCCCAAAAATATAAGAAATTGTGCTCCAGAAACGAATTCGCAGCCCTCACCCTGCACTTAACATGTTCATCAATTGCTCGACAAGACTTTCGCCGACATAGACAAAGTGTCGGACTAACAACCACTTGGGCAAACGCCGAGCAAGAGGAGTGGGAGAGCAGAGGCATGAGAATCTGGCCAACATAAAACAATGCAACTAACGGTTGCAAAAGGAAGCAGTGCGAGGAGATGGAGGCAAAGAAGTCAAGTCTAAGCCGTGAAATTGTTTGCCACACAAAAATTGCAGCTGTGTTTGGGAATTGGAACACGCCAACAACAACAAGCACAGCAACAGCAACAACAATAAAAACTTAAATAGCAAGTGTAGCACAATCTGAAGGCGTGCCCACGCCCATGCCGCAAAAGGCAATAGACAATTTGTTAGACGCCTACGCTGAAGGTCTCTCCCTCTCTCTCTCTCTCTCTCCCTCTCTCTCTCTCTCTCTTTGTTGGCTAAAAGAGCAGAGCTTCAACAGTGGCATCATCAAAAGCATTCCCAAACAAATGTTTAAGGGCATTTTGATTTATTGTTGTCAAGTCGAAACTAGCTTAAAGAAGCAAACAGATGTGTTACAATTGGAAGATTATAAAATAGTTTGAGTTTGATCTCAGATTACTTATGCAATTAAGTTTTCTGATCTTAGGCAGCTTATAGATTTATAAAAAATACTTTTCAAGAAGTCAAATCAGATAAACTTTAAACTTTCATAAACTGACCAAAACTGATCTTATTTTAATATCATTAAAATATTTTTTTTTACAAATTGTTAACTATTTTATTAGTGTTGCTGTTTCATTTATGGAATTCTTTCTGAAAAGCACTAGGTTCAACGGATGTTGTGTGAACTTCTTGGGAGTAGAAGGTTCGTAGAGTTAAAGTAGAATTTAAAAGTGACTCGTAGGTACGATTATCAGGCTTATGAGTGACATCGTCATTAAACAAGTTAAACAAGTTTCTGTTGGCTCCCTGAAGGCAAATTTCGCCGCAAAAGAATCAACGTGAATGTGGGGATCTCTTTATGAACTTTATATTTTTCTTCAATATCTTTTGCTTCGTCTTCATCAGTCTGAGGACGGCCACACAGTGTGACTAGTTTTATCATTAGGCGCAGTTGATAAATATGTTAGATTTATGCAAAGTAGCTTAATTACCTCGATCCTCCGCTCCCCCCTTTCCACCCTCCGCGAAGCTTAGACAATTAAGAAATGGAAAGTGTCAGCTGACTTCACAGACTTCGCAAATCTCGCGCTCTTCAACGGCTAATGAACCGTAGAGTCAAGTGTCCAGCTAAACAAATTTCACATGCGCCACAAATTGCAGTCGATGCGCGACTTTGACTTTCCCAATGAGGCAATACACTGCCCCCCTCTATCTTCTCTCCCCTCACCACTAGACCATAAACAGACACCAGAGAACGAGCTTATGAAACTCTGACTCTCTGCTAACTGACAGTTTCGTTGGTAGCAGAGTTATGTTAAAGGGAGCGTCAGGGGCATTGATGGTGATTTAGGGAGGGTGACGGAGGTTGGGGAGTACAGAGATTGGGGGAGGTACATTTCATGGCTGGCAGCAGTTGTGCAAATTTGCACAAAAGACGACGTCAACAGATGCGAGCTCATTTCAATTCCCAGCAAAAGCGCAAAATCTATTTATTTAGTTACATATTTCGCTGTTGTTCTCATTCCCTGTAGACGTTAGAAGTTTAGAGAAGGGTGTTTCAAGTTACAGAGAGTTAAAATGTTATTTATCTACATATCTATTTGTCAATCCAAGTAGTTCATAATCGTTTCTAAGACTCGACTATATGGTATTAAATATCAGCGACCGAAGGTCTTCTCTGAAAATGTCACTTTTAACTTGAATCCATTTACTTAAACTATCTACAGGGTCGTTACTAGTCGATGGTGCATTTTGAGTTAATTTTTCTCAGTTAACTGTGTCGACTGGGACTCCGTTTTACTTTCAACTTGAACGTGTTTCAATTGCTTAACCGATTTGCAACTGTTTGCACTTCGCACACCACCCTCAAGGCAATGTCAGCACCACAGCACCACTTTGAACTGCATGATCCAATGGATCAATGTTCCAGCCAGCTCTTGATGGCCAACAAACATAACAAAAGTGATGCAACCTCAGCTCAGACCAAAGCAAGAGACGTCAACCTAAGCAGAAATATTCAAATGTTTACCAGCACCAACTTCAACTCCAATCTCTATTACCGGCTCCATCAGCAACTCCATCAGTTCCATCAGCAACTCTGGCTTCATCTTCAACGTCTTTTTCTTCATATTTTTCTTCGTCTCTAGCTTTTTGGCCCCGGGGGCAAGCAACGTCTTCAGCTGTTGCTGGTAGGCAAACAAAACAAATGCCTCGCCGGCAACGCTGTCACTCACTTTGTAATAATCTTCAACTAACAGTCGAACAACAACAAAACTAAAAAACGCAACTCACACACACTCACTCAAAAAAATATTCACACACATATACATGAATATCATCTAAGCTCATGTTGTTGTTGATGACTTGGAATGGGTTGGCATGATGACATGGCTGGAAGTCAATGGCAAACTGAATGCATATCGCGACTGAATAGTTATGGCACCGTGACACGACTGAGTCACGAAATATGTTGAGTATAGGTGAGAATATGAATAGTCCTGCAGAGGGTTTTATAATAAACGAAGCCCTGAAAACAGAGCACTTCAAAAAGTAACAAATCTGAATTAAAAATATTTTGTAAGGTCGTTAAAATTCATATTTTACACAATTAGTCGATAATATGAAATAATTCAAAATATTCAAACAATCTTAAACAATTTAAAATCTATTTTGTGAATAAACTCATATCAAAGTCAATAGTAATAATAATAATTGAATGAATTCGTAGCAAGAACATAAATAAACCAAGCACGCGAAACATCTAAAAATATCGCAAGTATTTTATATTTGATTTCATGAATAAAAATTGTGTGAATAGCTTGAACACAAGTACTCGACGATGATGAGACGAAATATGTGGAATTCGATGATGTGTGTAAGCAAATCGAAAGTAAGTGGATATGTGCACAATATAAATAGTTTTTTATGAGCATGATGTGCTTGGAGAGAGTTTCCCAACTGAGTACTTTGAGTAAAACAAAAGACTCACATCTATTCACAGTAATAATATTGGTGATGATATAAATTACAAGATGAGCACAAATGATTTTTATGAATAAATAGAGCATATAGTAAGAGTGATTTTTAATTGATTAAATGTGATGAAGTCTAGTGATTGATTTAACAAGAAAACAATCGGTTATTGATTTTACATTTTTCAAATATAGTTAAGCCAAACGAATTTTATATTAATTTTGTTTAGGCTTGTTCTAAAAAACGTACGTTTAATAAAATAACAAAAAAATAATAATTTTCTTTTGCGCAATAAAACATGTGAATTTTTATTTTCAGTAAAAACAATTACTTGACTATTTTTACTAATCATCAATGAGAGCGAGAAGATTTTCCAAACCGGATTGTTTTTATTATTGAGAGAGGCAAAGTTTGCTTTTTTATGAGTAATTAGAATCAAGTGTGCACATATTTACAACAATGATGTAATGATGAAATGTAATAAACATAAATAAAAATTCGCTGAAAAATGCATGAATCAGACTTGGTAAAAGTAATGAATAGAAAATTTATAATTAAATAATTACATATGTTAAGCTATTTGAAGTTTTAGTTAATAATATATCGCAATTGAATGTCATCTCTAATGCCAACTTCGTTGGCCAGATTGACTGACTGACAAACTGACAGACTGACACCAACGTCGAACTGCTGTTCACATATTTTCGCTCATTGCGCTGATTTTGCCATTGTCTTTGGCTTTGTGTTTGACTGAGTTGCAACTGCAACTCGTACTCGTGCATGCAACTCGAACGTGCAACGTGGAGTCGCTTTCAGTTTGCCTATGCTTCATTCACCTTATCCTCTCTCTTTCCACACTTCTGACTCTGACTCGGTGTCTGTCTCTGTTTCTATTGCCATTGTAATGACGTTTACGTCATGCGCTTCACGTAAGTATCTTTTGGCAGTCGAAAGTATCTATATCTATATCCGTAACTACAACTGTAACTGTAACTGAAACGGTGTCTGTATCTGTAGCTGTAGCTGTATCTGTATTGTTGTGCACTTGTAGAGCTCCTCGTCTCACATTTCGCCTTCAGTCGTTGTAAATATTGTGTAATTTGCTTCGTGTTGTTGTTGCTCTTGCTGTTGTTTGTTGAGAATTGGGTAATCCATAAGGCTAATATGCAGATAGGGGAGTCTTAATATCATTCACAATTTGTCAGTTTTTGACAAAAAATATATCATTAAGACACATTTGCATAGTTAATCAATTTGTTTGTTTTTGGGGTTAAGCCTTTTGATAAATCGCCACATTTCATATGTCAAAAATGTATCTGAAAAAAATACTGTACAATAGCCAATTTTTATGTGTGGCCATCAATCTGCGGTTGCATGTGGCTACGTGCAACAATTGCAATAATTTATTTAACAATTTCATTTCTAAGCTAGCAACTTGATGGAAGACTAAAAGAGTCCAGAAGAGAGAAGAAGAAGAGAGTCTCTTTTAGTTGAACACGTGCGCCTACAAATAAATTTGGTAATTTATTGGCCCGGCATATAGTTAGTACAGCTTGTATATGCATATGTGTGTGTGTATGTTTTAATGTTGCATGTTCATTTATGGCTTGCGTGCAGCACACACACACGCACACACACACACACATATATATTTATACACACGCACGCACACTCACCCCCCTTGCTGGTTGTGTAATTTACCACCCAACCCCAAAAATTAAAATGTAGGGTAGTCAAATAAGTAGAAGCGAAAAACGTTGCTTGCAACCCTCGCTCGCTTACAGCCAAGTCGACCAAACATCACATACACAGTTCTGGCAAGGCTCTAACGAGCCTCGAGTTTTGGGTTTTGGGCTTTGGGCCGACAGCTGATGGCGTTTCCTGCCCTCCAATTGCAATTCCACTTGGCCCACAGTCCACAGTCGGTTTTATGGCCACCAAAGGGCACTGAACCGCACCTTACAAAAGGCGCAAAAGTAAACTCTGGCGGCGGTTTGATTAAAACTACACACACACATACACACACATACACTGCGGCATTCTGAGTGAGAAATGGTCACACACAGATACACATGGGAGCAGCTTGGTTCGCTTTTAATAGTTTTTAGCTTGACCTCGTCATCGTTCCCAGTTCCCAGTTCCCATTTCTCAGTTCTCAGTTTCTCCTTTACCGTCTTTGTTGTTGTTGTTGTTGTTGCCCAGCTGTTGTCTTTGGGATTTTGTTTGTTGTCATGTTTTTCGTGTCGGAAGTGAAAATTATTCAGCACTCCGCCGTTGCCGTTGCCATTGCCATTGCCATTGCCATTGCCCTGGTGACTGCTTCAAGTCCCTTTGGCTGCATTTCGTTTTCATTATCCACGATCCCTTGGCAAGTCATTGACACACCTGTGCAGCCGCTAAACCATTAAGCGGGGTTTAGCTAAAGAACAGACAAGGGAGCCTTTGCTTTTTTTTTTTTTAATTATATTTAAAAGAACTAAAAAGATACTCAAGTTAACTCAATACTACTTGCAACTCAACCTACTCAGTCAAAAATTATAAATTTGTAAAACAATTTATGTATTATAAAATAAACAAATTATTGGCAGATTAAAATTACTTCAAGTAAATTTTTATGTTTTTATTAAGGCCCGTTTTTTAAAGAAAATAATTATGAGAATATGAAAAAGTTACATTAAATAGAATAAAAAAGAACATGCTTTTTTACAAATTATATACATATTTTTCTATTATTTGCTGACTAAAAGTTTTTGCTTCTATAATTTATAAACAAGACATAATTAAATTGAATAATTGAAAACTATTTCCAATAGAGCTAAACTAGATAGACTGAGAACCCATTGAAACACATTCTCAAATTTAATTACAAGTGTCCAGACACACACAGAGAGCACTCTAGGTGAAAAGTTGCCAAGTTCAGTTTCTCATCAACTTCCCAATCGTTCCCTTACCTACCCCTGTTCTTGGTATCCCCTTGATCACCCAACTGAACCTTTACATCGTCAAAGTTGTGTCGTTTTCAAACTATTCAAAAAAAATAGTAATTTCCAGTTCAAATAACATTTCCGAAAACCATTTAGATGTTGTGATAATTGTTACAACAGCCCGCACACTGTGTTCTACCCTCTGCCCTCCTGTCGACCTGCCCTTGCCCCTTCACCCTCCTCCTCCTGCTTCTTGGCAGTTGAACTGCGGCTCCTGATCGAATCTATGTAGTCGTAAGTGACCCACATGCTATCATTTGCCACGCATTCCTGGCCAACTAATGATCATCGCCTCTTTCACACAAATTATGATGGTTATTCTCCCTCTCTTTCCATCGCTCTTTCCCTTTCTATCTTTTTGAATGTGGCACAATTCTCAGACTGATCGTGGCAACAACAGAACAAATTCAATTAGATTTTATTGATGATTGATTTTTGTTTGTGGTATCCCTGAGAATATGTGTATTTGGTGTGTGTGTGTATTGAGTGTGTGGTGTGAGTGTAGTTACGAGTATGACAACAACAACCATAGGATACATACATACAAATATGTATAGTTCTTATGGGAAGCTATGTAATTGTCTTTAATTCAATTAGAACTGCGAACTCAAGAGAGAACTTCAATTGTCTTTGACTAACGTAACAAATATGAGTTATATAAGAGAGTAAGCTTGACTAAGAGATACCTTAAAGAAAAAATATATAAATAACAGACTAACTTTTCTGAATATAAACTTAAATTATCTGTATTCTATTCAAATATATCTCCTTGCTGTAAGAATCTTTACAGGGTATTGTGGGCAGTTATGGAAAGTTACAATTTATGATTTGCATTGTGTGTAGGGGAGAGGGGGGAGGGTGCTCTTCATACATATATTTAGATATAGATACAATTACAACTGCAGATACATACATATGTACACACATGTGCAAGTAAGTGTCTATCTCATATTTATTGGTAATATTTCCGCTGTTTAGTTATGTATGCACAATCAACAGCAAACAAACAAAAATACACACATACATACACACATTTATATACTCACACATACACAAACTCAAGTAACAGGCCAGTTATTGATACAGATATAGGCACAAATAGTTCTTCATCTCTTTCCAGCGCACTCATGCATATAGTAAGTGTCTCTCTGTCTGTTGTTCGTTTTGCTGTCATCATAAAACAAATAAAATATGAAATATTCATACGACTGCCGACTCATGTTATCTGTCTGCCCCAAAACCCCTCCCCCCATTCCCCACCCCCGCTCGCTCTGTCTGTAAAAAAAAAAAGATATTTTATCGATATTGTAAGCAAACCTCGTTAGCGAACAGAGAGATAGAGAGACAGACAGAGAGGGGGAAAGAGAGTGAGCGAGATAAGAGATATTTAGGGGAAGCAGAGACAACATTTGACTGACCAGTTGCAGCTTTGACAGCCTCCTCCTCCTCCTCCTGCTCCCCCTCTCCTTTCTCCTATCTCCTATCAAGCCCAGCAGCTGTTTGACTCATTCATAACTCAAAGCATCGATCACAATCCGCAGGTCTCCTCCAAAGTGTTAGTAACTGTATCTGTATCTGTATCTGTATTTGTGTCTGTATCTGTATATTCATCTGTAGTTGTAGTTATAGCTGTATCTATATCTGTTTTTGTGTCTCTAGCTAAATTGCTGGCGTTGCTCACGTTGCCATTCCACCAAACATAAAGAGAGTGAGGCCAAGGGGGCACTCCCAATCCCCTCTCCTCCCCCTATCGCTACTTTAATCATGAGTTGCGACTTTGGCCAAAGTTCCTCTGCGCCTCGCAGTGTTGCCTCGTTACTTGCTTCAAGCTCATTGTTTTACTTGCTCTCCATGTGTGTACGAGTATGTGTGATTGTGTAGTGTGTGTGTGTGTGTGTGTATATATATCTGTAGTCTATGCATAAAGCAGCAGTCTTATATAAAGCCAAACACAAACAGCGACAGCGCACAGTTCATTTTAATTGACATCGATAATTAAAAACTATTTTCTGTTTGAGTTCTTTTTTGTTCCGCTTCGCATTTCATATTCAGCTTTTTGCATACGTGAAGCTTTTGTAGTAGATCTTCTCTTTCAATGTCTCTCCCTATATCCCTGTCTCTCTCTCCAATATAAGTTGTAATTATGTATATCTAATCATAATATGTACTTAAAAAAGTTCCAACGGATTCTGATTTATATAGAAATTTTTGCAAGATAGATTATTTGCTATCTCAAATTTAAAACTATTTACAAAAAAATTGTGCAACTAATATGAAATTATGAGAGTTTCACGAAGATTGTAGATTAAATACAAAAGTATTATTTAAAATTCATTTTTTAAATTACGCAAAACATTTCAAACACATTACTTTTTAGCTACAACAGCATAAAAGATAAGTTAAAAATTCTTAAGTTGAAAATGTCTATAATTAAATCACACTTCTTTTTATTTTTATTGTTTCTCGTGCGAACAAAGTACGTTGTAAATGTTTTCGTCACAAATGGAATTGACTGACGTCGCCACGCCACTCGAAGATAGCAACTCAAGAGTTGAGAAACGACTCACAACCTTCCAGGGGGTCCAGTAATTAGCTACCGATTAATAAACTTAATTACGATATCTTTAGCAGCCGGTACTCGGGCAATCAGTGGACGCTCTCTTTCAAGTGCGTTGTCTCTGATTACATGAAACGCAATCACCGAAAAAAATACTGTTAAGAATCGCTGCCCAAAGCACTTGGTAAATACTCTATTTATAGGTTTATTGATAAATATTGTATGAGTCGTTGTCTGTTTGCCCGATCAGGTAGCACCATGAAGTGACTTTAGATAAGATACACACACACACTCTCTCTCTCTCTCTCTCCATCTCTCTCTCTCTGCCCTTATCTGTAACCCTAGCACGCGCTTTTAATTGAATTGTTCGCATTGCACATGTTGCTAAGTTTATCTATCATTCGCCATGACCCAAACACCAACATTGAACATTGTGTTTTTTAATTTACAAATCAACTTTGTCGTTCCGGTTAGAAATTCCAGACATTCCACTGACGATATATTTTAGCTTATCAAGAGGGGCACGATTTAAAGTATGCAATATTCTTTAACATAAGCTCAACTATTTTAAACTGTGTTAAGCCTCTTTCCCACTTTCATCGTGTTTTTTTTATGTCAAAAAAGATATTACGATTAAACATTCTTACACTTTATGAACAAATATATGCGATTTCAAAGATTTTCTTATCTTTGTTGCAAAACACATAAAAAAAATCCTAGGCACATAAATTATTAGAATTTCAATAGGTTTTCAAATTGAAATAGATCCATATAGAAAAAGTTTTAATAAGACTGATAATATTTCAGTACTATTTAGTAAAGAAATAATATTTGCAATTGTGATAACTAATTTCATATAAGTTCCAGTTCTAAGTTACTCCTATTCCAGAGAATTTATTTCATGTTATAATGTTTATATTTATTTATTACACAAAATTATTAAAAACAAAAATTGTATTTACAAATATAATTCGAAATCTTGAGATTATTAGAAGTGCATACATCAATTAAGCAACTTCCTTACAAAAATTACCTTAAATATCATAATAATTAACACTTGTTCTATCTCACAATCACATAAGCTTTATCTAATTAAAATCTAAGAACCAAAAGCTTTCTCTGAAATGCACTGATTCATAATACTTAGAGTTCATTAAAAGTAAGAAAAGTAATTGTAACATAATTATTTGTAAGTTGAATTCCTAGAAATAACGCCAAGCTCAACTACAAGTTTTATGTTGTGTTTGTTTTTTTTTTCTGGTTCTGTTCGTTTTTTTATCGTCACGTTGTCGCAATAAAACCTTATATAATATAACGATGTCTCGTCGTTGGCTTTGTATTGTAAGCCCGACATTTCTGATAAGTTTTATACCAAACTCTATGGGTTTGATATTTTTGCTGCTCTCGGACTATTCTCGCTTCTTGATAGCGATGCATAATTAGTGGGTCAAGTGCAAACTATTTAAAAAGACAGCGAAAGGGAGAAATACAAAATAATTATTTACCATTTTTAATGTTTTCGTTGAGGGATTTAGTTTCCTTTTGCTCCTTTTCAAAATACTTTCACAGTTCCTTCTCCCTTTTTTAATTTTGCACTTTTCAATAAACTTTTTAATTGGTTTACAATTTCCTTTATATATATTTTTTCTTTTGACAGATTTTTGGTTTTGTTTTCAAATTATTACGGTTTAGTTTTTCCTGTCACTTTATAACTGGTTTTTAAAATTGTTGGTGTGGTATATTACTTTTTAGCTGCACTGCAATTGAAATTGTTGTGGTTTTAAAATTGTTTCGCATCGCCCACTTTTGGATTTTTGTCAATTTTTTTTTATTAATATTTTGAAATGATTTTCAGCACAGATTTTGTTGGTATCACACTAAAGACACACACAGGCAGATAAGTTTAATTGGCAATAGAAGTGATATAAACATAATTAATAACTGTGTTAAATTCGCACCACTTTTTGGGTGGTGCCATCAATTTAAATATGATGTGGGCGCTGATCTGTCGTTAGCACATTAAAAGATTTAAATGCAGCTTTAGATACTTGAGACTTGGGATTGAAGCGGAACCGAGACTCTAGTGTGTTGCATTCGGGGGCCCCAACTTGGCTATAAACAAATAAACCAGTTAGTACGAGTACGAGTAGTTGTTGTGGTCAAAAAGACAGAGGCTGATTTATGCTGCGCTCTGCAAGAATCTGAAACCGGTTTCCGATTCTTTTACTGTCTTTGTCTTTCTGACTGTCTGTCCGTCCAGAAAGCCGGAGCAACAATTGATACAATTTGCCAGCAATGCGAACAATTTGCGGGTGTGGGAAACCAGGAAACCGGGAAACTGGGAAACCTTAACTAACAGCGTTTTTTGGTTTTTTTGTTTTTGACTCTCGGAGTCGTAACCCTCGGACTTTTCGGACCCATATGGCGTTTTGCCGGCCAAGTCAACGACTTTCACACGCCCAAAAAACCAAAAGGAGGAAACGGGGTAAAGGGCAGACTCAGAGGAGAAGGGGGGGTACGGGGTGAGGGGTCAGCCGCAGAAAAGTTCAAAGTAAGTGGCAGTCGGCAGTGCGCAACGCTTCAGCGGAAATAATCGTAAAGTAAGGCAAGTCAGAGACCCAGAGAACAGAGACCAGAGACAGAGTTAGAGGCAGAGAAAAAGAAAGAGTCAGAGACAGGGGCCAAGTTAACTGAAGTTCATGGAACCAGTCCAAAAGGCAAAAGTTTAGCGCAAAACAGAAACGGGAATAAACATGCACATGAAAATGGACATGGAAATGGCAATGGAAATGGAAATGGAAATGGAGAGATGAAGATGGCAATGGAAATGGCAATGGCAATGGATGGATGGACAACAACAGCAGTGCCGGCAACTTGGCGCTTGAACTTGGCTAAAATAAATAAAGCCATACAACAAACTAACAACAACGACTACAACAATAGCAACAACTGCCACATTGGCTGCAACTTCAATTCCTATGTCACAAAAAGTTTTGCTTCTTTTTCTTTTTTGTGATCTCGACTTTGGGCCACGGCTTGAAGGGAAGGAGGAGTTTCGGGGCCTGGCTAAAAGTTGGCCGAAAATGAAAATGAAATAGTTTTGCAGCAAAACGAAACGCATCCATAATTCAATTTGCAGCTAATTGTGAGCAGTTTAATGAAGCCCCACAAGGCAGGAGTGGGTGGTGCAAGTGGTGCGAGTGGTGCCACTGGAGTAAGTGAACTTCATGGTGGCCAATGCCAATTTATGAGCCAAATTTAACCGCCAATTAAATGAATGTTTTCAGCTAAAATATATATTTTGCAACATTTTTTTTTTTTACCATGCGAGTTTTTTTAATGCCTTCTAGCCATGTTAGCTACTTGTTTTATCCCCTAACTTAACTGGACTGCATTTTCAATTTGCGAGTGCAGCTGCATTTGTAGTAATGGCAAAATGTTTGCTGTTCACGTGTAAGATTTGTGGCATATCTTAACAGATTGGCGGTGCCAACAAAAGGAACAAAAAGAACCAAAATGACCAAGAACCACATCCAAGTAAAACGTGCTGGAATTTATAGAAATTGCATGCAGAACCTGAAGTTCAGATTCCTGGGCATGGCAACGGGTATATGCACTTTAGTTAATCGACTCGGAAGTGGGCTTAAAAAGAGAAGAAAGAATTCAATACCATGTTATTACACGATGTCTAACCAAAATTTGAAGCTGTATTATTTTGGAAAAAACATCCAAAACCATTGAGAATAGGATTTTTTAAGAAATTCTCAAAATTAATAAATTTTATTGGTATTAATTTAATTCCAAACACCAAAATGTAACAGAATAAAACATTTGAAAGATCTTAAATTATGAAAAAAAAGGAACTTTCAAAATTGATATTCTTCAGATAAACAAAATGAAACTAAATGAAATATCTTGAAGAAGATTGTCAACAGTCTTTAAAAATATATTTCCATATTTGAAGATTATTAAATTCCAGTGTAGAATATTTCTCAAGAAAGAAAAAGCTGTCATCAGCCTTTCCAAGGGAATTCCAAGTACAGATCAAGAACGATTCTTCTGCTGTTCTGTTCTGTATGTTCTTCTCATGAGTTATTCTTTTTATCTTTTTCTTTTCGTTTTTTTGTTTAGGTGTTTGTCCATTCGTTTATCAATATTTGCATGAATAAATATTTATTATGGCATATATGTTTTTTTTTTGGTAAAGTTCGCAATTAATTTGTGACCTGTTTTACAGGCTATTTTTTTTGTGGAATACCGCTTTCCATTTAACCTAATTTCTAGGTCTTAACTTTAGTTTCTTTTGCCGTTAAACTTCACTCGTGACTCATTTAGTATCTGATAGATACAATAAAGTAGCTTGCACTCAAAGCACATTTCACAATGCCAACGATCGGTAATTTTATATGTGCTACGTCGTTATTGTTGTTGTTTTTTTTTTTTTTTTTGTTGGTAAATGCACACCCTAATTACAATTTTTTTTCTTCTATTTTTTTTTATAAACAATTAATTTTGCTTTGTTCGTTGCTATTAAAATGTTGAGATACAAATCGAGTGGAATGAATAACTTTTGCGCTTATTACACGAACTAATTGGAAACGGTTTCCGCTTCACAATTGTTGTTTTTAGTTGTTGCAATTGTTGTTGTTGTTATTTTGGTGTTGTTTGATTTATTAGAAATTGTTGAACTGCGAGTTAAGATTGAAATACGATAGGCGAAACTTCAACTGTGTGTTTGTGTCGTTCTGTTGAGTTGGCTTCGACTTTGTATATTTTGATTTATAATGCCTCAAGTTTTAACTAACAATGCTTGTTATAGTTGATGATGATGTTGTTGTTGTTGTTGCTTTCAGTAATTGTTATATTAGCTGTGCTAAACTAAAAGTTGATATCTGTTTGAAACTTGCGCACGACGAGCAGCTAACTGCGTTTCTGACATTAGACTGAATGGTCCGAACCAAAAACTGTGGCGGTCTGAACTTAAACGCTGACTACATCGTGCTCTAGCCCGTCGGCTCTCTTCGTTCCTCACTCTCTGTGTCACTCTTTCTCTCGTGCTGTTTGCTGTTTTTGTTTCGTTCACTCGAACGTTGATATTTACCAGCTGTTAAGAGTTAACAGCGCTGCTATTCGGTCTGTTATGCTGGCTTTGAATGTTCTTCTACTGTTGGCAGCACAAACAACGACTGGTTGCTTAGCAGTCGGCGTCGCTCTCGTGCCATTCGCTCTTTGGGTTCGTGCACTCAGCGAAGCGTAGCGGTAAATGGTTCGGATACAACAACAACAACGACAACGACAAATCGGCTCAGCGTCGCATCGGCATATCGTCATATCGGCACATCGGCACACCGGGATCCAGACATCGGTTTGGCCAGCCTTTTCATCACATTTGTTTTGGTTTCGCAGTTCGCATGTGAAAGAGCATACATTGTGGATGCTAAGAGAGCGCATTGAAGAGCGGCAGCTTGCTGCGCTCTTGTGGAATGTGTCTAACTAAGAGCGATGCCAAACACTACCAACTTGGGTACATTTTACAGCCCAGCACGCGCTGCGGTACATTTCAAAACGGTAGCAGAAACTGGAGCAATTGGACAACTTCAACATGAAAGCGAATGCTGTTTCTGCCTCTGCCTTGATTGGAGTGTCCTGCCGGCTGCGAATCTCAAAGAGAAATGGGCACACTGACAATAAATCACGCGCTCCTCAAACTTGTCCAAAAACCGCCAACGACTTTTGACTTCCCTACTCTTGTGGCAGGTGCTTCTGCTGCATGACACAGATAAACATAAAAACAAAGAAAAAGGAAAACAGTTGCTGTAAGAAATGTTAACAAATCTTTTGCCATTTTTAGCCACTCACTTGACTTGGCACAGTTGCCATTATATAACATTAACTAAGAGTAAACTCTCACACCTCAGACAGGCAGACAAACCAGACCACTTGCAAACTAGGAATTTCAGCAATGTGTCGAACTCGATTCGAAACTGAAACTCTCACACAAGTGAGTGCAAGTGTCGCTAGACAGGCTCAAACAACCACAACAACAACAACAGCGACAACAACAATGAGAGTCACAATTACAACACTAACAACACTTGAAACTTCAGTCACTTGACTTACATACATATGTATGTATGTTATGTATGTATGTGCATGTGAGTTCGAGTGTTCATAGACTCGATTCGAAGTCTCTGACTGCCCACAAATAACTGTATGCTGGATGAAGTTTCGTTTTTCGATTATATCCTGTATTTTTAAGTTGAAGGGAGTCTACTGCAGGGATGGAAATTTCTAATTTAGTTACTTACATTTCTCTACTGTCATTAAATTCCATTAAAACTAGCTATAATTGTATCTTTAATTGAAATTTAATTACTTTCCTTTACCAAATTTGGAAATTTTTTAATAAATCTAGAATTTACTAAACTGTTTATAGTAGTAACGTGTATTTCACTACTACTACATTTTAAGTTGCGAATTTTTACTATAATTTTTTAGTTGTAATTTTCATCATACCTTAATATTCAGTTCAGATTTTCATCATTAAATCGATTTTCAATTTCACAGCATCTGATCAAACTCTCATCAATTTGAATCAGAAATTTTAAAATCTGTTAGGAATTTGAAAAACACAAAAAAGATTAAAATTAATATTTTTAAAAACGGAAATTGTACCACATTTTTCCTCTTAATTTTTTACAGCATATTTAAAGTATATAAGAAAACTGAATATATAGGGTATCGCTTAGTCGTTACAGCAAATTTGTTATTCCTGTTTGATTTTAATTTATCTTCTTTTCGGAATTTTTTGCTGGCCATGCAACTTGCACTTTTTGCACTTCCCTCTGTGAGCTGTGGATTGTGGGCTGTGGGTTGTGGATTGTGGGCTGAGTGCAGTTCAGCAACGTTCATTAGAGGGACTATGGACGACGGAATGTTTTCTGGCCAGGAAGTGGCGTACTTAACGCTCGACTAGAGACGAAGTCGTCGAAAAAGGGGTGAGCTGGGCAATCAACGGAGAATTCAGGCCATATATTTGCTGACAGCCAATTTCCAATTTCCGGAACTATTTTAAGTTCTACCCGGCGTAGAAATATGACAAAATATGTAAGTATGTATGTGTGGTTATGTTCCGATAATTTGTCATAAAAATTGATCAAACAAGCGAATAAATGATGAGCAAATGCAATTTGCATGTCATGAGTGATGACTGAACGACCCTCCAGCACTCATTTCATTTATCCTTGGGAGGACAACAACAACAACAGCAACATGAGGGGTTAAGGGTTGGGGGTGGGGTAATAGGGGTACTACAATGACAGTCAGTCACGATTGCCATTTATAATATTTATTTATTCATAACTTTGTACAGTTTTCTTTCATTTATTTTTAGTTATTGTTGCTGTTGTTGGCGCATAATAAGCAAATCGTTTAGTAGCTTAGGGGATGGAGCTAAGGGGCTGTGCGGGGGTGAGCGGGGGCAGCAACATTACAAGTTGCTTGTTTGTTAACGGCAACTGACGAGTTACCCCAAATATTTGGCATTTCTTTAGCTCGAACAACAAGAAAATTGGCTTTTTTCGACCTTGTTGTTGTTTGTTGCAGTGTTGTTCGTTGTTTCATGTCAGGGCGCAATTACTATGGAAATTTTTGGCAAAAAAGAACTATGACTATATAAAAAAAGGGGTGGGAGCGGGTTACACAGTGGGGGAGGGGGAGGTTGCATTGTAGGTCGCCACGTGTCGTTTGTCCCGTTGACGTGATTTGCAGTCATAACTTGGCTAACTTTATTGGCTCACATTTGCATGGCCTAATCAAAAACTCAAAGAGAGTGAGAGAGAGAGAGAGAGGGAGAGAGAGAGACACACATTGTTGACAAGTCAAAAACAAACTCGAAACAATTATGGGAAACTAAACAGCCGTAGTAAAATGGGAAAAGGGGCAGGGGAATGGTAATGGGAATGGGGAAGGCACGCTCTAAAATTACCATCCACAAATAGCATCCACTTCAGGTAGCAGGTTCTGGCCCTATCTCTGGGCCACAACAAAAGACATGTGTTAACGCTTTGGCAGCAGCAGCAGCTGCAGCTCGTAGCTCACTTCAAGTCCCCGTCGTTGTTCCTATCATTCCCCTTCCCCTTCTCCCTTCCCCTGAACAGTTGTTCATAATAAAATATGCAAGTGGACGGCATAAAGTCAGGTGTGTTCGTTTTTTCTCCGTCTTCTGTTGGGGGTTGGTTTTTGGGCAAGGTGAATGCACTGAGGCAGCTCAAGAAACCAGTCTAAAGTAATTTAAGCAATTGCATTGCAATCGTAAATGCCACTAAACATTGACAATGCCAAGAGCCTGTAAGCCATGTCCGAGTCCCCGTCTAGTAGTAGACATGACCACACTACACCATACCAGACCAGACCCAAAACAAATGCATACACAACTCAAATTCCGACCAGTTAGGCAAGTCATTGTGGCACTTACTCGCCATGAGCTTGCCACTTGCCAGTTGCCAGTTGCAAGTTACCAACTTTATCTTATGTCCAAAAAACACCCTGCACAGTGGCTTATGGCATAGGTTTTGTATTGCAGTCATAACTAATTTTCCATTTATTAATAATATTCCCTAAATTAAGAACTTCTGTATGATTTTCTTTAAAAATGTGCTCAATACTGCACACTTTATTTATTTAAAACACTTTTATAGTCTTACCCATTTAAAACTGTCAATTTTCAAATACCAAATAACACTTTACCATAACATTATTGAATTTTTGAAGAAATTAGTAAAGTTATATATTAATATTTTCTATTTATCAGTTCATATTCAATCTAAATGTTTATTAGTGAGTACAGTAATGATAGTACCAGGTTTTTACAAAAACGTTACAGTTTGTCAAACTATAAAATATTATGTTATATATTTATATAGAATAAGCGCAATACATTTTTCTAATTCTTTCGAATTTTTAAAAGTTTTGTCTTATAAATACTAAATATATAGTGGGCATGCAAGGAATAATTACACCCATAACTAAAGGAAACTTTTAAACATCAAATATTTATGACATATTTTTAATAGGTCTTGTACCACTGTAACTTGGTGCATATATCGCAGACAATGACCATGGCGGCGCATATAAACAATCATATAAATGCATTATGCATAGAAGATTAAGAAATTATTAGCTAACAACAATTGCTGAGAGTTGAGAGAGAACAGAAAAGTTATGAGTTCTGCTTTGGCGAATTCTGATTTCAAATTTCCGTTTCTTCTTCTTCTTTCTCCCCGCTACGATGTCGAACAACGTTCAATGCACTTTGACCGTTTGTCTGGATCGGATGATGAAGAAGAATCTGGGAATTGCGACTCTAATATATGGTCAAATCAAATGAATAATGCAGCAGTTGCAGCAACAATAATGCAATAAACAATAACATGGGAATGCATTGAGATAGATTGTGGGGGCGGCCAGTTGGTCGAGAAGAGGATGGGGAAGGGGAAGGGGGTGTGGCACATTGACTGGAAATGTGACGGCTATGCTTCAATGCGTGCGCAGCGGCGAATGCTTCCGTTTCCGTTCTTAATAGCTTTATTGTGATTTACTCAACGATGGCAACAGCAACAAACGACATCAACAGCAACAACAAGAACAACATCAGCGAGTAAAAGCAATCAACGGAATTACAACAGCGTTAAAAGTGCATTGATAAAATGGCAACAACGACAACAGCAACAAATAACAACATTAAAATTACGCTCAACACAATTGAGGCAAACGAAAAATGCAATAAGAATTTAAAATGGGGCTTACAACTTTAATTAATTGGCGGAAAATTCCAAAAACATGGCATTATCTTTAAGTTTAAATCATGAACTATAAATTGGGTCTGTTGGGGAGAATGTTTCACATTATATCGTGAGCTTTAACAGAATGATATTGCTGCTAACAGTTCGCTGTTGTTGCTTAAACGTATATGTTAGTTAACATTGAGTTATGTTTGTGCACATCATAGGTTTTGTTTATGTGCAAAAAGCAAGACTGAAATACAAAATTCTTGAAATGGAGTCAGAGTCATCCTGCTTTAAATACAAGTAATAATAAACATATTTTCTTAACAGCATATTAACATTTTTCTAACATTAAAAACAGTTAAATTTAATTATTTTAATGCGAGTGCTACAACAGTTCAGTTCAAATCGAATTCTAGACGAAAATTTTAATGAAAATTTATAAATTTAAAAAACATTACTTACGGTAATGAGTCAGAAATGTGTCGCTCCAGAGAAAGGACAGTTGAATTCGTTTCGTTTGGTTGGTGACAACAACAAAAAAAGAAACAACAACAACAACGGCATTTGGCATTGTGCGGCCTTTAATGAACTTTTGCTTGCTGTCGCACCTTAGCACCCCACTGTCCCTCCTCCCTCTGTCCCTCCCCCGATTCTCCCCTCGAGCTATGTAGTTGCTGATGCTTCTGTTTCGCTGTCTCTTTGCGCATTTTGTGCGCGCTTTGGCTTTATACTTTTGACACGCACACAAACACACAGACAGACACAATTATGTGTGAGTGTATGTGTATGTGTATGGACAGGTATGTGTAATTATTTGTCACACCTGAGTTGGCGGGCGGCTCAGACAACAAGCGGTTGGAAAAAAGGCGTCTCACTTGGCTGAGCCACAAAGCGAGCCAGCGGCTCAGCCAACCAACCAACCAACCAACCAACCACTTTTCTAAACGCCAGTCTCATATCTATATAGTTTACAAAGCGAACAGTATGCCACATTATGTACTAGCACATTATATTATATACTCACTGCGAGTATACAATTTGGCTGCAGACTGAGAACTGGAGAAAAGAGAATCGAGAAACGAGAAACGAGAACTGACAACTGTCAGTCAGAGAGCAGACATTCACTTCATATTTACCATTTATTTTTTCGTTGAATGACGTAAGCAGGAGAACAGGAACGACTTTGACCATCGATATGACAGTCTTTTAACGGTTAACGGTTTTGGGGTAGTGCGTGGAAGGTACAAGTAACGGGAAGTGGACTGAAGTTGATTGACACACTCATACACTTGAAGGATACACCACTCCCTCTCTCTTACTTCAAGAAAACACAGAAAATGAAATCAGATCCTTTTATATGACTGTTTTCAAAATTAATTTAATCTATCTTAAAAACAATAAATCGGAATACATTTTTGTGATAATAATAAATAAATAGTTAAATAAACAGAAAACAACACTCACTAAACAGTTTATTATAATATTATAAGGTATAGAAACGATCATTATCAAGGAGCGCTGATGATGTTTTTAGAAATAGATAATTCTCTATATTGATTTCTTTTTCGTAACAAAGTTCTTCACAAGCTCTAACAAAGTTGAATTTTTAAATTAATTTTGCTACATCTCAAAAATGCTGAATAATTCTATAATTTTCTAATCGATGGATCTGAGTCTTTATCCTATTCATCAACTCTTCCTTACTCCTAATAGTACATATGTATACGAGTCAAATTCAACTTTAAAACTGGCCTATTGTCAGAGTTGAAATCATCCCAAAATCAATATCTACTGATTTAATACTAATTACTTAATATGGCTTGCTGTGTTGGCCAGTTTATGCGTTCTCCTGCCAACACATGGAATTAAGTCGACACCCCACCCATATAAAACTGTTTTCTGGGATAAATCATGCAATGTGTCTGGTCGGAACACGACGCACTTTTGGCCACCACATGCTGATTCATAGTCCCGTTTTGCCGTTGTGGCCAGAACCGAATGTAGATCAGCGCCAGGGGGTAGACAGCATTGGATTGCAGTCCTGCTGACTGGTCAGTGAACAGAACGTGCAACAATTTGTGGCAAATGCGCCACAGGGGGAAGCTGCAACAATGTGTCGGCCTCTGACCAGTTGCAGCCACACTGCAGTTGGGGCTTTTAGCTATTAGATTTCAGCTTTCAGCTTTGGCTTTGGACTTGTTTTAGGCTAAGCTCGAAATGCGCCCGAAGCACTCAAAAGTCTGTCTAATCCGGCAATCAAGTTAAGCAGTGGCTTCTTAGCCTTTCAGGCCAAGATTCGTGTCCATTGACAGGCCTAAGACCGTAGACTTAACGGCTAAGAGTCTTCACCTAATGGTTAATTGCCAGCAATTGAAATAATGCCGCTTGTCAAGTGAATCATTTATTCATTTAGTCACTTATGCATTCAGTCACTCTCGCTTCATGTCCGTCCGTCTTTGAGGTGGTCATTTGGCCATTTCAATTGCGGTTTTTCAACCCAATCTGATACCCATAACCACTTGTTTTCGTAATTTATGATTTCCTCAACATTTGCATATGAGATTAAAATATCAAAACGCGAAACCGCTGCGCTTAATTACATCGCCATTCGCTATTCAATGCAAATTAATTTGTGTTTGTGTTTGTGTTTGTTTTGGCTTTTGCTTTTACTTAAAAGTGATTAAATTAATTGAACACTCGACTTTGCCTCCAAGTTACGATTACACCTATCAGACATATCCCGCTTGTTGAGCAAAGCTTTTAGCATCTTAATATGATTTGATACGGATCTGCCAACTGGATAATCCCAACAGCTAGACATGCTGTTTATCAATTATCTTTTAATTGAAAATGAGCAACATTAATTAGATGATTTAACACTGAATGTACGAGTACGAATACAAGTAAAACTCTATTCGAATGCCGAAATTTCGAAATTTCATTTTTAGTGAGAAGCAAATACAGATTGCAACAAAGGGCTAATTGTAACTAATTTTAAATTTTACCTGATTTAATGAGTCACTCATAAACTAATAAAAATAAGAAGTATTTATCTTATTTTAAATGTCAATCAACTATCAGAGAGGTCGAAGTACACACTGAAAGATTTGAATGAATGATTGAATGATTGATGGTAGCAACAAGCTTGAGATTTATATGTCACAGATATTAAAATTCTCTTAGCTGTAAGAATTTTAAATTTAAATTTTTTAATATCTGAAAATTAAAGAACTAAACTATGACATACAGTTGGTTAAATCTTTATATTTATCAAATCCAATTAAAAACTATTTATCTGTCTTATCCACTCACCTTGCCAGATGTTGAAGTAATTCTCCGTTGCCTCTGTTCTGCCAAAGTGGAAATCTGTAATGAGCAGAGAGAGAAAGACAGAGAGGGAGAAGTGAATTAGAGAATTGAAGATAAGTATGCAACTTTAGCATTAGAGTTGTAGTCTTGATTGAAGTGCATGGACTTAGCACTTGATTGAAATGCCTTCAAATTGATGTATTCCCATATAAGTATGTGCATCCAAGGAGCAGCTGCTCTCTACCTTTGCCCCAGGTTCAAGTCAAGTGCAGTTTCCACCTCTTACTTAGTTTTATTTCAATGCAATTGCAAAATGCGCTGCTTGCAATTCAATTCAATTCAATTTATCTTTGATTTTTACTGCCCCCAACTTTCGATTTACTCCTACCTAAGCCCCATTTGATTAATTTTGTATATATTCAGGAGGTACACTGAGAAAAATATCCAAAGACTTTGGTAATAAAATAAATTTAAAAAAAAAAAAGATTTTATTGTATTTAGTTCTTTGTATTTATAATTTCATTTATTGTATTTAATTTCGTATATAATTCTTTTAATTCGCTGAGTGTAGCATCTTGCCGATTGTAGTTTTGGTCACCATTATGCTTTCTTTAGTCCATCTTGCAGGACAATTTACAGCACTTGCAGCTCTCATTGTCCTGACTCTGGATCTCTGCTAAATTACTTTGGCAATTAGCGCCAATGGAACCACATTTGACCCACCGGCACCGAATCAATTTGCGTTTTGTACCACAGGCTCCGGAGTGAACCACAGAGCTCATTTCATTCGCTTGTTGCTGCCGCTGCTGCTGCTGCTGGTGCCACTAAAACCCACAAAGGAAATACCCGTAACTAAAACCCCAACCTCAACAATGCCTTAACTTGTTTGTTGTTTGGGGCGCCTCCCTTTGCTGCATTGTTGTAAATTTCGTTTCGGCACTCCTAAATTCCTTTGGTGCTGCCAACTGCATTTATGCAAAGGCCCAAATGCCTCCAGTCGCCTGCTTGCTTGCTTGCTTGCCCAAAAAGGCCCAAACAAAAAGCAGCAACAACAGCAATAACCACAACAACAACAACAACTTCCCAGTAACTAATTTTATTACAACGCCATAGCAAAGAGCCCTCAACTGAATGGAGCCAGGCTCTGTGGATTGACTACCATGCTACCTTTACCCCACTCCATCTGTTCCCCTTTTGCCACCCCGAAAACAATGTCATTTTTACACTTGGTCATTTTGCTTTTTAGCCACGTTTGTTGGCCGCTTTTTATACCCCTTAACTATAAAATGACAGAAGTGGGTATCTTAGAGAGAATACTATTAACTTTTAAACTTTTTGTTTTAACAACTATAAGATATCATTTAATAAAAATAATGATATAATATTCACAATATTTCTGACATAGTTAAGAGACTGTTTTAGGTGCTAAGTATAATTTAATATAAATTATAAGATATAGACATTAAAGAGTTCTATGCATGTTATTTTCGTAAGAATAGAAATGTCAAACTTTAATCCATGTATTTAATATAATTGAATTCTTATTTTCTGAACATTTTATTGGGTTCGCATAAGACACTTACTTAAAATACTATTGCATTTCAAACCGTTACTAGTTACTACTAGGGTAACTGAGAGTTCATAGCCCAAAAATCGGTAGTTCGTTTTACTTCTCTGTGGAAATTTACCATATGTTGTTTAAATGTTTAATGAAATCCGCCATAGTGCCGTACACAGAGTTGCATTTTAAAGCATAACAACCTCTGGGAATCCCCCTTCACGTCCCCCCTGCCGAGCACCTCCACACTTTTTCACGAATTTGAAGGGCCCTGCAGCAATTGTTGGTGTTGGTTTTGTTGCCCTTGTTGAAGTGCAGGCTCAATTTTCTAAGCCAATTTTGTCGCACATCGTTGGCTATGTACAAAATGCAAACTACAACAAAACAAACAGCAAATAAAAACAGCAAAAATAACAATAACAACAATAACAAGTGAGAATTGCCTCTTTGGAGTCTCTGGGATGGAACTGAAACTCGGCGAGGATCCAAAGCTGCTGTTGCCAATTGATTCTTATTGCTTCGGGACAAAGGACATAGACAATCTCAAACAATATAAAAACCGTTTCGATAAGCATAAGATAAAATCTGTTTTAGTTAAAAGAAAAAAGGGGATGTGACAAACTTGAACAATAGATGCATATGACATAATAACTGCCTGATTACTTAGAGTAAGTAAATATTCCTTATGCACTATAATTGATACGATCAATGAATTCTTGATTATATCATAATTCATAGTTATAGGATTTAGTATATGAGTAAAATTGTCATAAAAATCTCTCAGAAAATAAACATAAAGTAAAGCAGGTTATAAAAATTCGAAGAGCGCTTTTTCATTATTATTATTTGTATAGTTGTAACTAAATTACTCTTGAATTCAATTACGAATTTATGATTTTATCAAGCAACATGAATTTCTATGAACATATAACACATTTAATAGTTTCCATTTATTTTTCCTATTTTAACTTGTTTTTTCTTTCGGCTTCTAAAAATTTCTTTCTAAATTGCTAAGAACAGCATGAGAAACTGTTAAGCAATTGAATCCTTTTGCCATTTGAAGCTCGAATCTCAAGTGTTTTTGCTCTGCTTGAGTCTACTACTGCAACCATATGTAGCACATACAAAAGAAGAAAAGAACACAAAGAATGAGGAAGAGAAGAAAAAGTAGAAAATTCCCATAATTTGCAGCAATATTTCGTGTGCATAGTCACAATAAACTTGAAGTGCTGGACAGCATTGGAGCTTTGAGCCAACATCATCGACAGGCTGTCAATTAAAATGAAAATGTTTAAGTTTTGGTAAGCAATAAAAAGGCTTCCTTGGTGCAGTCAGGCATCCAGGCAGTCAGGCATGGAGTCAAGCCACTCGAGCCGCTGCTGCTGCTCCTCCAGCTTTAGGGGGCTTTCTACTCCTGCTCCTGCTCCTGCTCCTGCTGCATTTTCATGTTGATTTTTATCACATTTGAACTTTGACCCAATTTGTTTGGCTACCCAATTCCGGGAGCTCTGCCGCACTCTCGCTGCCTAGCTGGCTGGCTGTCATCCTGATGCCAGGATTGCCCAGGCAGCGTTGCACAGTGGTATGAAAGTGCATTAAAAGTATCCAAAGTTAATAACCTTTTCATATTAATTAATAAAGATTGCCATTGCACGAATAAAAATTCTGATTTTTAGCAGATAATAAATTACTTTTAATAATAAATAGACAAATAATGAAAGTTAAAGAACTTTTTATTTAGGGTTTCGATTTCTTAAATTTTCAAATATTTTTCAAATGATTGCAAATGACAATGACTATAAATGATAATTATATTTTAAGTTTTCCGATTATTTTCTAAAGCTTAAGTTTGTTTAATAAATCTCACTATCAATTGTTTTTGTTGTTACTGAATATTGACGTTGTATTCTGACAATTCTAAATATATTTTGATTGCTATTTATATGCTCTAATCCCACTGTTCATAGTCGCTTCAGTAGTTTGCCAAGCACTCCAAGTCGAACTCCATGCTGATTGCACGTGGCACACAAATAGACAGACAGACAGATAGTCAGACAGACAGACGGTTAGACAGAGAGACGTCCCTATGAGGGACAGACAGTCAGTCAGACAGGCAGACAGACAGGGATATGTATGTGTATGCTACAAATTGAAGTCTTCAGCCAGAAGTCACGAAATCTAGAGTAGTAGTCTAGTAGTGTCTCTGAGAACGCGAAACGTGGCCTGTGTGTATTATATCTCTATGTATGTGTGTATATATCGTATTCAGTATTCTGTGCTCTGTAAAGGAGTACCGTGTTCTGTATTTTGTACAATATTTTCGCATTTTGTTTTCCCTTTGCCTGTTGAAAGGAAATTGCAGCAGCTTCTGCTTCAGCTTCTGCTTCTGCTCGTATGTTTTGCTCTGTCTACTTCTGCCTGGGCCTATTCTTATATCATCCCGAGCTCTTCTTTTCTGTTCTGTGCTGTTACCAGTCGCCTGGCTAATAGCTGCCAGTTTGTTTAAGCCTTCTGAGCCCACCGCCTCCCCGTTTCCATCACACACACATAAAATTCTCATCACATTGTGAGAGCGACACAGACTTTTGCCTGGTTAGTTGCACACTCTGCACACTCAATTTATATGTATGTATGTATGTATACATGTGTGTATGTATGTACAGCTCTATAACGTGTCTATTTCTGCATGCACAAACACACACACACTCCCATATACACTGGCTTACAACTAAAGATGTCTACGTGCCGTTTTTTGTGTGCTGCAATTTCGACAAACGTTGCCTGGCAGCGAGACTCTGAGTCTTTTAGGCCCGACTAAAGCACTTTAAGCCCAACACACACACTCTTACAGAAACATACACACACATAGACACACACGCATGGCAAACTCTCCATTTGCTGTGTTTTAAATACGAAAAATCTCGCAACCTGCACTGCCATCTGTGCAACATTTCTTGCAGTCATTTTTTAGTTTGTATACCCTGTAAAACCAAAGGTTTTTAAAGGGTGTACCATTTGATTTTTTGATATAGCAGTTTTAAACTTAACTGTATAGTTACCTAAATTTAATTGTACTTTACCAATTACTGTCTCTCAAATATATCATAAAAATAAATAGTCGAGTGAGATAAAAAGGCTAAGATGTGATTTTGAACTCACTGCAGAGTTTTATGTAGTTGGGCAGCTCTAAAATAATCCTTTATTTTCCCAGTTTTCGTTTACTTTTATGAAAATGTCTGCATGCTGGACGCTTCTCAAGGATTTACACTGTGTAATGAACTGCACTGAGTAAGTGCCTCGACTCAGTCCTCAGTCCTTTATGCCGAGAGAGTCGTCTGACCATTCTTGAAAAACTAATTTTATATACAGGTGTGCTCCCCCATCCTCCCTCCCCTCTCAGCACTTACCGTTTGCCACTTGCCACTCGGTGCACTCGATTTGTATTGAATAAATGCAAAAGGCGTGTTAATTGACAGACCATGAAGACCAGAAAAGAAGCAAAACATTTTTGCACTTTTCTCCAACAACAACGAGAATTACGAGTACTACAACAACAGCTGTGTCCAGCTGTAAATGACCAAGCGAATGGATGGACTAGAAACAAACTAAACAAAGGTACTATAAAACTGAACTGACTAATACCTTAAAGCAAGAAATGTATATTGACTGTTATAACACACTTGCGACATGAAATTTTACAACTGCTGAGTCTTCGTTATATATTTTATTATATAAAACAAATTCGGTTAACTGTCGACAACTTCTTATACAAAATATAAATACCTAAAATCTATTTGCAGAAACAAATTAATTTGATGATAAAGCATAATTTAATTGGGCCTATGAGTCTCATTTATTTTCTCATTACCATTATAATTCATTTGCCGTTTTTAATAAAAACAAAAAGAAAAATATGTGCTTTGTTCCAAAAAGAAATTCCCAAAGCTATTATAGTTAGATTTCAATTTAGTTGTTGACAATGTCGATGACAATGAAAGCTCTAATATAGATGAAACATTACATTTACTTCATAACTGTTAAAGTTGTAATAATGATTTAAAAACAATGCTTCTCACTCTCCTTTAAGCTCTTTCTATTGTTATTTATTATACAGAAGATTAATCAAGTAACTAAGTAGTTATAATGTTCTCTATTTCATTCATAGTGTAAACGAACTTCGGACAAAATTTAAAAAATATTTTTGCTTTTAATTTTATTTCGCTCGTAAAGTTTTCTAACTGTTGAAAAATTAAGAAAAACTTTTTGCAAGTACCGTAAGCGGGTTATGATGAGTCTGTCTGAATAAGGCGGGATTGTGGAGGATAAAAAGAGGAAGAGGTAGTCAAGCAATTATGTTAATTTGTAGCTGCCACTGTTTTGTTTTTGTTATTGTTTTTGCTTTTATTAGTATTATATTTTTGTAGCCTTATTATTAATAGTCGAGAGTCGTGGCACCTATAAATCTGACAGCCAGCGGCGCATGGTTTATGACGCTTCGCTGGACTCTCGCGCTGCTTTTGGCTTTGCATCAAGTCGAAGTTGCGTGTGGCACTCAATCGCCCATATTTATCTATAATAAAGGCAATTTGAAACCCCCTCCCCTCCATTAAATTCCCTCAATCCTATGCGGTGCCTGGCAGTAAAAATCGATTAAACAAATCGAGTAAAGTGTTGCCGAACACCCTGCAATGAGAGAAGGCGGCACGGCATCTACCTTTAGTCATATACTATGTACATGCCATAGTAGCCAGTGTGTCCTGGGGCCTGTCTATAATTATATGCTACTCTTGTTCTTGTACTTGTACTTACTTTACGCTCCGCGTTGTTTGTTTGGACCCGCAACGAGCGTTGCCAGGAGACGCGTCAATAAGCCACGTATACGCCGCGTTGTACCAGCCACACGAAATGTCGCTCGCTTTTCGTTTCGTTTCGTTTCGTTTTTTTTTTATATTCTTACTGCGTATACTCTCATGTATATTTCTTATTTTACGTTGCCTTCCACGAAAATGCAAATGTTATTTACTTAATTTTTTTTTTACTCAGCTACTGAATGTTTTATGAAATTTGTCGAAAAATTTACTTTGTCTGATTTTTTTCTTTTACATTTGTTTCGTTTTTTCTTTTTTTTGTTGGGTTTTCACTTAGTCAAATCGTGCAGCTAGATGCGCATCCTTGCGCAATCTTTTGGCTAGCTGATGGCAAAATTTTTGCGTATAATTCTTGATTTTGTATATCTTTTGGCCCAAGGACATTGCTGCCATTGACATTGTTTCTGTTTCAAACGCACTTCTCTATCACTCTCTCTCTCCTCTTTCTGTCACTGTCACTCTCTCTGTCTGGGTTTCAGTATTATTACGTCACCATGTTGTTAATTGTACTTTTTAGTAGCGGTATTTAACTGGTATTTTTTTGCTGCTTGTTTTGAAAGTATTTTACATTATTGTTTATATAACACTCGCAACACTGCAGCCATTTGCCACTGCGTTCAATTGCCAACTGTCGTGGCTGAGCAAAGCGTGTTTGTTGTTTTGGCCACGTTAACAACGACGCGTATCCTAGCAATATCGAGGAATTTTTGCGTGTCCTAGCCAAGTCTGCTTCGTGCTAGCAACGAACTAGCCCTTGTCGTCGGTCGTCGTGTGCGCTAACTTGTTTTGGCCAGGCTAACAAAATCGTTAGGACGTGTTGTCATGGCAACAACAACATGAACAACCTGACACCCGCCTACAAGTTGCTTTAGAATAATTATTCGGCTAATAGATTTAATTATAATAATGGCCAGAATGAACGCAATTGACTTGATTATGATGACTAGAAAAAACAGAGGGCCAGGAAAATAAAGATATAAAATAGAGAGAGAGTGAGAGAAGTGAGAGACGCGCTTATCGATCTAATTGAAGGTCCTTTGGTTTGACTATGCAAATTTCCAAGTTTGAGGGTTGGTTTTTGGGCTTTGAAACTGTGTCGAAACTTGTTAATCGAGCTAATTGCATACATTTCAATAGATAAACAGACAGACAGGCAGACAGATAGACAAAGTCAAGCAGACTGCTTTGACCTGCGGTTGTCAGTTGCAGGACCTTCAGCTCTCCAGAGTGCAAATCAAATTCAGTTTAAGCGTCTTCCAATCGAATTGAATTTTCATTAAGTAACTACAATCGACGGGGCATGTAAATGCAGAGCTGCGTAATTTCCATAAAACCAATGGACCGACGGACCGAAGGACCTTCAGTTGCCGCTTAACCCGTTTGCCATTTTCCGGCACTTAAAGGATCTCGCTCTCAAGCAAAGTTGTCGCTGGCAAAACTTTGATTGACATCTGAGCCTGTCTGTCAGTTGCCAGTTGCCGGGATCTGTTCGCGACAGTCTCAACAACTTCTGCCCCACCTTCCTCTTCCTCTTCTCGTCTTACCTCGCGGAATCCCAGCACAACTTTAAATTGACAAAAGCTTATAACGGAAGTCGCTGACAGGGAAGTGGAGCAGGGGAAAGCAGTGTGTGTGTGTGTGTGTGTGTGTGCGGACCATTCTCATTTCCTTGTGCTATCAATTATTTGTTCAGTTTAGATTTTTAACAATAAGATGAATTTTCGGAATTTCCATTGACTGACCAACGGTAATGACGACTTGAATTGCCCATTCAAAATCAGATCCAATAGTCCAATACCATGGAAAAGTTCATGGAAAAGGTATAAAGAGAATAATTTGATTATAAACTTCATATTTTTTTAGGCTCTATTCAAAAAATATGATTCAAGTTTTCCTCCTATTTTTGTATGACTTTAAAAACAAATTACAATACAAAAAAATCTCCCAATATTAATTTACTTTAAATATAAGAAAACTTGAAAAATTTAATGAAAATTTTAAGGAAATTATCATGTATTGTATTTTATTTGAAAGATTAATAGTCTGCCTCCACTGAGCTCTCAATACTTTGGATATCGATTTTAAAAATTTAGTATTTTCTTAATATTAATAAATAAATAAATATTTCATTAAAATAAAGTAAAAGCAGGAAAATTATATTACTGCATTGGGTATCTCTCAGTCGCTCACTCAGACAACAACTAAGAATTCTGACTTCTTTATCCACGTATTTATTGTGTGCAAATCTCTTGCAGGCGACTACAAAAAACATCATAATAAATCAAATGAAAAGCTCTTCAGGAGTCCAGCTTTTCAATAAATTCAAGTTGTCGTTCTGCCCTTCCCGACAGCCCCTCTGTCTGTCCTCTGTCTGTCCCTCCTGCTGTGTGTCCTTGTGTCAGCTCGACCGTCTGCCTGTCTGTCACTCATCAATTTTGAAAATTATTAAAAATTTAAATGGAATACCAAAATGCACTCAACAAGAGGAATAAATTCATATGCGAGTTATAAAAAGTTGTTGTTGTGTGTCCTTGAGTGTGTGTGATTGTAAGTGCGGAATATCTCTGTGTGTGTGCTTATGTTTTTGTGAGAGTTGTTATTTGTGTCAGGCCTGTCAAACATTTTGCATGTCCTGTGCAAGTTGCCAATGCGTATGAATTTTTAATTTTAATTGTTCACCAAATGCGCTGGCAAAATCTGTTCACAAGGATATGCACATGGTCACACACAGAAAGAAGAGTCCTTAAATGGAAGGATACTCCCAAATTTTTCATGCTCGCATTATTTAAATCGAGTACAATTTATAAGTCTGATCAGGTGTACATTTCTACAGTAATATCCTGACATTTTATTGGCACAATGGAAGACCGATAGATGTGGAGAATCAAAGGATTTTGGGAAAAGTTGGGCGGTTAAATCAAAGTCACTGAAGTGTCCCACGTAATGCCCATTTAATGACATTTATTTTATTGACTCGCAGCTGCAGTTCGTATTAAGAAGCCAGACACTAAGGACTCTTCATTAGTCGGTGTAGTTGCTCAGACCGAAAAAGAGGGAAAATATCCATAATTTTAATGCACCTTACATAACGCTTCATTAAGATAATGATAATGAATACGTGACCGCACAGACAGATACAGATACAGACAACACATTCATTCACTCCTTCAATGAAAAAGTGAGAGAGAGAGAGAGAGAGAGAGAGAGCAGTCGCATGTCCTGCGAGGTAATGGCACGCATGAGAATATATGTGTATCCTTGTAACCGGCCTGTTCTCTGACTCTGAGCTCTGGGCTCTGGGCCCACAAATGGCCAGCGGGCAAGTAGAATTAACCACTTACAGCCCCAAAGGCAGGCGGTGGCAGCAAACGACTTTGCCTGCGTGACAGGACCTGCCTTCCACCACGAGTCCACGCGTCCTGCGTCCCTTCTTTCCATACGAAATGCGGTCGATAATTTACATAAAAATAATACGAAAGGTGAGCAATTCTCTCTTGCACGTGAAACTTTTTATACCCTCATTGATTATGAACCAATGACTCTGGCTTAAAATTGAATTCAGAAAATCTTAAAATTAATGTGAAATACAAGAGGTTAGAGCTTGATATTAAAGCTTTAAGCTAAAAAAGTTTAATTACAATACATATTCAACCACTTTTTATACCACACAATTTTGTTCAAATATGCTCTGCTTTAAGCAAGTGTCAGCGGATTTTAAATGATTAAATGTGTGTCTGGCAATGGTAATAAAATATATCATCGATCTGACTGTTAAGCTATTGCTGTTGTGGCGATATTGTACCCTTAGCCAGGCCATAACGAGGCGAACTAACAACAACTGGTAAAATAGTCATAAAAAACCATAATTATGATTATATAACATCAACGTTGGGGGCGTTAGTAACCGGCAGATGGGCAAAAGTGGCGCAAAGTGGCCAAAGTCGGGTAAAAGTGGAGCTGGCGGGAGCATGGCGATGAATTACGTCAAAAGTAAATTCAGTTCCCGTATTAAAAATACAAACAATGGAGCCTCAACTTTAACCTTTCAGTCAATGAACCCAAGGACAAAGATAGAGGCACAGAGATAGAGCTACAGTCATCAATAAAAATATAATGCCAGTAGTTACTTTAGGCCAGAATTGGGTGTTGGTGTTGGGCTAATGGTGGTTAACTTGTCCCAAACATAATTAATTCACTTGCATGATAATCAAAAAATCATTTGATAAGTGCAAACAAGCGTTGTCCATTTTAACAAGATATTAACAAGGGCTTAGAGTTCGAGTTGGGCTAAGGTTTTCATTCGGGTTTGGGCTTAAAGGTGAACTTGTTGGAATGCGACCCAAAAGAAACCCAATTGCAAATGAGTTTTATGTTAAGAGCTAATTTGGGTTAGCGCCGTAAAATATGGCGCAGTTAAATCTACACACTCATGCACCCACAGGCACATATGTACATACATATATACGGTCTCACTCACACATGTAGTTAAGCAAGAAAAGCTGCTGTTTGCGACAGCTTTTAACAGGCGCTCCAAGTATGCTACAAAAAGTTGCACATTGTGCGCACTGCCACTATGGAAACATTTTCCTATTTCTTAGAATGAAATAATTAGCTCAAAAACTAAACAAGATTTTTAGCCCTTGAGCTCATAATTTTAATGGAATGTGATGTTGTCAAATGCACTCTAATATGCAAATACAGTTTATTTTGAAAAAGCTAAGCCAAACTTAACAGTCTAAGGAATTGAAATTCAGATAACAACTTGAACTAAATCTGTTCATACTCTAAACTTAAATTAGAATTAATTTTCTGTGTTTATGTGAACTAATCGGACACCACTTCTAGAAAATAAAATAACGCCACAAAATAGGAATAAGTTCCCATAGTGTGCGCCATTTTTATGTGTGCTTGGAGTTCCTTGTAAGAACTGTAGCATACTTTTGAGCGCTATGTTTTCTACGCCAACCGCATTTTATTATTATTATGCTCAGCTTATTTTTTTGTTGTTCTGCTTTATGTTGAAATTAGTCAAAATGTCAACTTGACACACATTTTTTTGTCACAGTCTCAACAAAGCGGGAGTCTCTATACTCTTGGATCCACTCATGAGTAAAACAGAGCGAGAGAGACAGAGAGAGAGAGAGAGATGCAGTGAGTTGGCTTGGCCACTTAACGCCACGATAATCTCATTAAAATCGCATGCAATGCGTCAACTTTAGCAAACACACAATGAAAATGAATCTGAATTCCCAAGTGAAGTAGTCTGCCGCTACCACAGTTGTAACTGGAACTACACCAAAAGTAACAACAACAGAAGCATTTCAGAAACTTGAATGACAATCCAGTCAATGCATGCAAAAGCCACAGAGTCAACGATTGAGGCAGAGAAACGCACAAAAAATGCAAAGTTATTAATTCCAAAGACAGCCGATCCCAAAATTGTTACATAACTTTTGTTTTCGAATGTGAAAGCATTTTATTGTTGAGATATAAATGTAGTTTAAATATACACCAAATTTGCACGAAATGTTTCGAATGAAAGCTTTAATTAAATTTTAAGGTAATGTGTAATTCAGTCCCAATTGGGCAAATATTATTTACAACATTACACTGTGGAGAGCTTGCAATATATTTCCATTTTGAGTAGTCTTAAAACTCTTTCGTATTACATAGGTCAAAGATTTTGGCTACATACGATTCTTTCATATTTTCACTCTATGTCCCATTTCTTACCTAACGATGCATAAAACTTACCCTTTCTTAATTTTTATTTTGGATGATTAAATCAATGCTGTTTTGCTTTTATAATACTATGTGTATATTATGCGAACATTATGATAATAATATTTATGTATATTTATATATTTAAAATTATTCTTTGAATCAATTGCTTTGATTAATGATTTGATTAATTTCTAAATATTAGAGTTAACAGAGTATAGTTGAACAATAATCCAAAAAAAATTAAATATAAATATATGTTTGATATGCAAATTTGTTTACTCATTAGTCCAAAATTCATTTTTTGTTTTCCATATTAGTTTTAAGCTGTCGCTGAATGTCGCTCACCTTGACGCAGTTACTTTTCCCTTCTCGTTACTCCGCCCTGCTGCTTCCAATGCTTCCACAACTGTCTGGCAAATATTGACAAAACATTTGCGCTACTTTTCGTTGCTGTGTTTGCTGTCTCTCTCGCTCTTTCTATCTTTCTTTCCCTCGCAAAGTCTATCTGTACGACTGCAACGCTCCATTCGCTTATCTTAAATTACAAATCAGTCAATATCAAATTGAATGCAAGCAGGAACCGAACAAAAAGGGACAAGACTGCAGCACTGGGGAGCTATAGAAGTGCACAGGAGCTGAAACTGCTGAAATTTGAATGCGAATTGAGAATTGAGAATAGAATACAGTAAACGCGTACAGATGAGCTGAGGGAAATTCACTTTGTGAACACCTTGGCAGTCCAAACCAAGCCCCAATTGCAGATGCGATTAAGGCATTTAGATGTCTGATAACATCTATAAAAGGATATAAGCAGTGAAATCAAAGTCGACACTTTAAGTGTACTTTTGCCAAAGTTTCCAACTGCCAAATGGTTTCCAAGAAACCGATATTATTAGATTATTTCTTACGCATCAGCTCAGATTATATTATAATTTTAAAGTACACCTAAAAGTATACATAACCATTTTTATTGCTGACAGCAAAAGATTTGCTCTAAAAGTGGATTAGCTAAGTGATAGCTTATGTAATAAAATGTGAAAGAGATTTCAGCTGCCTGTTGCTCAGCCTTTTTTTGTTTTCTTTTTTTTTTTGGTGGCAAATTCAATTAGCATTAGTCGCCTATCTCTGTCTCACTCGCGCTGTTGTCGGCGACCTCAAGGCAATAATTTAAATGCCATGCGATTTGAGCAGCTCGACTGACATATGAAAAATATGTGGCCCTCCAACAGATAAACATATATATGCTTAAGAATGAAAACCTTGCTGGCATACAAAATGTGTTTTGTAATAAAAGTAAAACGCAGAGTGACTTTCTTTCTCTCTCTTATTTCACTATTTGTCTCTCTTTCGCTCTGGTTCTCTGCGCGCTTCATTACATTAGATGACATGGCGAACGGCGACAGATCTCAAATGTCTCACAGGCCTAAACTTGTGTGTGTGTGTGCGTGTGTGTGTTTGACAATGACGTAGTATAACATTTCATTTTTTGGGCTGCTCGAATGTAGCATGCGGCATGGGGCATGTGGCAAGAGGATGACTAACTGCCAGCGGCGACAGCGCACGCAGCGAGAACGCACTTTCCACCAAAGCCACCCCCGTAAACTACACACACACACACCTAGGCACACTCATTTCTAATTCATGAGATGTTTGCTGCCAACAAAAAATTACACTTAATGTCAACTTGAAGGCTGGCAAGGTAAATTTTCCAGCCGATTTTCCCTGTCGCATGCAAAGGCCGACTGTCAGACAGACAGACAGCTACCCGGAAAATAATTGTCACTTACTGAAGACAAAGCCGCGTTGCTCATACGCCATGTATACAGTTGAAAACATTGAATGAGGAAGGCCAACTAATAATCGAGTACATACATACAGTTACAGTGTATATCCTTAGGAACATTACTAAGGGACCGCAGCATCAAATATTTATGAAACGACATCTATACGAACTACATATGCAAGCAAATTGATTGACTGTCTGACATACTGACAGATTGACAGTCCCGTTATCCTGTCGTTCTGTCGTCCTGTCGTTCTGGTCGTCGTGGTGTTCATTTCCCGAGCAACCAACAATCGACATGTGGACAGCAAGCTGTCCAGTTTCCCAAACCTCGAAACAATTTTTAATTGTCGCATTCAACTTAATTTTTAATAAATGCCACACCCCCTTTCAAAAAGGTACAGAAAACTTTACATATGAATAGCTGCTTAGGGAGGAAAGGGCGGAATTAAGAGAATGGGAATTATAATGTTGATATGGACAGCTGTAAGGCTTCACAGAGCTTGTTAAGATATAAATGAAGTTGGGAACATTAAAAATAAAGTATTCAGGTATCAGCTATAAAGTTGCATCACCTCTAAATATAAAATTTATGTGTGAGTTCGGGCAACATTCTATCTAAAAGGAAGGGTTTCTTTTTCATATAAATATTAAATTTCAGAAGTTATTTTTATATAGAAAAAAAATCTTAACGACAAGTTTACACAATACTTTGTTTTTACACAGAGAATCTAAGAGGAAAAAAGTAGATATCCATAAATAATAACTGTAATATCTGTTCTTTAATTAAATCTTAACATTTAATAACTATAACTAGAATGTTCATTTTATTAATATAATTGTATTAAACAAGAAAGATGTTTACTATATTGTTTATCTATTATATTAACTTAATCTGAAGACTCTGATCAAAAAAAAAAATATCTGTCACATTTCATATGCACAATATTGTAAAGTTGAAGTGCAAATTATCGAAACATGTATCTTAATTAATGATTCTCAAAAAATATTTTAGTATTAAAATAGATTCTAGCCATTCCAGGCAATTTTGATTTAAGAACTGGAAATAGCCATTTTCTTACAAAAATTTCTCTGATTCCTGTTGCCATAGAAACGAAGCTTTCCAGTTTTCTTGTGGGACACTTTAAACAATTTTCTTGCCGATGACATCATGGTTGTGAAGCGTGCGAAAGACCGCAAAATATGCAGTACAAAACGCTGTTGCAGTCAAAAGGAAAAACCAAGCGATACAGGAGGAGAGGAAATAAAAAGAGCGCGCACTACTTTGAAAGCGGGAACAAAAACAATTTGCATGAAATTGCGAGTACGTGGAAAATTAACTGCACGTCCTTCCCCCTCCCCCTCCAAGACCCACTAAGTGGCTCGGAAAAGTTGGCTGGCATCCTGGCCTGCCAGGTGCGTCGGCCAAAGCGCATTTTTGCAGTCATTAGAAGACACCTGAAAATATACAACATAAAAACGAAGGGGCCAAAAGTGGTCTGGTAAAAAACCAGAGTAAGAGCCCGAAGGCCCAAAGAGAAATGGGAACGAGATGTGAAGAGAGCTTGGGGGCGTGACGGGGGTGCAAAGTGAGCTAGAAAGTCAATGCAGCTGCTGCTGTTGCTGTCGGGCAATTTAGCTGCGTTTGGTCTGAAAGTGGATTATGCCACAGCTCGTGGCATGGGCCAAGGCATTGGTAGCAACAACGCAACAAAAATGTTGTAAATTTTTGATGCTGCTGCAAATTGAAGCAGCAGCTGCTGCTGCAGTTTTGGCTTTAAAGCGTGGCTTACAGAGTGTCTGCTAATAGCCAAAAGTAACAACAATTTGTCAGCATTATGCTAAAATATTTAATGGCACAGTTATCACTCCCTCTCTCTTTCTCTCTTTTTACCTCCGTCTCTTTCTGTTAGTCCACCCTCTTTATTCGCACTTACTGGCCTTGTTGTTGTTGTAGCTGCAATCACCTGTAAAATTTGCTCACTTTTCTTTGTTGTTGCCTGCTTATGAAATTAGGTCGACTTTGTGTGCTAACTGTGTGCGTGTGTGTGTGTGTGAGTGGGCGTGGCAGGGGTTCGTCAAATGCCAAACGCAGTAATTGAAAATTAAATGTAATTTTATGGCCAAAGTTAAACATTGGCAACACACATACACACACTTATATACGCGCCCAGTGCGAAGCCTTTGGCTCCGACTCTAACTACTGGTCCCGTTTCCTGAACCTGTTCCTACTTCTGCTTATAGTCCTGGCTGCTCGTCGTGTGAACTCGCACAATTGTTACGGATTTTCGCTGGCGATAATCATAAAATGAAAATTTTAATAGCGCTCACGGCGCGACGTTGCCTTTGCCCTTTTTCCCATTTTTCTCGCTGTCCCCACAACGCCCTGGCTCCAACCCACAACCCGCTGTGACAACACTTTTGTGTTGTGTACGTATGTGTGTGTGTTACCTTTCCAAGCTGTGCACTCACAAACACATACACCTTCTGAGACACGCACACACATGCTGGTTTATTGATTTTGTTTTTCCCATTACCGTTGCACACTTTTAGGAGTGACGCCCACAAAATTGCCCAACTTCATTTGACATGCTTATCATAATTAGAGAACCTTGCGATCTACTTTAAACAACTGTCTTGAATGGTTCTAATAATAATCTTAACTTGATGAATAAAAAACATATTTAGCTTGCAAATTGAAGCTTTGATCATGGTACACAAATTTTAAGAGACATTCTAAGTTCATAATATTTTTTAAAAAACATAAAAATATTAATTAAAAATTAACTTGGAAAAAATATGAAACAAATGAAATGAAACAAGAATGTTATTTTCAGCCGTAAGGTCAACATTCTTCAATAGAAACGAAGCAGAAAAATACAATTAATAGGTTTATTTAATTGGTTTTTAGACAAAAACATTAAAAAACATTAATTAACTAAATAAGTAATTTCTGAGCTTTGTCACTTTTAAAACACAAATACATATTTTAAGAATTAGGAAATCTATTAATTTTTTTTTGGCATGGGATTCATACAATAAAAAATATTTCTAGATTCTAAAGGTTTATTTTTGACCTAAGAATAAATTCGCCCGGTTCGAAATATACATTAAAGCATGGGTGCCCAAACTCCCTTGTGGATGTGCACTCACCAATACAAAATTGCGTCGTGTACATAGGCGATGGGTACCCCTGCATTAAAGTATATGTTATTTATTTTAAAATATAAATAAGCTGAATGAATCTTTTCTATTTTTGACAAACTTGATTCAAGGGTGTACCTTCTTCAAGGGTGTAAGACTATATTCAGATCATTTTAATATACTTAGTTAGTCAGCCAAAGAATACAATTTAATGACATTACTTTAAAAAAGTTATAGTTGTTAAGTTAATTGTTGTAAAACTTTAAGTATTCAAATTTAAAAAAATATATATTTTTTGAACATAAACTTACCTCGATAAAGATAGATTTCTTTCGAATCAGTACTTTAATCCAAGTATAAAAACGGTTTGATTTATTATTTATATATTTGTTATGTGAAGGTTTGGTCCACGGCTTGGATTCTTTATAAGGTAAGCAACTTAAGAGTTACGAGTATTCAGTTAGTTTCTAAAGATGTTGATATGTTTTGTGATAGACTTTTAGCTCACTATGTTGATATGTTTAGTGATATTTTTTATTATAAGTTAACTGTTTGTATATATTACTTTATTTTTATGTAAAATTGCTAACAAAACTTGCTTTCAACTTATGATTTAAGTTGTATAATTGGTTACAATTATTTAATTATAATTATGTATATTAATTGATAATAACGCTACGTTGACTCTTTGCAAGAGTGTTGATATGTATGCGATAATTAGCACGATTTTTTACTTAGACTACAGCATTTAGATTAATTTGTTTTTTGTTATTTTTTTAATTAAATAAGCGCTTCATAAAAGTTTTAAGCCAACTTTTAGGCCTTCTACATGATATGCTTGTGTGTTTCAAAAGTTTTATTTCAGTTTCCTTTATTATTTTTTTTTTCTTTTGGGTTTGTTCGTAATTTACATTTTAGCTTTGGATGTTTTGTTTTTGAATATTAGATTCCACTCATGTTCCACAAATTGTTCTCTCCACTGCGTTCTCTCTTTTTCTCTCTCGCACTCTCTCTCTTTCAGCCTTCGCAGTAATGCTCCACACCTTTGCCTTCACTCCGGTTCTACTCCCACTCGTGTGCGCTTCTCTCTATCTTTCTTTCTCACTCTCTATATATGTCGTTCTCTCTTCTTCTCTTCCTATCTTACACACACACACACACACACACACGCGCACTCACTGGCTTTCAGGCGGCAACGGCAGCGACGATGGCGGCGATTTTTTGATGTGTTTCCTTTTGTGCCTTAGTTTCTGCGATTCCGTTTTGTGCCCACATTCGCTACGAGCAACGTAATTTACCGAAAAAACCGAAAATACATAACAACAAACGCACTTTAAAGTCTACTTTTAATTATTGAGCGATTCTCGTGTTGTTTTCAATATTTTCTATGAGCTTTCTCCACTTTTCTGTCGCCTTTCTTTTTCTCCGCTTTGGACGATTTGCAGTCCTTTTGCTGCTGCTTTTGTTTTTCTCCTGGCCGCTGCCGTTGGCCGCCCGCCCACAAATTATACAATCGACGCAAATAATGTGCGGCTCTCGATGCGTAACTTTTATTATTGTTGTTTTAATATTTTTCGACTGTTGGATTTTTCACTCGCGTTGTGAGAACTGCGGAAATTTATTTGCGATATTTCAGACAAAGAATTTTCGATGCGCCTTGCGGTATGCTGCGATTTATTGCACAATTAAAAGAAGCTAGTCGATTCTGATACTGAGTTTCGTACTCGCTGCTGTTCGCTCCGTGTGGCAGAGTCAAAGTGTTGTCGTTTACTCACGAGCTGCTGGACGATGGCAGCGCTGTCAGGCCATGAATTTTTCATGAATCCTTATTAGAGATTTTTCGCCCCCGTCTCGTTGAGATTGCCTGCTGCGCGCACAGCAGCCAAAACTGAGAGAGCAACAATCGCTACAATATACGTATGTTTTTTTTTTGTTAGTCTCGGGGTTTATTCTTGGGGTTGGCTCTTTTTTCCCCCCGTGACTTGCTCTGAAGAGTTCGCTGGAGAGGAGACCTCAAGGCATTGATAGAGCAACATTGCTTTTGTGAAATTCCACTTGAAACATTTCCTTTGCATATTACTTCATCTTTTGTGTAGGGGTGGCTGCCGAACTGGGGGTTTGCCTGGGAGGCTGGGCGCCTGCTTTTGTGGGGGTTACTTTAACTGTTTATTTTACGCTCTTTACGTTCGCCTTCGCACGCTGCTTCGCGTCACAGTTTGGCATTTGCCTTTGCTCTTGCAATCTCTCTCTCTCTCTCTCTCTGTCTCGCCTTCTCTGCTCGATTTGCCATGGCGCAGGCGCTTGACGTGAGCAGCTGTTAATAGATGGCGCTAGTTAACCATTTGGTTTGTGTCTTGGCTAACAGTGCTCCTTCTAGCGGCTGTTTGCTGTACACAGTTAAATCAAAGACTCAAACCCATAAAATACTTGTTTAAAATCCATTTATTTTTTATTTAAAAAAATATAAAAAAACAAAAAATTTTAAATTTTTTTTTAAAAGCAAATTTTATAAATATATTTGAATTATTTATTGATAAATCTATATTTTTATATTTAAATTGGAATTAATTATTAAGCTTAAACTGTCTATATTGTTGTATGTAATATATATTCATTTAATTAAGTTTAATGCATCAGCATAAAAAATGATTTTCTGATAACCAAACATATATTCAAGTTATTTCCTAGCGTTTCGTATTAAATTCTAAAATATACAATTCATTTTCTACAACTAAAACTTTGAAAATATTTTAAAGTGTATGCGAATTTCTGTTTATTTTTGTGTTTCTTAGCAAATTATATTAAATTTTATTAGATTTTGGTTTTAAATAATTTTTAATTATACAAATTTGTACAGACAGTTTGATAAAAAGAGGTATGATCGATATGGAACAATCAAATATACGTCTGTGCTGCTTTTTTCGAACTCTTTGGAACTTTCCATTAGCTCGCAGCTTCCGTTTTCTTCCCTCTCTCATGCTTTAATTGCGACTCCACTGACATCTGTTGGCCTCCCACTTTGGGCCGCCGTATTGTTGTTGTCCTAGCACAAGTATTTTTCGGTAAAAATGAAAATCAATAGAAAGCTCAATGACGTCAGTCGCATGTATATACGTACACACACATACAATGTAAGCACTCACATACACACATATATATGGCGTCTATGCTTAAGATGAATTTAGTGGCCCGCTGGCAAAGTGAGCTGCGTACGAGTCGCAAAAGGACACCCGCAGGATCTGTCGGCTGACAGCGCCACTCACTGTTCGGCCTGCCCGAAGATGTTGCACGTGAGCCGGCCAAAAAGTTTCATCAGCGAATGCTTAGGTCTCCTCACACACACTGCGAAGCGGAGAATGTGAGGAAGGGGTGAGGATTCTCTGGTGCTAATGCCGCATGACAATTTTCGCTAAATCACATGATAGCTGAGCGATAAGCAGACAGATAAAGCCGACAACAGCGACAACGAATAAGTAATTTTGATTATGCACTGAGTAACAATTTTTTTTGTATGTTTTTCGCATCTTGCCTTTGCCTTGGTTAGCTTTTTTTCTGGTTTATTTTTATTTTAGACCAATCCCACGAATGTATGATGCAGTATTTTTATGTGCACGTGCCTCGTGTTATTTTTGGTGCCGCAATTTACTGCTAAAAAAATACAAAATGATCCAATTCTAGAATAAATCTCGTTTCACATTGATAAATGAACCAACTGAATGGATGGCAAACAAAATAAATGTCCAAGTGCTGGAATTTATTGAGAAGGTTTGTGCTTTAAAATTTTTCTATGTTCCCAGTTTTACAAACAATATGATTTCAAAGAAATTAAATAATTTAATAAAAGCGAAAATATATTTGTGGAATTCAAGCTCAGAAGTCGGAACAACACGGCAAATGCATTTAGAAGGAATTGCTGTTATTATATCTTCAAATTCCTATTCAATTACTTTGAAACTGAAAAGCATGGATCTTAGAAAAATATTTTGGTTAATAATAATTGTTAAAATTTACCACTGACAGTAATTTAAGTTTAAAGAATTTGATACCGCGTCAATTTGATGCTTATGGTAGAAAGCATTTAGGTATGGTCTAATTTGATTATTTAAGAATAATAAACTAATTATTAAACAATATGTATATGTCAAATTAGTTTAGTAATAAATCTATGGATTTACCTTTCTAGCTACGGTCTATTTCATATACGAGTACCTCAAACTCATTGGCGAAATCATGTGGAAAAGGATTTTGAAAACCATTTGCAATAAAATCACAAAAACATAAGCATCAACAAACACAGGAATAGGAACAAACAAACAGTCACTGCGGCAAAATAACAACAACAAAACAACATGAGTAATAACAATAATAGCAGAAACAAAAACAACAACGGAAGAAACAACAACAACATGGCAAAATATACACTTCAATTTTATGAATATGCAACATCAACTTTGATGTTAATGTTTGGCAGCATGCGACAAAGAGAGAGAGAGAGAGAGGCGAAACAGAGACAGAGATAGAGACAGAGAGAGAGTGGGAAGAAAGGAAATTAGAATGAGAGAGGTGGGTTAACAAACACACACACACACACATTTATTAACGCATTTAGTTTGTAGGAGGTGTTAAAATTGCACATGAAATATGGAAAGGCAGTCTTAAGGGCACAAGCACTAACTGTATTCCCTACAACCCCACCCCCCAACCCCCTTCCCTATCATCTCATGGTTAACAACTCCCTTGGCCTATTCACCACAGCCAGAGAGTGAAATGTAGGATAAACGAGATAGAGGGAAGAAAGGGAGCGAGGTAGCGCTGACGACAATCGCATCGGTAGCTCGCGCTCTCTCTCAGTCCCTCAATCTCATTCCTAATTTTTCTCTCTCTCTTTCTATGTTTCGTTCTTGCTGTGAGAGTCGTTCGCACTCGTGGGTGGCTGTCGACCGTCGACCGTCGACCGTCGACTGTCGCCTGTTCGACTCGACACTTGAAAGCTCAGACGTCTGTTGGCTTCAGTTTCAGTTTCAGTTTTAGTCGTTGTCGTGTCGTGATGTCGTTGCCGTCGTCGTCGTTGTTGTAGTCGCAGCAGCAGCAGCAACAGCAGGCAGCAGCAGCAGCTTTAGCAGCAGCAGCAATCGTCGCGCGCATTGTACAACAACAACAAACAACATCAGCAACAAGAACATTAACAGTAGTAGTTATAGTAAAAAGACAACAAAAAAAAAAGAACCAAATAAATCAAAAATTTAAGAAACTTGAACGTAACAAATCGCGCATATGGAATGCACATAGGGGCGCACAGCCTTATAGATATATGTATACACATACATGCACACGCACAAATAAATACATATACAGAAACAACATTAAACATGTGTATATTTATGCCAAGAGACACACAAAAAACAAACACACACACACACACATGTATAAGTGCAAACTAATTGTGATTTAAGCTAATAAAAACAACAATAACAACAACCCGTAACAAGCAACAACAACCGTAACAACAACAACAATAGTGTGTATTAAAAGTAAGGCGAAATTAATTTTTCATTGCGCTTTTCTTTAATTTTTTCTCGCCAAGTTTCGTGTTTTTTTCTGTACACACACAAGACCACGCAACCCCCAACCAAATAGCCCCTCCCCCACCTGACCCTACTCCCGAAAAGGAAAAAGAAAAAAAAATGCATATAAAAAAAGGAAAAAAGAAAACCCAACCCAAAGGCGGCGAACTCTCCACACAACGTAAGTTGTCGTTGTCGTCGTTTTTGTGGCCGTGATCTCGTCGTCGTTGTCGTCAAATGTGCAGGATAAGCGCATTAAATATGCTAAAAAAAAAAAACAAAACTAAAAAAGCATATACACACACACACACGCATACTAACAGGCTATTAAATGTGTGACAAATATAAATGAATTGAAATTAAGTTAAATTATTTAATTAATAGCAAAATTTAATTTGTACACAAACAAAATAAACCTGAAAATAATTGTGAGTGTATGGGTGAGTGTGTGTGCGTAGAGACTCACTTACACATTCGCTGTGATAAGTTCACCACACACACACACAATAAACAAGGGCAGCTTCGAAAGAGCATAGACCCAAAAAACAATGCGCAACTCTCGCAAAACGCACGCCAATGTTAACTGTTAACTGCCGAAGCGCACAAAAGAAAGTTGGCAGCTCTCTATCCCCCACACACACACACACTACACACACATACACACACACACACGCATACTTGCAAAGCTGACATCAAATGACAAATTGCTCTGTGAGCTACAACAAGTTGCAGTTAGACACAATGGACACAGACACACACTGACACACAGTGCGTATGGGCAATATTGAACAATGCGAGTGCATCACAAGTTGTAGCCGTCCCCCAGCTGCCACTGCTGCTGTTTTATCGTTCTGTTAAAGTACTACAATACTGAATTACCCAGTATTCTCGGAATATTTACCCAGTATTTGTCAACATAATTACTTTAGAGCTCTCCGTTTGTGCCTCAGACGGTGAACGCAGCTCGTGAAGTTCGCCAGCCACGAATGGAAGCGTTTGCAAATAAAGTGTTCGCAATTTAAACAATTTAAATATTATATTCAATTAATAATAAAAGTGAATTCTCAACAATTCTACAAAACTTTCAGTTGAAACACTCAGCAAAGTAAATTAAATTTCAAGTGCATTGTAAATAGCTAAGAAAAATTTAAACAAAATCTTGAAAATGAATCTATTGTGCAATAAAAGTCATTATATCTACACCTAAATTTATACAGCTTCGCTTTTCTATATAACAAGCCAAATAACAAAAAAGCATTGATTAATAAAGCTCTACAACAAGATAAATTAACAACTAATATAAATTTAACTTAATTTTCTACTGCAACACATAATTCAAATTGAAACAACGAATAAACAAACAACGCCGTTTACATGTAACAAACAACAACAACAACAACATGTGTATATGTAAGTAATGAAATATGCTTCATTATTAAACTTACTGTACGCCGTGGATTATGAGGAATTGTTAATATTTATTGCAAGCTTCTCTAGTTTTAAAATAACCTTAAATAGTGTTAAATCTATACGCTCAATAAAAAACTCTGCATTTTTTAGGCACGGAATAAATTAATAAAACACCTTTTTTCACAGAATTTTAATTTAAGTACTATTTCGACTGAAGTTATTTTAATTTTGCTGAATAAGCCCTCCAAGAATGGCTATTCGATTTTATAGTTTAAATTCAATTTCACAATTAAGTATAGTTTCTTTCATGGCAAAACTTTAACTAAACCTTAGTATATCTAAAATAGTATTTTCAATTCTTACATCAAAGTAATAGGAATTATTTACATAGTTTAAACTTAACTAGTGCCTTAATCTATGAAATTAATGCACTAAATGAAATATCTTCTTATGGAAAATGGTAGAAAAGTAAAAGCAAACATAAAACAACGAAAACATCAAGTGCAAACAGCATCACAATGCGAACAATGGCCAAGAGATAGTCACAAAAACAAACGGCAACTGGCTCAAATGTCGTTGCCGTTGTACTATTTATTGTTGTTGGTGTTGTTGTTGTTGTCGTTGTTGCTGTTGCTGCTGTTTGCTGGCCAATAATGAGACACTGAGCTGCTGGAAAGAAGGCGGGACAGGTCCGCATTGATGGGCGGCGAATTTAATTAAAAGGTAAACTTGTTAAGCAAAAGGGACGAGAAACAACAATAACAACAAAAGCAACGGTAACAAAAACAACAACAACAATAACAACAACAACAACAAATACTACAATAACAACGATGACAGTAGCAACAGGCAGCTATTGAATCGATTTTACTGCTAGTTTACTGCGCTGTCAACTCAAAATGGCAAACGTCACGAGGCAATGACAACAGCAACAATTATAGTAGCACAGTGACTAACAGATACCCTTTGTGTAGTAATATTTATAACAAACAAATACTAATCATAATATATACATCTTTTAATCAAAAATTAAGCTATAGGGTAGTAAAAAAAAATCAAAGATATTAAAGCTTAAGATATGTCAATATAAAATAAGTTAATTATGTTTTGGGCAACTTATTAGTTTAATAGGCCTCTCATTTCGTTAAAAGTATAATTATTTTTATACTTACAATACATTGAATCGAAATTCAAATTTTTTTAAATAGATGGCGAAATTCTAAATTAAAGACTGCAATGTTAGCTTGATTTAAAGCAGATACTTTATACCCTCCCAAGCATTAGCTTGCAGGGTACAAAGGGTCAGCAATTGAGTGCTGTGACTGTCGGTTGCCCTGACAAATGACAATGATGACGACACGCGATGGGGTCCTTTGTAACAAAGGACACACAACGACGGCCACGGACGTCATAAATGTTTGACAATGCACACGCGGCGTATGAGTAATAGAAAAGATCTGCCTTCGTTTAGTTCGCCCCGCACTTCAGGCCAACTGTCAACATCAGTGTGGGTGATCTTGTTCTTTGCCTGTATGAGTGTATGTGTGTGAGTGTGTGTATGTGGGCGAAGCTTGTTAAAATTATTGAGCCAAGAAGGAGGCACTTCCCATCGCCCACGACATCTTTATTGTTGCTGTTGCAGTTGTCTTTTTTGTTGTTTTAGCTGTTATTGTTGTTGCTGGGTTCAATGGGTGCATAAAATTGCTTTCTGTGTTCCCATGTCATCGTTCGCTTTTTGACATGTTCACAACATTTACAATGCCAGCTGGCAACTAATAAAAGAGAAACAATTTTAGCCCAGTCCCGTTTTGTTTTGACTCTTGCCTCTGTTCATTTAGTTGGCCAACTTTCCCTCTTCTTCGCCCATTGTCTTTCTCTTGCTGTATGCAGTCAATGTTATCCTGGGGCAATTGACAAGTTTTGTATATTATTTTATGCACTCATTGTTCTCGCATTTGTTTTCTGTTAATTGCCTGGAAATTGTGCGCACAATTGAAAAAGTTGCACAGGAAACATGTAATTTTACAATTGCCACAGTTTTGTTTAAGCTTACATATTTACTACTTTTAAGCTGAGTTGCACTGGGTATGGTGCAGTGTGACCAAATGTGAAGCTGCACGGCAATAAATTGCCCGAGCAAATGTTGCCAGTTGCAAATAGAAAAAGCATTGCCTACTTTTTGGAGTCAAAATATGAAAAATTATAATAGCATGCAAGCAAAGAGCTACAGCAACAGTAAAGGCAACTGCAATGGCCCATTAGCTTGGGGTTCAACAGAACTTTCATCGCCAGACTAAAAACAACAACAACAACAAGACTAGCTGCAAAAATGGCCAAGTCATTGGCTCTTTTATAGTTTTAGCTTTGTGAGCCGCAGCCACAACAGCAACTTGGCCACGTTTTCTTTTTAGCTGTGTGTGCCAAGAAAGTACACACACACACACACACACACACATATGTATACATACTCTCTCGCACACTCAAACTTTCATCAATTTAGTGCATTGCACTCGTCGTTGTTGAAATGACGCCATGAATTTTATCTGCATAAATTTGCTATCACAGCGGACAATGACGTGACGAAGAAAAAAAATACAAAAGATAAAAAAATACAAAATTAGCATTTGTGTTGACAGTTAGACACGGCTGAGGCTGATAAATTAACCCAGCAAAGGAAGTTAAAACCCAGTTACAATCTGGACAGTTAAACAATTTATAATTATATGTTAAATAAAATTTGAATTATAATATAGTCTTCCTATTCAATACATCCTATTAATTTGTGTTTTACATGCATTTTCACAACCCTAAGCTGCACATATGCAATACGAAATGTGCGAAATTATCGAAACATAACTCTATTGCAAATTCAAGCCATAATTAATCCCTTTCGTCATGTAAGATTTACGATAACAGATATGAGCAGCTCGTAACTCCAATTAAAATCATTTAAATTCGTTTTAGCTGGAAACTGTGTTGAGAGACGGTTCCTTAATGAGGACGTAACTCAATTATCATTAATCATGGATATGGATATAATATGTTTAATTTTGTGAGGTAAAGTTCTTGAAAAGGGAAATGAAAATGAAAATCGGATTAGGAATCAGAATCAAATCAAAACGAAAACGGAATTGATATGAGAATGGAAATGGAAATCGGCTTATTTCTGTAACCGACCAAAAAGCTTTTTGCATTTTGACCTTTACGTTTGTGGTTGCTCTTGTTTCTTATGCTTGTCAAAATGCCAGAGCATTTTGTCATTCCCCAATCCCGTCATTCCTTAACCTTCAATCCTCAACCCTGACCAAGTTCCCGTTGCGATTGCTCTTTCACTTCTGATTGCTAATTGAAAGTGTCAATTAGAGAGAAATTGAGAATGTTACATCCAATGCATTGCATTGCAATGCGACTAACAGCTGAACTTTCGCATTTATCACACGGTTGCATTCGAATGAATTTTCTATGTTTGGACTGTGCAACAAAGTGGTAGAGAGGGGAGGGAAATGCGGCGTATACGTTATATGCAATAACCTTGGTTAATAAAATAAATAAGGGCCAGTCTTCTTCTGGCTGACCTCTTGGGCCATCGTTGATGCATCCAGCACTTTTCATTATTATTATAATTTATCCTTGTCCATTTTCAGTTTGCTTGGCGGTCACTTTGGGGTTTATGCTTGTTTTGCTTTCATCCTTATTTCCATTTTCATTTTTTATTTCATTTTGTTTCCTTTGTGTTAAGAGTTTTGATTGCGTTTTGCTCTAGTTTGCTGGAAAAAGCACGCACAAAAAATATAAATACTGGGAAATTTTCAGTTGAGTTTTCTTCCCCTATGCTGTCTCACTCTGAGTTTCTCTCGCTCTCTCTCTCTCTCTCTCTCTTTTATTTTCTCTGTGTGCGCTCTTGTGCGCGTGGTGTGGTGAATTATAAGGCCAACTCTCAGTATCAGCATTACACCAATTGCAACTCACCACCCACCACTTTGTCAACCCCTCTCTTTCTTCCCCTTTCTCTCCCACTCTGCTGCTCTCTCTTTCTCACTCCACAGCCACTCCATGCATTGTTAACCCCATGCAAATTAAAGTTTTCGCATTCCTAGCTCCTATCCCACCAATATTTGATTGAACTGATAAATCTGAAGAAATTGTTCTACTTTCATCTTGAATATCTGTGACAAGTTTGCAGTATCTTTTCGGCCATTAAGCGACAGTTTCTGCGCCCCATTTCGGCCGCATAAAATAGTCACTAAAGCCCCACATAGCTCCCAGTGCAGCCATCAATTTAACATGGAAGTATGCATGTCTATATATATGTCGATGTTGTTGCCCTTATTGCTTGAGTTGCCCCCATTGTTGTTGCTGCCGTTGCTGTTGTATCTGCTGCATTTGCTGCATTATCAATTCATGAGCCAAAGCAGCAGAGCTGCCAACGACACGAGCTTAAAACATGCCATAAACACTCCGGGCTTTATCTCGAGACATCTGGGTGGGAATAGGGCTGGCATCATGTCCTGCCCGCCTCCCTCTCCCTCTTCCTTCCTTTGTCATCTTCAGGCCAGCATTCAGTTGCCTAGATATAATGCAGCAGAGAAAGAAAAGTAAATATTTATGAAATTATTTTTACTTTTGTCTGAAACTGGGATTAAAGTGCGACTCAACCATAAGTTGGACAACTCAAATATCTTCTTGTTTCTACATGAATAAGCTTTGCTTGCTTTCACATTATTATTTTTATCTATTTATTAAATTTCATTATTAAAACAATGTCTCAGCAACAATAAATTTTCTCTTTTTCTAAATTTATCTTTCACGGATTTTCTCCGAAGTGTTCAAGGCTGAAAGCCTTTCTTAAAATATGACCTTTAAATTTATTGTAATTTTTATAAAATCTCAAGTTAAGTCTTAAGGTTAAGCACTACCGTGTCCCGATGAAGTTCTGAATTGACATTTAATACTAAGATCTTTCTGCATCTGTAATCTGTAAGATACCTACATCTGCAGACCCAATTAAGCACCGGTTAAACATTTAAATTTCTAAGAATTTCTCTCTTAAATTAAAATTAATTAAGCAATAATACTAAGCAGTCTCTACGAAGGAAATATTCAGCATATCTGTGGGCCTTCAGTATAATCTCCTTTCTTTTCAAAGATGCAGTTTCGCTCAGAGTTCTTTTTAGCTGCATTGCCGATGTCGTTGTCATTATTTGACCTGCTTTGAGTTGCTCTAAAAAAACAGGCAACATAGTTGTTTGTGCAGATGAGGTCGATATCCTTTTAAAACAAGCTTATATTTATGCCTTAAGCTGCTCGAAGTAAAATCTTTTGGCTCAATTCGCGTGTCACACACATAAATTGCTAAATGGCTTTTCATTTCAATGCTGGGCTCTTCGCATGCCACACTGTGGAATAAGTTAATTCTAAAGTGCAAAAGCCGCATTTCAATCTGCATGTAAGGAAAACACACACACACACACACACACACACACAAGCACACACATATGTGCATCGGAAATGAGGCGCATGAAAGGCACTTGCTGCAGTTTCCTTATCCAGCATCCAGATTTCCCTCCCTCCCCATCTCTCTCGCTCTTCAGCTTGAAGTGCTTGCTTCCGTTTGCATTTTACATTGCAGCGACCCAACGAACAAGTTTGTCAACATTAATAGCTGCCCCGCCTTGCCTCCCCTCGACAATCCCCTATCCTCTCCTCTCGTCTGCTCTCTGGTTGTGTGTTTATATAATGTCCTCTTATGTATATTTTCGCATTTTACACGTCACCGGGTCAACCGCATCCAACAGCTCGCCACACCCTTTCCCACCTTTGACCCACCTGCTCCTGGCTTTGCTCTGCTTCCCGCTTCATCCCAGAGGACACTGCGTGTTCCTGTGGCTTGTTGTTCGGCCCACAATGATGACCATAAATACATTTTACACATGTTTGCATCGTCGCCCCCTGTCCATCCATTTGCACGATCTCGTTAAAATTCTCATTTCCGTTTTGGTGCACACATACAGTAAATATGTTCAAATTTGGCATTTCAGTTTTAATTAAACTAAACTAAATTTTTGTTTTAATTAAAAATCTATTCAATATATTGTTCGTAGAATTAATAATGTCAGAAAAACGTCAAATAACATTAGACAACAAAAAAATTAATTACAATTTAGGAAAAAAAAATTAGAAAAACATTTAAAGAAATAACTGAAAAGAAAAAAGAATTATGGTAAATTAAATTTGTTATATTATGAAACTTTAAAGTTAAATTGCCCACATTTAATCTAAGAAATTCTGGTAACTTGGTTTTTATACTCACTTAATAATGGTTTCCTCTATATTTCTATCTGCAGTGCTTACTACTGAAATTCTTCTACAAAAATAGCACGTGCTTTATATCGCTTAACCAAAATGGCTGCTAAACACATCGGGCAACAGCAAATTGAACTGCAACAACAACAACAACAACAACAAAAAACTCAACTGCAGCAACAACAAAAGCCAGACAGCATTTTAGAGCGCTTGTAAAATGAAGCAGAAACCGAATCGAGGCGCAGTTAATGGATTTATTAATATTTGGCACTTAATATGAAAGCGACCTAAATAAAACTTGTAACAAAAGGGAAGACGAACGACCTTGTCAAGGTCAGAGTGCAACACATTCACACTAACACTACCACACACACGCACACGCACACACCTAACACGCACACACACACAAGCACAACTAACGAGCAAAGTGTTAAGCGAAGGAAACTGCAAACTGATCCGTGAAAAGTTTCAACGAATTTCCAAAAGTCTAAAAAGCAAACCAACAAACAAAAATCTAATAATGTTCTTTAATACCAAACAAATACGAAACAAAATACTGAAAAGTAAAATTTAGAAATTTGCTCTGTGATTTTCTATCAGAATGGTTTAATAATCCAATTAAAATTATTATTAATAATAATACAATTTAAACTGAATAAATAACTACAAATATAAATTAATATATTTATAAATATTACCTAATTGCATTCAATATTAATTATTTAAAAAAAGAGAAGCTTTAAATTTTCCAAACCAAAAACCAATACAAGCAAACAAATTCTACAAATAAATAAATTTATTAATTATATACTTAAAAGATAAAATTTAATTAGTGCAACTAAAGTTAGTATCTACATACATATGTGCAAAAACCAACAAAACTTAAGCCACATTCGGTTCCAGTTCGAGTTCGAGTTACAGTTGTAGTTCGTGTTGCATTTTTGCCGTCTGACATTTGGATTAGCTGAGCACCTGAGCACCTGAAGCCATGGATGAGATGCCCGATTTGTCGCACCTGACGCCGCACGAGCGCATGCAGATTGAGAATGTGCTCATGCGGCAGAAGCAGGAGGAGGATCAACAGAACGAGATAATGCGGTGAGTGACTGACTATAGATACTATATATCAGGAGTGCGCGAAGCCAGCATTCGGCAGAGTTCTCACCAACACTTATAAACAAAAGCAGAAAAGAATAAGAGAAGACAACAACAAAATCACATTGAAATTACCAATAAAAAGAAGAGAACTAAACCGGTTTTTGCATGTGTTGGCTCTTTGTATACTTCGCGACGTGCATGTATACGATCATTTACTTCCAATCTTCGAAGGAATTACAAAAAGAAAGGAGGCCACAAAGCAATGGAAAGGGCATTAGTTGAGCACCCCTGCTATATGTATACCATAGATACCTAAAGCATTGCACTCAGAATTTCAAATAAATATGATAAATTAGATAGATTTGATAGATTAAATATTCTATAGATGCGATAACAAAGCGAATTTGCAATAAATAAATAATTAATAATAACTTTAAGCTTGTAGTGCTAGGAATTCCAATACAGAAATAATAATAAAATAATAATAATCCGATTTAAACAACTTATTGAATTTGGATGATTAATACGTGGAGTCTTACAAAGATAAATCTTTCAATAAAATATGAGCTGAAGTTTGGACGAAATTTTGAATATATATTAATTATTTCAACAAAGAATTTATGTCTTGTTTTTTTTTTAAGAAAACTGGTATTTAGTCGTTTGCAAAAAGGAACAGAAAAAACAATATTCACTGAACCCAACTACTTTGGTTAGATTTTTTCTAATAAATTCCATTTTATGACGCGATACGAAAAGTGGTGTGTTTTTCGTTAAAAACCAATTTTCTAGGCTAATTGGAATCTTTTAAAATCAAGAATGAGATTAAAAATTTAATTTAAATTCACATTTTTCAAAATTGAATTATTTAATCTTTAATTAAATTAATTTTTTAATTAAAAATGTTTCTGTTTGACTAGTCGAACAGCGGCAGAAAATGGGTTAAACTTGTTAAAATATTTGGTAGTTTTTGCTTTTTTTTTAGCTTTGGATAAAAACAAAACATCCTTTAATTTTGTATTATTGTGATTCTGTACATACATATGTATATGTATATAATTTTTTAATTTTAATGTTATATTTTAAAATTAATTGTTGTGTCGGCTGCTTTTAGCCTGACAATAAATAAATAAATAAAAATAGAATAAAATAAAGACCATACGATCTTAAAAATGAAGAGCTTACAATATGCGATAGTTGAATAGTCAATTAACTTTGATCATCACAATGATCACTTATTTAAGTAAATATCATTTGTTTTCTTTCTTTTTCACTACTTACTCTGTCTCTCTCTCTCTCTCTCCTTTTCTCTCTGTGCAGTCGAAAGCAGGACGAAGTTGTCACACTTGAAATGCAAATCAGACAGCGATCCGAGCAGCAGAAGAAGGCCGGCGTCGAACTGGATGCCACCTGTCACATATGCCTTAAGACCAAGTTTGCCGATGGCGTTGGCCACATTTGCCATTACTGCAACATTCGCTGCTGCGCTCGCTGCGGCGGCAAAGTAACGCTGCGCAGCAACAAGGTAAGTAAGACATTGACTAACTGTCTCCTTCTTCTTCTCTCTTTCCCCCCACTGTAAATGAAGTGTGTGTGTGTGAGTGTGTGTGTGCAACCGAGCTGACAGCATGACAGGCTGACACATTTTCCAGTTCCATTGGCAATTTTCAAGTGCCATTAGACGCGGCCGTCACTCGACGACGCGTGGAGCCGGCAAAATGTCAGAGCGACACCACAACATGAACATGAGCGAAATTCTCTGCTCATTTTGCAGCCATTGATAAATTGAATGACACTCGGTCTGTCGCCAGCTATTCTGGCGTCGCACTGCCGCTGTACTCTGTACTTGTCTTTGTAGTTGTTCAAGCAATGCCATCGCTCATACGCCCCGTTGGCCAGCGAAAACTTCTTACCCCAATTGCCCAAGGCCTGCTGCGTGCAGTACGCATAAATAATCGCCATTTGTCGGCTGTCTCTCCTACTGCTTACAATAAAATCATCCAATATTTATTGACCGTTTAATTCTTGAGCCAACAGCACAGTTCAAGAGCTTAAAGAAAATTGTACATAATCATTTAAGCGCAAAATAGTTTTCGAATGGGTAACAGCTAAGCATTCAAGCAAGATATCTGAGGCAACTTCTTTTTAATCTTAAAAATAAATTTGCAAAATGGGTCAGCAACTTGCTCATAACCATAAGAAGGAATGGAAAAGTCAGGAACTTAGTCATACATACTCGTATCTGTATCAATATAGAAACTTAAATTGCTTTAAGTAATGTTTACAATTGTATATATCTTGGCAATGTCCTCTATAGACTAAGTGCTTAACGAGACACTGAAACATGGTAGAACTCTATAGTCCAATTCCCAATTATTTCTATATCTAAAGATGTTGCATTGACAATCCATTCAAATTATAATCGATATATTCGCTTTAAAAGCCAACTGTGCTTTAAGATTAGTTAAGATTGTTAGTTATCTGAGGATATAAAGAAGAATTTCCTCCTGAGTGAAAAACTAAACATGAATTGTGAGTCCCAGCTATTTAAAGTGACCCATAATTGCATTCAAACGATGGTCTTCAAGTTTTTCCTCCAATTTCAGCTGCAATTCTGTTGAAAGAGCAGAGAAATTGCATTCAGCCAGAATTTGCCATTTGGCACACCATTTCACATTTCACATAGCATTGCATTTCAATTACACTCTTTTTTTCCAATTCTTTTTTATTTTCTTCAATTTGTATTTTACCCAGTGAGCCGTGACAGGGCTTGGCTCTTGGTTGGGCTTATCATTTGCTGGCCACGTTGCCAAACGTTTCGTTGAAGCGTTGCCAAGATGTCACACATACTCACGGCTATACGAGAACGTATATAGATACAGATATAGAGATAGATAGACATTGGTATAGGTATAGGAATACGAACACGATAGAAAACTTTAACAATTTGTTGGGGTGTAGGAAAAGAATCACGAAATGGAATTTCAATTTGGCGCTCTGTTACCGAAATGGGATGCACGAAATATGCAGGACATGTGTAGCCAACGATATACATCCGGATCTTCTTCATCTTCATATTCATATGCATAACCGTCTCCATCCTCATCGCCAAGCACCACCACCTCCTCCTCCTCCTCATCCGGCTCGTATTCATTGTTCCTTGTACCTCTCCTCTGTGGTGGAAGGAACCATTGTAAGCTGAAGAAGCCGGCAAAGTACTCGTCCTCTCCTCGCTCAACGTACGTCGTCAGGTGCAGGTTGATGTTGCCCCAGAGATCCCAGAGCTTGCTAAAGTGAAAGAGCCGCCTTGTCCAGTGACGTTCATCCACGTCAAAGCCGCTAGCGTTCATCTCAGAGCGCAAAGTCATGCCTGACCCTCAATTTATTGTCAGTCTGTTAACTTGTTAAATATTGAATACTGTGCGCAAATCTTGACACATGTATCAACGCTGATCAGATTCACATATTTGGTTTTCGGTTATCGGTATTGTATATCGTAACAGTTATACTTGAAACATATTAATATATTGCTTGAGTGAACCACAACTAAGAATTAAACTTGAATCGGTTGCAATTACAGTTACGGTTACCAATTTTAGTCGGTTAATATCGGTTAAAGGTTACAATTTGGGTTACGGTTTTAATCCCTGATTTCATCTATTTTTGGTCGTAGGTCATTTGGGTGTGCATACTGTGCCGCAAGAAGCAAGAGCTGTTGTCCAAGACGGGCCAGTGGATCAACAAGACTGCGGTGCAACAAGATGGTTTCATCCGACGCATCGAGCCCGATGGCAGCAGCGTAAGTGGCAACACTGCAGCATTGCAACATTTAACTAACAGTTAATCTCTTGTAATTGAAGGACATCTCGCAACAGGCCATTGTGGATCCACACGACACCACGGACAAGCGGCCGAAGCTGGAGCGGACTCGCAGTGCTGCCGAGAAGGAGAATCTGCCCATGCAGAGGGCTGGGAGCATGCTTCGTCGCCAGTACTCGCAGCAGGAGCAACCGACGAACCGGCGACTCTCCGTCTCGGACAGCGGCATGGATCCCATGAGTCCCGGCCAGCAACAGCAGCTGCAGCAGCAACAACAGCAACAGCGCCATCGCATGCAGCCCATGAATCCACAGCAGGCGCAACAGTACCAACAACAACAGCAACAACAACAACAACAAGGCTACGGACAACAACAACATCCACAAAGATCAGGCGCCTTTCCCGAGGATGATCCACGCTATTATCAGGTAATCTAACAATATCAAAAAAAATTTAGAAAAATTGCATAGACAAGGAGGAAAAAATAATCAGTATGGTAACGAATGTAGAAAAACTGTGTGATGAAAGGATATGCCCAAAATATTACAGAGACTCAAATAGGAACTTAATCTATTGGATACTTATGATATGATGATATATAAATCTAATATAATATTAGCATTTTTATTTAAAAACATTCGTGATATATCAGCATAAAATTAAAATCGAAAAAAGAACCAATAAAATTATTATAAGGCTGATAGGATATGGGCTATTCCGGAAATTTTTAAACCAAGGGCGAAAACTTAATTTTGTGAAAAAACTGCATGTTTTTTAATAATAGTTGCTTTTTGTTTTATTAGAGTACATTTTTGGGCTTCAAATTACAAAATAAAAAAGGTTTTACGGTGGTTTGGTTTTTCATGGCCGAGCCTTGTCAAAAAATTCATCTTTTTGCCTCTTAATTTCAATATTTCTTGTAAAAAAAAGGGTATTTTCAATGGCCAAAAAAGTTGGTAAAACAGTCGTCTGAGTGTTTAGCGCTTAGATCATCATAAACTTTGTTTCATTTTCTTTTATTTAAGATAAAAATTGTATCGAATAGATAATTAATATATATTAATAATAAGAAAGAAAGTATGAGTGTAAAAAGTGTAACGCCCGTAACGTAACGTCCGCAACTGACAAAAACTAAGATTTTTAATTAACGAGACTACTTATCTGTATTTTTGATGCTGGATTGATATAGTCATATATTCCAGTTAATTTGTTGTATTTGGATATTTTTTGTTTGTAATGCAAAATTTGCTAATATACGCTCAAATGCACGTTAACCTCAAATCGACTTCCATTTTTTGTAACGTCCGCAACCAAACTTTCAGCAAGCCTAATTTTTTTCCAAAAACAGTTAAGCTTTTATCTTAAAATAGGTTTTCCAGAAAATTACATTAAAATTCACCGATCTGAACGCGAGCTGCAACAGTTTAAACATAAAAATTTACGTACAAATGTAACGTGTGCAACCCAGGAATAGCCCATATGCTTTCCAAATTATAGAAAGAAAAAGAAAAAATGGAGTTTGTTGGAGGTCTTAAAAAATATACGAAAGGTACCAAGCAAATTAATTAAGTAGGAATTGTTCAGTCGAGAGAGCACGACTACTAAATACCCTGCGCCTAGGCCAGCATGCGTTATATTTGTTTTCCGAATAAAGAGGTTCTTCGGACAGGACGAATGTGTGTTAAAGTTTCAGCTATTTTATTTTTAACTTTAAAATTTTACGAATTTTGCGCACGCCTCCTAATTAAACATATTAAGATCTAGTCAGAATTTTTTTTTTAATTCAATGAACAGAAAGAGGTAAACATTTTCAAAATTTTCTTTATCATTCAACTTTTAAGTTTCCTAGAGAAAAACATGAAACATAATACAATAATAATCTTAACAGAAACCAGAGGGAAAGGCTATAGTCGAGCTCCCGACTATAGGATAACCGTTACTTATTTACATAAATTTAAACTATTTTTTATTGCTTGCTTTTAGTCAGTTATATTTCTTAAAAGCTTTATGCAGCCAATACCACATTTCTATTTGTTCGATCTTGATACGATTTAGTAGGATGATAGGTAATAATAGTAGCTAACGTTAGTAAGTAAAAATTCCTTATATCGTGAAAGCTGTGCGTGTGGTGGCGTTTCTCGATTTGTGGAGACGGAAAGGAGCTTGGCAAAAATTTTAAACAAACTTAATCTGTGTGGGGTTTACAGAAGTCTGTGTCCAGCTCTTATAGTCTCCGAGATGCTTCCTTCTCCCTGTTACATACATGGCAACGAATACAATATCCCGTTTTACTTATTTTTTAAGTAAGGGGTATAATAAGCAACGATAATAAGTTCATTTATTTTGTTACTGCAGGGCGAACTCGATGGTCTGATGCGACAGCATCCACATCTGGCGCATCCCAGTCAGGTGCAACCGCCGCCACAGCACCAGCACCAACAGCAGCAGCAACAACAACAACAGCAACAGCACCTTATGCCTCAGCATCAGCAGCAGCAGCAGCAACGACAGCAATCGCAGCAGCAACAATACGGTGTACGCCAGCAACAGCAACAGCAGCAGCAGCAACACCACCACCAACAGCAACAGCAACAACAACGTCAACAACAGCAACAGCAGCAGCAGCAACAACAACCGCAGGCACAACGACTGCCACAACAGCCTTATCAGGGACAAGCGACACATGCACAGATCCATCAGCAGCCGCCATCGATGAACAGCCCAAGCCAAAGCTACCAGAAGGCACCGCCTCTGACCCGCAACCTGACGATCAGCGGTGGCCATGCCATGGACGCCACCTCCTACAATCAGCAGCAGCAGCAGAACCAGCAACGTCGTGCCTTGGCGGGCGCTCAATACGCGTCGCAGCAGCAGCGATCCTTTAGCAGCTCCGAGGAGGAGTTCCAAAACCAAATGATGGCTGCCCAGGCGCAGGCGCAGCTCGGTGGCGTCTCCACGATCAGCGCTGGCTCCGATTACGACGGTGAGTTGATTCGTTTTCTCCAATTTTGCACACACTCCTCGTCTATGTCTCTCTCTCTTTCTCGCTGCCTCTCAATCTCTCTCTTTCTATCTCTCTCTCTCTAATTGTTGATCGTATAAGCGCTCGAATTGCTGTGACACAATCTTTCACTCTCTCTCTGTCTCTCTATAACATATCTTTCTCTATCTCTCTCCCGCGCTTTCAATTTATTGCTCTAAGTGTCCAGCAAAAGGTGTTTTCAAATTGTTTTCTGTATTGATACAACATTTAAGTGTATCTTCCTCTCTCTCTCACACACTATCTCAAAACTCTCTTTTTTGACTCGCTCGCTCAAAATAAATATGTCATTCAAAATATATTTAAGAAAAAAAAAGAAGCTTCCAAAAAGCAACACACTGCTGTCTCTCATTGGTGCGTTGTCTTTTTCTTTAGATCTTTTTGGCTTTCCACTAACAAATTTTCTTATAAGTGTTTTTTGGTGCAACATTTTCCATCAACTTTTCTCTCTAAATTGATATACATCTATTTTTTTGTATTGTTTTCTGTTTGGAATTGTTTTAAACGTTTGCTGTTCATCTAAACTAGAAATTTAAGCAATGTGATCCGAATTTCACTTTCAAACAAACAGTATCACACTTTCCAGATCTACAATCAGTTGGTTTTTATTGTGCTGTGGTGAAATTGGAATTCGAAACACACCAGAAATTACTTATTATAGTTTAAAGTCTAGAATTAAGCTAGTTGTAAAAGTAGTTAGATATCAAGAACACTTATTTACATACACGTATACATTTGTAGTCTAAGTTCTAAGACAAGCTGCAAGTTATATGCAAAGTTGTGGCTCGAATCGAAAGGCAATTTACGTCGCGAAAATAGCCACGTTTGTGACCTCCTTTGTAGGTGTAATCTGCAACCAGTTTGTGAAAAGGGAAGTCTTAAATTTTCACATAATTTTTTGCTGTGAAAATTGTTGGCAAAGTGGAAGGGAAAAGTTTTCAAATGCTTTAGTGGGCCACAAAGGAAAACGCAAGTTGCATGCACCGCATTCGCAAAAATAGAAAGCAAAAACCTCAGACACACACACACACACAGACACTGAAATACATGTACAGAGATATACGAATTCTGTTTGCAAGGGAAACATTTGAAGGCGCTTATCTTGGGGCCACTTGACTTTCAACAACAGCCGTGGCAACCGCAATGGCAACATAAATGAAATAAAATAAAAATAAATTGTTGGCCGTAAAGAGGTGCAAAGGGAAGAGCAGGGGGTAGCGGGGATAGAGGGTCAGCAGGCAAAAGAACCGCGACGAGTGCGCACTTTTTGGACGGTGCATACTTTTAGACTGGCCGTTAAATGCAATCAGCATAAATTATATGCAGCAGCGGGGCATGTTGAAGAGAGCACTGGTGGCACTTAAAAGGAGGGTAGAGGAGGTGTGGGATGCAGAGAAGGTCCACAGCTGACCCGAAAACACATTTTCCAAGCAGAAGCAGCAACAGCAACTGCAATAGGCAAAGGCTTTTCCTTTTTGGCAGCAACCACAAGATATCAAATATTCGTTGGCAACTTGAGGCATGAAATAAGTGTGGTGTTGTAAGGAGAGGGGGGAAGGGGCATGCTTCCTGTGGCTTGCAGCATGTTTTGTTGAGCGACAACGACAACGACAACGACGACACTGTCAAGTGCGTTTGCCTGGCAAATTTATTATCCTAATTAGAAAGTTTCTTGTCGGCACTTGGCTGCAAGCCTCAATAACCAGTCACCCTCCCTCCCTTCCCTCCCTGCCTTCCTTTCTTCGCTTTTGGCTTGACTGCGCCTATTACAAGGCGCATGCAACATGGCGACTGGTGATTTAAATTCTTTTTTTTTTATTGCAGCACATTAGCGTGCACAAAGTTTTCTGGGAAGCATGTTGCACTTGCCACTCTCCCCTCCCCCTCCCTCCTCTCTGCACGCTCTCTTCGTCATATAATAATTATTGATTTCAACTTTGGCCCCCAAAAAATGAAAGTGGCAAGTGTGAGTTTCTTTCTGTTCAGCAGCTGCAAGAAACTGTGGCATCAAAATTAGGCGCAAAGTTTTTGGTCTACCCAACGTTGTCGATAAGCAGTCTGCATGTTGCCAAAACTCTGGCAGCGCCACCTCAGCTGATAGCACCCCTGTCACCCTCCCCCTCCCCTCCCCTTTACCCATCCAACCTCTTTTAACACTGCTTGTTGTAACAGCCGGTGCAGCTGCACTGGCGTGCACCATTCCATTCTCACCACGTAGAGCCAAGCGTCTTCAAACTCACCACGGCGAATACGCAAACACACCACGAGCCAATTCACAATAGACGCAAGACACAAGGCGTCCCCAGACGTCATGCGTTGGAATTTTCCCACAGTCACAATATTGGAAAGTTCCCACACAAACACAATGGGAATGCAGCGCGCATGCGCCTGCTTGACATTACACCTCTTCCTCCCTTCGCCACCCACCCCTTTTTCCTTTCTCTTTCTACCTCGACCATTGTCGGTCTGCCTCGGCTTGTGGACATTCCACGGCATCAGTAGCAGCTGATGATGTTGCGGAGCGCGCGTAATGTCAAATTTTATTTGATTTTAGCCTAAAAATGTATTTCCCTCTATGAATTCCAAATCTTCCGATTAAGGTTTGCTTTCGAGGGGATTTTATGAAGGGTTGTTCCTGCTTTAAACTATTTTGAAACGAGCCTGTTTGATAATATAACTTCTAATGAGAAGTGCTAGATCAACTATTCTGATGTTGGGTGAGGTTAGTAAAGTTGTCTAACTTCATCCCCAGAACGGCAATGATTGGGCTTAAAATAAATAATATAAAAAATGGGATCTCATAGGTCAATACTAACCTTGTAAGGGTTGAGCACATCAAATTATAATTTTAAGCAATTTTGCTGAAATTAACTTAGGATCAGTTTTACTAAATTTAAAAGGAAAATATATCTGAACAAGTGGGAAAGGCTATGGTCGAGCTCCCGACTATAGGATACCCGTTACTCACTTTAAGATATTTAAAATATTTTTATTGCATGTTTTTATGCATTTACGTTGCTTAAAAGTTTTAATCAGCCATTACCACCTTTCTATTTGTCCGATCTTGTTACGATTTATTGGGATGATAGGAAATAATAGTAGTTAACGGAAATTAGTAAAAAATCCTAATTTCTGGATAACTGTGAGTGTGATGGCTTTTCGCGATTTACGAAGGCGGAAAGGAGCGTGGCAAAATCTTGAAACAAACATGACCTTCGGAAGCTTGTAGAAATCTGTGCGCCAAATTTGGTTGCTCTAGCTCTTATAGTCTCTGAGATCTATGCGCTCACACGGACGGACGGACGGACAGACGACTCGGCTGTTGATGAAGAATATATATACTTTAGAGGGTCGGAGAAGCTTCCTTTTAACTGTTGCATACATTGCAAATAATACAATATCCCCTTTTAGGCATTTTTTAAGTAACGGGTGTAAATAATGCCAAATTCAGTCAATCACTAATTATTTTTTAATATTTTGTTTTGATGAATTTCTTATTGTTTTGCGCTAGAAATCTAAAAAACAAAAATCGGGAAATTACTAATTTTGATGCTTAGCATAGCTCTTATAAGATGCAAGTAATGCAATCACAGGTATTGCTCAATAATATGTATATTATAATTACTCGATTTATTAAATGTATCTATTTAAGTTTGACATAATTTTTCTTTAATAGTAAATAAATAACAATAATAAAAAAATAATTAATCATAAATATTTCGCTAGTTGAAGAGACTTTAACTAGACACTGTTAACATTTATATAAATTATTTACTAAAATACTTAGTATTCCTTGTGTTGAGTAAAATATAATTGCATTATTCAACTGTAGACTTCGATGACGCGATTCGTGGTATTCCTACGCACAGATCAGATTACTTCGTGCTGAGCATTACGATGTCATCACGCTGCACGCTTCGTTCTCGCCCCCTGTCCCCTGCCCCTTGCCCCTTGCCCCCTGCCCACTGACTATATTTCCCTCACTTCACTCTAGTTCAGTTTATTGCAGCGACGTCATTTCATTCACTGCATTTCATTTCATGCAGCGTCATGCTCTTTACTACGAATTCGCTGGCAACAACAGCAGCAACAACAACAAGAACTAATGCACTTGCAATCCAGTTAGACAGAACAGTTAGTCAAGCATCCAACACGCGCGCGCCTACGCTGAGGAGGAAGAGCAGTTGAGGAAGGGAGGGGGTTGGTTTTTGTGGTTGTAGGCTGGGGGTTGCCACCCTGCTGGAAAGCAAAGACAAACACGTTGATTTTGCCATTCGGCTTGGAGGTGGAAGCAGCAGCAGTAGCAAAAATACAAACACAAACACACACGGACACACACACACACACACACACTTATAAGTGGAGGCAGAGTCCCAGTGCAGCAAACCCCTGACCAAGGCTCAACCCGCTGACCCCAGCAATGGGGCAGCAGCTGTCAATGTTATCGCAGTCAGCGTTCGTGTCTCTGTAGACGTCGCTGTTGGCGTAGCAGTCGGCTTTGGCCAAGCTTAACTTTATTTTTAGTTGTGCATTGGAAGCGTCATGGGAAAGTGCTTTTACAGCAATAACAACAGTGGGCGAAATTGTAACATTGTTATTGGAAATGTTGTAGGCTACCAACAACAACAACAACAACAATAATAACATCAGCAGCAACAACAACAACAACAAATACTAAGGGTAGGCGCCAAAGGAAAGCGAAAACGTAAAGCAAAATTCCATTGAGGTTTTTTATGAAATCGAAACGAAATTAGTTTTCGATGAACTTTAAAGGCGACTAAACAGCCGCTGCGGTGCGGTTCCTTGTTCTCTCTCTCTCTCTCTCTCGTCGCACGTGTTGCAAAAATTAAAATAAATAAATAAATAATAAAACAAAATAAATACAACAAAATAAAAGCCAAAATAAACAAATAATTTTAAATGTTGGCAAATATCGTGAAATCCCAATTGCAATTCAAGTGAAAAGGACGCGAAAAAAACATTGTGAGAAATCGAAAGTGAAAAACTTGCAGCTGCAAGTGAGTTTGTGGCTGAATTTAAGGCTAAGGTTGAAGCAGCTAGAAACAACAACCTTGAAGTGAAATTGTGCAAAAAGAAATGAATGGAAAAAACAAAACAATTGTAGGAAAATGTATGTGTGCGCGGAAACGAATCGCATAAAGTCGCGGCGGTTAAATAACTCGTAATTGCCATTGAATAATAAATAAGTGAATCCTTGTCCGCTGAAGGACAAACAAAATAATGTCATTAAATATGCCTTCACAAGGATAAAGCAGTGTTTGATAAATCAGCAAATGTAAAAATAATCTAATAAATTACAACAACAACAAAAAAATACATTTAATAAGCGCTACAAATATATGAATGTATTTTATAAATACGAGTACATGTGTAACTTTTATCAATTGCTAAAAAAAAGGTAACAGATGTGCCCTAAAAATTGAATAATTTTCGGAAAGAGGAGCTGCCAACCTGTTTTTATACAGTTGTAGCCAAGCTAAGAGAATTTCGACCAACAAATTAAATCGAATTATAACATAAATCAAATTTTTGGCCAGCCTAAAACTGCGCAAATTGTGGCGCCCATTGGACGTTTTTACATATTGCCACCTACTCACACACACACCCACACACACACATATATATACACCAATTCTTGTACAGAAAGCCCGCCTAGGCAATTTCCTTGCGTGGGCAAAAACAGCAGCAGAAACATTATTCTTATTTTAATACCCTATCTGAGGGTACTCTAACATTTTAAGGCATTCGAATACAATTAAATGAATTCTTAGAAAGGGACCAAGGTCCAAAGTCTTCTGAGTATAGTTTCCTTGTTTTGGCTGTGAAAAATTGTTGTATTATGTAGATTTTTCGAAAATACTTAAATAGAATGTTTAGTTGTTACAAAGAAACTTCTTTTCTGCCTTCTTAATTGTTAAATATTATTACTTAGTTAAGTGCATTTTCTTTTAGACTACTCAAACTTGGTTGTTCTTTCTTCTTATTTCTATTATTGCTTCGTAAATACTTGATCTCCATGAGGTAAAAACAAAGTGAAAAAAGTTTAAAAAAATCTGTTTACAATTGTGCAGTCTTTAAGAGTGTATGTGTGATTTGCACTACAATTTGAGTTCTAAATTAGACAAAACAACGGAAGTGAAAACGTTAAAAATAAATGATAAAATAATATTTACAAATTTAATTTACTTTTTTGCTTATCTAAAACTAATTCAACTCTAAAATAAAAAGACAAATAAAATTTAATCAATAAAACTCTGAAATAAATAGCTAAAATACCATAAATAAGGTGAGTGGCCACTCATTTTGCGCTACAACAGCTAACACCAAACAATCATTCCACAAAAATAAGAATATCAAAAACAAATACAATATACAAAACAAATGCTTAGTCAGCTTAAAACAAAAACCGAAAACAACAAAAGGAATTTCATCAAAATGCAAAATGCAAATAGATTAGCACACAACACAATCAAATGGAAATACACAAATCGAGAAAAAATTGAATCGCTTACAAAGTAGCAAAAAATGCAGGCATTTGCCAAAATAGCCTAAAACTGCCAGTATAATGAAAATAAATAAATCGCTGCCAAAAAACCGCTTAGACATACACTGTAAAAATTAGTAAGGGGTAGAATGATAAATTCGGCATGCCGAGAGCACTTTAAGCCATTGCATTACTCTAAGAGAAAAGAATCGTAAATAATAGTAATTGTTAAATGAAAGAAAATTTCATTCGTATTGGTAGAGAATTCAATAATTTTTTAATTTAAAAAAATAAAGACAAAAATAATAATTAATTAATAATAATAAAGCACAGCAAATTAGACTATTGTATTAAAATTAAAAAAAGCTTAATGAAAATAAAGAAAAATTATAAAGCGTTTAAAATATTCTCGATTCAAATGAATTTGCAAATTAATGTGCATACTTGCTATAGTTTCAATAAAGTTCAGAAAATGCTCGATACGATAAAAACTCCCAGTAATTATTGGGTTTTTAAATCCTTATGAACTCTAATTATCTTTCGTTATTTTTGCACTTCATATTCAATTAGTTTCCGCTTGAATAGCGCATTTAAAAATACACATTGTAGCATACTTCTAAGAGCTCCGATAGCCTCTATGACCGCTAATCATGGACAAATACGTTGTACATGTATATGTATGTATAAGTATGCCCCTATACGATAACTCTCTGCAATGGCATTAAAGTTAAAGGGTGGAAGGGCTTGCAAGGCGTGGAGGTGGGAAACAAATCAACAGCAGCTTCGGTAAATGCATTCATCCCCCGCATAGCGCATCATTTGCCATCATCTGCTGCCCTGTTCCCTATGCTAACAAAAAAAGGTCCTCTGTGCATGTGTGTGTGTGTGTTGTGTTGTATCCTCCATTGTGTTTTGTTTTTTCTTTTTAGACATGCTGTTGTTGTGCGTATTTGCATTTCGTTTAGCACAAAAAAAAATGCTTACTTTTGTGTATTTTTGTTGCAAGAAGAAAGCTTAATTCATGAATAAAGCGAAATCAATAGACAAATAAGCAAATGGCCGAATGTCAACCACAACGCGAAACGCGACGCATATGGCGACCAGGCTGTAAATAAGTAAATAAATATAGACACACACATACACTGAGCATGTGTGTGTGTGTGAGTATGTGTGGCCTGCAGCCTATTTTAAATTGTGAGCAAATGCAGCCGTGGGAACGAGACAAATTTAATTAAAATGTTGACCAACATATTTGTCAGTGCGTGTGTGTTTGTGTGTGGGGGCGTATGTGTGTGCATGTGCAACTGTGTGTGTGAGTGTGCGAGTCACATTAATGCGAACATTGATGCTGGCCAGCCAAAGGGACAAAAACAAGAACAACAACGTTAACGCATTTTCGTGCGTACTTTACCGTGTTCGTGTTCTTGTGCTTGTTCTTGTTGTTTGTTTGTTTGTGCTATTTATGCGCCTGCGTCTTTCTCTGCATGTGTGTGTGTGTGTGTTTGCAGTATTTGTGTCTCTGCCTGTGTGTCTGTATGTCTGTGTGTGTCGCTTGCTGGTTTAAAAATAGAACAAGCTGTTCTCGCCTGCTGTGCTTTTGCCAGCCGCAATGCCCAAACACCTCGCCAACAACAACAAATTCATCCCGACCCGCCCCAAAACGGCCCTCAAACTCGTCCTGCTGGCAACTGTCAAGCAAACTGGCTAGAATTTATGGACAAAAATATAAAACAGGAAGCAAGTGTGGCACTCACACACACACAAACAAACACAAACTAAGGCAAAGTTTGTTTGATTTTAGCATTTTTTTTGTTGTGCGTTGATTGTGCATAGCTTGGAACTCAGACACACACACACACACACACACAAATATACTTACACACAACAAAGGGCAGGCTAAAACGACCAAACGACCAAACGACCGACAGACCGTGTTTTGTACTCTTTATTGATTTTTGTGCTCTTTGCGCCTTTCTTTTCTTGTTTCGTCTTGGCCGTCCATTCCCTCTCTCTGTCTCTCTGCCCCTCAATTTCTCTCTTCCTGGTGCCTCCACCACCTGCTGCAATTGTGCGTGAGTTTCGGCATTTGCCTCACAGGCAACACTGTCCTACACAACTCTGTAAAAAGTATTGTCATTCCCGAATTTACATGAACTCTTAGAATGCCTTTGTATTTGAGTATGTAATTGATTATTGTAAAAAAAAGACAACAACTTATGGTACATTAAAGCAATATATATCCTGGTAGCTCTATGATTAAAGTTGATAAAATTCAATTAAATTACACCATATCGAAAATATCTATAAAACTTATAATCAATCGAGTTGTGCACAATGCCGAAATTTTTTGTTGAGATTGTTCATGAAAGCGATGCAAACAAAATAATTTTGAGGACAATAAATATTTAATTTTTTCAAATAATAAATTTCGATAACTGCGATATTAATTTCTGTAGAATCTCCAATTGAGAATAAACCTTTCTACCTCGTTCCATATTGTATGACATTGGTTTGAGTCGAGAAATCAGTCTAGTGTAGAACCGTGTAATTTACTTTAGTTTTTGCTTTGTTTTGTTTTCCTTAGTTCTTTGTTTACACTAAAACGTTGTTGTTAGTTTAGTTGTCGTTGCTGTTTTTATGTAATTTTTTGTATGTATATTTTTGTGGATTTTTTTTTGTTGTTGTTGTTTCTGCGTCGTTGTCGTTACGAGCACAATAAACGTTTTATATCGTGACCAAAGTCAAAAGAAAGTGTGCCAGGGGTAAGGCACACAATAGGAGGACGACTATACATACATATGTATAACAACTGAGTGTGTATGTGTGTTTGTGTGTGTGTCTGTGTTGATTGTGTGTCAAGTTCACAAGTTTAAAATTAAAAAAGGAAACAAATAAGCGCACTGAGTTGCCTAAGACATTTACATTGCTTGCAGTGCAAAGGAAGTCATTTTTAGATCACATTTTAAAACAGCAATGACTCAGATAAATTTTGCAGAAAAAATATAAATTGACTTAGTTGCTAATAAGTTGCTAATTATAGATTTATATTGACACTTATATTATGCTAAAGTATCACTTATACCTAATGCTAAGCTGTAAGCTAGTTAAGATTACGTATACGTAATGTGCTCACAACTTACCAAACTTCACTCTATTTATTGTTTTAATGAATTTATAAATATTTTATATTTTCTCCACTCTTTCTCTCTTCTATTTGTACACCCAACCAAAATGAATACCCTCAAAAAAAATGACAAAATTCAATTTGCCCACTCAAAATGCCCGCCACAAAATATTTTGCAAATTTTCCAAACAAAATTTTAAAAAATCAATATAAATACGACAACAACAACAACAACTACAGCAGGTAATTTTGGCGGCCAAACAAATATCTCGCCCGGCGATCTACAGATTCATGCAAATGTAAGCAAAATGACAAAAAAAAAACATGAAAAAAAATGAAAGCAAAACAAAAATGAAATCAAGAAAAAGTTTTTACATTTTTACTGCGTGTTCCTTTTTAAATGTTATCCTTTTCTTATTATTTATGAATGTACAATTAATTAATGTCGTCTCTTTAATCCTTAAATTTTATTTATTTGAGCACTTACTGCCAGTGTGTCCACACTCAATAGACTTTAAATCCTTGTTCCTTGCATTATTTCCATTCGATGTTTGTACGTCTGTATGTGTGCAGTTCTGTGTGTGTGTGTGTTCGGCCCTAGTGAGAAGCGGATAGAACAGCGCTTCTCCAGGGCAATTCTTTATTAATATCTTTTATCCGTTTTGCTTTAATAACCCCACTCACTCCACACAATATTTTGGATACCTCACTCTATCCCCCTCACACACTTTCGCTCGTTGCGCTGTGTACTCCCCCTTACGTTAGTTATCTTCAATTTTTATCATACCTTCTTTTATTTCTTACTTGTAACTGTAAATTTTAAATTAAAAAATGAAAAAAGATAAACAAAAAAAAAATTACGTGAAGAATTTGCATGGATATCGTAACGCTGTTTCCTCCTAACTTCAACACTACAAGCTCCCAACACACCTCTCTACTGACACAACAACAACAGAGTCACACACACACACACACTACAATTTTCCCTTGTCTAAGCGAGCAAGTAGTAATTTTCTTAGGCCCGACCTAATTTTTTTCATATTGTAGTCATAAATCAAATATAATATTCTTGAATCTTTTAGGCACCACAGATAAGTATTTCAGTATTCCGATATAATTGATTATATCTCCAAGTCGTCCCCCCAGGCACAGTTCCCCAGATCAAACAATTGCCTTGTGTGGCATGTTTTACGTATCCCCAGCACCTCCGATTGATCCTCACTTGATAACTGCTAGGTCTAAATCCGTAGTATCAGATCTCTTACGTTCGACCTATCACATGCTCTAAGACACTATCTATAGCTCACTCAATCCTAGGTCTACTTATTTATACATTTATAAATATATATTCATAACTAGCTTACATACACATACATACATCTAATGCACATCTTAAATACAAAGCATTTACAGATTTCTAGAATCTTATTTTCAGCATCTACCTCAAAAGTCGAAGATTAAACAAATATCTAAAATTTTAACAGATATACCTAAGACATATTTCTGAAACTCCGAGTGTTTATTGAACATTATCGGTATATGCTGAAAATAAATTATATACACTTATAAGTATTGGACTTTTAGCAACCTCTGAGACAAGAAAATACGACGTCTCTTTTTAAATTTTAAATAAAAATAACTTTGACTCATTTATGAAAGCTTACGATCTTTTTTGATATACGCTGAAAATTGATTCCACACATACACATAAGTCTTCTATTCATAATTGCTTATTCAAATAAACTGTATTATTTTTTGCTTTGGGTAAACAACAAGAGAATATCGGCAACATTATGTTTAACATTTGCGTCGAAATCATCCTTAAAGGACAACAAACTAATGTCAGTCAAGCAGCAGCCCCACAGCGAAAGTGTCAATAAAGAATTAAACCGAGCAATTGAGAAAGTCCCCTTAATCAAAAGTACTTGAGATCTCTTCTTCTCGTGCTACCCCTTCACCCAGAGACCCCCTAACTGAATAGCGAAGAAGAGTATATGCCAAACAAAAAAAAAAGACAAAAACCATTACTAGTACATCCTACATCTACAGGCGGCCGTCTACAGGTGCGAACGGATCCTTGGCGCCAGCAGCGCAGTCTCAACGAGCGCGACCTTTTGACCGTCGGCGGCTCGTACGGATCCAGTGACTATCGGCTGTTGGCCAGCACGAATCAGCGGCTGTACGCCTCGGCGGATCAGCGGGACAGATACGAGCTGCAGCTGCAGCATCGCGACCGCCTGGAGCAATATCCATTGACGAGGACGGCCCGATTGGACGTGCAGCAGCGCAACTCGCTCAATCGGAGCAATCACGAGCGACAGTTTAATACGACAACTGGAGCGGCAGTTGGAGCGGGAGGAGGTGTTGTTGTTGGTACTGGCGCCTACCGTCGCGCACCGCCCTTGGCCGCGGCCAGCGGCTGCGGAGGCAGCAGCAGCAGTAGCACCAGCAGCAGCTACTATCCACAGAGCCAGAGCCAGAGTCAGAGCAGGCCGCAGATTGTCATCGGTACGGGGGCGGGGGGCATTGCCTATGATCGTGGCGGCATGTCGACAACCACAGCAAATGCCACCAGGGGCAGCCTGAGCCGAGAACGCGGTCTGCTCGGCGCTGGCGCTGGCGGTGGCGGCGGCGGTAGCAGCTCCCTCAGCTCCACGGAGGCCGCCTACTGGGACGAGCCGGCGGGCAGCACATCGTCCTCGTCGGCGGCACAGGATTCGCGCCGTTTCACCGAGCGTAGAATAAAAAAGACTGTGCGCTTCGATGCTCACGATACCGATGAATCGATATTGGTGCCAACTGGCAGCACCAGCGGCACGGGAACAGGATCAGGATCCCTGCCACCGGTGACAACCATACTGCCCTCGACGGCTGTGGATGTGGGCACAGCCACGTTATTGACCAGCGCCAAGTTGGCACAGCCCCTGGACGGGGATTGGTCGCGTTGGGATGCCGAACGACAGGGCAGCCAGGACTCGGCCACAAAGGACTCGGGCATCGATACGAGCAGCACCTTCACCAGCAGCGAGGACTCCAATCGCGGCGATGGCCCCAAGGTACACAATGCCCCAATGCAGCCGCATCTCTGATGGCAAGGCAATCACAAAAAGCGAAATGCCCTCCAATTGAAAGTGAATTCCCTGCCCCTCAAATTGCATTGTGTCTGTGTAGAGTCTGAATGTGTTCTATGTGATATCCAGGATTATCTCTCTCTGTCTGTCTGTGATCTGAGATCAGCAGATAACCAGTCTGTCTCTTTCGTTGTGCCTCTCTTTCTCTCTCTCTCTCTCTCTCTCTGTCTATTTCTGTGTTTTAACTTTCTTACTCTCTGTTTGTTGTTCTTGCGACGTCTAATGGAAGTAAAACCTTTTCATATACCTTTAAATATACATAAATAGTTTTTCAGCTTGATTTTTTTAAAGGCCATAATCCAACATCGAACCCAAGTTCAGCTCTATAAAATAAAGAACCCAACCATTTACAGATTGAAACCTTTACCAACTCACTTATCAATTAACATCGCATGTCTTTAGAACAAAAGAATACTACACATTTTCTCTGCTTAGTGTCTGTAACTCCCTTTTGCATGAAGCGACAATAAAGTTAAGACGATCCATTCCATAGAGCACCAGCTTGGTTCCAATTCCCATTCCTCTTTCAGATCAAATTCAATGTATTCTTATCAAGTTATATTACAATCTTTATCTTACACCTTGCACGTCTTTATCGCATGATTTATAAATGTTGTAAAATAAATTTGTTCTCAACACTCTTTACAAACATTTCCGAAATCGATGATGAATTTCGAAGAGATTAATTTTTTATTTTGAATTATTTGTTTTAATGATTTACATAACTGAAACGTGTGTGTTCTCAAAGTAGGTCTAATGCCAAACTCAAGACAAATGTGAATGATAACTATTCTATCTACAGCATATCGTAACTAAAACTTAGTAGAAACTATTTCTAGATCTTAAGAAAAAAACAAAACAAAACAATGAAAACTGAATGTAAAAAAATAATTGTACAAAATATTTTTCCAAACATTATTTTATATTGTTGTTTATATAATTGTTTATTGGTTCTACTAATCGCATAAGAAACTAGTGTAAGCCTTTAAAAATAAGACAATTGTATGGTGCAAATCTAAAACTATAAACCATTTTACTTCCTGCATACAAATCATCGACATTCCGCAACAAAACCAAAACCAAACCCAAAATCACAACAAAATCTTTGAAAAATTGACATCCACGATCTCACCCGACACCCTGAAATAAATATCCATCTAACCACCACCACAACCACTTGAAAAAACCACCTGAAACCACCACAATCACCGATACGTGTACATACCCATACATGTATCTATAGAATCCGGTGAATTGGCAAACATCCGCGGATAATACTCGCATGATTGGTCATATGATATTACGTAAATACTATGATGGGGAAGATATATTAGGCTTAAAGGTGAACGGCGGCCAGCCAACGGGCATCCATGGAGGCCCATGTGGCGCCATTGTGGAGAAGGTGAAACGCGGTTCGGTGGCCGATCTCGAGGGCTGCATAAGACCAGGTAAACATCATTCATTGAATCATTAATATCTACCAGGAGACCGCAAATAAGAGTTATGAGAAACTGGGAAAAATTTTATTTTCTATTTTTATTTGAAAATTATAGAATAAAAGTTATTTTTCAATTTTTATTAGAAAAAAAAATTAAAAAAAAAATTTATTTTTAAATTTTTATTATTAAAATTGAAAATAAGAATTATTCTTAAATTTTTATTACAAAAGTTGAAAAATACAAATTGAATACAAATGTCTTTTGAACCGCAAGGTGAATTTCGTTCACAAGGGGGTGGTGAGGAGTGGAAGGGTAACATCGCTCCGACTCTCCTTGACTATGACTTTGTATATATGTACATGTCACTGTTGGAAATACGCCTTCCATTTCAAGAAACATTTACAAGTCAAATTTTTATTTTTCTGAATTGAAAATAAGAGTTAAATTATAAATTTTAAGTAAAAATTTAAATTTAATTATTATTTTATAAATTTTTTATTTATATCGAAAAAAGCAGATAAAAATCAGCAAATAACTTTTATTTAATAATTAATATTTTAAAAATTATAACCATTACGGTCCCTGCTATCTACCGTCATATGTCATATCTCATCTTTCTCTCTCTCTCTCTTTTCTGTCTTTGTGTCTCTGTTTCTCTCATATTATGTTCATCACTCGCCCACACACACACACACTCACATCGAATAAACATCTACGCGATGCAGGCGATGAGATCATCGAGTGGAATGGACGCAGTCTGCACAACAAGAGTTCAGATGAGGTCTACGACATTATTGACGAGAGTCGATTGGATGCCCAAGTGGAGTTAATTGTGAGTCGTTCGCTGTTGCTGCCCACTGGCGCCGGCAGCAGCGTCGACAGCGGCGGCAGCAGCAGCAACGTCAGCCCCAGCAGCGCCTGCTCCGGTTCCGGAAGCAGCGCCGCAACCCGCCGCTCCTCGGCCAACTTCCCCCACAGCGGCCTTGCCAGCAGTATGGCTGGCAGTGCGGTTGTCAGCAGCGGAGGGCGTTATCTTCAGCGCAAAGGTGAGGGGGGAATTATCTATGTTGCGTATATCCGTGTGTTTTTTGAATGTGCGCATGTATGTGTGTGTATGTTTTTTTGGGAGAGTGCAATTCAATTAATTAATCCATCAGCTACAGTCTAAGACTCTGATCAGCTTTAGAACAATTCACTTCTATCACATCATATAGTTTAACATCCTACCAAGAAGCTAACGGTGTATGTCTAAGCTAAATAAATCAATCTACATATTTTAAAAGATTTGTTTCAAGATTAAAAATATATTCCTGAACATGATTATTCGAAATTTAAATGGCAAATTCAATTACGAAGGAGCTTAAATTCGCATCAAGTACAGTAGGATACTTACAATTTAGTGTGATTCAGACATTTAGCATGGTGTTTAGTATGTTTTGTCTTTCATAAAAATATCAATTATTTAAAAAAAAAAATATTATTAAACAACTATATACAAATAAAAATGAAAAGAATTTAAAGTTACATTTTCAGACCTTAGCGTTTTGACTTATTTTCAAAATACTAAAGTCTTACACAAAGCGTTTTTCCAAAAACACTAGGAATTCAAGTTTTTCAATTTATTTTGAACTAAACTGAGAAAAGCTAGGAAAGTCAGAGATCTTAAACACAAATATCAAAAGTATTCTGATATAGAATAAATTGATATTTACAAGAACCAAATTTATTTCAATTTAAAAATAAAATTAATTTAAAAAGATTAATTTTAATAAATCTCTCAACAAATATGTTGAGACTTGAAGTAAATAAAGTTGAATTTAGTAGCACAGAGAATTCCTTTGGTTATGCATTCTTAAGGATTTGACTTGAAAGTGTAAAATTTAAGCAAATAACCTTCACAAAAAAATCGAACACTACCGAACATACAAATACTTAAAGATACCTATCAGATTGAAATATATTCCTTTTTGTTTGCACCTCTCCCTGTGTGTCGCTTATAGCACCAGCGGTTGAAGCTCTCGAGCTGCATCGGGACAAGCCGAGCGTGTTGATAACATCGCCCGGTTCACCCGATCTGCATATCAGTGGATCGGGCAACGGACTGCGGCATCGTGGCGGTGGCAGTGCCAATTCGGCTGCCACACAGCGTCTGGGAGCGAATCACAGCCAGAGTCACAGCCAAAGTCACAGCAGCAGCGGCAGCGGCACAGGCAGCGGAAGCGGAAGCAGCAGCAACAGCAGCAGCGCCACATTACAAGCAGCAGCTGCTGCCGCCGCGGGCGGCCTGCACAGCACAACGACGGCGGGCCATCATCATCATTGCCATCCGGCAGCTCCATCACCGCCATCGCACACGCACCAGCATCCGCACCAGCATTCGCATTCGCATGCACACTCGCATGCACATTCGCATTTGCCGCATCATGGCATGGGTATAACAACACAACCGATACCCATCGAGGGTCGACTGCAGCTAAAACTGGGCTACGATCAAAATACCATGCAATTGATTGTGACTCTGGTTTGCGCCACGGGCCTGTCGCTACGTCAAAGCGGCGCCGGGCGCAATCCCTATGCGAAAGTGAGTGCAAAGCGAATCAGCTTGAGGAACTAACAATAAAAACTAATCAATCAATTCATTGCAGGTATTTCTTCTGCCCGATCGCAGTCACAAGTCCAAGAGACGAACGAAAACTGTGGGCACCACCTGCGAACCGCGCTGGGGTCAGACCTTTTTGTACTCGGGTCTGCGACGTTGCGATCTCAATGGTCGACTGCTGGAGGTAACTTTACTCTCAAAAATCCAAATAAACTGTGATTTCGAAATATAAAAATCAGAGATTAAAACCAAAACGAATATCGGTTTCAGTTACGGTTTCGGTTATGTTCGCATTAAGGTCTTCGGTTATCGGTTACGCACAATCTTTGAATAAACAAAACAAAACAAAACATTACTTTGCAAAAATATAATTATATTAATAATATAATATAAAAAATTGAAAAGGCATTACTTTCTTAATGTTTCATTTACATATTTAATTCACATATTCGTCAGTTTGGTGTAGGTTAGTTACATTTCAACAATTTTAATATTTCATTTAACAAATTCATTTTATTGGCGCTTATTCAGAGCTATGAAAATTCGATCACGCATATCACTAATAAAAATTCAAAATTAAACTTAAGAAAATCAAAATTAAGAATTTAATTTTTATTTATTTTTATTTTTTTAAAGTGCTACAAACTAACGCTTATTATTTAAGGCACTAGTCACTATTACAAACACCGGTTTTAGAATCTTATTAACATTAAACAATTCAGAATTATTGAGTTTAATTTTAAGATTCATTTAAATTCTAGTTTACAATTTTTATTATTTTAATGATCTAATGTGGCAATTTTTAGATAATTATATTTTATATGTCTCTCAAATAGAAATGTATGAAAAATCGAAAATAACCCTAATAAATGAAACTGCTACTAAACGGTTATTTTGGTTTACAGAGTTTCAGTTTAAAGGTTTCGGTCAAATGAAAAATTTTTTGTTCGGTTACGGTTTCAGTTACGTTTTTAAATTTGAATCGGTTTTTACCGGTTAAAGGTCACGGTTTCGTTTAGGGTTTTAATCCCTGATAAAAATCTATATAGCTCTAAATAATTGATTGATAATTGATGATTGATGGTCAAAAAATGATCGAGTTAAAGAATTTGAAAAAAACGAGTTTTTCATTCCTGATGCAGGTCACGCTTTGGGACTATGTGCGCTATGGCGCCAACGATTTCATCGGCGAGGTGGTCATCGACCTGGCGCATCACATACTCGACGACGAGGCCGAGTGGTATCAGCTCCAACCACATCAGGACACCTCTCATCTCGTATGTCTTGTCAGTCGAGGAACTCAAACTCGAAACATTACGTTTCGATTTAATTTCGTTTCGTTTACGTTTTGTTTCTTTTCCATTGCGTTTATCGTTTGTGATTCATTTCGTGCGTTTTGTGTTTCATGCCATTTTGGTTCATTTCATTGCGTATGTTCTTAACTAAGTGTTGGTGTTGGTAAACGTTAACAACCAAATAAAACATACAATGAAACAATGAAACGTTTTCTGTGCCCGCAACAAAGTTTGTTGAGCGAAAAACTTAACACAAAACTAAAAAACTGAAATGTTAAATGCTAAAAAAGGATGTGAAATATTTGTTGTTTTAAGTTATGTGAATTTTCGTTTTATTTTAGTTTTTGTTTTGGTATTTTAGATGTAATGTTTCCCCCGCAGCCGTCCAGAAATTGAACAAAATTATTAACTCATCATTGTCATTTGTTTTTGTTTTTTTGTCGTGCACCCACCAAAATAACCAACACCCTACCACAAAATCACTATCAACAATAACAATAACAAACAACAACAACCACACAAAAATTATAAACAACAACGACAACAACACCGCTTGCGCCGTTTCGCTCTGTTCTATTCCAATAACAACATTTCGACGCCAAATTTATAACAACAACAATAATCACAACAACGATGAACAGTTACGGGACGAGGGCAGTGATGTGGACGGCCTGATACTGACACCGACAGATCATTTATCACCGCCCAGCACGTTGTCGCGTCTGAGCGACTCGGACACAACGTCCGAGTGCGATATCGATGGAATGACGCCCGGGGCCAGCATATCATCCATGGGCAGCTCCACCAGTCCGCCGCTGCTTGAGGTAACAACAACACCAACAACAACTCAAACAACAACAACAAAAGCTACAAGCAAAAACTACCACACACAAATTGAGCGACCCTCAAAATTAATTCATATACATATATACTATTTATGTACATACTTTTATAATATATGTATATACTTACTTACATACGACACATACAAATACATGCAACAAGAACTGACAGCAACAAGAGTGAGAGTACAGATACAGATACACACACACAGATACAAAAACAGACAATCGAAGCTGACACTTTCAATTTCAATCTCAAAGATACACACACACCTAAGTTTCGTTTCGGAACAGAACAGCAAACAATTCCGTCTTTTATTTTATACATTTGCAGAGTTAACTTTGAGAATCTCATTAGGAGTTACAAAGATAATTCCCCAGAATCTAATCAAAAATGAAGTCACAATACAGTAAAACCTAGCTAATTAATTACTGCTTCAGAGATTGAAGTCAGGACACCAAGTAATCTACGTCTTCCTAATATACCATAGAAAAAACATATTTGCGTAAAGTTGATTCAAAATTGTAATTTCAATACAATTATTGTAACAAATACAATAATTTTTTATAAAAAATGTAGTTTCAAGAATTATAAAAAAAAAGAGCAGTTTTACTAATTTCCTTTAAGTTTTAAATTCTCAATTGTAATTTTTATGATCGTCTTTATAGCTCCCATAAGATCTCAAGCGGCTCTGCAAGTGTATTTAAATTTGGACTAATGAATATATGTTATTTTCCCCGTTTTATTGTCAGTTTTATAAATCTGGTTTTTCCTACTGTGCGTGTGCATTTTTATCTTTTAACTGTGTGTGTCTCACAACTCGCAATCGGAAACATCTCTCTGTGCAGCCTAATCTGATCTGGCATTCATTTGCACTCATCACGCATACGCCCCATCGTCAAATTAAACGCTAGCATTCGTAACATCTTTCATTGCTGTTCCTGTCAGTTGCTCTGCATGCAGGCAAATGCCAAAAATCTAATTCCATTCAAATCACACCAGACACCATTCAGTGTACATATTAATTGCACACCATTTGCAAAATCTGTTTAATGTAATTATTATTTAAGGCTTACTGTTTAATTTTGATATGATTTTTCTTTATGAACTAATTGGTGTCGTTGTTTCGTTCTGCGTGTGTTAAATTTTTCACTCTCTAACTCTAAACTCTCCGATCTATCTACGCTCTACTAAAACTCTGTGCTAAACAAAAAAAAAAAAAAAAACAACGAAACATTAACTAACTAATCCTACAACAGCGCGTGGTACTTGAAAATGCTGTCGACTCACTCTATCTCTTCGACTGTTTTTCTTAAGCATCATCAGTTTCAGCTATCAATAAAAATCTTTGCATTTAAGATCAAAGTAATCATAGTTTAAGTCTAATAAGCAACATGACTTAGGTTAAGTTTCAGTGTATACTTTAAAAAACTTGAGAACACATACTATTTTTATCAAAATGAAATGAAGAGGCAGTCAATTAACTGTCATAAAACTAAACTTAATAAATATTAAAGTCCCAACATGTGAACATAAAACATAAAAAAAAATTCTGCACCTTAGTCCTCTACTATATATACTTTATATACTCAACTACTTATCTATACTTTACATTTTAAACTAGCTTTTGCATGCCTCTATTGCATGGGACAATCCACCAGATACTATTAATCATGCCTAATTATGTAGCTTTAAGTGTGTAGCTTGTTGTCTATTTGCATTATACTTATTATTATTTGTGTCCTATACTCTAACCATAAAAATGCCAGAAAATTACACAATTAACCGTTAGATAATCCGATTTCTTGTAACACAGATACTCTCACACTCACACAAATGCAATGTAAGGGTTAACATGCGATCATGTTTAATCATTTAATTTACTTTCTCTCAGTTTGATCATATATGTACATTTTTTTTGTCTTCTCCACTTGCTCTTTTTCTCTTTTCCTTCTTGAATACAAACATATACATAAACCTTTACCCCTGACCGCCTCTTGTTGATTATGTGCTGGATGAATCCAATATTGCTTCCTATATAATATTACCCGATTCCCACAAACCCCGCCAAAATAAAAAAACAAAAAAACTCACAAAATTCAGCTCGATCTAAACGAGCGTCGCTCCAGACGTGACATGTCACCCCAGGGCCGTAAAAGGGTGGCCGGAATGGTGGCCCGAGATTATCGCACTGTATCTGGCATTGGACAAAGTTATCACAATCAGGTTTGCACCCATGCTAAATTAACGTAACACTCCAATATCAGAACAGAAAAGCACTACAAGTATGTAAACACAAATCAGTTTAGAGTCTAGATCCAAACAAAAACAAAAACCGCCAGTAAACACAGTTTAAAAGATCGTACAGATCAGTGAAAGAATCCGAAAAGAAAATTGTTCGAATACTTTTAGGCCCGTTTTTTCAATGCCTAAATAAGGTATTTGATAACTATTGGAAAGAAAATTTGACGTAAAATGTATAGAAATTAATGTCAAATTTTAAATTGTTTGTTAAATAAAACTTAAATGTACATTGAAAAAACGGCCCTTAATCAATTCAACATGTTCAGTTTCTTATTTATATATTTTTAAACAAACGGAAATGAAGATATTTATGAATGTCATAAATCCATTTAGAAAATGTTCACTGCTTTCTAGTCAAGTTTATGATGAAAGGTTCTCAATAATACATTCTTCCAAGTTCCTTCATCAGAATCTCATTTGACAAACTTCAATTCTCTTCTTTATTCATCTGGCTCACTGTCAAATCAACTGCACTTTCAGTTCAGAAATTTTGCTAATCTCTTTAATCCAACTCAACTAATTACTAACCAAAACCTGTACTAACTACAATAATTAAAGTGAAAAGTGACGCTTTCATCAGTTTGCCAAACATGATCATCAGATCTGTTCCAGCTGATTGCAGCGTGACTTCCAATGTTGTTAACTTGATTTTGTTTCGAAATTGTATTAATCTTCCGCTAAGTATGTCTTGACTTGTACTTACAATTTACAACTTACAACTTACAACTTACTCATATTATCCGTGTTCCAGTAGAAGTTGCAGTAACAGTTAACCAAACAAAACACACACTCTTATTAACTTGAATGATACTCAGAACCACTCCACTTTTACATATACTCGTATGCCTAGCCCGTAAGCTCTACAGGATTCACTGGACCCTTTGGCTTTCAAATGCCAGAGCAATTACCTTTTTCCCTCTGTACTAAAGTACAAATCATTTTCTTCGCCCTGCAGGCATCTGCCACGGGCTACTATAGGCGCGGGGCAGGTGGTAATGGTGTTGGCGCTGCCATTGGACCCGGTGGCATGAGCCTGAGCCAACGCAGCCACTCGGCAGCCCCCAGTGACAATTACCACAGCGGATCGGCAAGTGGTGCTGGCGGACACTCATCAGCTGGTTACGGCTATAGGAGCAGCAGTCCCCGGCGGGGATCCCTCTCGCCGCCCGACGATCGTTACATTGACTATCCAGTGCTTCCAGTTCACGGATCACCCAACGCCGCTGCCTACGCAGGAGGCGCTGCTGCAGCGGCGGCACAAGCAACACAGCAACAGCGTTTCCAATCGCGATCAGCGACTGCCACGCCCACGGGATCTCCCAAAAAGCGTCAACTGCCACAGGTACTTGACTTAAAAGATGCTTACACTTACTTAATTTTTAATCAGAGATTAAAACCGAAGCGAATATCGGTTTCAGCTACGGTTTCGGGTATGTTCCCATTTAGGTTTTCCTTTATGTTTCATTCACATTTCAAATTTATTTTATTTGCGCTTATTCATAAAAATTCAAAATTTAACAAAAGAAAGTTAAAATCAAAAATTAAAATAAAAAATAATATTTTTTGGATGTTTGAAGAATCTAAATTAACTCTTTTGATTGAAATGGTTACTAAACGGTTATTTCGGTTTACGGTTTCAGTTGCGGTTTTAAATTTCAATCGGTTTTTACCGGTTTAAGTTTACGGTTTCGGTTAGGGTTTTAAATCCTGTTTTTAATTCGTTTAGTTTATCGAGCGAATCAATGAAACTTAATTGGGAATTTTGATCACTATACATTAAAATAGATTTTAATTTGCTAATACACACCATTTGAGACTGGATCTGTCTATCTTTATTTATTCTTATTCTTATTCATATCCAAAAGAACGAAATTAATATTTCCTAATAGTTTATCTTTAAATCGCAATCAGCTTAGTTTCGTAACCACAATCTGTTTTGCTAATTAAGTGAAAAATTCGAAAACTTCTGCTAATTTTTGAATCCAGTCTATCCCCATTTCACCTTGAGTACTTGAACCTAATATCTTCGCAGGTGCCACAAACTTCTCGCAGCGCCATGTTGCGCGATCGACTGGGTCAGGACTTTGACGAGCGTCTGGCTTCGGGCAGTCGCTTCGGTCGTCATCGGACACGACAGCCGCATCATCAGGCCACATATCGCAGCACCGGAATGGGCGGCTGGGAGCGCCACTATACGGGCCTATCGGATAGTGATCTACAGTCGATGGATTCACGGATGAGGCCCAGACATTCGCTGTCGCCGGATAAGGATTTTATGGGCGAGTTCGGCGACTCGGACATGGAGTCTGTGGTCAGTGTGACGTCGAGCGCCTTTTCCACCCAATCGGAAAGACCGCGCACCTCTCGTGGACTCAGGTGAGTAGGCCGGGGATTAACTCGGCGCCTCGTGCTGCACCCGCGTCCGCTTCGTTCTAGTTCAAAGCCATAGCCAAAAGTCATAGCCATAGCCATGCCAATCAAAGCTGCCAAAATTCTGCTGAAATTACAATACGTTTTTGGGCAACACAACAACAAATTGGTTATTGACATGTTATTTTTGTTTGTTATTTTCGTGTAGTAGCTATAAAATCCATAATTAACCCGTTAATTAGGCTCTGAAATCAGTTGCAAAAGCGAAGAAGAAGAGCGCGCTTATCCTCCTCTCTATCAAACTATCTATCTCGCTCGCTCTCGCTCTAAAACGACACACGATCACACACAAGCACACACCAACCGTATACGAAAGCAAAGGTAATCCGAAAAAAAAAACAAAAAAAACATAAAGTTTCTTTTCTGCATTTTACTTTTTGCGTTTGCGAAACCAACGAAACAAATCAAATAAAAACAAAATATAAAACGATCAAATCGACGCGCGCTCTCTCTTTTGTGTTCACTGCTTCTCTTGCGTGCTCTTCATCACACACGCTCTCTCTCTCTCGCTCTTTCACCACACCACATACAATGACTCTTTCACCCACCATTTATAACAACAATACCACCACCACCAACTACAACAACCACGACACTTGCTGACCTCGGACGCCAACCATCGCTTGCATATGTCAACGATCGTTCGCATCTCCACCACCTTCACCACTGCCACCACAACCATTACATTGAAACTCACCACCACCATCTAAACTTACCATGCACTTGTGTTATTTGCCGCATGTGTTCCCTGCATGTGAATTTGATACAATCACACACACACACACACATTTACACACACTCTGATCCACCCAACACTGACCCACTGACCCAACCGATACCACCGAAAATAACCGTCAGCCTGTCACGCAACTGGCGCAATCTATTTGGTGGCAACCCGCATAGTTTACTGGGCGGTGCCGTTGGTGGCCCCGTGACGGGTTTGAAGGTCTATCCCACAATTGAGCACCACCGTGCGAACACCATCGAGGTGGATGACTGTGACTATCTGTCAAGTGGTGGCACACAGCAGCTGCTGCTGTTGGAGCAGCTCGAGCAATTGCAACAGTTGGCGGCACTGGCTGCCACAGATTCGCCACCACCACCACTACCACTTTCACTACCACTACCACCGAACACGGCGCAAGTGGGGCCAAGTGGTGCAGCATCGAGCACAGGAAGCACAACACTGCCATTGCCATTGCCATTGCCACAGCATGTGCTCGTGACGGACGCGAACAGCGGCGAGCTGGTCGAACAGTTCTTTGTGGAGCCAGCTTTGATGGCGGAGGAGACGCCACTTGACCCACTGATACATGAGCCACATTTGCATACGCATTGCGTCTACTATTCGCCATCGTCTCATTTGCCCAGCACCACAGCATTCATACAGACGCCGTCAGACATGTACCACCAACAACAACAACAACGACGCCACTACCAACAACACCACCACAACGGACGGCAGCTCGCCCCCACCACCGCAACCACTCAACCACACAACCACAGCAACGCCTATGCCGCGATGCCGCTGCCTCAGCCTCAGCCTCAGCCTCTGCCCAGCTTTGAGCAATTTAAGCGCATTACCACGCCCGTCATGAATCTCTTTCGCAGCTCAACCAGCAACAGTAACCACAACAACCACAGCCACAACCATAACCACAATACCATCATGCCCGCCCACGCCCACGATCATGTCCACGGCCACGCCCACGCGCACACGGTGTCCTCGTCGCCCAGCTCGTATGTGGGCTATGTGCGTGATCATCTGAACAAGAGCTGTAGCCACTGTCAGAACGGCAGCCAGCCGGTGGTGCTGTCCACCAACACGGCCCTGGCCACGCCCGGCCTGGCGATTGGCGCCTGCGGCGATCCCTGTTGCCTGGCCGATGCCCATCCACATCCGCAGCACCAGCCCATTGCGTATCCGTACACCGCCGAGCAGCTGCTGCGACGTCCGTCGCTGTCCATGTACCAGCAGCCGAGCAGCTCGGAGCCCTCGTTGCCCACCATGGATCCGGGCATGTGTGGCGAGTGCGTCGATCAGCATTTTGTGGGCGGTCTGACGGGGCCACAGGTGAATCTGGGCGTGGTGCCCACCTATCATGTCCATACGCCGACGCCGACCGCCCATCGGCGGCACAAATCTCAATTGGCGCCGCCTCCCTCGCTGCCCACACAATCCGTGCTCCGTCTGTCGCGGCAGCTGAGCGAGGATGCCCTGGTCTCCGCTGTGCCCATAGCCGAGGCGACGGCTCGGGCCCAACCCACATCGATACTGAAGAAACCGAAGCTGGAGCGACGACGCATGTTTCATGAGGGACAATCGCGATCCTTGGACTACGATGATCTGCATACGAAGAGTTGGGGCAGGCGACGCATTCGCTATGAGGATGAGGTGATGCCCTATGAGATGGCCATGGCATATCCCGACGAGGTCATGGAGCTATCTCGTCGCTATGGCTCCGAAACGAACATCCGGCAATCGTATATGGGTGCGAATGTGGATGCAGTGAATCCACTGAGTCACTCGCATTTCCTCGTCACCGACGACAAGATCGTGACCATCACCTACGACTCGGATGTGGGTTGGACGCGACGCGGCGTCGCCCCCTCCCTGTTCCGGGGTCCCCATCGGGCTCGGGGTCTCGATCACATGTCCCGCAACCACATGTCCCTCGACCTGCAGCGGACGAGTCAGCAGAAGCTCTACGGTCCTCCGGCTCCCTATATGAAACGACGGCGTAATCTGCCACATCCCCCTAGTGCTCAGAATGCTCACAACTTTTCGCCCATGGAGGTCGGTGTGGGTGTGGGTGTGGGAGGCGGTGGCGGTGTTGGGGGCGGGCCACAGAACAGTATACAAAACAACAACCACAACAACAGCAATCACAATTATTACAACAACAACAACAGTAACAATAACAACAACAGCAACAACAACAACATCCAACACAACAATAGCAACCAAGCAGCGAGTAGTGTTAGTAATAGTCACAACAACAACAACAACCAACAACAACAACAACAACAACAAATACATCAACAACAACAACAACAACAACAATCAGTTAGGCAAAAAGGGAAAGAAGGCATCGCCATCGTCAACGGATTGATGGCATCGGCATCGGAACAACTGACGAAATCTAGTAGTGGGAGCGGTGGTGCAACATCTGCTGCCGCTGCTGGTAATATCGTCGTCGATGGTAATAATGCTAATAATGCTTCTTCTTCCTCTTTTGCAAATCCCCCACAACAACAACAACAACAACATCATGGTGTCGCATCACCCAATATACGTGCCCCATCATCAATACACAACACAACAACAACAACAACAACAAACGACGCCAACAACTTGACCCATGACGCTACATCACAACAACAACAACAACTACAACAACAACCACCAACAAATACATGCACAAATCTCATTACAAATACAACAACAACAACAACAATAACAAACACATCGTCGAATGCAACGAATGCTGCGAATGCAACAACAACCACAACGGCAACGACTGCTACAACAACTGCCACAAATACAACGACAACAACAACCACAACCACAACCAACAACACGAATGAACCAAACGCAACAACAACAAACGATGCGGACGCGGATGCGGATGCTCCGCTCGATGTTATCGACTGGGATGCAATCGATGCGATGCTCGACGATGATTTCAGCGAGTACGACAAGGACAAGAACGGCACCAACGAACCGGGCGGTGCCAAGTCAGCCGACGGTGCTGCCGAAGCTGAAGAGAAAGCCGGTAAGTTACAATAAAAACATATTCAGAAAAGTGTTAACAAAGTGTTAAAGACAGGTCTTCGAACCAAATCTTTGTTCTACTTGTTTATTCGTTTACGACGGATACTATTTATTCGAGCCTGTTCCGAGCTCCGAAAACGAATCAAAATGCCATAAAACGAGTTGATTGCTGTTCCGAATTCTGAAAATCGACAATAATTGTCGTTTTCAAAAATTGCGCTCTAGAGTCGTCGGATTTGAAAATAAATGCCATTTAAAGCATTAAAATAAATACCTAAAATTATAAACTGCAAATTACAACAGTATTGAACATTTTTAGAATCGAAGTATTTTTTTAAAAGCATCTATAAAATATTTTATAAAAATTTTTCCGATACCAACTCTCGCAATCGAAAGCTGCTAGAGTTGCTTCAATTGAATAACAAAATTCGAGCAACGAAGTTTTAGTCTAATTTACCTTCTTTCTGCTATATTCAACCTGAAATACTAAAAATGATTTTTCCCCAAAAAACAACCCATCCGATGGTGTTTTGACGCCAAAAAAAAAAAACGTTTTGTTTTTTTTTTTTTTTTTTTTTTTAACCCCCGCTGCGGCTGCGCGCCTCATAATAAAAAAAAAAAAAAAAAACAAAAATAATTTATAAAAGCCAACAAAAAAATAATTATTAATAATATTTATTAATATTATTTTTTTTTTTTTTTTTTATTACTCTTGGTTTTATCATGTTTAGCGTAAATGATGAATTTTATACATACTTTTTAATATATTTTTTCTTATTATTATTATTGTTCTTGAACATAAATATTTAATTTTTCAGAAATGCGTAAATCCAAATTATTCTACATCAGACATTTTATTTCTTGCAACCAAATTACTGTAAATTAGAAATTTAAGTTCAAGTTCACTGAATATTAATTTTTGTAAGATTTTACTCAAGTTCTATTTGATCAGCTAAAGTACGACTTTCGTAATATAATAATAACTACATATATTAATACAAATTCCTGCAATTAGTATGTCTTATTTTACGCACATTTCCTCCTCCATTTCCCCCACAGATGGCAGCCTCTCAGACACCACAACAGACAGAAAGAAATGCGGTAATGTGGATCAGGAGCGTTCCCCAAAAGGTGGCAGTGGAATGGGCAAGAAATCCAACTCAACGTCACAGCTCTCGGCAACAGGTATGGAAGTTTTGTTACCTTTCTTTTGTATTGCCGTTCGTTTAAAGAAGTTCTCGTTTAGTTGCCTTGTTGACCATCAGATTATGAGATTTATCAGATATATCAGATAATGAAAGCATCTTAAGCTCCATTATACATAGTGATTTGAATCATAAGCTAGTCGAGCATCTTTTGTTTTGCATACACACACACATAACGTAATGCTTAAACTTTTTACGTTTTCTAACACTAATTCATAACATCATTTTTGCTAGCCTTACTAACAATTCTATGATTTGGTTTCGTGACAAATGCTAAAAACTAGAAAACAAGAATAAAAGATTATCTTGGGCACGCCGAAGATTTGATACCCTTGCAGAATGCTGTATTTAATTTTAAATTGATCGTTCCTATGGGATCTCTAAAATAGTCCGACTATAGCAAAATATTTTCAGACCAAGACATCAAATCTACAATCTGCTTGTTGTGGGATATTATTGATATAGTTATCCGATCTGTGCGGTTGCCGTATATGTACTGCTCTACATAGATTGTTGTATTCTTCGTACAGATTAAGAATATTTCAAGTCAAAATGCATGACACAGTTAGCATACTCTCTGCAAGGGTATAAAATGAAATCAAACAACAAGAAAATACTATTTAAATGCCATACTCAAAAGGTCGTAAAAGACGTATGGGCTTTGGAAAGAAGGGTAAGAACTCGTTCACGGTGCATCGCAGCGAAGAGGTGCTGCCTGGCGATATCACGCGTGAGCTGCGCTCGGGCGGAGGAGCGGGCGGTGGCCTCTCCCGTGGCTCGTCCTCGGAGGCGGACCCAGTTGAACAGTTTTTCGGCGATGGCGCTGGTGGGGAAAGGTGCGCACATGTCCAACTTACTCTGTCTCTATCTCTATCTCACTCTCACTCTATCTATCTATCTATCTATATAATCTATCTCACACTCTGTGAAACTACGTCTATTTAGCTATTTCTCAACTTAATACTATGCTATATCATAATGATTTGATTTCTATGATTTCATTTATGATTTTCCGACTCAATTTGGTTTTTCTTTTGCCTTTTCCGGAAAACGAAGCAAATGCTAATTATGATAATTAATGATGATGATTATGACAATGATGATAAACATTAGTTAGACAACAAGAATTACACCCGAACAAATCAGGACTTTTAGTTTTAAGAGCTTTTCAATTTGCAAAAACACATGCGCGCGCTCTCTCTCTCGCGCTTTCTTTCTCTCTCTTCTCGCTCACTCGCCCTCTGTCTCTCTCTCTCTCTCTCTGTTACTCTCTTATTTAAGCGTGCTTTTACGCAAAAGCTTTTGCCAAAAGCTCGCTCTGCCGCTTCATACGCAGGCAATACTCTGTCTTGATTTACTTGATTTTTAGTTGACCTACGAGCTCTATAAACAAACCTATCAACAAATCAAACAACCCAACCACCCAACCAACCAACCAACCAACTAAACCAACCAATCAATAAACAATCCAAAGTCGATACGTATTTTTAGGCTTATACCAAGGAAATTTTGCCCAAAAATTGGGCGTCATGCACACCGCGAAAGCTTTGCCTGAACTGCAGTTGTTTTGAATACAAACGAAAAATTAAAGCTTTTATTGTTGAGCAAATGCAGTGCAACGCAAAGCTTTCGACATGGGTGTGTGTGGCTGCATACTGTTGACGCTCACTGTATTTACGTGGGAGCATTGCCAAACTCAAACCTTAATGCATTTTACTTTCGTAGCGACATTTATTTATAACAACTAACCCTAACAGAAAAAGACACTCGTTTCTTTAATATTGCTATTGTTAATGCTATTTTATCAACGTAATAATATTCTCTTATATTGATTTCAATCCAATTAAAATGTAATAAAATCAAATCAAACATAAATACACAACATTTATATTTAGAACTTTGTTCGATTTGCATGCATTGAGTTTATACCTAATTATAACAACATCAATTTGCAATATACTCTTGCCAGACATACTACTACAAATACAACTATTACTACTACTTAGCAACCAATCTATTACAGCCTTTTAAACAAGCTAAGCCAAATAATAAACAAAAAGTTCATACTACATAATACCTTATTTGCAGTTATGCGGTAAGAATTTTCAAACACTGCTTAGTTTTAACTCCCGTTCTTTTCAAGGAATTTAACAATACACACACATTTAAGCATTATCGATACTAATGCCGATATTGATACATACCTTTCCCCTTGTGAATTTGCATGTCAGCGACTTGAATCCTGGTCTCAGCCCACAAATGAACAATTGAACTAATGTTTATCATCTGTTTTCTACAAGTTTTCTATTTTTGCGATACAATTTGATATTATCATATGTATATACAGGGAGTTCTGTCAAAGAAAGCCAAGAAATGAAAACAAATAAAATAATAATTTAATATTCAGACACTAAACAAACAACAAACAGTTCAGTAACAATTAACAACTCATACACAACAACAATAACAACAACAGGATCACACCATGCATTCTGAACATTCTGAAAATTGGCATCGAAATCAACTGAAAATTGAGCAAATCTGACCAAAAATGTTCTATAAATACACACAAATTGCAAATCTGTGGAACGTACAACTGCCAAAAATGTCAAACAGAGTGTGGGCTTGTTTTCTCATGCACATGCTAAAATGAACTTGCACCTTAAATGCAAACTAATACATGGTAAATATCGTTGCCATCTTTCTGTACATATGACAGCACTTAATAATTATTTTAAATTTAATAAAAATGAGAAAACGGGTCTTACATGTACTCAATGAAAATAACAACTTATAAATGTTTCAAATTTATGTACTTATAATTATGATTAAAATTTCATTTTTTTCTATATTATTATAAATATTTAATCTATCAGCTAATAATCACATTTATGGTTTTCAATTTTTCGTTATAATTTGATTTTGTGCTTGGGTTCGTTTTACTATCTGCGCCTATAATTTCTCCATAGTCAGGGTTTATTCCCAGAGCCCCAACGTCGAGAACAAGGGTCAACCCAAAGCCAGCGTCGCAAACTCCACTTCGTTCAGAAACCAAAACCAACAAAAAAAAAAAAAAAAAAAAGAATCAGGAAACCTAAAAACACATTTGTTGCTGCTGTTTTTGTAATTTTGAGTTTTGAATATCCTCGCATTGTGTATATAATTCGAATTGTACTATATACGTATGTATGTCATATATTCTCGACAGACCAATATCAGGCACAGTATTCAGGCAGCTCGAGCGCGAGTGCTTCCTCCACTAGTCACCATCATATCACACTACCACCACCACATCCATACTATCAACGGCAGTCGCGTGGCTCTGCTGGCAGCATCCAGCGATCTGTGGAGGTGCCGCCGGTGCCAGCGGTTACCCGTTACAGTGCGGGCAGCATACATTCAATCTGTAGCTCCGAGGGTTCATCGTAAGTTTCTGGCAAATACCTAAACACACCAAAAGCAAAGCCTTAATAAATACAAACAAAATACCACAAAACATGATATTTGACATGCGAACTATCTTTGCCTCCAATTCTCTCTGTCTGTCTTCCACTCTCTCTCTCTCTCTCTCTGTCTCTCTTTCTTTGTTATCCGAGCTCAAATTCAATTGCCTTTGTAAATGGCTATGTGTATCGCTCTTTCTCACTCTCTGTCTCTATCTATCTCTCTATTTTTCTTTCTATCTGTCTCTTCAATCTCTTGCATAACGCGCTCCTGTCAATAACACAACTCTATATATGTATATCTCTCTCTTTCCACATATTTGTTAACTCTTTGTGTCCTTCTTTGCTGGCATCTTTTTCTTGTTTATCTACGTATCTGTGTGCGCCTTGATATCGTTGAGCCAGTCTGCATTTCTGTATATCCATAATACTTATATTTCTACGTAATTTACGTTATTTTCCAAGTTTCACTTAACTTCTTTGTGTATCTTTCTGTATTATTAAAATTGTACAAAATGTATTTAAACTTATTATGATTTGTTTTGAATCATTTTTTATTAGTATGATTTCTATAAATACATATGTATATAACAAGTGTTTCCTACTGTATTTGATGTGTATATATAAAAAAAAAAAAAAAAAAAAAAAAACAGAACAAAACAAAACCTAAATTATTGACCTCTAGGCATCTTGACTTCAAACTACGGCACCTTTGTTGTACCACTTATCCGAAACTATCCGACTATGGGAACTGCATAGAATCCCACAACTATCTTGTTCAATTATCGGCAAATGACTATAAAATGTTCCGAATTCTATTGACTTCAATTTGATTCCAAACTTCAGAAACTGAAAAACACATACACTTGCATGCTGTCAATTTCTCCTCTGCACCACTCTGTCAGTACATACTCAACCAACACTTACCATACCCATCCACAAAACCAGTCGTAAACTAAACCATAAAACAATTCACAACAATTCAACTCTCTTTCTCAAACTCCCTGTGTATAATAGCCTGGTTCCACACAACGAAACATTCTAGTAAAAGAATTTCGATATTATGGAATGTTGAACTTTTTCTGCAGCTGACCTAGAGAATGGAGCCAGGCTATAAGAATTCTTTCTTTCTTTCTACAACTTTTTTTTTGGACATTTTCAATGATATCTGTGTGAAAATATATCTTAACTCGAAGCCTTACTAAAGTCTCCTACAATTCTGTCAACACCCAAAACAAAATCATCAACAAAACAAAAAAAATCCTGTAGATTTTCACCTTCACTGCGTAATGATGGAGCTCTTAACGAGTTTGTGGACGGTCTTGGACCCGGACAATTGGTGGGTCGTCAGGTGCTTGGCGCACCATCCCTGGGAGACATACAGTTATCGCTGTGTCATCAGAAGGGCTTTCTCGAGGTGGAGGTCATACGTGCCAGGGACCTTACGGTTTGTTTCAACATTAAATGCGAAATCTTTTAGATAATTTCTTAAATTTATCTATAGCAAAAGCCCTCGTCTAAGATGTTGCCTGCGCCCTATGTGAAAGTGTATCTGGTATCGGGCAAACGATGCATTGATAAGATGAAAACATCGACAGCTCGTCGAACTCTGGATCCGCTCTATCAACAGCAATTGGTATTCAAGCAACCTTACAACGGTTGTGTCCTACAGGTGAGCAAATAATAATAATAAAAGTATTATATTATTCTTCCAACTGAATCCATCTAATTATCAATATTTCATATTACAGATAACCGTTTGGGGCGATTATGGCCGAATTGAGAAAAAAGTGTTTATGGGCGTGGCACAGATAATGCTTGACGATCTGAATCTATCGAATATCGTTATCGGCTGGTACAAGCTCTTTGGCACCACCTCACTGGTCAGTTGTCCCACTAATATAGGTTTAGGCTCTAGGCGCTCATCAATAGCCTCACTCGACTCACTCAAACTCTAACTCTCAGCTAAAACTTAACAAAATCAAAACTTTCAAACTCAAATATAAAACGTACAAAAATAATCAATCGAATAATCGACTTGCAAATTGATAAAACTAAAAAAAAACAGTAACAACAACACTTGCACATTTATGCTACGTATATTATAGACTAGTACTTACATACATTTACGTAGCAAACATTTTGTTTCGGTATTGAGTAATACATATTATGATAAACTTACAAAAATGCCAAAATGCTTACACAAAATTTACAAAAAAATATTTTTAAAATACATAGTTAAATCTCTGTAGCTTGGCCAGTCATAAAAAAAATCATCTGTACAAACACAATTAAATCAACAAATACAAAAAAATCATTGAGTTACAAATTAAAAGCCAACAGCAAAATAAAGTAGATTACATACATTTTCTGCATTTGTTTTCAGTTAGTCTAATTAGACCAACAGAATAAAATATTAAATAGCACACACAATCCTGTAAATGAATCGCTTGAAATAATCCACACACACACATACACATTCAACATACGCACATATATGGTATTTATATACATGATCTGAGGCAACAACAAAATTTTTAATTATGTAAAGTTAATAAAAAATAGTTTAAATTTAAATTTAAAAAAAAAATTACCAAAAATATCGCTGAAAAATATTATTAAAAAAAAACCTATCGCAAGTCACCTTAAATCACCGTTACTGTACGTTTTTGGCATAGCATACAACTTCAACGTAGTTTTTTATAGACTCGTACAATACTCATATAGGTATGTTTCTCTATCCCCAACTACCTAAATCAATTACCAAAAAAAATACCACATAATTCTCTAGTATTTTGCATGTGTAGTTTTGTAATATTATAACTTTATCATTTCCCTTACATGCGATAAGCTTGTTTTGACCTTTTCGTAATACTACTGAGCCATTTAAATCCAAATATATTTCAACTTGCTATATCAATTCTCCTAATAATTCCTTAAAAACAACATGAAAAGCATTTAAAATGGCAAATTTTGGCTAACTATATACATAGATAATAATCATCAATAGGTTAGAGTCAACTAATATTATTTTGGATGAAAAATTGATATGTGTACATCTATTTTTAAACATGATTAGGGTCGTCCGATTGTTTGGGCCGGTGAATCAATAATGGAGGAACAGGGTGAATAACACTTTCCAACAACGGTGAAAACACTTTAAAAGCACCAAGCACAAAAATAATACTTTCAAACATGACCCCAAAAAGCAAAAAGAACTGAATTGTAAGTGCACCATTCTACAATTATTTATATATTAATATCGATAACCTTTTACTCGATTGCAATTCCTTTTTAGCCGCTTTCTGTATAACTCGCTAGTAAATGCCATTTTGCCATTTTGATAACCAATCGAAAATACAATAACAATTCCATACACTAAAACAAAAGCTACTAACAACTAATTTGCCCGTTAACAACATGCCATATTTTTAAATCATATAAATCGATAAACTGTCGCTAATCATAATGTATCGAAATATTACAGTAACCCTTGCAAATAGCTGCCAGCCAGGCAGCCAAATAGCAAAGGACCAAGGTCAGCCTGCAGGAACTATGCAAATGGGAGCTACCGGAACTATGGATATTGGAAAAGCCCGATTTTCAATCGGTGCGTTGTTGGCCTAATCTATGTCCAATATACATATATATATATATATACATGCATATATATCAGTACATATATATGTATTTTTTTTTTATATTCTGCGACCGGGCGATTTCCATAAAAGTATAAGAATCTAGTTAATTTTGTAAGTCATGAGAACAAATGCATTTAAAACCAAACCGAAAACACAAGCAGAGGCAGTAAATAAATAAAACTAAACTATGAAATTCAAGATAAAAGATTCAATATACATATATACGCATACATATATATGTATAGGTATATCTTATATAATTGATAATATTTGAGAAATGAAACTTGTAAATTGATGCATATTTGAAAGAATTTTTATTAAACACTTAAGATCACTATTATTTTCGTAATATGATTATTATGATTATTATTATTAACTATTATTGATAAAAACCGAAAACTACAACCAATATATAAGATTTAAAAGTGCTAATGTCGAAAGATAGAAAAATCTAATGATAAGAATGTTAAGGAAGAAGAATACTTGAAAGGATTATAAAACGCAAAGTTGTTTAATATAGCTAAATTTAAATCAATAAATTTAAATTATGGATTTTCAAGAGGCAACATGTTTACGAGTATATATATACTATATATAGTATATGTATACATATACATATATAAAATATATATACATATTTTAAATTTAAGCAAGCAAAGAACCACTAACACTTAAATAAGCCTAAATTACGATAAACATAAAATTAAAGTTAATCATAAAGTAACTAAAAATGAGATATATGATATATGATGAGATATGTACTATTAATCTTTGAAATATTAAACAAGTGGGACAGAATGAGCTAATTTAATTTAGTAAAAGACATACACACAACATAAGAAAACAAAACATGCATTCAATTTAATAAGACAAATAGATCTTTAGCTGTAAATAGAACAACACACACATACACACACCCCATATACACACATAACCATAGAGAGTTAAAAAATTTGTTAACCTTAGCTATTATACAATTATATATATACATATATTTATATATTTTTTGTTTCGCTTTTTAGCTCTGTACAACTGTAAGAACTTGGCAGTGACCCCAAAATGTTAAAGTTTTTGCAAGAGCCATAAAGTTTAGATTGGAGATGGGCGAGTATTGATATGTTTTCTAAAGGACACGATACTTTAAGGACGCACACATGACTTTTGCTATCGATACATATATATTTTCGATATCGATACATTTATTTTGATAACGCGTTGAGTCGAGCAGATCGTGTCATGAAAGTGTCAAGCGCCCATCTCTGGCATTCAAAGATTAGATGCACACCACACTCTCGCTTCTACGTACTTAATACAGATACATACATGCATACATACATACACATATACATACTTACATGCATACATACATGCTCGTGTATCTTCTGCCTACATCAGATAACTCGATAAACGCATCAAGTACCTTCATATTAATAGTGTGAGCTGTAAAAATGTTACCTGCTTGCTAATGAAATAAACACAAAATCAAACACATGCAAACATCTTAGGCTTATAGATTATTTATTTGCAGAGTTTAAAAAAAAATACAAATACTTACTCGTATATAGAACCGTCTTTAAAACTTGAATTTGGCGCTTGGTCACGTTCTTTTTGGGCAACATTTTGTAATGCATTCGGTATGGAAGAGGCCTTCCCAAAAATGATTCACTTTGAGTAAACATATCATATGCCCACAAAATATTTACATACATACACATATGTACTTAATTGGGAGCAGCAGATTTTTAATGCTGATACACACATATTGTTCCTACACAGATCTTCAACATGAACTATGCATTGTTCTCCTTCACATCTGACGATATTAATTTTAACCTGTCCGTCCATTCATCAGCTTTTTGCATGCATTCAGATACAAATACGGATACGGATATCCATTCAAGTTTCCTATATCAAAACTACAAAAACAATATATACGTAATGAACGCCAAAGTAATAAAAATAATAATATAACATTAATGGAACTGAAAAATGCATTCAAAATGTTGCAGTTTCAGAAAGAACAAAAGAAAGAACCAGATTAAATAGATTTTCAAGAACTTCAATACTATCAGCGAGGTTTCCAACATCTAATTATATGAGACATTTAGACGATATATAGAGAGACACACACACACACATACATACAAATGCAGATACGGATACGTTAATAAATACGAGAACATATGCATAAATCAGTACTAGTTATAATAACCAGACTTTGACACTCTGCTCTTAACATTTCTCATTCAACCAAACACTTTCTATAATAAAACTCAATTTATTTATTAAAAGTGCTCTCCTAAGAAAAAATTTAAATACTTTTATTAATCAGCAACAATATAAAAGAGCAATTAAAACTTTAATGCTGGCACGCGCCGACATTCAAATGCTCTTACCATAAATCTGATCAGAAGCATTTCAATATTACAACAAAAAATTAAATTATCCGATCAACAGTAATGCTCTAATGGTTTCCAATATCATTTATTTACTTAAAATATTTACAAATTTGAATTTTAAAGAAATTTCAAAATGATGAAAATAAATTCCAAAATTAATTTCAAAGAAATCTATAAAATATCCGTATTTATGGATAAGGGCATTTGAGCTGCAAAAATGCATTTCATAGTCGTACATCTTCCCAGTTAAAACTCCAATCACACACACAGTTACACACAACATATAGAAATGTTAATGAAACACAATATATATTATGACAAGTTTATTAAAAGAGACAAAAACATAAAATTCTATTTACTAAGTTCAAACTGATAAATACAAATTAAATACACAACAGCAACAACAACAAAAAGGTATATCATTTATTGCAAAATGTTGACAAAATAAAACAAAACCTAATGAAAAACCAAAAAGCAAACGGCTGCGTGAAATGCGCTTCGAATATATTGTATTTTAATATCTCGACAGAAATCGAAGGTCGAGAAACGACAATAAACTGTGAAAATGTTAAAACAAAGAAGAAAAAAAATCCAAAAAGATGAATTATGTAATTATATTATTAAAAATGAAATTTGCAAAGAATAAGGCATTAAAAATATTGCAAAACGCAGACCTTGAAATTGTGTAAACTACAAATTTAATGAAAACCAACATTTAAATAACAAAATAAATGAAAAATATTAATTAAAATTGTTTTCTAATAAAACAAAACCGATATTCTTTTATTTGAAATGGTAATATTTCCAATTTTCAGCTGATGTCAAGATCTGATCATGGGATGTCCATAAATTCTTATACCATTACATTAACATTACACCAACCCAGTAAAAACTCGAATTGATATTGGGGTTTCACATAAAGCGGTGGTATTTCTTTATTTACCATTGATAAACCATTAATCATATATGGTATGTGTAAATAATTCAAACATTTAAGATTTGACATTTGCTTATTAATGTGATATAATAAATATACTCGTATTAATACATATAGAGACTTATAGATGCATGAATCGTGTCATATAGGGATCATTGGTGGCATTTCTTTTATTATCATTTACATTATACTCGCTTGGTTAGTTACACTTATAATAAATATGACCGTGGTTAGACAAGTACATATATATAATGTAATATCTGGGAGGGGCATACTTAGTATTCATGTTAGATATACATTGTTAATCTTAAATTGAATCGAAATTATGTTACAAAAGTGTGACTTAAATAACTGCCTAATGTTATATGTTTAGCTTTAGTGCGTCTCTTAAAGGAACCAATGTTAAATGTTATTTAATTAATTAAGTACATTGCTTAACGTCATCTAGAATCATTTATAATGCATAGAAATTATGAAATTAGGTGCGGATTTAATGGGATGATTGTGCTGTGGTGCTGGAGCTGCTTCTGGTATTATAATACTAATCAGTCTTCATAACCAAAATTAAAAATATTCTTGAAAACTCTCAATAAAATTGTTGACTGTGTGCGAGTGCCATATAGGAATTATATTAAGTTTTAGGTTTCATTAAATCGTTTCAAATGTTTTGTTTACGTTTTGTTTTAAAAGCGAGTTGAAAGTCTTTATTGGAATCTTCTTATCTTTCATTGGGGAGATATGTATGGGAAGTGCTTTGTAGAGTCCGTGAGTTGTCAGTAAGAATATGTGTTCCAGATGATATAGTATTAGCTAATTTCATACAATGTTCAGTTAGTTTGTCATTTATCATACATTAGATATTTTCATATTGTCGCTTTGTTACATTACATATTACATTAATCTTAAACGTTTTAGAGACCAGATCATAAAAATACATGTGCTGAAGCTTAGTTAATTAATCATAACTCTACGACGACTAGCTGAAGCGTTGCTAATGCTTTCTATATATTGAATAAATATATATATTATTTTGGGGATAGTTAGTTGCCATTCAAACTTCTTATCGTCAATTCATATTCACTTCACAATACTATAAAAAACCATATAATTGCTGCTTAAATTCGTATGCATCTTATTAGTTTTTTTTCTTTTTATTTTTGGATTGTAATTAGAATTTTACGGGGCTTAAAATTGTCTGTGGTTGCAGTATGTAAGTAAATATATAGAGTTATGCATGCTCTTGGCTTAGATTTACATAGATTTAGATATTACGCAATAGTTTTAGTACTTTTACATACAAGGATTATCATATAAATGATATGATAAGCACGCACACATACGATTCGATAATCAATATCGTTTAATAATATCTTACACATTGTGTATAAACATAGTTGATTATGGTATGCATAGATCTATAGATCGTGCAGATACATTTTGCCTTATTATCTTAAACTTATGCGTGGGTTGACTTGTGCTACATTCTTAGATGTATATATACTAAGTGCTTAGATCGGCAAATAATACCAAAACTTGGGCTTAGGGATTTTGTTTTAGGAGTCAGCATTGACTACAAAGAAGTAAAAGTATTCTTAAGGTTTGGTTTCAGCTTAATTTAATGGAATCAAATACAAAGCATTGGAACCAAATGATAAACACTTTCTGCTCAGTAATCGCAGCTGATTCCAATTGAAATGTGCTGTGAATATGGAAGATTTAAGATTTGAGGCTTCTATACACTTAGGATTAAAGATACATATATGTAGATAATACCTATGCTGACATTCACGCGATACTACGATAATCAACGCTCTATATATATAGTTATTTTTTATATGTGACTAAATGCTTCATGTTGATGATCATGCTGGGATTGGGAGTTATCCTGACGCCGTGTTTAGTGCAGCTGTGCCGTCACATAGAGCGCGCAGTCCTGATCGGAGGCCATCGAATAGTTGGCTGAATCCCGATCTTCGGGTATGGTTGGATGCGTCTCGTGTGGCAGCTTGCTGAACGCATGATGTGCCGCTCCGTAGCCCAGATGTCCATATGGCGATTCGGCCGCTTTGCTCACATGCGGCAGGCGGCGAAGAAAGTGCGGATTGGAGTAGCGCACACCATTGGGCAGTGTGGTGTGTGGTGCGTGTGGTGCATGTGGTGCTGCACTCGATCCAAGAGCCACGGCTGCATTGGCATAGTGCATGCTGGGCGTCTTGAAGCTGGATACCTGTGACGGCGGTGGCGGTGGACCCATCGAGCTGGTCATGGCCGAGGTGGAGGCATAGCCGCCATTGTTGCCACTGCTGCCGCTGCCGTTGGCGAGTTGTTGGCTGTGGCAACCCACCGGCAGTGGCATCGTGCTACAGTGGGCCGTATAATCGAACTTTTGCTCCGGTACACTCCGTTGCATTGGCAATGTGGCGCTATTAATGACATTGGCATTGCCATTGCCATTGGCCGCTGGCTCCGCATTAAAGCTGGACATGCGCATGTTGGTGCACCGACCGTAGGGCTCTTCCTGTATGGGCGGCTGTGGGGGACGCGGCGGTGCCTTGCAGTTGACCCGTGGCCGGATAACGACTTCCAGTTCACGCTCCTCCCCGGAATGCACGCCACTCGATGACTCCGATGGGGCACGCTCCGGTGGCGATGTGGTGTTCGTGCTCTCCGTGATCGAATTGGTGTCGCTCCGTGGCGTAAGTTCCTCATTTGGCACGCCAGAGTCGGCGCGACGTAGGCAGCGGGGAGTGGAGCTGGAGGCGATCTGATGGACAACAGGATAACAGAACAGAACAGAAAGCGTGAGCCAGACAGAGATGGAGATGTGCGGGTAGGATATATGAGTGCGAGTATAGAGAGGAGTACAGAAAAGTGAGGTGGAAAATGTCGTTTAATTTCAGCTTCAGTTCGTCGCCTGCAAGTGAAAATGAAATTAAATCAGGCTAGTGTCCTGTATATCCTGTCACTCCACGTTAAACCCACAGACAGACCTCTTGCCAATCCATCAGACATGTGTGTATGTGTGTGTGGGTGTGTGTGAGTGTAAGTGCGTAAGTGTATGTGAAAATCCTACACTCTCTCTCTCTCTCTCTCTCTCTCTCTCTGGCATTGGACTTGGCACTGATTTATGCTGTCTCATAACAGCAAACATAAATCTCATGGCTGGCCGCATTGCAGCCGTGGGCGTGACACGTGACATGACACGCCCCCTTGCCCACCCGCCCACAAAGTGTGTTGAGCGCAACGCATCAATCTAACCAACATAATAATACTGCATTTCTCTAGCCGAAGAGACATATACTCTAAAATCAGTGTTGCCAATATTCAAATCAAGAAGTATGAACTCAGGTTATTAACTTGAAATTTGTGAAGTTCTGAATTAAAAAATTATGAATTACTTCATTTTTAAAGCTAGATTTTTTAAAAAAAACATTTGCAGTAGATGATACCTAAGCATTTTGATGCACTTTTGCATCAAGTAGAATTGAAAACAATTGATTCGTACCACTGAAAACCTTCTCCACAATATTGGAGCTGTTTGCATGTTGTTGCAATTAAGTTGCATACATTAAAGTGGCAACGAATAGACATTTGGTTGGCAACAAAGTTTCAAAGCCTTGGCAATGCGCTTAACAAAGCTGGCCAGACAAACATGATGATTAATTAACATGGATTTATTGAAAGGAAGCAATACATTGAAAGGTGCCAGATTGATTGATGATCGACTGTCGAATAAATTTCAAAACTAACATAAAAAACAGTAGCAAATTGACACTTAGTTTTGACATGAACAACGAAAATAGACGTTTAACATGCATTCGGTTAATATGAATGTGGCTGTCACTTGGAACATAAATCTGATGAAAAGCTTAGGCCTATTTTTTTAAAGTCTAAATATGTGTTTGATAACTATTAAATAAATATTGTGTCGTTAACCCTCTAATGACCATGTTAAAAAAAGAAATTTAAACAAAGAAAATAGGTAGTAAATCTAATCGTAGAGCAGTAAAAGAAAAACTACACAGAAAAAAAAATCCGGGCTATTTAGCCCGAATTCAAGCCGAAACGATGTCAGAAGTGGGGTAATCTCGGATTTTCTTAAATCAAGTACGAAATACTTGATTTTTTCAATCCCGAATTCAATCCTGAAATTCTTAAATTCAGGCTAAAAAAAATAATTTTTTTTGTTACATTTAAACTCTTTTTTTAAACATTTTTTTTTTTAACTTTATTTTAAATTTTTTTTTAAACTTTTTTTTTAAGTTTTTTTTTAAACTTTTTTTTATTTTTCTTTTTTTTTAAATTTTTTTTTTTTTATAGTTTTTTTTTTAAGTTTATTTTTTACTAACATTTTTTTATTTTTACCCTTTTTTTTTTAATTGACGGTGGGAATCGAACCCAGGTTTTTTTCAAACAGGTCGGCGACTCTAACCACTGAGCCACCGAAGCAGTTGAAATGAGAGAGGCCGAACGAGAATAAAGTAATTTGGGCTTATTTTCCCATTTTAATCCCGATACAGGCTTGATTATTCAGCTTAAGCCTGGAAACATACTTAAAAAATGCAGGCTTAAATCAAGTATTTTAGGCTTGATTTTAGAACGGCTTTTTTTTTTTCTGTGTAGCTGATGGAATATGAAGTTATTCATTAAGATTCTAAAGCAATATATTTTTAATTAAAAATATAATAAACTTATATTGATTTTTAAAGAATTAATTGAAATATTTTACACCGCTGGGTTAGGCATTAGAGGGTTAAAAGATTAGAAATAAATGTCAAATTATTTCTTTGGTTTTTCTTGTTAACTTGTAAACTGATCTGTGCCAACTTTGTTCACGTCTGGCATTTTTAATGAGCAAATAACAACATTTTAAGGCATTGCCTTAACAAGTGGACAATGCATAAATTCAGGGAGAATGTGAGTCGTGTTTACACTGCATGGATGCAAAAACACAATTACAAAATTGCGATTCACCGCCTCCTACTAAACCATCTACCCCTTGGGTCTATTAGCAACTTACATGCGCCTCGTTCGTATGCACAGCGACCGTGACAGGAGCCAATGGACTGACTAGATGTTGCTGCTGCTGCTGCTGAAGCGGATGTGGAAGTGGATGTGGATGTGGATATGAATGCTGCTGTAGTGGATGCTGCAATGCCTGTTGATGATGCAGAGGCTGCTGTTGTTGCTGCTGCTGCTGTGGTTGTGGCGACTTGTGATGCTCGGGCGAAATTTGCATGATCTCGGGCATGGCCTGGGGAGCGCGTCCGTGTCCGTAGCTGGCATGTGGTGTTTGTGGCACGAGCGGCGGTGGTTGTGGCAACGCCGCACCTTTAACTGGCAATGGCGGTGGTGCTGGTGCTGGTGGTGGCGGTGTTGCCTGCTGTGGTGGCTCCAGATCGCGTGTGGATGCATACGTGATGCTATCATCGCGTACGCATGCCAACAATTTACCCTCCTCGGAGATATTATCATCACTAATGCCGCCCAAACCACTCAGATTAGCATAGTCGTGGGCATGTCCATGGGCGTATTGTTGTTGTTGTTGTTGTTGGTGGTTGTGTTGGTGGTTCGGGTTCGGTGGTGGTGGTGGTGGCAACTCATCATATTCGCTGAGATGCAGCAGACTGCTGCCCGAGGTGACGCCGCCAACTGTAATCGTTGTCTTCATGCTGCCCATGGTGATGCCCACGACGGCGCCGGCGGTGGCCGCCCTTAATGTCGCGTATTCGCCGTCGTCAACTTCCCCCGTAGAACTGGCAAAACATAGCGAGGTTCCACGGCTCGTATGGCTACACAAAGAAATGAAAGAGGCCCAGAAGAAGTTCAAAGTAAAATTGTTGGTCAGTTGCCAGTTGCAGAGAATTCGATCAAGGTGAATTTACTATATAGGTGACATTGTCGCCACAGCTGCTCGCTTTCGAGGATACAAACTTTTGACAGTATGCCTGCAAACGTATTGCATGTTTTTTTATTGTCTTCTTCTTTACGAATAAACTCGTAGAAACAAAAGAACGAATAGAATAAGCTGATTATTATTGAAATCTGCAATTATTTTATTAACAGTGTGTATTATTTTGTCATCAGTTTTTTTTTTCAATTTCTTGATAATATTAATTTTGTTATGCATTAAAATATTTAGGGTATTCAGAAACTCTAATATTTGTGTTATGTGGCAAAGTGTTATATGTTGTAATGACAACAAAAAGGTCGCTCACTAGCTACAGTGTCATCGCTTTGCCACAACACAATAACAAGTTTCTGAAGACCTAACTATAAATTGTTTCGAACTATTTCGTTTTATCTATTTTGCGACAATTGTTTCTATTCTGTCAGAGAAACGGTAACAAACGAAGAGTGCAGAACGTTCGCCATCTTTTTCTAGCGCTTGTCTCTCTGAGAAAGAGCGGAGACAGAGAGGACGACGTCACCTTTATAGTAAATACACCTTGGGTTCGATTAGAGAGTTCGTTGTTACCCACATGACTTGACCTTGTGTTGCTCCGTTGGTTAGTTTGTTAGTTAGTTAAATTCACTAGTTAAACAATTTACCAACAACAACAACAACATAAACGACAACACAAAATGTGCAATTAGTTAATGTATTAGTTTTTTCATTTAAGTTAGTTAGATTTAGTTAAAGTTAGAGTTAGTAATTAACCAAGTCTAATTCACGTCTAGTTAATCGAAAACAAACAAATTAAAAATACTTTTAAAAATATAAAATAATTAAAAATATATGCTATTAAAAATCTGTTTAATTATTTTCAATAAAACAGGCGACAAGCGGAACAAAAATAGTTTCCTTTCTTCTTCTTTTTTCTTTAGTCATTCTCTTCTTTTTTTCCGTTTATTTTCGTACTAACTGTTAGTTGGTTGCAAATTGGATTTTTCGCTATCAAATGCCAAAAAAAAATTAAAACAAAAACTGATGACAAACTGATGAATAATCAGTGCGTTTGCCGAGGGTGTTGGTAAACGCTGTGTTCAGGTTAATGAACGTAGTGTTGGGTAGTAATTAATGAAAATGTGCGAACCGGAAACGGAAACAAAACGAAAACGTAAACGAAACGTGCAATGAAACAACACAACATTGATTCTATTAGCTGAGAACTCTGAATAAACTCTATAAAAATAATTGTGTATTCTTTTGTTCTTAAAACTGATTTGATCTAGGAGAGAGATGGTTTGATTAATCAGTGAGCAAATGCATTTTCATTACCTAAAAACGTGAAAGCAATTTTTTTACATAGTCAATTTGAGGAATTTTAATTTAAATACATTTAATTTTTTATTTAAATACATGTGAAAATAGATGTGAAAATCTTTCGATCTTTCTTTGATTTCGAACAATATTGAATTGATTAGTTGTAAATAATAATATATTTTTTTATTTTCTAGTAACTTTTTGTTAATGAGCGAAATAAATTTAAATTCAAATGATTTGCAACCGTTTTTAGTGGACCTAAATAATGAAATAATTTAGTGGCCCTTAATCATCAAATATGACAAACTATTACCTTAAAAGGTATATTATAATATTCAAAAAGATTGAGTCTAATATGGAGTTGTACTCACTGAATTAAAATAAATTAATTTATTTGCATATATCTTTAAAGAAAACTCAAATAATTGCATCTGCTGTTAATTAAACAATTCATCTACGTGTTGGGAATGCCCTTATTGTGCTTTTGTTATTTTGGTGATTTGGTGTGTTGGTTGTTTGGATGGTGCATGAGAAACGAAATGAAACTAAACTAAGTACGTGTAATTATGCAGGTTGCATTTAGTTTCTAAGTACTCGTAGTTAAACGGACAACGGTCGCTGCCTTTTGTGCCATTTTGGCATTTAACTTTTGAATTGTTTTTTTGTTGTTTGTAACTAAAAAACGATTTTTTACCGCTTGCCATCAGTTTGTTCTTGGTCACCAATTAGTAGGACATCATCAGACGTACTCGTAACTTCGTTGAAGGTGACCTTCAGCTTGGGCGAACTGGGCGTTAGCTTTGGCCAATAGATATCCTCCTGGGCGACCATGCTCATGCCACCCAATTCCGTGCTGGTGGCCGTGCTCATCATATCCGGCTTAGAGTTGTCAGTGCCGTTGACCGTGGTGCTGGTAGAGTTGCCACCGCTGCTCGAATTACTGCCCGTACGGCCCTGGCCGCTAGACATGAGCAGCGGCTGGGCACTGGCCTTGTTCAACAGCCCGCCATACGTGTGATCCAGAGGTGGCAACTTGAAGTGCCAACGCCGCTTGATGCTCAAACACAGCCAGACGACAATCCACAGCAACAGATGCGTGACGCCAACAAGAGCTGCAGTTGAAAAAAGAGAGCCAGAGACATAGAAAAAGAGAATCATGATTAAACGATTCGCGGAAACACAAGACGTTTTAATTGAGTTAAAGCCAAGTCCGGGTCTCGGGTATCGGGTATCGATTGAACCCTATAGGCCATGTGATACGCGGCCATTGTCAATTAATGCCAAAGACCACAGAACAAGGGCCCTAATTGGCTTATGCTCCGTCAACAGACAGAGTTCAAGGTGTTATGACTTGGCTTTGGGCTGATTTAACTTGTTGTTGGGGTAAGGTAATTGTAAACCTGGCTAACTGCCTCACAAAGCCTGTTGCTTGCACGTTGAGCCTGTTGTTTAGTGACTTTGTGGCTTAATTTTAAGCAGTCAAGACATTTAGGCATGTTCCGGTTTTCACTTTTTACTTTTTAGCATTCAGTGTTTGAAAATGATCGTTTTTCGCTTTATCGGACCTAAACTCATCAATTTAAAGTGATATCAATCCGCGGAATATAGCAGAAGTGGTATTAGAGCTGGTTAAAGAAATTCAATTCCGACTAATTTATCGACAGTTTAAATTAGGATTTGGCCCAAAATATTAAGCGGAGTATTTTAACCTTAATCTTATTATTAATGTTTTCAATATCATATTGAAATTAACTACTTTTGAAAGAATTATGAGATCATGGTTTGATCTCTTAATTTAACTTATATTCTCAATTTAATTTATTTCGTTTAAATTATGTTTTGGCTCAAAATATTCATTTTTATGCCTTAACTTTTTCAATAATTCAAAATCTCAAATCTAAAGCTTTAACATTTAATCATCTCCTGTCATAAATTAACCTAATTCTGCAAATCTCCAGTAGGTTGCTACTTTTCATGAAAATCCATTTAATTTACTCGATTGATAGTCAACAAATTATCGAATACGAGCGATTCAAATCGATCAGCTCATCAACTTACCTGCCAAAAATGTGGGACAATGTAAATTGTTCTTATAGGTGGCGCTGAGATCGTTCAACAACGGGGCCTTGACCACCGCCAGGGCCAGGACGAAGCACAAGGATGCGCAATGGGCAAAATAAATCCAGGTTTGGCTGGCCTTCAATGTGATGATGGTGCGATCTCTCATGCGTGTGGCCAGCCTGCCATGGCCGTACAAATACATGACCATCGAGGAGGCCAAGACCAACGCCGTGGCCAGCAAGTAGAGTGCCAACGTGACTGTGGCATTCAGTATGAGTCCTGGCTGATGAACGGGCATAATCTCAGCATAGATTTGCAGCTTGTAGAGATTGGAGACGCCCACATAGCCAAGGACAATGTCCAAAGCGGCCACGATCATCTGCAGACTAAAGACGCAGGCAAAGGACTTGGATGTGTTCCAAAACACAGCCGGATAACGCACAGTCCACACCAGAAGAGCGCACAACAGATTCACAAACTCGGCACTCGGCGGCTGGGCAAAGATGGCGACATCAATTGGCTTGTCGATGCCAAAAAAGAGCTGCAACATTCCGGCGAATCCATCGAGTCGCAATATCTCCGGACTGTTGTTGCTGCTGGCCGAACCTGTTGCTGTTGCCGGAGTCACAGCGGGAAGAGCCTGAAAATCGGCATCCTCCAGATCGATATCAAGATCGTCAGTCTCCTGCTGCTGCTGCTGCTGCTGTTCATCACTCGCTTTGGCAATAAACTCACTGGAACTGAGCAAATACTCCGGTTCGATTTCGACACCGGATTTGGAGGCAGCTCGCTTGTTAATGCGACGCTTCTGTGTCTTTGGCTTGATGGCAATGATTTTGGAATTGCTAGACACGGGCGTCGACGGAATTATAATCTCGGGCAGCACTTCGGTGCGTACGCGGTGAATGCTGCTGTCTCGCGTTGTGGTCTCCTCCTGATTGCTCAAGTTCTCCAGCAGCGCCTCTTCATGTGAGGCAACATGATGACGACGCGGTTGCTGTTGTTGCTGATGTTGTTGCTGATGTTGTCGCTGTTTGTGGTGATGCTTGCTATGATGTTTACGAGTGCTCTTGTTGTTGTTGTGATGCTGATGATGCTGCGACTGCTGTTTGTTGACAATTGTTGTTGTGCTTGTGCTTGGACTTGCTGTTGTTGTCGTTGTAGTTGCTGGTGTAGTTGTTGTTGTTGCTCTTGTAGTTGAGCTGCTGCTGCTGCTGCTTGTGGCCATTGTTGTTGTCGTCTTGCTCGCTACCTTGTCCAATGTGCCAAGTTTTTGCCAATTTTCAGCACCCAATTTGGACATTGTGGTTGTTGTTGCTTTGGGCACAAACTCATTGCTGGCCTCAAAGTCTGGCATTAGAAAAGTGCCCTCATCTCTGTTTTTGGGAACAACACCATCATCATCATCATCATCGCTTTCATCATTATCATTGTCATCATCATTGGCATCATCAATGTCATCTTCCAGTTCCTGTCGTTCCTGCTCATCGTCCGTGTCCTCATCAATATCTCGATTAATTAAATCGGGCACTTCAAAGTATCTTGTCTTCTTGTCGATGCCACCCGCATTTGTTGTTGTTGTTGTCTTGGTTGTTGTTATCGTCGTCTTGGCCGCCTTTCTGCCATTAGTGCCATCCTTATCACGTGTCAGCTGAAACAACTTATTATTGATGCCTTTGCTGCTGCTGCTGCTGCTGCTGCTGAACATCGTATCGTTGTAGTTGTAATCGTCCTCATCGTGCTCCAAACTGTTTGCGGTTACGTTTGGCGGATGCTGTGCTTGGCGTTCCTGCTTTTGATAGGGCGATGTTGGCCCCACCACCGACATGGCCATCAAATTGCGTCTATTGATAACAACAAAGTCCAATTCTGTGGCCCAAACTTGCTCTGCAATAGACAAATAAATAGCGATTGAGTAAGTGACAGAGAGAGAGGGAGTGGGAGACAGAGAGAGAGAGATAGAGAGTGAGAGTGAGAGAGAGAGAGAGATGTACGTTTGTATAATTAGACGTAACTGCTCTTCAGCTTATGCCTGACTTGCTGGCTGTAAACCAAATTGCTTTGAACCGCTCAATAATATTGATACACATCAGGATAAGGGATTACATGTAAAGCGACTCTATTCCGGACAAATCACTCAAGCACACAACACACTCACACACCCATACACACAATCACATACACATTTACGCAATAGTTACATAAACACATTGTCTTAAACAAATATGAACGTAATGAGAATTTGAAGCCATAGACAGACGCTTTCAGCTATAGTTAATTAAATGAGGCGTTAATGCCAGATGCCTTTATATATCCTGTATGTTAAGTTTCATGACAATTGAGGCATATAATTTGGCATAAATTGTGTGATTTTGATTAATAATTTCACAATTCGTTCGCTTCTCAATGTATTACCTCAACTTATTAGTTTGTTGTACAGGGTATATACTAGTCAGATTATTCTAATGCACTATTTTCTACTTATTATGCCTATACTATATATTAACTCCGCCACTATGTTAGCCACAAAAAAGTGTTGCCTACATTTCAGCTGCTGTTCAACAGAACAAATGCTAAGCACTTGGCTAATACCACAATACGTGCAAAAGCTCCGTTGGCTTAATTAAGCGCACATTTACAGCATATGTTGTGGACCTTATGTTTCATTAAACAATTCTCGCCAAATACCTTTAGCTGGACTGCACTCTGTGGTATAACCTTTGGCTTAAGCCGCTCATCTTTATGGCTGTTAAGCTGGCTATATTTCCACTCGTTTCTGTTAAGCTTACGAAATTTGTTCAAGTGTACTTTGGGCAAGAGTCAAATGAATATTAATTTGAGCTGCCCGAATGGCAATGCAAATGAGCGTAGATTAATGAAACGTGTTGCCAATGATAAAAACAAATGATTGCATATTCATTTTGATTATTTAAATTGCTGATAATTAATACTGGAGTTGAAATGCCAAGAGTGAACTTATCCAATTTCCTACCTTTAATAAATTTTCTTTAAAAAATTACCTTTCATTGCCAAAGAGCTTGATCAAACTGATTGAGAACTAAACATATTTTGCAAGTTACAATTTATCGATATTTTAATGTGAAAAAGTTCAACAGCTTCGATAATGCAAGTTATTAAACGACTTTTAAGAATATTAATTGTAATTTATTTATAATTATTAATATTTCTTTAATGTTGGACGTACGTATATTAATGAAACGTGATCCCAATTGTGCAAGCTACAATTAATTTTCACTCAAATGAATTCCTTTTGTTGTCGTTGAGCAACTAAGTGTCTTTGTGTACTTCATTCACTTCCTTCAGAATCACTATCTATTGTTCTTTCAAAGCGAGAGTATCGATACTTGAAAGCGACATTGATTTACAGCTTCGTGCGCTAGATTGCTTATAGAAATATAATCCTATTAATGGAATATTAAACCTATTACTTAAAATATTCTGTTTATTTAGGCTGATAAATACCAGAGCTAAGCGAAATTTTAATGCGTGACTAATTAGTTTATTTTATGGATTTGGGGACTTTGTCCACTACTTTCCCTGCAAGCGCTCTGGCCCAGTTAATAACTTGAGTGGCGACCGACATGAACATTAGCCAAGTTAACACTTTCATAAAATTATTTATTAGTCGAGTTTCTTAAAGAGCACAAAGCACAAAGAACTGCCGAGTAAATGCCCAGCGGGTGGTAAGAAAGAAGCTCGAAAATAAAAGATGAAAATTGTCGAACAAATATTAAAGACAATGAATAGGACTGATGTGCCGTTGGTTGGATGGACTGGGGATTGGGCTTGAATTTGGGGATTGCTTGGGGATTACAACAATGGCTGCCATAATAATATGTCGTTGTTGGCAAACGGCAAGTGGCTCGTAAAACCGACAACACCGAAAATCTGCAGATTAACCCAGCGGCAAAGTCGTCCTCGTACTGCCCCATTCCCGCCATTCCATTTTCATCGCTGTCTCGATTATGGCAGTGACAATAACACCGAGGAGTACAACGCAGGATGAAGGCAAAGTAATGAAAATGCGCAAATCCTAAGGCAAATCAACGCCCCTCCGCCTGTCCGTTCGCCCTCCTTCTGTGTGTGTGTGTGTGTGTGTGTGTGTGAGTGTAATAGTTGCCTTGCCGCTGATAAGTCCGGCAAGGATGCCTTGTCTGCCTCCAACTTCTTCCCCTCTTTAGTTCGCCCCTCACAGTGTTTCTTCTTAGTCGGCTGAAACTCGCGCGCTCGTTAAGTCTTTAGCATGAATAATGATAAGTTTCATGCCTTGGCCAGGCCATGTTCTGGCCACAACATCTTGGTCCACTTCCGGCCCACGTCCAGCTACCTCTCCACACTTCTCTTCTCTCCTTTCGTCCACCTTTAACAACATTTTCCTCTGTAATTTGAGTGCGCCTGTTTAGCAGCCTTTTATGCACTCAATATGGCGCATAAGAGACCATCATCCTATCGCCATTTTCATTTGTTTTCGTAACGTCTGCATTAATTATTTATGAGCCCAACACGGCGTGTAAGTGATTTTAGCCATAAAATTGTCGCTCACGCTGATTTTTACTCATCTTTTAATTAAATACCCTACAAATCGCCAGTCCGTTTGCAATCACTTTTCATATCCCGTACTCTTGGAGTACTTTTAATATTTGCCAGCACAAAATGATTATCCATGTACCTCAGTTCTTTGTACAATTGCTTAATAAAGTAACTTTTGTTTTTAGAAAATACTCTTCAAAGCTTAGAATTTTCGACTAATTTAAGTGAAAAATAAATATTTAGTCTTCGTCGTATTTTTAATTCATTTTTTGCTATCAACTTTTAAAAGTTAGATCAAATAGTTTTCTTGCAGTTAGCTGCACAACGTATACGTAATTTTTGTATTCGCCTCAAGCCATTAGAATGCAGTCATAATTTAATTAAATAATAAAATGTAATGCCTTCTCTTGCTATGATAAGTCGCCCCTTACATCTCTCGCCACTGCCTCGTTTCGGTTTCACCCCAAGCCAAAGTCCGACTGCCTTTTAATATCTTTTTATGCGACTTTTGTGGTAACTTTTGCAAAGTATTTTTTTACGACTTAACGCTGCGCTGCCTAATTGCCTGGCATTTCTTTATCCAATTTTATGCTAATGCAAAAGTTGAGAAATAAATTATCATAAAAATTATGCATTAATTCGCGCTTTCTATACTTACACATATATATATCCAACAAGTCAATCAGTGGATAAAGATATATAATTGCTGTCCGGAAATTATAATACCCAACTTACAGAGCTGTCTACTCTTTGGTTAGATCTCAACCTCAACTTGGCTGACTGGTGCAGCTCAGAGGTAACTTTAAGAATGTCAAGACACAAGTTGACAAATTGCAGCAGGGAGTGGGCGGGGGGACAGAGGCGGGGATTTGTCTGCAATGCAGTCGAGCGTTAAAATGGCCAAAGCAGTCGCGACAAGGCATTGCACTTAGCTTGACCAGTCTCCTGTTTTCTCTCCCCTCCTGGGTATACGTTTCATGCCATTGCCAGACGCAAGTGCAGCTGAAACTTTAGTCTTGTCGCTTTTGCAGCAGCACCGTTGCACATTTTATTTGTGCCAATGATTTTCTAATTTCAACATCAACAGCAGCCAACAAGTTGCGCGAAAACAATTTCCCAGCATGGATTTAAAGCCAAGGACCGCAAGCATTTTCTGTTTCTGTCAGCGAAAAGCACAAATGAAAAGGGAATGGAGGGTATAGCTAACTTTATAGCTAAAGGCGGGGAAAAGCAAAACAAAAGAAATCGAAATTAATTGAAATATCACATGGAATGCTGAGCTGCTCTGATGCCCTGCTGACTGCATGGGTCACTACGGACTCAAAAAAAAACAAAAAAAATCGAAACTGAATGAAACGGAACGGATTCAAACTGAACCGAAGCTCGGTCCATCATGGTTTTTATGATGAGGCCAATGCGAACGCCTGGCACATTTTTAATTTACTCCCGCAACTCGATGCTGCTTCGCTGACGGCTTTGTCCTGCCGCTCACCATACATATATATTTTTCTGTTTGCTTTTTTTCAATCTCCCTGCCATTTGCTGTTGCCCGGTTCAATAAACTCGCCATACGGTCAGTCAGCCACAAAGTCTGTCAGCAATGTGGACGTAGATTGCAACTGGGATTGGCACATGACTCACAGACGGATGCCAACTCCAAACTCCAGACTCCAACTCCAGCTCGCTTTAAATGTAGTTAATTTTGATTCGTTTGCCACTGTCCTGCAATCCTCTTATTCTCGTGTTATTCAGTTTACCAGGACTGCAGCACATTTCGCCAGGAGACATACATTTCGCGAGTGACAGTAAATATTGGCAGGTAACGTTCAGTAAGAAGGGAAGAATTCTTTTCAACTATCTTCCTTTTTTAAAATATATTGTTAAAAGAGGCTTAATGGCTACTTTTGGATTCCAGACTTAATATTTGTAATTTTACTTTCTGGCAAATTTAAAATCATTTAATTCCTTTTTGTAATTTTATAATAATAATTTTTATTTTCTGGCTTGGAAATGAACCAGATAAACAGCATTCCAGTTGACATATTAATTTGTTCACAAGAATTATGATAGAGACTTTAATTCTTAGCTCTTAATTTTCTCATTTTACAAATTTTCTTTAAGCTTTTAAATCAACATGAAATTATTTAAAATATTTTTTTAGACATCATTCTTAGAGTATGCTCTACAGATTTTAATTTGCTTGCATCTGAATCTCATTAACTAAAGACAGTACATAAACAATATATGCATTGTCTGTTCCCCTTTCCATACCTGAAAACAAAATGCGCTAAAGAATTGTTAGAGAATTTGTCAGGCTTTCAACTTGCAAACGAACTAACTTTTTTACCTTCTCATTTTGCAAGTATTTACCTTTTTTTAATTCTTTGTTTTAATCATTTACTGTGGCATTAGTTTACTGTGCTAGAGTGGCATCAACGCTACTCAGTGGCCCAACTGTACACATGTATACATTGCCACACACACACACCCACACACACTCACAGAGAGGCGCACACAGATGGGCAAACAAAGGCCTGTGTCCTGTTATTCCTCCTTCTGTTCATTGAGCCAACATTTGCACAGTTTTGGCTCGGTTCGTTGCTTGCCTCGTTTAGCCGGCCGTCCTCCCGTGCGATGTTAATAACATGGCTTATTGCTGCCCATAATGGGCGTGCCTTCGTTCTCTGTCAACCCGTGTGTATCTGTATGTGTTTACTTCTGTGGTTGTTAGCCAGACGGTGTGCGGCAATATTGGCCATGTTTGGGTTTGTTTTTGTTTGCTTGTGTGGCAGCAACAGCGAGAACGACTCATGCATATGTTTTGCTAACAGATTTCCCCAGCGATTGCAATTGCTTTGAAGATCCTCGTGTTTGAAACGCCTCAACTGGCAGCGTGTATTACTAAGGTAGTATTCCCCTAAGCTCACTTTGCTAAGCTGCTTTATATTATGTGTAGACGCCTCTAACATTTTAGCCAAACACTTTTATGTGACAACGAGGCATGTAAATGACACTAGCAAATGACTCTCAATCACATCTGGCCTGATGGTTGTGTCTGATGAACAATTACAAAATGCAATGGGATTTCATTATTTCGTCAGTCACCATATAATTCAATTAAAATGCACAATGACAGCAAATGCCAAATTGATTGCAGCTACAATCAAATTATGAACAATTCGGCTCGCCTGCGGCATTAATAGTTGCATTCATCAATTGACAATGTACCACGTGGCGTATGGTTACCAATAATTGAGCAGGGCAACAAAGTGTCTGGCGGAAGTGCAAAATTGAAATGCAATTGAGCAATAAAAAGAAGAAGAACAACAACAACAATAACATTTACAAAAGAGCACAGTCGAAAAAAGTCCGACGCCATAAAAAATAAAATGGCGCTGCGGTAACTTCCGGTGCTTGCATACTTTTTATAGCATACTTTTGTGCTGCCGCTGCTGCAATTGGTGTTGACAGTCGCCATCTTTACACTGTCACTTCAACACATACGAGCACACACACATACAAATACGTCACTTAATTACACTCACCTTTCGGTAACAAGCCATTCTCAATGATGCGCGCCTCGAGCAATAGTCGCGGCAAGAGCAAACAGAGTGCAATCAGGATGTGCACAAAGGCTGCAGTGGGTCCTCCATGTGTCCACAATGCTCGCAATGTTCCGCCGCGTGCCTCCTCCTCAAGGCCATCATGTGGTGCCAGAGTGCAACGTCGCTCCTTGGCTCCAGTTGCCAATTTGATGCCATCGTTTGCCAAGTTGCCAACCTGTCAAGCATAGAAACGCCAGATTAATATAAGTTGACACATATCAAAAACTTGCAGCAAGTGCAAGTTCAGAAACATTATTGCCCACAAACTGAAAAATATTCATATAGAAAAGGTCCATTGCATATATCTGACATTTGACATATGTTTGTTTTGAATAACTTAATTAGTTCTTGTGCTCATTTTTTACAGACACACAGGTAAATGCAGCTGAATATTGAATTTTGCCCAACTAAAACCATGGAGTTTTCTTTGGACTCCTTATTAACAATCACATTGATTAGATTATACAATAGCATTCCAAAATGTAGGAAATAGTTAATTTATCACAAGATCTCTCAAAACTTTAATTTAGCAATTTCTACTGGAACTTTCAACGATATTTTTAATGTTTATTTTTTTTCTTATGTTTTATTAACAATTTTAGAAAATATTTTTTTTCATAAAACTGCATTTTCTATATTATTTGTGGCTGCAATTTAATCAGGAATGTTCAATAAGTGCTGTACAAATTCCCACATTTATTATTTTTTTAATATGTATTATTTTTCCGCTTTTTTAGCGGGCAAAAACGCCTCATCTGTCCATTCGCCTCTTAAATCTTATGGTTTAAAATCAATGAAAACAAACAATTTTTTTTTTAAATATATAATGAGATCCAAAAGGGTCATTAGGTTGTTTGATATTTAATTATAATTCACCTTATGAATATTCGATAACCACTAATAGCTCATATTTAACACTTTCACTTAACTTCAATTTATTTATTATGCATAAAGATGGCGACAATTAAATCAATGTAAAGCCCTTAAGGGAAACCGAAAAATGGTGAAATAAAATCCCTATGCACGCCATATAACCACGACTCTCTCTCTCTATATCTCTCTCTCTGCAAAAGCTTTTGTGCAATTAATAAACTAAAAACAAAAAAAAATAATGAAAATAAAATATGATTTCAACTGCAGCGTTTACTATACACAAAGCACATGTATTGCGGGTGATTTGGAATTGCATTTTTTATTCGTGATCTCAGTGCGAATATCGCGTATACGACGCGTTGGCGCATAAAAAATGCACGTGACAAATGGTAAAATGTGATATTTATTTATGCAGCGTATAGATTCCATGTATATATTTCATATTTATACGTGAGACAATGTGTGTGTGAAAAAGTGAACATAAAAATCACGTGCACCATATAAATAAATGTGCGCTATTGGGCTTTTAAATTAAAAACAAGCAGACTTCATGGAATCGCTGAGGCACATAGAGATTGAAACTCGAATATAAACGCCTAGCTTTGGCTATGCGCATTAATACCCTGTAAACTTGCCAATGGCTTCAAGATATTAAAGAAATAAAGTAATTTTAGATATTCATATACCTGTTCAATTCAAATGATTCCTTTACAGGGTATCTTTTAGCGGTATGTCTTTAGCATTCTTGCATTTGGTTTCATTTCGTTACGTTTGCTGTGAAGCAACAACAATGATTGCAATTTGCAAAAAGCGTAACGCATTTGGAGTGCACACGCACACATCCATGCAACTGGTGTGCAAGCGAGATGGCAAATGTATTCCCATTTAGCCAGCTAGATAATACATTTAAACGTGCCAACATTTCGCGGCTGCCAGCCCTCGGGCGAATGAACTAAAGTGTAGCTTCTGTGGCCAGCGAACAAAGAGGAACAGCAGGACCAACAACAGCGGCATCAACTAGAGCTGTTGGAATAGCAGAGCATGTGCACCCACTGCCTGAGGCACTTCACTGCTTTTATATATAGTCACTTACTTACTTACTTACATGCAATGTCTGCCAGCTCTGCCAAAATCAGCGACCCACTTGATTATTACGATGTGCATGTGGTGTGTGGTTGTTGTGGCTTTTAGTTTAATTCCAACAAAAAAAATAAAAATAAAAAATAAAGCTCATAGCTAAAAGTTCACTTAGAAACTCAGTGCTCATTGCACACTAAGAGAACTCTTGAGTCCTTTCAAGTGCTGCCAATGCTGCATTTAGCTTAGCCCACATTTTAAGTATATTAAGGCGATTATAGCATTAACACGTTGAACTTGCAAAAAATTAAAGATGCAAATAAGTACAATTAGCAACAATACAATATAATTATTTTTTATCAGGGACTGTAATCATTATAAGTGATAGTAAACAAATTTTGAAACGATAATTATTTTCTAGTTTTATAGAATTGCTCACAAAATAAAGATTCATTTTAAGTTATACTTTACTTCTCCGCCAATAATCATTATTTTTGACCAAAAAAATAAAACTTATGGAATAATCATTATTTCGTAGCCAATAAGCCGAGACAAACCAATATAATAATATATTTAAAAAATAAAAATTCTTGGTATACCTTAAGTCGCGTTAAATAAAACATCGACAATTTTTTAAACATATTGTTTTAGATACCTTTAGTAATATTTGAATAAATTCGTTCTTTTTAAGATAATAAAAAGGATAATTTTCGTTACGAGACCCCTAACAATTAGTATACATTTTTAAAACTTTATTAAATTGTTTAGAATTTTAAGTGTACAGCATTTCGGGATAAAAAAAATGTATTATAGTATCGCTAAATAATTAACATTCCTGTCGTAAATGAGTTTCACTCATGTGTTTATTTCTGACTTCAGAACTTGTAATTGTTTCAATTGCAAAATTTCCGTTGGCACGTTGACACAAAATATTTGAGTTCTTAACAATTTAAATTTCCTGTCAAAATTTTTTTGTTTTCATTTGTAGATTATTTATTACTTTATTAAAACATATATTTAAGTTCAATGCATCGGTTAATTGATATATCGAGGTGGAGGGTCAGAGGGTCGTAAGTGATGTTCAATTACCAAATACTAATGGCCTCCATTCTGTGCCTCACTGTACCTGCTGCAACCGGTCAGCAATAGTTCCAACTGTCTGAGAGTAATTAACACAGTCTATGATTTTACAGAGCCAATGGAGACGCATGCCAAGGTGGTGGGTGGCTATCCGGTGAATATTGATGTTGTACCATATCAGGTCTCCATTCGTGTGAGATTCTATGAAGAAATTGAGTTTGGTTTGGGCTACATCTGCAGCGGTTCGGTGATATCACAGCGTGTGGTTTGCTCAGCGGCCCATTGCTTTGCAGAGTGGGTAAACCGGAATAGTCTGATATTCAGCTTTCTGATTTAATTTTCCAACTGATCCGCAGGAATGATGCAAATCCGGCAGAATATAGAGACCCAGAGAACTATATCGTTGTCGCTGGCTGCAGTCATCTTGATACTTTGAATCGATTCAGCGAGGTGTATCTGGTACAGCAGATCATTGGCCACGAGCGTTACAATCCACACACTCTAGAGAACGACATTGCACTGGTATTCCTGAATAGTTTCATACCTTATCAGCACATCAGCATAAGCCCAGTGCCGCTGGCCAATGCGGCATTTCCTCCGGGCACCTATTGCTTCATCAGTGGCTGGGGAAATATATACCGAGAGCTGCACCAGGCAATGGTGCCCATTCAAGATCAACGTCTGTGCTCTTTTATCTATGCGAGTTTGCCTCTGTCGCAGATCTGTGCAGGATATCTAAGCGGCGGCGTTGATGCCTGCAAGGGCGATTCAGGGGGTCCCTTGGTCTGCAATGGTCAGTTAACTGGCATTATCTCCTGGGGCGTCGACTGCGGCAAAGTCTTCTTTCCCGGCGTCTATACAAATGTCTCGTACTTTCTCAACTGGATCACAAAGGTCAACTCCTCACTGGACTATGAAAAGTTCTTAAAAATGCGAACTTTTAATGGAGTCTGCCCCAAAATGTTACCAACTGTTGAGTTATATGTTATTTGTATTGCTTTGCTTGTTGCAACTATAAAAAGGAACTATATTTGTGTGGATTTGTAAAAATATATCAACTGACTTGCTCCATATATAGAAGCGCACCTTCTTCTTAATTAAAACTATTAATTAATGTGGACAACATTTTGCAAAAAAAATAACATAAGTGGTCCACTGTAGCTATTTTACTTGTTTTCATAAAATATTTCTGAATTATGTGAACGAGTTTTTTGTTAAATAGTTGATTTATTATATTTTCAATCAATTTTAACTACAGTTAATGTATGCAACAGTAAACAAAAGTAACGACTAAAACTCTGATGCCGAAATGGCCTTTGGTTTTGATATCTGCTCCCAACCCCTTTATTATTCCTGCCAGAATTGTTGCCAGTTGTTGTCTATTGGCTGAAAGCCATATCCAAGCATAACAGACATTTGAGTCTGGCTGAATTGAAAATGTGAACAAAAACTGCACAAAAACTATCAAGAGCAGAATAATTGGCAATAGAAAAGAGCGCGGGTCCTGCGAATTTGACTGTGTCCTGCCAATGCACTGATAGCCACGCGTCAATGGTCAATGTTGGACAACGTTATGTGAATCGAATTGAATCGAGTTGAGTAGAGTCCAGACGAGCAGAGTCAGTGTCAGTCAATGAATTGGCCTTTATTAAGTGGAATCTATATGATGTACAACTACTGTTGCCTCTGCTCCATCTCCCAATTCTAAAATATTTCAGTATCCTGTGCTGTGACTGATAGTCGGCTTTTGGTTGCCTTTGGGACAGTATTGTGGTCTATTCCTTTATTTGTATGCAATTTTTAGAGTTCAACGTCACACATACTCAATAAGTTGTGCAGTGCTTTCAGTGTTGCCTAAAAACAAGCCAATTATTTGTGAAAAGCCACAGGCAAAAAGCGTGTCCCAACCAAACAAACAAACGCAAAGTGACAGAAAAGGACACCTACGACGTATAACAATCTGCAGTTGCCAGCGGCCATTTTAGTGGCTTTTACAGTGAGTGTCGCATGAGATGGTTCACAGGAGCAAATGGAAGTTACTTTTAAGAAAATTAAATGACTCGCTGATACCACGTAGTCAGTTTAGTGTCTTCTTTTCGCTACAGAGTTTTAGCATTTTTTTTTTTTATTATATAAGTTACAAACTTATTGTTGCCTGTACAAAAGGAGAGTTTAAATTTGTATTCAGGATAAAAGCCACTCAAGTGAGTTACCAATTCACAGGGTATTGAAAGCCGTTTGCAAGTTATTGTTTTTTTCTATCGAGTTTTTGCTAGCGCCAACGTCTGCCATGCACTTCAAACGGGCAATAAATAAAATGCCATGCATGCGACAGAGACAGAAAGAAATGGAGGGAAACAAAGAGAGAACGAGATGGGATATGGAAAAGCCATAATTGCATTTATTATGCTGATAAAAGCAGAGACACGAACGGCAACGGGCAACATTCACACACACTCCGACTGCATTGTGTGTGAGTGTGTGTATGTGTGTATGTGTGTGTGTGTGTGCAAGGATAAACAACGCAATTGTCTTTCAATGTGTGTGTGCGTGTGTGTATGTGCGTAGTAGCCATTTTGTGATGCTGCTGCTGGAGTCTGAAAAGCTGGCCAAGTGGCTGCCGTCCAGGACCAGGACCAGGAGCAGCGTATGGCAGTGTTTGTTTTTGCAAATGAATTTAATAAAGAAAATAATGCCACTAAAAATAGTTTATACACAAACAAAGAACACGGCACTGCAGACAGGAATCGCATCAGCAGCAAAATGCAACAACAGGCCAATTTAATTATCGAGCACGTCTGTTTTATAGCCAGACGAACGAGCCGCACAGTTAATTTCATGATCCCAAATTGAGTTAAGTCCTCAGTCAAATGTGGTTCGATGGTTGTTCGGTACTCACCTTAAACACAGCCGATGTAAAGAATACGGGCAATAGTATAAAAACTACGCCGGATAGTACAATCTGTAGATTTAATTCAGCAACGGGTTCAATCTTCCAGGGTATCAGCGAACAGCCTTAAAAAACGCATTAAAGTCATTGATTAGACAAAGCTTAGAGACTTAACAGTTCGTTGATATGCTTACTTATACTCAATATAACTAGCTGATTAGTAACATTTAAACGTTTGAGACTGAGGTTCGATTCAAGAAATGCATTGCTAAAAACAATCGTCAAAAATGAAATAATTGACAAACATCCTTTAAAGTTAAAGCCATACAATTCAGTTATTTTCAGCAAGGACAGATTCTTAATATAATAAAGAGTAAACGTTTGTATATCAAATCAAAATGTTAATGAAAAGAAATATGAATACAAGAAAACTTATGACACCATAATTGAGAATCTTTTCATATAATCAAAATAATTATTTTCAAATTTATATCTTTTTTTTCACTAACGGATAAATATTATTAATTGTAATTTTTAACGATTTTTTTACATGGTATTTATGAGAATCGAACCTCAGTCTTTCAAACTGAGAGTTCTAATTGTGGCAGGTCGGCGTCTCTAGCCACTGAGCCACCTGACAACTGATAAACTTTTTCCTCTTAATTCTATCTTACTCATTAACATACAAGTATCAAATTGCTCAGAGATATATGTTAGATTTATAGTAAAACTCAAAGCTCATAAATAGTTATTGAAACTTACCGAGGAACCTATAGGCGCCATGCATGGCCAAGTAGCCCTGGAATAGTGTTAGCAGTACTCCATACCAGATCGACCAAAGCGAATTGAGATGCAGATAGCTGCTGGAATCGTGACCAGGATGCTGCAGATTGCTATAGCGACTCTGATGTCGTTTCGACTTGATATACTTGGCTTGAAGCTGCTGCTGCTGTTGGCTGAGACTGTTGCTGGCTGTGGTTGCATTTGTTAGCACCGAGTTGCACATTGAAGAGTTAAGACTGCCGCCACCGCCTCCTCCTCCTCCTCCGGCAGCACCAGAGTTGCCTGCAATGTTCTTGCCACCCATTTGAAATGGATTTTATTTATCTTGTTGCCTCTGTTTGTCGTTTATCACGCTTTTGTTGTATGTCTCCTCTCTCCGCTTTGCTGGCAACAAATGTTGACAGTAAATTTCACAGCTATTTCTATTGATTTTGAATTGATTTTGCGCGTTGATTTTCTATTTACTTAAGTGATGCTCATTCCAATCGCTGTTGTTGAAATTGTAGTTTGTTTTGTTATTGTTATTGCCAATATTATTTGCTCGCTGATATGCCTCATTATAGTGTTCAACGTTCGTTGATTGCTGTCGCATGTTTAGCAAAATATCTCACTGAAATACTTTTCTGTATAAGTGTGTGTAGATATCCTATGTTTTGATACGTATTAAGAATGAATGCTGCAATAAAAAAAGGAATATAAAATATGGCGAAATTAGTCAACATTTAAAACTATTTAATTTTTACCTCATAAAGTGCGATATAAATGTTATATGTAAATGTTTGAAAAGGTAATTATCTTTTTTATTTTACAATGTTTTTAATTAATTTATTAAATAGTTATGGAGAGTTTTATGTGTCTGAAAAACTGGGAGTGCAAATATGGAAAACTAATTTGTTTTAAATTTGATTTATTAATTTAATTTATGTAAAAATGTATGGAAATTTCCATTTGTCTTTGCCTTTATGTTTCGAGTGGATAAATAACTTAAAGTGTAAGTTGAATAAAGAACTTTAATTTAAAATTGAAATATGCATGATTATGGCTATAAATCAATTGGTAGCAGGCGTTGCCAGACTGACACCATCTCACATGTAGCAGCAACCAATTTGTTGCAGTTGCATAATTAAGCCGCCAACAAAGAAAATGCCGGCCCGCAGGGATATAAACAAACACATACATAAACATTTGCCACATTGGCATTTTCCTGGCCTGACTGCCGTCCATGTCCCAGTTGTCGTCTTTGTCTGTTCGCTACTGTGTTTTATGCGTCGCGCCTTTGAGCCACATGCAACATGCATAATTATAGGCCGCAGACAGCTAACGCTAATGGCAACCAGGTACATATAGTATACGACTGTATGCAACATGGCATGCGTGTTCTGGCCACGATTTGCTGCAAGGCAATGCCAATGGCAACCGCAAAGGCCCGTAAACATTTATGAGTCTGTTGCTGAATTTTTTTAACAAAATGTTGCGTTTTGTTCAACAAGCATCAGCCTCAATCCCTCCGAGAGAGGTGTACATAAAAATTACAATTTGTTATTACACGTGTAATTACAAAAAAAAGGCGAAACTGTTACAACCAATTTGAAATGTGTTGTAATCCGTTAAGTAAATTTAATTGGTAATAACCCGTTGGCCCAAATGGATCTGCAAACGAAGGACATTTATTCAACAAGGTTTAAACTTGTGACAATTTGGAAAAAATTTACATAAATTCATTTAGCTGAGAATATTTTCATTTGGCTACCGAAATTAAAAACTAGGAACTCAACGATTTAACTGAGGCTTATTAAATTTTATACATAACAAATAAGACTGACTTGTGAAACAGATTTTTTACTGTGATATCATTCTTTTACTATAACTTTTTCTTCCTTCAGCTGATATCTTAATCTTTGACTCTTGTTACTTGTAGTTTTTTCCCTAGTTTTACACGAAATCATCACATCCTTCTATCATGTATACAGTCTATTATAACAGTAAGTGTGTACAAGAAAGCAATTATTTAATATAGTCTACCTGAAAGTAAATATCAATTTCAAGACAGGCAAATACAACAGCTTATATGTTATTAGTAGAACAACAAATAAGAACTAGAATCAGTTGCGTTGCCGTAAGCCAAGCTAAGTCAAGATCCACATAAGTGAAAATGAAGCAAACATTGTAATATGCATACACTCGTATAAGCCTCACATTTACTGGTAATTGTACATATACTCGTAGTCCTTAGTTGGTTCTCTCTCAAAAGCCGACAGTCCGAAAGGAGAAGACACAGCACCATTTGCCATATCCCTGTTTCTGGTGTCCTATTCCCTGCTCTGATATTCCAAGGACTTCCTCTTACATGTTGATATTAATTTTATGTTAATTACAATCTTAACATGTTTGTTTGCCTCTCTCTTTGTGCCTCCGTTTAAGCCCGAACATGCCGTTTGGCCATGTGGCCATGTGGCATTCATTCTTAGTCCTTCCTTGGGTCTTCGTCCTGTTTTCACTCGCTGAGGGTGGGAACTTGCTTGCTGCTTTTCTTAACATGCTCAGCATCAGATTAGCCTGCCGCAAAAGTCATAAATGCAGATGCTAACATTTCTTTTGCTCCCCTCCTTTGGCTCATTTTTCTCCTCATCTTCTTTCTCCAAATTCCCCCTTGGGGCATTTGCTTTGTTTTTAAGTCAGAGACAGTTTCCAGATCTCTCCATCCTCCATCCCACCTTTGGGGCAATTTGTCGCGTTCGCACGACTTTCACGCAAATGAAACAGCCACTTTATGACTGCTCCTGTACGGGTGTGTGTGTGTGTGTCTGTGTGTTTGTGCATGTGCCATTGGCATGCGTCTCCTGCGTATCCTTTGCGACTCAAGGCGTGAAATTAAAATGCGTTTTTCATACCTTGATATCATGTAGTTGCAAGAAGGTATATGCACTCTTGGCTACTCAACTAAAGTAAATGACAGAGCACCAATAAGAAAAAAGATAAGAGAGCTTATAAGGAAAGAGAAGCACTAAATGTTATTCTATTTGCATTTTACTTTTAAGGTGTTAACTAGTTTGCAAGTTTTAAAAATGATCTATCGTATCGTTTTCTCTCTATATATCTTTTCTTTCTATAAGTTGCTGTCCCTTACACTTGATCTAGTTAATTCTCTCAATGTTACCTTGTGCCTTTCAGTATTTGAGCCTCTTTGCTTTAGCCTTTAGCAACTTTAATTTTTATTCTTTTATCTTTGTTGGCCAGTTAAAGACTTTCTTCATCTCAGTTTTGTATCTCTGTTCTATTCACTCTGTCTGTACTATTGTTCTTAGAACAATAAAAACTATAATACAAGATTAAAGTATAATAAAAAATTGTAGAAAAGGTATCATTTTGCACAATAAAATATTTGTGTTCTAATTTTTTATTATTTCTCCCTTCTTGTTTTATTTTATTCTTTATTATTTTTATTCTTACTTGTATGTCTTTAACTTCCAGTTTAATTCTTAGTTTCTCTCTCTCTTCTTTCAAATATTTTTTATTTAGAGAGCATTTCATAGTCGAGCCTGAGTCTTTAGTTTGGCGTCATTTTCATTATCTGGTTAACAGCAGTTCTCGACTTTGACTTGAAAAGCAACAGCTCCCCCGTCGCAACAGCACTAACCACAACCGCCTTTCCCCACCCAACCCTCAACTGCACTACACTCATGCCCCATTGCCACTTCACATGCCACCAGCCACCAAAATATGCTAAATGGCACTTGAGCTGTTTGTGAGGGCAGGCCCAGACCTCTATACTTCATACACCATACACCTCACCCCAATACCCGCCTAACATTCTACACCGCACACCCCTAACAATTTACCTCTCTCTGCTGCCTATTTTCCCTTTACCTTTGGCGCTTTGCCTCAGGCTTAAGTGTCTGAAAGTCCACTCATGCTAATTTATATGGGCAGCCAGCCTTTATGCTCCATCTGTGTATGGCTTACACTTCAATTGCACGACCCCATCGGTTTTCTTCCCCTTTTTTTTTACATTGAAGTTAAATGAAGCAGGCAAAGAACAAAGCAAACAGACAAATGCACAGAAAATATTGTTGGCTCCTGCTGCGATGGCCTCCATTTTTAGTCACAGCGTGTTGCATGCCACAACCAAGCCAGCAACCAACCACCAACAGCTGTCAATTTTCATTTTATAAATTCATATTTATATATATGTACTATATATATTTATTTATTGACATTCGTTGAGGCCATTTCACAAAAAGACTCCATGCACCTCCTTGCACATTTTCATTTCTCTCGTTTCCTCATTTGCATAACTCGACATTCCGCTTTTTGTTGCAAATATTTCTGTGGAATGCAGCTGCAGCTGATTCTCTTACTCCCTGGGCACGAAATCAAACAAAAAACAGAACCCTCTAATGGCAAAGTTTGTTTTGTTGGGACAGCCACCCACCGAACCAGCCACTGCACCACTGGCAAAGTCTCTTAGATGTTAAACGTATTTTTCAACAGAGCAGAAAGAAAAGCATACCAAATTTTTCTGCATTGCTGCAGTTTGCAGGAAAATTGGCTCTGTGTGTGGCACGTGGCATGTTTTGAATTGGATTTACACATGTGCCGAGTTAATACGTGTCTCGTACGACAACAACGACGACGTTTTTCAATTTCATCTTGGCCCCAGCAGCCGCAGACGTGCCACGACAGCCAAAACTAACAAACACAACAGCGACAAAACGAAGTGAAAAAATCATTGCCTACTTTTTGGGGACATGCTTTAAGTGGGTCACTTCAATGATTTACATTAAGGCTATCTAAATATTGCCAATTAAATACAAACGGAATTCATTGAAAGTCAAAATTTATTGACGCAATTCAATTCAAGTTAATAAATTTACGCAAAATATAAAGCTTATAAACTGCGAGTTTATAAATATTCGGGGGGTTCAAATCACAACCGTTGCATCCATTTACCAACACTGATAACGCCATCAGCCGCCTGCCACATGCCGCCACCAAAATAATAAAAACATTTGGTGGCGCGCAGAGCGCAATGCGTTGAAATGCCGGCAATTCTACAAGGCTTAAATTGCGTTAGAGCCAAAGCCAGAGAGAGAAACCACCCCTAGCATTGACCTTTTTGGGGTTGTGCAAAATGCACTCACAGAAAACGTGCAGTTCTTTTAAAAATATTAAAAACTTTATTACAAATTTTGCAATTGTTTTCCCCCTATTTTTAACAAGTTTAAACGAATATATTTTTATTATTATTTTATTTTTTTTTTTTTTAGAAATTTCCCCTTAGTATTTTTCTATTTACAGTGTATGGAAATTTACCTCACACACATAGGAATTCTGGCACTGCTGATGTTGTTTTTCTATACGCCTGCATTCCGAGCTAAGCTCGTAAAAACGCCGGGAATTTATCGCTTTTAAGTAGATTTTGGAGAGGCAACCACCGAACCACCCAAAGAATTGGGGGTTGTTATTGTTATGGTTGTTTCTTGTTTGTTGTTGTGCAATTGTCGTCAGTTGTTTTTGTTGTTGTTGTTGTTACTGAGTCGTGTAGTTGTTGCATGAATGAGTTTTGAAGCTAGCGAGCACAAAACTTTTTGCCGCTCAAGAAAATCGATGAAAATGCCACGTTGCCTGCCCTTTGACCCAGCCACCCCTTGGCATGCACACGCACAGGTGGCCAAGACACTCATACACCTACACAAGTATGTATGTATATGTGTGTGCTTTCGTTTCTATGTACAACAGAGGACATGCCACATTAAGCAGCATTTTGTCAAGAGCAAATTGTGCTGCCCACTTTTCCGGGGGCGGGTCTGCTTATTGTACCTGAGAAAAAGGTTTTCCTTTCTGTTTTCTATTCAAAGACGAAACTGCGCACTTGACCAAATGCTTTCAGCTGCAGCTGACATATGAGTATTCGATCAGTTGAAATCGTATCCCTTTGCATCCCATCATGCATATTTTTTTTATTCTTTTACTTTTACTTTTATATATTTTTGTGTTGCTTGAAAGTTCTTTATTTACACTTTTTTTGCTTCGTTTTCTGTTTGATTATTGTGAATCATTTGGTGTTCGTCAGCTGCCATCAGTTTCAGCAGCCACAGCTCGAATTGGTTTTTTAATTAAACGAAATGAACTCGAGTCCCTATGTCCCACTTGAACCTACAGTCCAATCCCTCTCCTTTTCTCTTTATCTTTTTTTTTTTTTTTGTATTCTGCAGCTGAACGTTGAAAATTGCATTGGAAATGACTTGTGGATGAGCGGCAATGCGCAGAATTTTCTTTCCTGTTCATTTATATGCCAGCAGCAATGTTTTCAGGCAAACCACATAGACAACAACAAGTCAGCATGTTGTGAAAAATTGCATGAGAAGCAGTACAAATAAAAATATAAATTAAAAGCAAGGCAAATCAAACATGTATATATAAATAAGAGTAAAAATATTTCAATTAAATACAGATGAATAGAAAACTGAGTTAATTGAATATGTCCTGCGAAGTATATTATTGTATAATCTCTGATCTACACTCAGACAGCTTCGATGGCAAGTCAGTGAGTCTATATACAGCCAGGCTGTTGTTGAAGCTGTCTGCAATCTCATCAGAATCTCAGCACTCCACTGGCAATCAACTAGGCAGCAGGACACTCGCAAAGCACATACTTTACACAAAAAAAAAAAAAGAAGAAATTGGCAAGTGAAAGAGCACTCAAAGAAAGCAATCAGCATGACTTCTGTCATAGATTTAGATTGCAAACGAGAAAACCTATAACACTTTCCCAAGTCGACTTTGTTAAATTCTATCAGAAAAATGTTTAATATTGTTAAATTACAAAACTAAACTTATAATTAAAACTCAAGATAAATTATGCAATCAAATGCTTAAATGGTTTATATAAGTACTTTTGAGCTTATTTTCCAAGCAAGTAAAATTTCAGGGCACGTCACGACTACAATATGTAAGATGAATTCTAAACTCTACTCTTCATGCAAGACACTTATTCATTTATGTTAAAATATTTAACTTTTTTCTACTATAATTTCCAGATGTTACGAATACATACAGCTAGTCTTCCTTTACACAAGTTCGAGACAACTAAATTTTGCTGTTGCTATTTCAAGTCAAGGCAATATGCAAATGTAACAGCACTTCAAGTACATTTGAAATTGTTATTCAAACTTTTCATGTGGCACAAAGCAAAATTGAATACTTTTACAACATTTCCGGCTTAATTGTTTGTAAGATTTCAGATCGAATTGCAATTTAAATAAAAATCAACCCCATCTTGTTTACTGATCGCCGTCATTCATCCAAGAAGAAATTTTGGGTCAAGCGCCGACCAACAGGGCGTATGTGCAATATGGGGAAATGGAGCATATTGTTGACTCATAAACGTTAGTCCATTAAGCACAAGTGCTTTGAGCCTGTCAAAAGCTTGATTGATTTTCTATTGTGCTACGTAACGATGAGAGTCAACGGGAGATTTTCAACAGCTTGCGGTTTCCATTGAAGTTGCAACCAGATGTTTAACTCTGCAACATGTACTTGCCACAAAAGCTGTCATTGAGCTGTAAATTATTTAAAACATGTCTGCACAATTTACTGTGCAACAAAAACAAAAACATGAATTTCGAGTTACGACAAATTTAAATTCAAATTTGGTATGCAGGATATGAATGAAAATTGAAATATTTTATATACATATATACACAACAAATATGCACAACAAGTTTCAAAATGAACAAGAGAAAGCAAAACTATTGACACAAAATGTTGTAATTTATACGACAACGTCAATTATGCAGCACTTTACGACTGTCTAAAGGTAGCAAAGATGAGATGGGGCCAAAGTATCCTGTAGCCTGGACATCAATCAAAATGCAAGTAGCTCTATATTCAACTAAAATATTCAATGACAAATGCTGTAAAAGCTAAGCTTAAACCACAGGACTATAAAGATAAGTCAAATGGTTGGCAGACAGATAGACCACAAAGAGCAAGAGGCAAGAAAATCGTGGCAATACGAGCTATTAAAAATTGCACATGCCAGAAATTGAGAGAAGACACAAGTCGACAGCAGTTTTCAATTTCACTTAATGTCGGAAAACTTTGCGCGCACCGCAACAAAAAAAAAGGAAACGAGGCAAAAATCATAAAATGAAATGCGAGCGGAAACCAGCAAACAACTAAAGCAACAGCAGTACCAATGACACCAAAAACAACAACTGCAATAGAAGCATAAATCCTTTTTCGCTCAACTATACACTGAAAATAATTGTTAATGCTCGTTTCAGACGAGCACTTTTTCACCGACACTTTTTGTAAAAAGGCTGTCCGTGTCGAGTAACCACACAAAATTTCAAAGCGTTGGTGAAAACCCGACGCTCACCGATGGAAATAGAACACGTTCTATTCCATCGGTGAGCGATGGTGACCTATACGGGCAAGAAAAAATCGCTTTTTGACACAAAGTGTCGGTGAAAAAGTGCTCGTCTGAAGCGCCCTTAATTAATGCCAACCAACACTTGTAAGTCGTTAAATAGACTTTTAAATTTAAATGAGAAAATTAGAGAACTCAATTCAATGCTGACTCTGTAAAAATTTAAAAACATTAATTTTGTAATCAAATACTTTTAATCTTAAGTTAAGCTGTTGAAATTCTGAAAACTGGCTGAATATTCTAAACTATTACAAGATAAACATTGTAGGAATATATTGAGAGTATTTCATTACTAACAGAGCTGCTCAAAATCGCCTATTAAAAGCAGAGACAATTTATGAATATCCTAGTTTCTCTCAGTGTCCTCGCAAAGTTCAAGCTGCTACTGGACACATTTTACGTGAGCAAACAACAAAGATGACGATGATGTTGCTGTTACTGCTGTTGTTATTGTTGTCGGTTGGGTCAGAGAAAACTGAACAACTTGCAGCTGATGCTGGGCAAATAGAGAAACGATAGCGGAGATGCAAGTGAGAGTACACTGAGAGAGAGAGAGAGTCCAGCTGTTGCAGTCGTTAGCAAATGAAATGCCAGAGGAAACTCGGGTTACATGCCATGCCACATGAATGCCGATAGTTGTCAAAGATTATGACACGAGCATTCCAAGTAACTAAAAGGACTTGTGATGGGGAGAGAAAACAGGCTGAAGGACTTGGCAGTGTCATAAACTTTCGAGCAATGAACACATTTGCATATTTGCATAAAACTCAATGGTTGAACGGTTGAAACCAGGCCAAATGGCAGAGAAACTTCAGCACAGATACAAACTAAAGAAAATAACACCAAGCCGAATTATTAATGCACTGCTATTGGAAAATCAGGGTAATGATAACTTACAGAAATCGACAGCAATTTTACGGATGTCGAGGTGAAAACTAGTGCAAATATTTATATACAAGCTGTCGATAAATCAATCGATTGCTTTTCAGCATAAATTTTATTTTAAAAGACCTATAAAGACTAACAATAATGTTTTGGAAAGTTTGCTGAGTTGTTTAAATAGTAGGAAAAATAAATATTATAAAACAGTTGATATAATCGATAACATTATGAATAGTTCTATTAATGTAAAATATTTAAGAGAAGAGCATTTAAAACCCGCATAAATCTTCCACTTCGATAAATAAAAATGCATGTATATAAAAAATCTCATAAATGCATAACATACATATTTCATCTGCATTTCTCTTTCCATCTCGCTCTATCTCTTTGCTTCTCCTTATCTTTATCATACTCAATCTTTATACACTAACATGCAGCAGCTCCATCAGAGGCATCTCCATCGTTTATCTGCGAGTACTTTAGAATCCGCTTTCAGCCTTCCCCAAGCACATTTTATTGGCAATGCCTGGGTTGATGGTTGGCTGTTTGGTTTGTTGGCTGCTTGCTTGCTTGGTTGGTTGAAGAAGACGCTCATATAAGCCACGATTATTAAAAATTGAAAATACTTTTGCGTACAGAAAAGTCGCAGCACATCCAAGCCAAGCCAAAGGCAGGATAAAGTTTTTGATTGCAGTTTATGCATATGAATGAAGTTGTTTGGCTTTTAACTTGGCCAACAAGCAAAAGAACAAGAGCTAACACAGGGAAAAAATCCAGCAAGACAAAGTAAAGAAAAGTATTGACAATTTGCATTAAAAACTGGCACAAACCTTTCCCCCATTTCCCGAGCATGGTTCGTAATTAAGTTTACGACAGCATTTCGAATGGACGATGGAGGATGAAGAAGGATGCCGTGCTGCATTCAAAAGGAGCCAGGTAAAACTTTAGCTTGGCTAAATTGTGGATAAAAATGCATTATTCATTTGGTAGCTGTTGAATGTCCGTCCGCAACTCTGCTTTCATCACCTTTACCGTCTCCTTCTCTACTCTTCTCATTCTGCCAATTCAACCATTAGGCAGCGCGTCAAGCGTAAAATGCTAAACTGAAATTTTGTGTTCAACAAATGTTGACAGTGACGCACCCAAGCTTTGCCACAACCCCACCAATCCGCACCACCAGGCAGCTCCATTAGACGCCTCTGGACTGCCCCGAGTTGACAGCTGGCGCAGCCGGAGATGCGCGAAACGACAAAGTGACGCAAACTTTAATTGAAACTCTAGAAGCAGCACCAAACCAGAACTTGAACAAAAACAACAACCGACATCAATAAAAATACTTTTAAAAAACTAAGAGAAAGAAGAAAAAAACATGCTGCATATTCTTCAAATTAGTTTTACATAAATTTTCTCAGCAAAGCCACAATAAAAAAGTTGCCCCATTCATTGCCACAAAAATATTGTGCGCATAATTAATTCTCATTAGGTTACAAACTTTTCCATATTTTCTCATATCGAATTCAAGACAGAGAGGGAGAGTAACGGGAAAGAAACAGAGATGGAAAAAACCAGAGACAAGGAAGAGAGTGATTTAGAAAGGGATTACATTACAATTCAAGCCACAATTTTATATTTACCAGTTATTTGACATCAGAGTGTACAGATTCAACAAACTGAATGATTTTAGCTATTTGACTTTACAGGGTGGGTCTTAAATGATATGTGATCAGCGCTTCAACTCGAAGCAGCGAATTTAAGAGGCACATAACCTTCCACATACACTTCGTCTTTAAATTTTCCAATCAAATTATGCCGCTTATGATAAACTCCAAATGAAGAAATCCAAAATGGCAACACCAAATTCACTTGATTCACTTGAGGTTGGTTGTGGCATTTTGAAAGTACTTCCTCCCCTTTCCCCGTCCGACTGAATTACCGCTTCGTTGGGTTCCGCCACTTGAGGCGACGTTTTTGGAAATTTCGTGGATACAAAATTCCACTTGGCCTTATGAAAATTATATGAAGCTAAAGCTTAAATTCAACAAACATCTTTCAAAGTGCGAAAGTTAAATGCCGTTAACGTTGGTATGAAGTGAATGAGTCATGAACCATGCGGCATATGCCATGCCCCCGCATGTTGCACATAATTCTCCCTTAACCTTACACAAAAAAAATAAATAAAATAAAAAAACATAAAGAAAAGCATACCAAAAATGTTATTCATTGAATGCTACAGCAAGTTTTTGTTTGAAGTCAAAAGTTTATGTAAAAGAAGCAAGTCACTGTGATTTGTATACCCTATACAGTAATAATCTAAAACAAACACTTAGGACTTATTTTAAAGGCATCATAATTTAGCCTTTTCATATTTACAGGGTATAAGGCAGTGCTTAAACGAAAAGTCCTTCAACTGCAGCAGTTTAAAGCAGACAAATTTTACCTTCTTATCGGCGGCACATTGTGATAAGTAAATTTATAACTGAAATTCACACACACACACACACACACATCCATTCACACATACATACACACACACAAAGACGAGGCAAGTAATAAGAAAAAAGGCAACTGCAAAAGACGCAGTTTATGGAGGAAGCAACTGAATGGGACATGGGAGTGAGGGGGGGAACACTTTCTTTTTGGTAACATGAAACTTTTTCTAGAGAGAATCACAGCTGGCAGTTGAATATAACACTTATCGCCAGAACGCACGGACCAACACTGGATAAAATGGTGGACAGCGGGTAGCGGGGATGGGAAACTGGTAAGGTTAAGAGCCTTGGCAACACAGATATGCGATCTATGCTTTTTATTGGCTTTTGGGACACAGGGAGAAGAGAAACCCTGTCGTTTGTAGTTTACTTTAAAACTTAATCCCTTCTTATTGAAAGGCAAAACGAAGGATACTGTTATGTGATAAATCTATAGGCTGCTTTTGTGTGTGTGTGTGAGTTTGTGTGTAAATAAGGCACGTGCTGACTAAAAAGTAGCTCCATTTTGTTGTTAGGCAACGGGTTGAACGCTGTTTAAGTTCCGGTCCGGCGCATTGAGCAATTTATGACTTGATTACAATGTATATACCCCTCTCCAAATCCCCCGAGGGGCTTGGGATGTGCTCGTTCCATTTACATGGCCATAAAACGAACCGCTCTCGCTGGCATCTTCAACTGTTTGGCAAATTGCAAATAATGCAATAACATTCACTAGATACGACTCTAGACTCTAGCGTAATTGGGTGAGGGAGCCGCGGGGCAAAAACAAAAACAAAAAAAAAACAAGAGCAATAAATGTGGCTACAACAGCGACAACAATTCAATTTAACGCTTCATTGAAGTGAACGCCGCTTGGATTTTATATATTTTTCGCTTTTTTTATTTAATATTAAATTATGTTGTTGTGATTGTTGTTGTTATTGTTGTTGTTATTGTTGTTGTTTTGCCGTTATTGGATTTAATTTGATAAAAATTTATTTTTATTGCTATTTGAATAAAATGAAATAAATGTATACACATATATGTGTTGTCAAAGCAGCCCATGCGACGTATACTTAATATCAGCCAGCTTTAACAGAGGCTTAAATAAATGACAGACAACAAATAATTTGATTGATGGCTGACAAGCAGAGTGACTGACTGACTAACTGTCTGACTGACGGACTGACCAACAGCTGCAACAACTTGTGCTTTTAATTAAGTAATAACTTTGTGATATGTGCGACATGAAAATCCTTAAAGAAATGAAAAATGACTTTTAAAACAAAAATGAAAATGTCATATGCGAAAATTGGAATTCAATTGCCTTCAACGTGTGCCACGTATGACCAGACCACCAACAACGACTTCACTGGACACTCTACCGAATTCTCCAACAAATTCTGCGACTCATGCCATAAATCTAACCAAAGACATTACTCATACATCACATAACACACACATTCACACAGGCTTACTGGCATAAAGGCAATCTAATAAGCACCGCCTTCATACCTGCCACGCCTACTGTACATTAGAGCAGCTGCAAAAATGTTAGTCAAATATAAGTAAAATGGCTGGAGCTTTGCCAGTGACATTTGAATTTCGGCGCAAATTTTCTTTTTACCCAACACAATTGTTGTTGTTTGTCAAGTTGTTGTTGATGTTTTTGTTGTTGTTGTTGCTGATGGTTAGCCGAAAATGACGTGACATGCATAAATAATTAAGTTTTGCAGCAGCAACGGCAAACAAACAAAGGCAACGACAAGCGGAAATGAAATATGGCAAATGGCGAATGGCAAAATGGCGGCACGACATTCGCCATATTCAGCTGAACATATAAAATATTTATTCGCTTCCATATGGAATGGCAACAGAGCAACAGAGCAGCAAAGCAACCGAACAGCATAAAGCAAATCACAAGACGAAATAGGAAAACAACAAAAAAAAAAAGAGAGAGAGAGAGAGTGAAAAGGTTAAATCTAAAAGTTAATCTACAAATTCGTTCATATCGATCTCACAAATCCACAAAAAATACACAAAAATGAAAAGAAATGTTTTGTCGAAGTGTGAATACTCTCATAGATTGTTGGATTGCTGGAATTTGCTAAGTAAACTAATTTATTGACCGATTGACCAATTTAAAATACAGACCCAAAAAAAGTGCAAATATCACATAGAGATCTAGTCCAAGCATCTCACTTAGTAGGTTACACAGTTCATAATAAAACTAAGATATCTCTAAAGAGTATTAAACAAATCTCAACTGTCAGCAGCAGGTGGAAATGTTCGCAAAAAAAGGGGTAAAAAGCATTGTAGTGATTTATGATTGCCAATTAATCAGACAAATGGAAAATAGAAAATAATATGCCATGCAAACAGTTTAGGCAAATGAAAGACAAACAATCAACGACAACAGCAAATGTTTCTAATATATTTTTTGCCAAGCAAGTCAGGGAAGAATTAAAGTATCTGTTTGCATTTACTCACACACATTGTTTTTAGTTGGACATAGCAAATAAAGAGACAAAAAACCTCAAAAATGTATACATACGTACTTGTAAATGCAATAATAAAAATAACTGAATAAGTTGTTTGTTTAACAAGTAATTTCAAATGTATGTTTGTATATACATAATTGAAACATTCTTAACAACTAGAAGAGGTTGAACGCACAGGGTTCTGACTAAACGATACCCTGTTCACAGATTTAGCAGAAAATCTTGTCAATACAGACGAAGAGTGTAGAATATTCACTTTACATATATATATTTGTTTTAAATTGTTATACCTTTCTGCACGAGTTTCATGTAGTATAGGGTACAACTAAATGGGTCAAACATAAACACGCGACCCAACTCTTATTTATTATTTCTACGTATTTATTTAGGCTTTCAAATGAGAGAAAAATAACCTCATACAATTCATTTATTTAGCATACTATATGTAAAGACCCCATTACCACCAACACAGAGACCATTGTTTACCTTATGTTACGAGTATAAGTGTTTGCTATTTTACTTTGACTAACTTACATACCATTAACGTTTTCTAATAACTCAATTTCTGTTTTAATCAAAGAAATATTTAAAAGGCAATTATTAATATTGATATCTATAATCGAACAATCGACAGAGTACAGAGTATTTCATAGTCAGGCACCCTTTCCTTGAGTATTTGTTCTTTATACGGTTTTAAGCTGAATTTATTGCAAAGTTTAATATTGTTTTATATTACATTTCGTACACTTTATTGTGCAGTTGAAAATTGTTTCGCTCGCATGCCTTGTGTCTTTATTTTGTCCCAGTTTAATGGCCAATTTATAAACTGCGCTGCAAAAGTGTACAAACATTTTTGGTGCTAATAATTTATAGGCCACTTTTTGTGTTCGCTGCACAAGAGGAAAAACTTTGCAATGCTCAATTTGTGCAAAACGTTTTGTATTATTAATGGTTAGTATTGTTGTAAATGGTAACTGGTAGATGGCATTTGGTTTGGCTTTAAAAGAATTCAGCACAAATAAATGGAATTTGTGTAAATGCATTTTCATTGTAACCGAAAGCATTTTCCTTTCTACTCATAGAATTGCAGTGCGAAGATTTTGGCTGCCTTTTAGTGCGGTGACACATGCCACATGAAACCGGAAACGAGCAACAACAAAAACCACAACAACAAGAGAACCAGTCAGAACAACAACAACATTCCTGCATAAAAGGACGTAAACCATTTTGTGGGCATTTTGTGCACTCAACTGAATCAATGTCTGTCTGTGCCGTCCGAACCCCTCAGTTGTCCCTGGCATCCTCCTGTTTGCCTTGTTGTATTGCGTATTTTATGACTTGTTGTCGTAGCTTGTTGCCTCAACATTGTAAACTTCCCTCCATGCCCCTGTAACGGCTTCTAGGCAATGCCGAATATTACAAAACTTTGGGTTGTAAATTAAAATTGAGAAAACCAACTTTACAAGAATCTTAAAAATTCTTCTTAGCTTATTAAATTTTATTAAAAATCCCAAAGTTTAATTTCAGTGACAAAACATAGATTTGGTTAATTCCGATTCCTTTTCTGATGTTCATTACATTATTTTTGCTTTATTTCAATTTCTTTTAATTTGCCATAGTACGATTTTATGATGAAATAAATACATTTAATCTAACTGCAATGTAACCAATCAACTTTTAAAAATTAAACTGCAGCTGTACAGACATAAATTAAAAAAATACTATATGTTTTTTACCTGTTTTGCAGTCTTAGAAGTAAAATATGACCTATGCTTCTATGTGTATTTAGAGCAGCGATGTTTGATATTGTGCATTTAGGCACCTTTGATTTGAAATTAAGTTGCAGTATTTTTACATAGTTATGATACATTCTGGCCTAGCTTTTATTTTAAGCTCATTGTGACGGGCTTTATGTTAACAGCCACCCAGATGCATATACACACACATACATAAAAATAAAAAAAAAAACCAATAGCACTTCAGCGCTTTAAGAAAAAAGGAAAGGATCTACCGGTCCATTGAAGTCTCTTTTTGTTATTAGAAAGAGAAAGAGAAAAAATAGAGTGTTCGTAAAGTGTTGAGGCGTTTCACTTGTTTCTTTTCACTTTATAGAACATTTTTACCTTTTCGCCTAGTTTTTAACAACAGAAACCAGCTGAAGAAGAAGTAGAAGAAGAAGTTTCTCTTGTGTTACGTTTGGTTCGTCGCTTTGTTTACGGCTAAAATACAAAAACAATGGCACATTTTTACACATGAACGCATTTTCAGGCAAGTTTTTTTTCATACATTTGTATGTTGTCATGGCTGTTGTTGTTGTTGTTGTTGTTGTGGTTGTTGCTGTTGTCATAGTTGTTGTTCTTGTTGCTGACATCATGTATTCAACTTGAAGTTTAAGCTTCTCCACAGCTGCTACAGCTATGACTCAGCCGCTTCCGGAACTCGGACTTGCACTGCATATTTAATCCTTAGCTGCAGGTCCTTTAATACAAACTCTTCACTTACTTTTCCATGTTGCTTTTGCCCTAGCTTCAGCATTCCCACTAGTTCCCACAGCTTAGCTATCCGAAAGTGAATTATTGCTAGCATCTGGAGGCAACTGCTGCTGCTGCAGCATTTCAATTGGCCAAATCATTCGACTCATTGGCTCTCTGCAAGCTCCACTACCTTCACTTCCACATCCACTGCCCGTCCCGATCCTTGCTCACAGTCCTCCGCCCACCCATCCTTACAGCTCTGGCTCATGGCTCCCTTTTGTTTGCTTTTAGCATTAGTAATACAAATTGCATAGCTAAAGTTCAACAAACTGCATTTAAAATGGGCCACACCAACTTAAACAAATGCACACACACACACACACGCATACACACAAACATAGAATGCGAGTCACTAAAAGATTCGTATTTAAAAATGGCTCTGGCAGCCATTTTGTTGCCTTTTCAGTCTTTGCACATTTTATACTCTTTTTATTGTCACTTCTGTAGCTGTGATTCATTTTAAAAGCTTTCTTAGTTGTAATTGTTTCTAAATACTCTTGCAGCAAAAACAAAAAGATTTTTATAAAAGCATACTAATTTTTAGTATAAACTCGGAGGTATTGCAAGTTAAATTTGTTCTTAAATCATATAACAGACACAAATCGAATATAACGAAAATTAAAGTATCTGACAATTTTGGCAATACACATATTTCTTTAATAAAAATAATTTCTTTCATACTCAATTAATATCTTCCAATTTGTCAGCTAATTGAATTACAGGGGCAATTAAAAACTTCCCATATTTCCATTTAAAAAGTTATTAAAATAATGAAAGCTTACCATTCAGATATGTTTGCCAGACCGCTGAAAATAAAAGAATCAGACGTAAAAATATGAAATATTGAATTGATTTATAATAAAACAGCGAAGCGAATGCGCAATCAAACAACTACAAGCTTAAAGACCCAAACGTTGGTCCCAATTAAAACGATGAACAGCAACGCAATCTGACACGCCCACACACAATCACCGCCTCTCAAAAAAGAAAGAAAACAGTCCATACATAATGCTTTGTCCATTTTGTTTATTGACTTTATCGAGTGTCAAAAATGGCATCATAATAAGAGCAGTAAATACAAGGACACATTTTCAGGGTGTGTGTGTGTTTGTGTTTGTTCGACTAGAGGATACTCTGTAATTAATCTATATTAAATTTAGATTGTTGTTTATTCAACAAAGACAGTGTACTCGACTTTAAGATACCCTGCAGCTATAATTTAGTACTTAAATAATAAAAGGAAAAGTCAAACCGGTTGTCGTGCTCAATTGGAGTTTGCACGACTGTAATATACCCTGTAACTATTATTTTGTGTCAATCCATCCGCAATGATAATTTCATAAGACACACTATATTATTCCCTACTTAACGAGTACAGGGTATTGTAATAATGACCAGACTAATGCCTGGCAAAATGCTGAACCCAAAGGACACTTCCGACTGCCATTAGGAAGCCAATGGTTAGAATTTATGACCCCAGACGCTACAGAGCGTTAAATCAAAAACTTTATGAAATCGACATAAAAAGCAGTTACCACACTTCTCTCCCTATATCGACATGCTTTCCCCTAATAGAACATTGTATACTTATGTTCATATTATTGACGATGCTGCCAAACGAACCGCCACAAAAAAGGCGTTGCCCTGTGGCAGCCACCGTTGGGGGGCTGGGTTCAGTTTGCTACTTGGGTCGTTGCTGCCATCAGCTTAAACTGCTGACAGCTGAAAAATGCTTTTCAATTTGTTTTCCCCATTTCTATTTCTGTTTGCCTCATTTTTTTCCTACTTAAAATTTTATAAAATGGCGGTTGACATTTGACGTGCCGGGAAACTGAAGTTGCGCATTTTTTAGAGCCCCAAAAAAGTGAAAGCAAGTGAGTCAAATGGCACTTATTGAACCTATTTTCCTTCCTGTACTGCCCCTCAATCAAATTAAAAGAAAAGTTCACTTTTGATAAAAGACCTTAAGGAATACAGGCATTAGAAATAAAGAGAATGTGACAGCATTCATTTTGTAAACCAGTTGAAAACTGTCATTATCTTCTTATCTAAAATTATTTCGTTGATTTAAAAACTCTAGATTTCTAACAAAATTTATCGGTTTTAAATGAACTTTCTATAAGATTATGTCCTTTGAGATTGAGTTATGATTTGCCATTAATATTATTCTACATTTTCTTATAATTTTAGCTTTCTTTTTTGGATTATCGATTTCGTCAAAATCCTCCTTAAATAAACTTAGAGAATGTAATTTATAGTATTCTCTTAGGTTAAGCCCAATGATTACACAACGACAAGAAAAAGTCGATGACTTGGCAACAGACTTGAGAGAAAAATTGTCATAACAATCTCAGTAACAACAGCAACAACAATTGCCAGATGGCTGTAACATTATTATGCGGAAAAGAAACGAAACAAAAGAAAAAGTTTAGGATAGATGACAGGTCAACAGACTTTGAAAGCATCTTTGAAGATGGCAGAGTTAACAAATCATGAGAACGACCAGCGCAAATACTAAAGAAAAAAAAAATTAGCAATGCAAAATACACAACTTCAAGATGTTGTTTAGAAGAAGAATGAAGCCTTGGGCACAATTTGTTCTACTAGTTTGACGTCGGCCACAAATATTGCCAGTAATCTAATTAATTTGAAGCATGAATGCATAAACTTTCACAACTAATCTTCAAAGTCTATTAATTTCGGGAGAGAGATGTTGTGGTAGTGAGGGAGATAGGAGAATCTATTAGGCTGTAAACTTCATCCGCAGCGGACACGCACACATTGATTAATTTTAAGACAATAATCATAAAGGCGTGTTGCCCACCTGACCACAAATTTGTTGCGCCTCCGCCTGTGGCAGGCACTGCCTTCCATCGTATTCAAAAAGGCCGCACGTGCCTGGAGTTGAATTTTGTGTAGCATACTTTGCAGCGTCTTTATTTCAGTAAACCCAAGCACGTTGTACGCGACCTGGAGTCCTTTTGGCTGCCAGCAGAAAGTTTGGTTAGTTAATTCGCCGTCTTCTAACGCTCATTGCAACTTTAAGCAAAGCCAAAGGCATAGAAACTTAATCAAAGTTATTGCTGTTGTTTTTTGTTGTTGTTGCTGTTGTTGTGTTTGGCGCAAAGTTCAGTACGTTGTTTTGGTCTGAGGCTAGGCACGCAAGCAATTGGGCCAACAGCGCGTTGTTAACTCGTTCAGGATGTGCCAAAGGAGCTGCTGCTGCCGCTGTTGTTGTTGCTGTTCTGGCCAAGATTTTACCTGGCAAATAAACTTGCTCAAACTGCTTGCGTGTTTGGCTGTTATTTATAATATGCTATTACCCTTAGACCTCTCAAGCAAGCCCTCAACTTGACCATAGACGACAAGGCAAGGCTTACAGGTTGTAAAAAATTTAATATTTCGAAATTCTTGCATCTCTCGACTTTTCGGCTCACTGCGGTGTTTAACTTTTAATTGGATTTAAGTTGATTTTGTTGGTTGTTGTTTTTGTTGCATCTGGTCTTCTGGTCATGCGCATAATTTTAACAAATTATTTCCACCGACTGACCACCATTCATTTACATTTTTCGCATAACAAATTAACATTTAAGTGTTGCTGTCATAATTATCATCATTATGACTACTTTTAACTCCCACTTTATATTTTGATTTTGGCAACACTTTTTGCTTGCTTAATTAGCGTGCACAAGCTTTTAAATTAAATTTGATGTTCATATTTTCCAAAAATATTTGTAAGAGTTTTTTGTTCTATCGTTTATTGTTCGAGCGTAATATAATATTTTATTTTATTATTTGATTTTAATTGAATTTAATAATGTATTCTTGCTTCTTGAATATTGATTACTTTTTGCTGTGCATTTTTTTTATAAATTATTATTTTCGTGACTCATTCCTTTTTTTTAGTTTCCATCAAGTAGATTTGAGTTTCAACTAGTTCAACTGTTGTAACAGTATCCGATAGAAATTCTTTTATCACAGAGATGTATGCCGTACACGTCGTGAAAGCCGATAACCAATCATTTATGACTTTCAGTATGATTTTATAAACACTTTCTTTTTCTCTTTTACTCGATTCGCATTAAAATATTTACCTTATCCAATATATAAAATTCAATAATATGATGATTGAATGCGTTTATCATATTTACAAAAGCTCGGATGTTCAACGCTTTACACATTCCGATGCATAATTTTAGAATTAGGGTCATTGCATTCGACGATTAAAAGCTGAAAACGGTTTGTGCTGAATCGTTAACTCCGACTTCAAAATGAATTGCTTAGCAGGGAAACTCAACAATTTCTTTACAAGCAAATTCCAGACACCACAAGAAACACCCACAGAAGTCGAGGGTTATCGTCGATCCAAGCAGTTGCTTTGGGTTCCTTTATTTCCGCATCACATTCCTGGCAAGCATCAATGTAAACACATTCAAAGCTATCAACAATTTATCACGGCAACTGAACGAAATCTCATTTGCAAAAGAGAAAAAGTTTTGAGAACTTCCATGGTAGGAGGAAAAAGTGGTGGAAAGTGGAAAGGAAAAGGGCCTCACAGTGATTGTCAAACTGTTCAGTACCCGCAGGCAACGCAGCAACAAACAAAGAAATACAAAACAAGAAAGAATGAGGAAAAGGACGGAAGCAGCGACAAACGAAATTTATGTTTTAAACCAACAAAGGGAAAAACGGAAAAATGAAAAACGCAGTAGACGAAAAAGGGTTTGAGAAAAGTTTGCAGGGAAATGGAAATAAATAAGGAAATCATGTTTAACTTTGCCAAGCAAGACAATAAAATTGTACAAGTTATTCAAAGAGTTACAGAAAAAGGACTTCCATTTCAAAGCAATTCATATATCAAAATCAGAATATATGAGACTCGCACCAATTTTATCCATGCTGATCCCGTTTTGATTGCCCCAGCAACCACAGCGTGCTTTAAGTTGTGCAGAAAGGTAGACGGGAGTCAGGTATGAATGTTATGGTAAAAATCACCCACAAAGTTAGAGCATTCCTTTGTTTTGGCTTGCGATTTCATGAAAATATATTATCAGCGGCCAATTGCAAAAAACAAAAGCAAAACTCACAAACAATAACAACACCAACAAAAAGAAAGGACACAAGGAGTCAAGGAGCAAACGTTGTTGTCGGAACTCACCTCGTCCTGCAACCAAAACAGAATTGTTGCAAAAACATTAGCATAAAATGTGCACAGACATTTGCCACACCATGCAAAGACTTTTTGATCTAACTGTGTGTGTGTGTGTCTGTGTGATTGTGAGTGGCGAGTGGTTGGTGAATAATGCTGTGAGTGCAGTTTTAAATTTAAAATTGTTTGTCTCCTGCTCACAGAATGTTTATGCGTAAGCATATAACAAGAACTTCAAAAGAATTGTTAGAATATTAAGGAGCGTTTTTTCAATGTCTAATCAATGCCTCAGTTAACTAAAAAAAATATTATACTATAAGTTTCAAAATTAGAAATATCTCAGTTAATTGCCAAAAAAGTTTCGAGAGCTAAGGTTTGGGAATGAACTTATTTTTAAATATATTTTGGGACCTTAGATTCTGCTTCTTTTTGAGACAATTTTTGGTTATCAAATAATCATCTAAAAGTAAAATAATTTCTTTATCTTTAATAAAACCACAAAAGAAAGAATCAAATTTATCAAGCTTTGTTTTATCACGAATTGTCGACGCATAAACGTAGCTTTTGTCTGACTTTTCATTAGTTTGGCACGCAAATTTTTCTGTCACATACGTTTTCTTTGTTGGAAAATTACAGTTTGTCCTTCATAGCTGCCACAAGAGTCGCATTCAATTTCAGCTTTTTACTGGCATTTCTATACCCTGTTTTTGTAAATTCATGTAGGAAGATAGACTCAGAGAGATAGAGCTGCATACAGGGTACAATCTAGACGACTAGATAATTTCAAACTGATTTTCATTCTTTTCTATATGCATTTTGGGCTCGTTGCAGGCAAATGATAAATTTGCAGTCTTCTTTGTTGTCTGGCGCCTGACATTAAGTTCACTTGACGCCGCTGCTGTTGCACGGGATTGACTGTTCCTCGAGCTGTGCAGGTCTCGTCAGTGTGCAGTTAGCTCGGGGGCATGGCATATGCAAAAGGCGTACCAAGGCGAATGCCAAGTTGAAGCGAGGATTTTGTTTTCAAAGTTAACGAGCCAACGGCGGGGTCAAAGGCGAATTTTGCAGTCAGTTTATAATTTATGGCCACTTAAACTTGGGCTTAAGGATCGCAACGTGGAGACAAAGAAGCATCACGAAATTTGTCCAAAAATGTTGCAGGGATTTCAATGTTGCCCAAGGTTCTACCCCGGACGTACCTTAGTCTACGTAAATTAATGGACGTGCTAAGCTTTGCCAGCTAAAACAAATGATTCCTTCTCTCTCTTTCTCTCATTCTTAGTTTGGCTGAGGTGCCAAAATGTGCTTCATGCCGTCACGTGCCGACAAAGGATCCCATATGATGTGCAACCCGTTCTTGGCCTATTCTATTAGTTGGCAATTTTCACGCCTCATTCGTGGCGTACGAGGGGAACCTTTCAACTGACCCCGGTGGAAGGGTCTTATGACCTGTGTTCTGTTTCCTATATCCCTGTATCAAGGTGACCCAGACAAACACACACGCACACACACACCTTTTGCACCTTTTAGCCAACCTCTTGTAACCCTCGCTGAAACACATGTGGCACACTGCCCGCCACACCCCAAAAACGCACTCAAACATCAATAAATTAAAGGTACAAATGTAATTTCGTATCCTGACGCAAAAACAAAAATAGAAGTAAAGGAAAACGGCAATAGCAAAATAAATGCGTTCCTTCGTTTCAACTTCGATTCCCGGACTCCCTTTAACGACTGCTTGTAAATAGATTAGGGTGTTGCCATGCCGACGCCACGCTCCCCAAATTTTAACTCTGGCAACTCTGTGTCGTCCCACTGCCCTTTGCCAGTCCCTTTTCTCTGACCCCTCCTCTCCTTTTTCACTGCCTGACCCTTCATTCCTATACTGATTTCCCACTTCCAGTTACTAGCCATATTTCAGCCATTTTATGACACGCATTGGCCACATGCCTCAATGAACCGTCAAAGGCAGTCCTATTGAAGCAGCAGAAACTCTGATACTACGACTTCTTATATACTCTATAAATGTATTCTCTTCACTTCTACTCGTTTTACTGTCACTCCAATAACACTAGTTTACTTAATTAAATTTTTTTTGCAAAGTGAATAAAAGTACTTTTTTCTTATGGACTTTGGCCTGCTAAACACGAAAATTACACTTTGCAACACTATCAGCTTTATGATAAACCTATAAAAAAAATTATCTCTGTGTTTTCTATTTTTTTCAGGACTATATGTTAGCTTTCGAACTTAAAAAATCACAAAATAAAGAGAATTAACTTGCCTTTAATATAAATGCTTGCTTGGCCAAGTCGGATAAGTAGAAATGGAAATATACTGTTGGAGTAAACTCAAAAGTTCGAAAAAAAATTTAACATTTAAAAAAATTAAGTGCCATATTCGTGTTAAGTCCATACTTTTATTTACTTTGCATTTTGGCTGTAAACTAGTGTAATTATTTCTCTTACGAATCTATCTGATATATGTTCCCTTAACTTTTACTACATTAATGACTGATTCCTGATTATAGTTCTTTTTAAATAACATTTTATTACCAATATAAAGTCCAATCACTCTTGCATACTCCAGTCAATTCTCTCCAATAAATATTTTCCTCTATTCTTCTATATCTTTACCATTTATACTTCAATTTAATCTATGATTTTCTAGATTTTCTATAATTTTCTAGAGCTACAAAAGTTCCAGCATATTGCATATACCCTTGTACATACTTTAACCTATGAGTCATAAAAACAATGCTTAACCAATGCAATGAGCAATGGAAACCTTAGGTACATCTGTTGTTTGTTACTCCAACACCTCATAGTCACCATGGGGAACGGGAAGGGGGTTGAAGCAATCCACTCAGTTGCTCAACTCCAGTGTTGTCACATTGCACAAAGCACACATTAAGAGGCGAGCGACTGAGTGAAAGCCGTCGACAGGTGAAGGAAAAAGGCAACAGCCCAACAAGAGGCAGTCATTGATGAACTGATCCATGAGTATTACAAAACTGGCAAACTGGCATCTGCACAATGTCAGATGAGAAGTAAGCCCCAAGTCCCCGAGCTGAAGTACTCGACTTAACGCTGAGTGCGTAGTAGGGTTGTCATTTTGTTTTATCGCACGCTAAAGCTCCTTATATGGATACTCAGCCAGCGGGTAGTATTGGGATTAAAGCACTCGTTGGCACACTGAAATTAATGGGTCGGAAAGTGTTGAGATTAATCATGGTCGCATAAAAAGTGTCGCCTGAATTGGCCTGGTCTGGCCTGTACTAGCCCTGGGCGGAAGTCCAGCCATGTCCTGTGCCTGTCCAGCTGCTCATTAAGATCTGGAACAGGCAAGCCAAGATATTTAACCAAAAGCAATCTGGGCCATTTAATCAGCAAACTTAAAGCCTAAGCAAATGAGCCGTGTAGAGAGCTAAACCTAAATGAGAACGCGTCAACGAATGGAAATGATGAGATACGGCAGAGAAGAGGAAAGAAGAGCAGAGAAAGGGAAATGGAAACGAGCAAGCTGCATTCACAGGGCACAAAAGCCACTAAAAAGGGGAGAAAAGTGAGATAGAGAGAAATCCGAGCACGAAAAGCGGCGACTTATAAACACCTGCTAAATGAGACTTTAATCTAAAGTCAAAACACGAAACGACCAAGAGAAATGTACAGTAAATATGTCAAGCCGAAAGAGAAATGCACTGCAAAAGTGTCTTCCGAGCTTGAAATTTCTAAACTTGCAATCGTTATATGAATGCTAGCTTAAGTTACTGATGGAGATTTGCATAAAAGGATTTACAAAATCTACTTAATACATGTCTCGTTCCGTTATATTTCTTTCTTTCATAGTAAAATCAAAGTTGTCTAAAGTATCGACCAATTATTCCAAATCTACGTTAGTTCCCAATTCTCATTCAAATAAATGCTCCAAACTATAAGCTAAACTTCATTCCTCATGCTTGACACGATAAGTGCATATGATTTACGAGTTTAAGCAAACCTTACTGCGGATGTATGGCAGGCTCTATGACAAAGTGAAATGCCCCCGAGGAGGGTATAAGAGGTACAGAGACAGAAAAGAGAGAGAGGGAGACAGAAAGATAAACAGACCAACAGGCCCCGACATAGAAACATAAATTACGCTGAAATCTAAGGCAAACATGAAAAATATTCTAAAAAACTTTCATATGCACGGGGAACAGGGAACGAAAAACGGAGAGTCGGAGCAAACAAAGAACTGAAAAATGTTTTAGGCAACTTCCAACGGCCACTCAGTAGGAGGTCGACTTGGCATGGAGATGGGGAACTAACTTCTCTAGGTAGCTTGGTAGCTTGTCGACGTCATCAACCACACAACTGTCATGATATGAGAGCCATTTAGTTCAGACTAAGTGACACACATAGATACGAGTATAGGCAACCACTACAGATACAGATAAAGACACAGATACAGAGTTACATTTACAGTTGGAACTACACAATTGGTATGAGCTACAATGTGGCCAAATGATTGTTAATGATGAGCAATGCTTGGCCCGATATGTGGCCCCAAAAAGGTGACGTCTTGACAAGTTCATTGGGCTCCGAGTCCCATTACAATTTGTAATTGGGTTGCGGCTAGTCCAAGAGAAATCGGACTTTTGACCATTTGAGTCATTTTTCAATTTTCGGACCGTTTGTCACTTGAGCCAAGTGCAAAATGATAAATATCCCAGCTCCCGAAGCCACTTGATGAATTCAAACCGCAAAACCAGCATACGATGTCTGCTATCTTTTCTCATTTGCACTCGAGGCGAAAATCGAAGTCTGAACTCAACTGAACTGGATTCGAGTGGCTGGCAAGTCAGTCCTTTACATCCTTGTTCCATGTTCCTCCCGTTGTTGTGTTTTATGGCCAGGACACTTGATGTGATATTTCCTCTCTTGATAGGCAGCCATGGCACACAAGACAACTGTGCGTTTATTGCATCCATTTAAAGTGTCCTACCTTTCTATATCTCTTCTTCTTGTTCCTTATCAATCTGAATCTGAATATCTCTCGCTGTCCCTGTCCCTGTTTCCATTGTAAGTCTTTTCTATCTGCAGTCTGTAGTCTATAACCAAACACGTACCTCTCAGCGTCTGTCAAATGTAATGGAAGTGAAACGAAGTTCAGGAAGAAAATGTTCAGCTGCAAAGTCACTGGCATTCCATTTATTGGCAAAATGGCATACTATTTTTCCCCTATCCCCGCGTTTCTTTCGCCCTTCCTCCGTTTTTGCCCCGGACACTTTTGACAACTGTCTGAGCCTCTGTAAAGTGCTGGCAATTTTCCCACTGCAAAAAGCGTTATGAAATTGTCATCAGTTTTGCAATTTACCGAAGGTATGTCAATTCCATTCCGATTGTTCGCATTTCAGCCTTGACAGACATGCTAACTTGCGTTATAATGTATGCGAATTCGAAAAAAAAAATGAAGTCTAACGAAGTTTTTTTAAAGTGTCAACGACTTATTTCAGTAATGCATATATATTTTCCAGTCTTCTATGTCTATTTTATATTTATTTTCTAATCAAATTCAACTAATAAAACTAAAACTAGAACAATTTAATAAGTATTTACCTCGATTGCCCCAATTGTTGGCTGTTGATTTTCTAATCAAACTATGTCAGAGTATTTAGATATGAACTTAGCCGAACGTTAGCTGGAATTCAAGTCTGTTATTCTTATCGATTTTTGGTTTGGATTCGGTTTTCGTATCGTTTCGTTTCATTTGGTTCGCTTCGATTTTTTTCCCCACTCTATCTCTCTCCTTCTTACTGTGCGTCTCTTTCGCTGCCTGTATATGTGTGTGTGTGTGTGTGTGAGCACTAACAAAAAAGTTTTTATCTGGCTCTGTTAGTAGTACGAGTCTGTCAAACAATGCGACGGCGTTGGAATAACATTGCCAAGTGCAGGGAAGCATAGAAGAAGAAGCTGGGGGAGATACACAGGGGAGGGGAAGTGGGGGAAATGGCAGTGACACGGGAAGGGGGGGGGGGGTTGGTTTCGGGAAAATGCAGAACGTTGGCAGCATTGACAGCGACTTGGATGGCAGTTCAAGCTGAAGTGGCCAAGTACACAGTTGTAATTTTTCGCAAATCTGCACGAGATGAGAGGATGCAGCCACGCCCACAATACGGGCTGATGGCCCTCGAGGCGGCTCTGTTGTAAAGTTTAGTTTTTGGAGTTGATTCATTTTAATGAAGGAAATTCTGTTTGCAAAAGTGTTCTGGCAAACTTCATCAGTCGAGAGCAGAGCGAGACAACATGAGAGAGAGAGAGAGAGATACACGAGAAGAGGATCAAAATAAATAAGTTCTGTTAAGATTAATTTCACAATTTAGCCGCTTCTTAATTTTTCAGGGTTTGTGTGCAAATGTTTCTAATTTAAAACGAATTTCTTACGATTTTTTTCCATCAAAATAATAAAGAAATATAAAAAAATAAATTCATAATAAGTAATTTATTAACATGTTAATAATTGTAATTGAAACTTGGAACATCCTTGATTGAGAAGTAATAAGTATTAAGGAAACCCAGCCCTAATTGTTAAGGGAACGCCTCCTGTCATAAAATATAAAATAAAAGCAAGACAAATAATTGCATTTACACCTTGAAATTATTGTGCTCAAGTCAGGGTCAGGTAGACAAAAGGTACACAATGCAATTAACACATGAGACGACAAAATAAGAGTCAGAGAATCTAGGAATTGAGCAAGAGAAGAGTCACCAATTTACAGTTTCTATTTCGAACAGTAGCAGGTAGAGAAATAATTTATGATAATTATTTTGACATGTCATTAAAGATGCTGTTGACGATGACAAGAAAAAGTCCACTGTGAATCTCTCTTTCTATAGATTACACACAACAGATATGAATCTTAAGAACCTGCACAGAACAGCCATAAAACAGGATATAAAGCATTGAAGCATTTTAGATTAACAGACCAACAAATTACAAAAGGCTATTATTGCAAAAAAGGATCAAGCCGGCGACTACCTGAAGCTGCAGTGAGAGGGAAGCAGTGAGAACAGCAGGTGTGCACAGCAAATCAGTTAAAGCCAATGCACACACACGTCTGACCGAAAATATAAGAAGGAAAAAGACAAAATAAAAACGAGTCGACGGACAACCGACGACTGATGACAGACCCCAGCTCGTATCACGACTGTCCAAATTTTGCACCTGCCGCAAATCAAAGAAGACGCACAGAGAAAGACAACAAACAAAAAAAGAGAGAGGGAGTGCGAGTGCGAGAGATAGGGAAGCGAGAGTAAAGCTGATCGAGCAGGTAAGTTAAGGTAAAGTATCTGAAGAGGTAACACGATCCCCACCGCGACATCTGTTCGCGCTGTTCAACCAACTTAGCCGGAGGGGGAATGGAGAAGGATGGACGGACAGCGGGAAGCAGAGCTTGGCCCGTTTTGTAGCCGGTTTCATTGTGACAAGGGTAACCCAAATTTTGGCATTGCTATTCATCCATATATGTATGTATGCATTGCATATACCGTTGCCATATAATTTTCGGCATTAGCTTTGCTCAAATTAATGGGCAGTTGTGGAGCCTGCAGCGTTCGCAACGGCAGCTGTTAGATTTATATTTTCGCTGCAGTTAAACTGGTTTTCTGTTCCGGCAACAGCAACACTGCGCTACATGGTTTACATTGACTGCAATTGCAACAAATTTTATAGTTGTAATTTCACTAAAATACAGTGTAAATCGATTTCTGAGATCAATTCTAGTTGCACATTGACACATAATTGACAACAATTTTTAGTAAATGAAAAAAAAATTAAGTTTTATAATATGCAATAAATGCATGATAATTTCACAAATTTATGTAAAAAGTTTAATTGTAATTACACCCCATAATTGTAAAAAATCAAGCAGTTTCAAAAACTTTTAATTCAGTTTAAATAATTTTAATTTAAATTTTAAGAAAAATTTAACTTAAGTATTTTCGTAAATGTCAAATTAAAATGTAAAATCATTTATAATTAGACGGTGTAATTGGATAAAATTGTATATAATAGGCAGGAACTCTAGTAAAAAAATATCCATACATTTGCGATTTAAGTTTAATTAAAGTATAATCAAAATTGTTTCTAGGGCTGCACGGTTTTTTTTAAATGCCTGCCAAATAAAGTTTACTTTCTATCTTATCTATAAAAATACGTAAACAACAAATACCACAATGTTTTTCAAAACATTTATGCACAGGATATCATTAATCATCAACAACATTAACGTACACAACGTAATTCAAACATTGCGTTGTTTAGTGTCATAAAAAAAGAGAAGGCATATTGCTGTCAAACATTTTAGGGAATGCAATTAATGTTTTAAGTGTTTCAATTGCCCCTGATTAATTAATTAATAAATGTTTCACTTAAAAGCCGCAATTTAAGTGAAATACACAAAATATTTGATATTAACGCAACATGTTTGCCAATTAAAAGTTTTTATAACCGCAGAGCAAACGAAATGATAAACGGTCCAAAGTTGAATGTTAGGAACGGGGCAGAAAGGATGGAGCAGTTGAAGGGGAAGCTTAATCGATTTTTGATTTCTTATTGATGACATACGAACCGGAAAATACCGCAACATCATTTTAACTGATAGGATAACATTATACTATGACTATGTTAATTATGAACGCATTGGTGTCCAACTTCTCCCACAGCTCCAATTCTGTTCGTGTCATGCGTCACAAAGTGGACAAATTATTAAATCAATAAGTCAAACGATAAATGTATGTACGACATTTGGTTGCAACGTCAATACCGTTAGCTGGCAGCCATCTTGAATTGTTAACTTATTCTGTGGGTCGCTTGAAATTGGTTTGCGTGTCGAAATGCCTTGAACTTGATGTTTGCACAGGGTTGGCAATTGTTTTGACCATTTGAGGGTTGTGCGCATTGAATAGCCCCGAGTTGGCCCAGTTAATTGACGCTTCATTACATGGACTAACATCGATAATGAGCAACTTGGCAACGTTGCCTTTAACTTAACCCAGCGACCTAAATTCACAATCACATGTAAGTAAGTCACTGTAAGGATTATTTCACATTCTGTGCGTACATCAAGCTAAAGCCGCTTAAAAGAAGCGAAAAACGAAGAAAGCGATACAACCATACACACATGCAGAGACAGCTGGTTAAATTATCAAGTAAGTTGGTTCCTCGTGTCGACTCTGCGAAATCCTGCATTTCTAATACCCTATATTTCAAATTTTGCTCATAATTTCTATTGTCATAATTTATATAGAAATTAATTGGCAATTGTACAAATTTCTAAATAGTGTGGCAGCGTCATGCTAACAAATTGACAGCACCTAATTAGCAAGTGGACAGTGCTCTCCGAGACAAAGTAAGCTTTTATGGGACATCTGTCACAATTTAAATTCAACTAAAAATATTAGCTAAAAATACATAAAAAGCTTTTGAAATTTATTAAAATATACATATTAAAAAAGGTATTTTTTAGAAAACACTTTTTACAGTGTAGCTGCAACTCATTCAACGTTATCTTCTCTCTTTTTCTCTCAAACTCCCTCCATCTCTCTTGCTCTCTCTCGCCCCAACTGTCTCTTGAGCTTATGGCAAATGTAGGCACAGTAATTAAGTTTCAATTTGCACGACTTGAGCTCGTTTTGGCGCCTCTTGAATGTTTAGGCGTCCTCAAGTAGGCAACGGCAAACATATTCCACATCCTTGCATAGGATGAGAGTTGGCTTCTGCGTCTTATATGAATATTACAGGGAAAACAAGAGACAGCATAATGAAAACTTTCCACTTTCATTCACGTTTGTAAGGCAATAAAATGAAATCCCTCAGAAAAATTATGCGCCATTTAATAAAGCTTCCACAACGACCATCGTTCTGTGTCCACAGGCTTCCCTCACGTTGAGAGGAAAACAACTTTTACGCAAATTATGCTCATCAAAATAAGCAGAAGAAACAACTGGATAGGCTGGATAGGATGCGGATGCGGATACGGATGAGGCTGAGGATGCGGATGCCATTGACTGACATGTCGCAAGTGGCATCGTTGATGAGCTTCCCCAACAACATGATGCGAAAATGCGAAATAAAAGTCTCACAAAAGTCACGCAACGCACATTTAAAGACGACTGCAAATTAGGGAATGGGAATGGGAATGGCAGTTCTCAAAAGGAGCACCGAAGAGCAGGAGGAGAATCCTTGGGGGTATGGGCACAAAGGGCGACCAATAAGCTAGCAGTGAGGCTTAACTGAAAGCAGCTGAGAACAACGAGCTGAGCTGCTTTTGCATGTGTGGCATGTGGAATGTGGCAAGTGCGGTTACTTGTCATCGGCTTGGCGCGTTGCCTTCTTCAATGGCTTAATGCTCTAGGTAGCTCCTCTCTTTCTCTCTCGCTCTCCCTCTCTCTCTCTCTCTGTTTCTCGGCCACGCCCCCTTAAGCTGTAAGCGCCAAATGAAATGAAATATATGTACAAGCAATTTACATAAAAAGCGCGCGAAAAATGCGTCAAAAAATAAAAGCTGAAATGGCAAATGACGATGGGTAAAGAGGGCTGAAAGCGAGCGGTTAACCATTTGGCAAATGCTTCACGTGCTCAAAGCTAACAGAGATTAACGAACGGCAACGACGCCTGGCAACGCTGCCACCATGTGGCAAATAAAATGTGCACATAAATGAAAAATAAATGTGTTAAAGTCAAAGTGCAGTCAGTAACAGTCGCAACATAGTCAAAGTTGCCTTTTGAAAGTAGGAAATCGAGCAAGTTTAACACACAGTGCTGGCAGTAAGAAAAGAAGTCCTCAAAATGTTAATGCAGATGCAACACTATTCTATTAACTTTTGTCATTATATTTATTAGCATTTAATTGCGTTAATAAACTGTTCAGTTTAATATATGGGCATTTCCAGAAAAAGGTCCACCTCGCCCAAAAACGTAAAATTGATCAAAAACTCACATCTTGTGAAATTTTCTTCCAAAAATGTATTCAAGTTATTTATTTAAGGAATATACGCTAAAAGAATGTTAATAGGATGAACATATAGATCCTCTATTGGAATAAATTCACTTTTTCTATATTTTTGCCAATTTTGTTAAAAATTGAATTCCAAAATGGACCGTTTGTATTCTAACGATTACACTAAGTAGGACAGAAAAATTGTAACATGAACTATTTTAATTCATAGAAATATTATGAAAGTTTAAGTTAAAACGAGTTTTACACCCGGTTTTCGATAAAAACAATAAAATTTGATGAACAAATTCTTGGAAAAAACTAGGTGGAAATCTTGTCACGTTCGCGATGTCGCGTTACAAATTACTAATAAAATTTAAAAAATAAATAAAATGATAGTAACATATCAAACTTATTTCTAAAATGGAAAGCTACATTATTTTATTATGGTTTAAGAGTATTTTCCTTCAAATTACTCGCCACATTTCGCAGTCTTTCTCATTTGACAAGATAAAGTCAAACATGACTTCCATTTTTCGTCGCGTTCGCGATGCATTGTTTTCTATAAATAATTCGAAAATGACGAGTCTTCAAAGCTTGTCTTTTATAATAAAAAAAGTGTTGATAAAATGAATTAAACTCGTGAGAAAACATTTTTGAAAATGTCAACTTTTGTCATTTGTTTTTTCATTTAAAGACGTACAAATGTCGCGTTCTCGATCCTGGAAATACCCATATACTATATAGAGAGCTTATAGCATGAAAATGCATTACAACTCAAGAAATATTAACTAAAATTGATCAAAAACTCACATCTTGTGAAATTTTCTTCCAAAAATGTATTCAAGTTATTTATTTAAGCAATATACGATAGAAGATATTCAATAGGATGAACATATAGATTCTAAATTGGAATAAATTCACTTTTTCTATATTTTTGCCAATTTTCTTAAAAATTGATTTCCAGAGTGGACCGTTTGTATTCTATCGATTACACTGAGTAAAATAGTAAGATTGTAACATAAACCATATTATTACATAGAAATATATTGAAAGTTTAATTTAAAGAAGTTTTTCGAGCTGTTTTCGATACATAATCTAAAAAAATGGAAACAGAATTAACATAAATATGTATATTGTAGAACAAAATGTCTGGTGCGACAGTGATTCAAATTAAATTTAAAAAAAGAAACTACTTAATATTTTAAGATCAAACAAAAAACATTAAAGTTAATTGCATCAAAATATTCCTTCACGTTTTGTCGAAATCAGTGTTACAAGTGTTCGCCGAAATAACTACTTCTATTTGAGTCGCGTGCGAATGTCTTGTTTTTTTTCAATTACCTTCAAAACGAACAATTTTTCAAAATCAACTTTAGCACCAATTATAATGCTAATCAAGACCTATAAGTTTCCCCTTTTGTCACAACAAAATAATTTTTGGCATATGTTTTATTTCACTGTTTTATTATACCCATATATACACATGTACTATAATTATATTTTGAGCCACAAGCAGCTTAATGCGTACTATAATTCAAAAATGGGTTCCATAACTTTTTCGAGTACAGAATGTGCTGCTTTCATCTCCCTTGGGTGTTCTAAATATCATAAATGGCAGGCGGACAACATGAATAGCCCACAATGAACATTGGAACATGTTCTCTCTATAAATTGTCTAAAAAGTATGCTATAAATTTATAATAATACATTAGTTCTATTTACTGAAATGTCAGTCAGTTGCAACTAACATGATATACTTTCAACTGCAAGTGTATGTACTAATATATGAAAACAACAACAATAACGACTACTTCAACAACAAGAAGCAGAACGAGGCCAACAACAACAATTAGAGCTGATGTCGAAACTTTTTGCAGAAGCCGCAGAAATTTAATAAGTTTTAATAGAAAAGTTGGCGTTGCTTCATTATGAAACTGCTGCTGCATTTAGCATCTGCAGACTCATTGCATATGTATCTGTATCTTTGGCTATGTAGTTGTGATTATATGTGTGTGTGTGTGTGTGTGTGTGTGTAGGGATACAACTCTTTCTCTCTTTCGCTTATTCCAGAGAAAAGCTACTCAGCACTCGAGTGCGGATGTTTAAAAGTCTGTGGCTGTTGCTTTTCCAAGTGCAGTTGAAATTATTTTACTACTCTTTTTACTTGGCATACCCTGTAAAGAGTGGAAACAGGGTAAAGTTGTGTGAATTTAATTAATGTTGGTAGCGTTTAAAGTTCATTCAAGCAAACTTAATCCATTATAGCTTTAGTTTATTTACAATTCGGTAAATTTGTCGGAAAATTCTCTCACATTTAATGGAAAAGTCAGAAAAATCTCGAAAAAAAAAATCAAGGTAGTTAGGGCAATACCATCTGCAGGGTATTTTTTAGCTTATCATGCTCCCCAAATGCATTCTTTGTTATTTTACTTTTTTGGATTATTTTTGTTTTTTTGGCCAACATCGCATTTCATGCAAATGAAGTTAACTTGTTGTGCGACTTTGTGTGTGCGTGTGTATAAGTACATATGCAAATGAGCCTGCTTACGTATATGTATGTATTTTTGTATGCATACATGTATGTACTGATGTGTGTGTTGGGCCATGTAAATGTTTAAACTTTACCAACTGCGTATACCGAAAATTTTCCGCTTTTCTCTGTTTCGCTGACACCTGATTTATGGCTAATAAATAAAATTTTAATTTCCCAACAATTAACATGCCAATTTCTCGTGTGTGCCGGCTTTAAGCCTTAAAATTGCTCGCTTTCGTGCATTCGCACACAGACATGCACATGCACAGATAATGGAATCAAGCAAATGCGATTAGCATTTTATACCATTTAAGCCTCAGACATAAAAGCAACACAAACAATGGGACACAATGCCAGCAACATGAGCAAGGCCTAAGCCCGCACACGCCGCCCAACAGACACCCCCCTTGCCACTGCTCCTTCCCTGCCTCACCATAGAGTCCGGATGGGGCAACAACAGTTATAGAAGGGATACAAAAAAAATATAGAGCGTTAGGCGGCAAAAATCTGCAAACAAGTGTGCAACAAAGCGCACAATTGTAATTTAACTGCAGTCAGAGTCTAGTTGGTAACAACAACAACAACAACAAAACCAAGAACATAGTGTGTCACAACAACAACAACAAAAACAACAACTGCAACAGCAACAGCAACAGCAACTACAACAATAAGTGCCACAACAAAATGTGCGCGCCTCAAGTGTTGTAAGCGGCTTTTGTTGCCAATTGTTTGGCAAATGCACAAGACCGTTGTAAAGCGAGGGAAAAGTGCAGGAGGGGGCAGCAAAATTGGTAGGCAAATGAAATGTACAGTGCATACACATACACATACACATACACTCTACACACACACACACACACACTTACACACACTCATGCATAATCCACTTTGCGCGAAGCAACAGACACAGAAGCTGCATCAAAATCGGAAGTTACACATACGCCCCGTTGTGACGCCACATTGTATTTGCCTCTATATCTCTATCTCTGTATACCCTGCAAAAAAAGGACCTGTTTGCAAACAAATATGCAATAATTATAAATGGAAACTATTTGTTATTTTACCAAATGCATTTTCAGTTAAAAGACAATTTTAAAAATAATTAAAATACTTATATGTATGGGTAAATGGTTCTTTGTTGCCACAAACGAACTATGTTATTGAATGAACGGCATGTTTATGAAACTTCAATAAGAATAGGCATAGAAAAGGATAAGAACACTGTTAATGTAATGTGAGTAATATGACAAGAGAAACTCGAAAATATTGAATATTGAAGAGGAATGAATAGAAGAGAATCGAAATAATAAATGAAATAAAAAATGATAAACCTACTATTAATTTCAAAAATTCCATAAGATTCTACTTGAAATTACATTAATTAAAGGGAATGCTCAAATATAATAAATGCTTACTATTCCTAAAAAGAAAGTAATGTTTAATGCTCCGGGAAACAATAAAAAATATTTGTATTATTTTAAAAATCACATAATATCAAAATCATATAATAATTTGTCATCTGATGCTCCAGTCAAATACAAATAAAAATTCTTTAAAGGGTATCTCTTTAGTCCAGAATTGTCATTTATGGCTTATTTAAACTTCCTCTTTTGGTTTTTGCGCGACGATTTGGTTGACAAATGTCACAGCGACGGCGTCCAACTATACCCACCTCCCCCTCCCCCTCCCGCACACACTCCCCCTTGCCTTCTGCCTGTTAGCTGGCAACAAATGTAAAACAGCATAAAACACTCGTCGCTCCATCGCAGAAGAGCATCCTCACCCGTTGACGACCCCCCTTTGGCGAGCACAACATGAGTTGTTGTTCGTGAAAAACGTGACACTTAATTGTCTATCTTTCTCTCTCTATCTATTTATCTATCTGTCTCACTGCATAGTTGTTTTTATCTATAGGATCGTCTGGCGACTGTTTCTGTTGTCAATTGTTGCACATTTCCCTGGCGCTCAAACTCTAAAAATCTCTGGGCCAATGCCCGTTGTTGTATGTGGCTAAAAGTGGAGCGGGAATTAGAGAAGGGAGCCCAACCATTCAGTTAGTCAGTCAGTCAGTCCTGCCATTCAGGCAATAATAATAAGTAACAATAATGCGTTTCACAACGGAAACAATGAGAAAAGGAAAAGCTTTCTCTGCAGGTGAAAATAGATAGAAATATCAAGGGAGAAACAGAGTGATATGGAAAGACAGATAGAAAAAGGAAACTATTATTGTGGTAAATAGTTTACCAAAAGATAGCAAAAACATAAATGTAGTCTAAAAGTACTAAGAGCTTATGGAAGGACAATAAGGATAAGCATATGCAGGGATTGGCTTGCAGTAAACGCGAATAACACAGGTGAAACTCGAAAAGGGCAAACAACAGTGCAAATTTAAGTTCCTAAATAGGGTAAGATAAGATAATGAATAAAAGTGAATAGAAATTTCTAAAAAAAAAAAACATAGCTAACCAAAAGTGAAGGAAAACAACATTAGAAATCGATATCTAATCACCAGATTCAGAAATATTTTGAGCAAAGAGCGTAGTTACATTAAATTATTTAAAGATTTCTTTGGTAAGCTATATATGTAAGCTAAGTAAAAATCTGGAGATCAAGTAGCAAAACTAAGGAAACCTCTTACATTGACAAAGTATAAATGAAACCCTTTTCCGATACTACAATTCGAAAGCAATTAAAATTATCTTAAGCCATTAATTGGGCATCATTGGGAGAGGATTTACTGTAAAAGACTATTAATTAAAGCATTACACAGTAATTTACTGTACATATATTGTGAAAACTGTGTCCTTTGGGCGACATTTAGTTTTAACTTAATCAGCAATAAATGCTGGGCTTAAATTGAAAGTGTCCTTTTTGTATGTGACGTCTAATCACATTTTAATAGTCCTACAAAAGGACAATAGGCCGTAGATCAAATGACACCAACAACTAAATACCCACATTAATGGATGGCTCAAGAAACTTTTTCCGCAACGTCGCACGGCCCAAAGACATAAAACACAAGAAGTTGCCCCCAAAAGTTGCACAATATAATGGCGAAACACCGAAACGGGGGTTGCCAATCAAAGGGGAGCAGGGGGAAAGGACTCCAAGGAGCTCAGCTGGCGCTGGGGGCATCAACACAGAGTGAATTGTTCAGAAATTCTAAGAAACAAAATAAAACATAAAATAAAATGCCGAAAATTAACGACAAATTGCGCATCATTAAAAACGAAATGCGGACGGGGGAGTGAGTACAAGAAATTGAGAAGAGGCGCAAAACAAATGAGATAGAGAGAAAAGACCAAAGCCAATAATGAAGACAAGGCAAAGCGCCAACTGACAAGAGAAGTCGCAACAAGGGAGCAACCAGGTGCAGTCATTTATTTGATTACAAACCAAAAAAACGCGACAATGGAACCACCGAATCACCCACACAAACAAACAAGCAACAATGGAGCATCCTTGAGGCGAACCGTAAATGAGAGACAAAATATTTGCGATAAATTTTGTAAAGGGAAAAAAAAGAAAAATAAACGCGAGTTGATTTAATAATGTCGACAAAATATCGAAAGGTTCGGCAAAAAACGCATGTCTTAATGGTCTGACAAAGATACTTACACACACCAACACACTCACCATCACACCCACACACACACACACACACACACACACAAAATGCCACACGAAATGTTGGCTTGCCACAACCCACAACACAAAGTCGATGCCGACTACCCAAAAACTCGACATTTCAAATGTCTCACTTTACGGCACGATGCTGCCAACTCGTGTTGCTGTCGTAGGTGCTCTCGGGTAGCTCCCTCTTCCTCTTCCTCCTGCCCTCACCTTACCCCTCCCTCCTGCCCGCGCCCCGTAGACAAAGTGTCAAGCCGTCAAGTTGCACGTGAGCTTCACTTTGAGTACACTCTCTTTTTATACTCTTCCTCTCTTCGGCACGCTCCTTCTCATTAATGTAATTTCTCGTGTTTCTCGTTAAACTTTAATATGAACATGTTTTTTACTCATTTGATATCGGTTCTTGTTGTCGTTTTGCTTCCTCTTCACATAATTATGCATATTTTTAATTGGCATCTTACATTTTACCATAAAAACAAGAAAATGAGAATTAAATGGCTGGTAAATGGCCTTTTTATTGATTTTAATTTATACTACGTACACTTCAAACACTGATAAAACAAAATTTTTATTCACAAAAATATATTCATCTTAAATTTATAATAAAAAACAGCCTATATTTTTATAATAAGATGCAATTAATATTTGTTTGTTTTCAATTTGGAAATGCTTTTTTTAATCAGGGTAGTTTTCACTATGTAACAAACTATGGTTTCAAGTCGGATGATTGGGAGCTTCTCGAAATTTTATAAGAATTTCTTAGTTTATTAATATATAGTTTCTATTTAACTACTCTCTCTCTCTCTCTCACTCTCTCTCTTTTTCCTTTTTTTGCATTCATAATTCATCATTTCACAAATCATCTTCTTTGACGTAGTCGCAACATCTGTTAATTTCCATTTGCTGAACATTTTAATCAGGCAAATTTTCCACTAGGCTCGCAACAATCTTTCCAGTCTTTTCAGCCCCTACTTACTTCCACTTTTCTTTCTCTCTCTTCCGGGTTTTTTTTTATTCTTTGTGGAACTGTGGCTTGCTTTTAATCAAAACAAAATGCAAAGGATGCCCAAAAAAAAAATATAAAAAAAAACAGTAAGGAAGAAAAGGGAGCAGAAAAACAAATGAAAAACCAAAACCAAAGCACACAGAAAAAGTGGCAGCCACTAACGGTACAACAGCCTCTAGCTTATTTCTTCTTTCAGGTCCCCTTGTCCACATTATTCCCTAGCATTCTCATTCCCTTAGTGCTTTTTGCTCTAAAATGTGTTTGCTTTGTTGCTGTTGTTGTTGTTGTTATCCATTATTTAAAGCATAATGTCACAATAAACGTGAAAGGTGCAAAATGTTGCCCAAAGGCAGTTGCAACAAAAGCAACAACAGCAACAACGACAATGACAACAACTATCAAAACAATAACAACAACAAGTCAACTTAATAACACTCTTGCAGTTGACGCCACTCGAGGCAGTCACCCAACACTTCCCTCGTCCCTTTCTTTCCCACCGTCTCTCTCACCCTCCCTCTTTCGGTTTGCCTCTGCATAAATTTTGTCGCATGCAGTTGACAGTACCATCCCATTTTCCCTCCCTTTCCCCCACAACATCTCTGCTGTCCACGTGCCAGAAAGAACAACGTCAATGCCCGTTGGCAACTTGGACGCAACTCGCATTGTTTGTTGTCGTTTTTGGTCGCTGTAATTGTTGTTGCCATTTCAATGTTCAACGTTTCTTGGTTGGCGTGCCACGCCCACCTGAAGCCTGTTTGGAACCTCCTTTCAATTGCTTCCAAGAAGCCAAATTTAGTTGTAATGATTTTATTTGTTTCTTTCCGTTCTTAGCTAATTATAGAGAAAGCCACTTCGGATGGTCTGCAAAATATACACTGAGCAAAATTATGTATTAACAACAGATATTTTCAAAAAAATCACAGGTTTAAAATGCAGTCGAACTTCCCTAAAAGAGATGGAGATATTGAAGATATTCGACTTATAGAGTTATTTTTCTTAAGTTTATTAATGTTACTGCCACTCATTTAGCTCGAGATAGAGCTCTCTTCGAGTTATGGAAGTTCAACTGTAATTATGAATAAAACTTATTTGCAAATAACATAAATATACAATTTATTCAAGGAAATAAATTTAAATTTAATAATTTATCATATTTCAATATATGATAATCAAAACGAGCTTTTATTTACTGAGAAATTATCTCTTTTCTTATGTTTATCTACATCTTCATCTTCAGAGGCATTACTTTTATATTAAACTAAGTAACTTGTTTTTTTCCGTGTAACTTTGACCTCAGCTATCCTTGGAGAAATTTTAAGGTTAACTGAATTAAATGGCAGAGTCAATTGCCAATGGATATGAAATCAAATGTTTGTCACGTGTGTGCGGCACACACAAAAAAAAACACTTAAGGCACTGACCGACAACATCCGCTGCTAAATTTGAACTCACTTAAATTGGAATAAGCAGAGGGAAGAGCGTAGATTCCAGAGTAGAGTCGATAGATCTCTGTCTCTGTCTATGGATAGATCTAAGCGCACATGTGTCGTTTGTCTGTTTTTGGGAAAATGTCAAAGGCACTTGGCGCCGATCGTTGGCTCAGCGTCTCCTACTCCCTGCACAAACAACACAAAAATAACCGTAAAGAACTGGGCACTGCACTTGTCGCTTCCAATCTTCATCTCTCTCTATCCCTCTGTCTCTCTTTCGCTCTCTTGCTAATCTCTAATTATAGACAAGCTATTTGGTATCTGCGCCTCTGAGGCGGAAGTTTGTTTAGGATACACGAGTATTTGCCATTGCGCGCTGCATATTTGGATGTTGCACACAAAGACAGCTGCACACAACACATCAGTGTCGCCTCCCGACTCCCTCCTTTCTCGTTCCTCCTCACATCGTTTGCTGTCTCGTCTAGACACGAGCCCGCCCAATTCTGCACATTATTCTCCACTCGGCGAACTATTCAAATGAATCGCACAAGCTGCAATTGATGCTGCATTAATAGACTCTGAACTTACCAGTTGTCGTTATGTGCAACTCATATAGTCCAATTAATTTTTCCAGACAATTTTTGCAGTTCTGTCAACACTTTTTGAGCTGCTTTTGCTCAGATTCAGTCAAAGATGATATGATACCAAGGCTGTAAAAAAAACGAGGGATTGGTTAATAAGGTTGATTAACGACTAAGATAGTGTTGTGATTAGGATATTGACTAACGGAATTTCACCTTTTACACAAAATATGGAATAAATCGATACTTTTTATTATACTATAGTTCCAGAAAGCATACATTTTGTTAGCTACACTAAAAACAATTATGAATTTTCATCTTTATCTTCAAAAGAAACAAAGAAGTTTGGAGAAATATGCAAAGAAAATATGTTGTTTTGTCTTTCTTACACAAACAAAACTTTTAGTGTTTTTAAAACACACAGATTTGTTAATTTTATTCTTTTTTGAGATTTTTTGATTGTGTTCCTATTAGAGATGGGCACGGGCCGGGCCGGGCTTCGTGTCCCGCGGGCCTCTTCAAAAAATCACCGGGCTTCGTGCATGAAAATCGAAAACGGGCTTTTTTCGTGCGGGTCCGGGCCTAAGCAAAAAGCCCGAAGCCCGGTAGGCCCGAAAAGTAAATTTTTCATATCGATTAATAAAAATATTTATTTATTATTAAAATATTTATTTATTTTTTAAAATAAGTAACTGCTAATATCATTTACGCATCTCTATTATCGATATGATTCTTATCGACATTAAAAAATTATGAATAAAAAAAATTAATTTAAAAAAAAATTGTATATAGTTGTTTCGGGCCGGGCTCGGGCCGGGCCGGGCTTCTTGAAATTTGACCGGGCTCGGGTCGGGCCGGGCCTCTTGAAAATTTGACCGGGCCGGGCCTGGACCGGGCCAGAAAGATTTATTTCGGGCCCGGGCCGGGCCGGGCCTTAAGAAGGAGGCCCGTGCCCATCTCTAGTTCCTATTATATAAGTTGACCTTATCATCTTTTGAGTTATAATGAAATAAACATCATAAGATACTTAAAAGTTTTTAAATTTTTTTTATTAATTATTATTTTTATAATGAAGCAATCACAATTCCTTCCAGTTTACAGAGTATAGTGTATTTAAATTCCCTGCGTATTTATTTCGGTTGACATTCAATTTGGCTATAAAACACACAACGCATACAATTACAATTGGAGGAGTCCTTTGTCGTGTCTAGACCGGCGACGGTCGAGGTAACTTTTCTATGCCGCATGTGGAATGTGAAAACAAAACGATGCACAGCACAGAACTTTACCCACGCAATAAAAAGCCGCACAGAAATCAAAAATCAACGGCGTAAAGTTGCACGCCAACCCCACAAGGACACCAAGCAATCACCCCACCACCCAACCACCCCGTCAGTCCGAGTCACAGGCATTTGGGGTGGCTCCGAGTCTCTGAATAGCATTTGGGCTATTTGCCATCGCTGCGCCTGAGCAAGCGCAAGCGGCAAGTGGGAATTGGGGGAGGTGGGAGGTGGTACGTGGAAGGCGCGTCTACGGGTTTGTGTCTCGTCTGGCGACGCAGACGTTGCAGACAGTTTCCTAATGGGATAAACTATGTACATACATACAAAATATATGTATATGTATGTGTGTGTACTCACTCGAAACATGGCGCGTATATCCCGTTACACGATACACACACAAACAGCAAAGGATGACAAAATTTACCTTGTGCCAAAATTATTGAAAATCAAATAAAAAAAGAAAATTGCTTATTTTAGAAGCAAATATCGCAAAAAGTAAATCTACACACACACTTTAAATTGCCATTTTTATAGTTAGTCTAACAGAATTTCGAAACAGAGACACGCAAAGCGACGGCGCCAACCTGAGCTGTGTGGGTGTTGGGGTTAAAGGGGTGAAGGGGGTTAGTGGTGAGATTGTTGTTGTTTCAGACGACTGCTTTGTTTTGCCGGCGAATATGCAGAAATGACAGAATACCAAAAACAAATTGCGTATTTATGGTACATTCACTTACCGGCAAATTTGCCGCATACAACAAACACAGCAACAAATATGTGTGTGTTTGTATAGCCAGACGGTGACCGTTATCCGACGCGTTACACTCACGATCCACCTGCCGCTTAAGCAGTTTGTCTATTTTGTTAATCTAGCCCTGCACTTGGCACTTATACATTTTGAAGCATTTGTTTTGGTGTATCATTTGGGGAAATTCAGTAAGTAATACACATACACACACAAATACACAGTTGAAACACCTCAAACACACACGCACAAAACACAGAAATAATATACGATTTGCCGCGAAACGTCCGAACGAGTCAACATTGAACCAACATTTGAAGTTTTTGAAACGGTCCTAACTTTTAACATGGTACATGTCTGCTATCGGTTAACAGCTATGAATTGCTCAAATGTGCTGCTCACCAGTGTTGCAAATTTGTCTTTTTTGCGGACAAATCTGTCCGTTTCGGAACTGCGATTTCTGGAAAAATTTTAAAGAGTCCCCCATCCGGGAAAAATGCATTTATTATTTTATTTTATCCTTTTATTCATGCATTTTTAATTGTTTATTCGCTTATATATTTTATTAATTACAACAATGTGGCATCGATTTTATATTGTTTTTCCGATATTGATAAGCCTTTCTCGAAGACATGCAGCTAGTGCTGCAAATTTGTCTTTTTTGTGGTCTCCTTTGCCCTTTTGACTTTATTTTAATTTACTTTATTTAATTTAATTTACTTTCTCCTTTATTCATCCTTTTTTCATTGTTCTAAGTCGCTCATAATAAAGAGCTAATACTTTCAATATTGAAGTTATTTTTAAAGCTACCATATTACTTTATTTATTAATATTATATGAATTAATAAAAAATAACACTGATTGTCCAGAGTTTTTGTCCATTTAAAAAATCTGTCCGTTTTCTGTCTTTTTTTGGTTTAACCATCCTTTTTTTATGTGGAGGCGTAGGCAACACTGCTGCTCACTTACTGTCACGCTCAGCTGAACTGTTAACCTCATGTTCGCATTGAAACAGCTGTTACATACATATATCGTTAATAGTTCGATAACATATCGCAGAAAAATTTAGAATTATTTTGACAACAACAAAAGCAAAGTTATCGATAGAAAATTGGTCCCTTGTCATTTCTCTAGTAAAATTAGTTATTTTAAAAAAAATAATGAAAAACTTGTGCTTACAAATTCAAATAACGAAAAAAATTGTAAATTTTCTAAAATAAAGAAGTTATTTTTTAAATAAGTTTGATGCACGTTATCTTCTACTTAGTGAGGAAATTAAAGAATTAGTGAGAAATTCCAAAAAAAATCTTCATTTTCAAATTTCTATCATGAAATTTAAGCTAGTTCCATTATAAACTCACGGTTTTTTAACTTTGAGTTTACAATGAATTTAAGTTATCCGTGGAGCCTGAAGGCTGCCACTTTTTTTTGACAATCTTAGCCAGGGCTGCCACAGTGTTTTTTTTACCGTCAAGTAACACCTGAGGCAAAAGCAAAGCGAACGAAATATTTGGGATGCGCTGATTTCACATAAATTGAATTAATTTATTCAATATTAACAAACTTGGACTCGGCAGAACACTCTCACATTCACTTCCTAGTGAACAAATGTAGGATTTGTCCGCACACATGTATGTATCTAAAATTATAACTTTCTGCTGACGTTATCGCTTGATTTTCAGATAAACAATCCGAATTTCTCATCAAATTCAATGTTTCACAAGAAGTGTGAGGATCTGCCTGAAATTTGAATAATTTTATTTGACGTAATGGTAGAGGTGGTGCAAGTGCGGAAACGCAACGCTTGCGTCATTGTGCTGGGCGACATCGGACGCAGTCCACGTATGCAATACCATGCCCAGAGTCTGCTGGAGGACAATTACAATGTGGACATCATTGGGTATATGGAGACACGCCCCCTGGATGCCCTGATGCATCCCAAGTGCAAAATACACGAGCTGCCCGCAGTGCCTGTCACAAATCTGACGCCCAAGTTGAGACTACTCTTCAAGGCGATTTGGCAAACATTAAGTCTGCTAATTGCACTTATCTCCATACGTCGTCCCAATTTTCTGCTCGTTCAGAATCCCCCTGGCATACCGACTCTAGTCGTCTGCTATTTATACTGCGCCCTCACGCGCACCAAACTGGCCATCGACTGGCACAACTACTCGTACACGGTCCTGGCCCTGGGCATGGCCGGCGGCGAGCAGAGCCGCCTCAGTCGCCTGACCAAACGCCTGGAGCGCTACTTTGGCGCCAAGGCCCACACTCATTTCTGTGTGACAAAGGCCATGAAAGAGGACTTGGAGAGCAATTGGAACATTGGGTGAGTTGTGGGAAGAGAATGTTCTGATGCTAAATACTCGACAAAGTTTGATCTAAGCAGGCCATCCACAGTCGAATTTGTTTGACGAACGTGTTCGCTTCGACGAAATTTTCGTCGTTGGTGGTAGCATGAAGCAATAAGTATACTTACTGCTTATACTATATACTTATTGCTTCATGGGTGGCAGTATTCGTGTCCAAACTTCGTGTTGTACGTTTTGTTCTAGAAAAATAGAACTGATTCTATAATATTCTATGAACAATTCGACAATGGATGGCAATGTTGGCACATACATCATCTGTCAAAAGTTTTCGTAGCGTAAGCAAGTGGTAAAATGTCAAAGCAATTTTTGTTGGTGTTTATTTATTGCCTGCGGCATGCAAAAAGAGAGGCATCTAAGAACAAAAATAGGAGAAACATTGCTTTTTTTCTCTAAATAAATATGTAAAGCCATCAAGGCAATGTATTGTTATCCGATTACATGTTCATTCTCTGAAAATTTTCTATAAATGATGTTTGCAAGCAATGTTTGAAATAGTTAGTTGGCAAATGTAATTCTTGTTCGACGAACAGTTCGTCAAACAAATTCGACTGTGGAAGACCTGCTTTAAGCAGCACAGAGGATCAGTGGTGACAGATTGGCTTTTTTCCCGTCAAACCAGGTTGTTTTTCAAAGGCCATATGTTAGAAAAATTTCAAATGTCAAAATAATGACAGCACTTACAAAATTTTGGATTGAAATCAATTCCTATAAGGATTCTTTATATAAATTAGTTGGTTCAATAGTTTGCTACTTAAAATAAAAGTAATATATATTTTATTATGAATTATAAATTGTGCTGTTACATATGTAAGCCTCCCAATAAACTCATACGGATGATAAGAGCGAGACTATTATATGATAATAAAAATCAGGAGAATGAGGACAACATTGATGAAATTATTCACATCTGCTCAAATTATTCAGTTTCTTTCTGAGCAACTGACTTTGTGCGCTCACTCTTCCACGAATGAATGAATTTAAAAACTAGCTTTTTTATGGCCTTTTTCCACCTCGCGTCAAAAACAGCTTTTTTTAAAACAAATGGCAACACTGCAGAGAATTTGAAAAGGTTCATACAATTAAAAATCAAAAATCATCCAGAGACTTTCTCTATTACCAGTTTGATTTTTTAAGCTCATCCCTTTTCTTTTTTGTAATTCCTGGTTTCCTTACAGTCCAGTTACTGTGCTGCACGATCGAGCCCCAGCGCAATTCCATCCCATTGAACTGGCCCAGAAGCATGAACTCTTTATGAAGCTGTCCAAGGATTATGCGCAATTCATGCCGCAATGCTATGCGGATCTTAAACAATCCGGCGTACTGGAGTCAACTGCGCTTACACAAAAGTTGGCCAACGGAACGGTATTCTACAAGCCACAGCGACAAGCTGTACTCGTGTCGAGTACGAGCTGGACCTCGGATGAGGATTTTGGCATACTGTTGCAGGCGCTCGAGTCCTACGAAAGTGTTGCTGTGGAACAACCGCACGTGTATCCCACGTTGCTGTGCATCATCACAGGCAAGGGACCACAAAAGGCGCACTATGAAGCGCTAATATCAAAATGCCAGTGGAAAAAGGTGTCAATTGTGACACCTTGGCTGGAGGCGGAGGATTATCCCAGCGTATTGGCTAGCGCCGATCTTGGCGTTTGCCTACACTGGAGCACCAGTGGCTTAGATCTGCCCATGAAGGTAGTGGATATGTTTGGCAGCGGTCTGCCCGTCTGTGCATACAACTTTAAATGGTAAGAAAGAGGTTGATTTGATCTAGCGATTAGGAATCAATATCTCTCTCTCTCTCTCACATTCATTCTCTCTGTCGACAGCCTAGACGAGCTCGTGAAACATGGAGAGAACGGCTTTGTCTTTAGCGATCATAAGGAGCTGGCCGAGCAGCTACGCATCTGGTTTGAGAACTTCCCCAATAATCCAAGCATTATAGAAACACGAGCACGCTTCGGCCGCAGTCTGCAAGTATTTCAAGAGCTGCGTTGGCGTGAAAATTGGAAACAATGTGCAGCTCCAGTCTTGGAAGCATTTCTTTAGGCATTTATCGAAAATTGTAGACTGCATTTTATTGTTGCATAGAATGGGTGAACACTTCAAGAAGGCACTTAAAAACTATGCCGATTACATTTGCTTATCCAAATTTGTGCCGCTTAATAGTTTAATAATAAATGTTTGTTTTATAATATTCAGTTACGTTGATATATCGTTTGCATATTGCTTGTCTGTTACTTGAAATCTCACTCAATGTTGCGGTTTACAGTGCCCGTTTGCAAACTGGACACGCACTGTACCGGCTTGTCCTGTATTCAGCAAGACAGGCTGTGTGCAGAGCGTGCTCGCACTTGAGATATTCCATATTGTCATCCTCAGTCTCGTCATCATCGTCGTTATCTGGCCGTCTACGCGTTTGATTCCGGTGCGGGGGCTGCGGGCGGGAGGGCATAGAAAAATAAACCGCTGCGGCTGCAGCAATAACTACACAGCCAAATCCCATAACAAGTTGTAGGTAAACCATTTTGACAGTCTTTGCACTCTCACGCTTGTTGTCAAATATAATGTATTGTACAATCACTTTTTGGCATAAAAAATCAGGATATGTGTGTTTTTACTTTGCAGATCTTTGTCGAAAATCCCCATTAAATGAATTCCGTGTTTTAGTTTGCCATTCACAGTAAGTGTTGCCATATTGTTTTAAACAGTGTTGCATCCGTTGTCCATTAATCTCAATTAGAGGTGAGAACTATCGATGGTCGATTTGTGTGAAATTTATGTCAAATTCAAGCGAAGGCGATTTCTGTGGTACCACTGTATATAAAATTGAAACTAAAATTTTAAATTTGTATCAATTTAGGTATTATAAAACTAAAAATAAATTCAAATAGCTATCAACAATAATTTCGGCTATCTAATCTATCGGATTCGACTGAAGTGGCGGGTACACATAAATATTATACATTTAGATTTTTATTAGGTTCAGTTCCGTTACGATCTTCTTTAGCATTTTGACTAAGTAAAGAACATATTCATGTCATAAAAATATATAATTATGAAACACAAAATTTAAATGTTTCCGAAGCTGCAGATGCCCTTATGTGACGCATTGAGCATTATAAAAAACTATCGATCACTATCGATAGAGCAGGCCTGCCATCGATGGCGGCTCGATATCGCTTGACCACTGATAGATCCATCTATAGATCTCCACCTCTAATTTGATTTTTATTTTGTATTTGAATGCCACAAAAATTGGTATTTTACACAGCCAACGATTCGGTCACACTTGAACGTTTTTAATTCAATGTTTTTTAGTGTTGGGTAAATATTGCTCATTTAGGTGAACATGTTCACTTGTTCTTTTTTTTTTTAGGTGAGTCAACTCACTCAGATTGCTCACTTGTTCAGTTGCTCACTCATATTGCTCATTAGCTCAGTTATTCACTGAGCTATTCACTATGCCCTCACCCAACTAAACAAAAATATCATACGTTACATTTTAATGTAAATCTGATGGCTGCTCATGTTGCTTTGTGATCTGCAGCTCAACAAACATTTACAATACTTGCATGCCCTATTGTGATCCTCCATGGGTTCGCAGCAGATGGCGCAGTTTTCTCCCGGCAGATTGATGCGTATTTTTGTTATGGGGCTGCAGTGGGCTGCGCTGGCTGGCTCATCGGTTCTCAGGTGTAGCCAAGCTTCAAGAGCTGCGTTGGCGTGAAAATTGGAAACAATGTGCAGCTCCAGTCTTGGAAGCATTTCTTTAGGCATTTATCGAAAATTGTAGACTGCATTTTATTGTTGCATAGAATGGGTGAACACTTCAAGAAGGCACTTAAAAACTATGCCAATTACATTTGCTTATCCAAATTTGTGCCGCTTAATAGTTTAATAATAAATGTTTGTTTTATAATATTCAGTTACGTTGATATATCGTTTGCATATTGCTTGTCTGTTACTTGAAATCTCACTCAATGTTGCGGTTTACAGTGCCCGTTTGCAAACTGGACACGCACTGTACCGGCTTGTCCTGTATTCAGCAAGACAGGCTGTGTGCAGAGCGTGCTCGCACTTGAGATATTCCATATTGTCATCCTCAGTCTCGTCATCATCGTCGTTATCTGGCCGTCTACGCGTTTGATTCCGGTGCGGGGGCTGCGGGCGGGAGGGCATAGAAAAATAAACCGCTGCGGCTGCAGCAATAACTACACAGCCAAATCCCATAACAAGTTGTAGGTAAACCATTTTGACAGTCTTTGCACTCTCACGCTTGTTGTCAAATATAATGTATTGTACAATCACTTTTTGGCATAAAAAATCAGGATATGTGTGTTTTTACTTTGCAGATCTTTGTCGAAAATCCCCATTAAATGAATTCCGTGTTTTAGTTTGCCATTCACAGTAAGTGTTGCCATATTGTTTTAAACAGTGTTGCATCCGTTGTCCATTAATCTCAATTAGAGGTGAGAACTATCGATGGTCGATTTGTGTGAAATTTATGTCAAATTCAAGCGAAGGCGATTTCTGTGGTACCACTGTATATAAAATTGAAACTAAAATTTTAAATTTGTATCAATTTAGGTATTATAAAACTAAAAATAAATTCAAATAGCTATCAACAATAATTTCGGCTATCTACATGCTATCGGATTCGACTGAAGTGGCGGGTACACATAAATATTGATATATTTAGATTTTTATTAGGTTCAGTTCCGTTACGATCTTCTTTAGCATTTTGACTAAAGTAAAGAACATATTCATGTCATAAAAATATATAATTATGAAACACAAAATTTAAATGTTTCCGAAGCTGCAGATGCCCTTATGTGACGCATTGAGCATTATAAAAAACTATCGATCACTATCGATAGAGCAGGCCTACCATCGATGGCGGGTCAATATCGCTTGACCACTGATAGATCCATCTATAGATCTCCACTTCTAATTTGATTTTTATTTTGTATTTGATGCCACAAAAATTGGTATTTTACACAGCCAACGATTCGGTCACACTTGAACGTTTTTAATTCAATGTTTTTTAGTGTTGGGTAAATATTGCTCGTTTAGGTGAACATGTTCACTTTGTTCTTTTTTTTAGGTGAGTCAACTCACTCAGATTGCTCACTTGCTCACTCATATTGCTCATTAGCTCAGTTATTCACTGAGCTATTCACTAAACCCCTCACCCAACTAAACAAAAATAGCATACGTTACATTTTAATGTAAATCTGATGGCTGCTCATGTTGCTTTGTGATCTGCAGCTCAACAAACATTTACAATACTTGCATGCCCTATTGTGATCCTCCATGGGTTCGCAGCAGATGGCGCAGTTTTCTCCCGGCAGATTGATGCGTATTTTTGTTATGGGGCTGCAGTGGGCTGCGCTGGCTGGCTCATCGGTTCTCAGGTGTAGCCAAGCTTCAAGAGCTGCGTTGGCGTGAAAATTGGAAACAATGTGCAGCTCTAATCTTGGAAGCATTGCTTTAGGCATTTATCGAAAATTGTAGGCTGCATTTTATTGTTGCATAGAATGGGTGAACACTACAAGAAGGCACTTAAAAACTATGCCGATTACATTTGCTTATCCAAATTTGTGCCGCTTAATAGTTTAATAATAAATGTTTGTTTTATAATATTCAGTTACGTTGATATATCGTTTGCATATTGCTTGTCTGTTACTTGAAATCTCACTCAATGTTGCGGTTTACAGTGCCCGTTTGCAAACTGGACACGCACTGTACCGGCTTGTCCTGTATTCAGCAAGACAGGCTGTGTGCAGAGCGTGCTCGCACTTGAGATATTCCATATTGTCATCCTCCATGGGGTGGCAGCAGATGGCGCAGTCTTCGCCCGGCAGATCGATGCGTATCACCAGCTGATTGCAGTACGGACACTGACGGCGCCACAAGCGATACTGTCCGTAGCATGGCAATTCGTGCAGTGCATGACCACAGTGCATAATTCGCATCGTCTCTTTGGTCATATTTTCGTGGCAAATGATGCACTTGTCGCCGGGCCGACTTAAATACATATAAACAAAATGGATATACTTTTTTTTATAATAATAACAATGTCTCACCTTTCACGAAAACGATTTTTATTTTGTTTATCTCCCTTAAATCCATAAAAATCATTGTCAGTCTCGTCATCATCGTCGTTATCTGGCCGTCTACGCGTTTGATTCCGGTGCGGAGGCTGCGGGCGGGAGGGCATGGAAAAATAAACCGCTGCGGCTGCAGCAATAACTACGCAGCCAATTCCCATAACAAGTTGTAGGTAAACCATTTTGACAGTCTTTGCACTCGCACGCTTGTTATCAAATATAATGTATTGTGCAATCACTTTTTGGCTTAAAAAATCAGGATATGTGCGTGTTCACTTTGCAGATCTTTGTTGAAAATCCCCAATAAATGAATTCCGTGTTTAGTTTGCCATTCACAATAAGTGTTGCCACATTCCGTTGTCCATTTATCAGAATTAGAGGTGGAGAACTATCGATGGTCGATTTGTATGGCATATATGTCATATTCAAGAGAAAGCTATTTCTGTGGCACCCCTAAAATGTTCAATTTGTATTAATTTAGGTATTATAAAACTAAAAATAAATTAAATTCGCTATCAACAATTATTTTTCGCTATTAGCTATTACAATAGCCAAAGTTCGGCTGTCTACATGCTATCGGACTCGACTGAAGTGGCGGGTACATATAAATATTGATACATTAAGATTTTTATTAGGTTCAGTTCCGTTACGATCTTCTTTACCTTTTCGACTACAGTAAGGAACATATCCATGCCATAAATATATATAATTATGAAACACAAAATTTACATGTTTCCGAAACTGCAGATGCCCTTATGTGACGCATTGAGCATTATAAAAAACTATCGACCACTATCGATAGTGCAGGACTGCCATCGATGGCGGCTCGATAGCGCTTGACCACCGATAGATCCATCTATAGAATCTATAGTATAGATCTCCACCTCTAATTTGATTTTTATTTTGTATTTGAATGCCACAAAAATTGGTATTTTACACAGCCAACGATTCGGTCACACTTGAACGTTTTTAATTCAATGTTTTTTAGTGTTGGGTAAATATTGCTCATTTAGGTGAACATGTTCACTTTGTTCTTTTTTTTTTAGGTGAGTCAACTCACTCAGATTGCTCACTTGTTCAGTTGCTCACTCATATTGCTCATTAGCTCAGTTATTCACTGAGCTATTCACTAAACCCCTCACCCAACTAAACAAAATTAGCATACGTTACATTTTAATGTAAATCTGATGGCTGCTCATGTTGCTTTGTGATCTGCAGCTCAAAAAACATTTACAATACCTGCATTGAGCTTGCTGACTTTTGAAATGGCTCCATATATTGCTACACTTTTTAATAAGCGACATTCTGAGTATTTAGCTTTGACACTAATCCAACAATGTGTATTTTCAAGGAAAGAATCTACACAAAATGCCCTAAGAGGTCTAAGAGCACAGAGAAATTCGAGCAAAGTGAGCAAAAAAGAACAAATGAGCAATAAAGAGCAATTTGGAAGGAACATGTTCACTTGCTCACTTCAGGGAGCAACTCTTTTTTGTTCACTCACTCATGAGAAACCCAACACTAATGTTTTTTCTCTGCTCAAAATAACTTTAATTTGTAATTGCAGCTGTGCTGCAATCGCTAATAGGTATTAAAAGTGTGAATAAAAAAGAAGCAAGAATTCGGAACGCTTCTTCGACCGTTTGATATTGATTACAGTGTAGCAAAGGGAAGAAACTGAGAGTCAAGCGGTCGCCATCGTCGTTGCTCCCCCTCCGACCAAGTCTCAACAAAATTTTCTGGTGTAATTAAAGTATTTTACTCACTGATAAGGCCGTGCAACGCGAATATGGCGGAACGTGAGCGCAGCATACACGAAATGCTCAAAGATACGCCATCAATGAACGACAGTTGCGGTGCCGTGCACACCGGCACAGAGGGCGCTAGCTTGGGAATGGGCATGGGACTTAGCGGCAGCAGCAGCAGCCATAGCATTGGAACTGTCAACCCATTGAATACGTCCAGCAATTTGCCATTGCGAAATCATTCAGGTGAGAACTTGTTAACAATTAACCTATGTTCGATATAAGAACTGTTTAACTTGTCTACAGCGCCCACAACTCCCATGTCACCGACCACATCACAATCGGGCAATGGCTTTCTAACATCAGCAGACGGTAGTAGCAGCCTGATTCGGACAAGTGCTTCCAAGATTGATAGCATCAAGAACTGGAGCATATCAACGTACAAGTGCACTCGTCAAATAATGCTCGAGAAGCTGGGCAAATCACAGCGAACCGTCGATTCGGAGCTGGAAGCGCAGATCGAACAATTGCGCGAGACTCAACGAAAATATTTGTCCATTTTGCGATTGACACGCGCGTTTAGCTCACATTTTCATCATGTTGTCGTTTCGCAGCAATCACTGGCGGATGCCTTTGCCGATCTGGCGCAAAAGAATCCCGAATTGCAAAGGGAGTTCATCTGCAACTCGGAGACGCAACGAAACTTGACCAAAAACGGCGAATTGCTCTTGAATGCACTTAACTTTTTCATCTCGTCGGTGAATACGCTGTGCAACAAGACCATCGATGATACGCTGCTAACGATACGACAATACGAGACGGCCAGGTGAGCTGTAAAATTAATATGGCCAAATATGTTTACTTATGCTGTTTACTGTTTACAGAATCGAATTCGATGCCTATCGAATGGACTTGGAGAATACAAAGCCGGAGATTACACAAGCAGCCTCTGCGCTAGAAGAAACGCAGCGCAGTTATGCACACCACAAGGATCTGTACGAGAAGCTGCGTGGCGATGTGGCCGTCAAAATGCAATTTCTTGACGAGAATCGCGTAAGATATTTTTATATACATCAGGGATCAGGGATTAAAAACGAAACGAATATCGGTTTCAGTTACGGTTTCGGTTATGTTCGCATTTATGTTTTCGGTTATCGGGTACGCAAAATCGTTGAATAAAGGTTTCGCAACTGTGAACCGGTTTTTGTATGTTTCGGTTTTGAAATACCGGTATGGTTTCGGTTCACAAAAAAAAAAAAATGCCTGCAAAAATATAATTAAATTAATAACATAATATTAGTAAATTAAAAAGGCATTACTTTCGTCATTGTTTTATTCACACATTTATTTCACATATTCTTCAGTTTACATTTCAACAATTTTAATATTTAATTTAACAAATTTATTTTATTTGCTCTTATTCAGTGCTATGAAAATTCGGTCATTAATATCACTGATAGAAATTCAAAATTAAATATAGGAAAATCAAAATCAAAATTTTTCGTGTAAAATTATTTTTAAATTGTTTTTACATTTTTTTTTTTTTTGATATGAGAAAAACCGAAATAGATCCTTATGCATGAAACGTTTCCTAAACGGTTACTTCGGTTTACAAAGTTTCTGTTTTTAGGTTTCGGTAAAATGAACTTTTTTTGTCGGTTAAAGGTTACGGTTTCTGTTAGGGTTTTAATCCCTGATTTTTATTAATTTCTTATTAATTAACTCTGACTTACAGATCAAAGTGATGCACAAGCAGCTCATTTTACTGCATAATGCAATTGCTGCTTACTTCTCGGGCAATGCTATGGCACTGGAGAGTACTTTGAAACAGTTCAACATCAAGGTAAGTTTATCCATAAACAGTAGATTGTTAAAATGTTTTTAATCTACATATCTGGTTTAATTTAAGCTTAAATCACCGAATAATGGGAGTGGATCCTGGCTGGAACAGTAGTAGAGCCTGCACATCACTTCACATGCATGGAAAAGTATTATACCCTGTAGCACGTAAACCAATTTTTCACCTACTTGCCGGCATTTATGCATATATTCCAGAAAAGCTGAAGGAGCACGCTCTCTAAACAAATGCATGACTCGTAACAATATCTAAAGCTTATATTTAAGTCGAATTCCTAATTTATAAGCAGAAAGTGGCGATGAGCACAGTTAATATTGTATGATTTATATATGTACTTACGTTTCCACTCTACTCGTATTTACAATAGTTCCTTGTGTTTCCAAATCAACATCTAAATTAATTGTAATGGACAATGCTTAAAGAAATCTTAGTTAAAATACGCTGAGTGCAATATATATTTTATATTTTAAGCTTATCCATGCGGAAAGATAAGAAATATCAGAGCCTCTAGTTTTCTATATTTCATTTGTATTATTTTAAAATGTAATCCACACGATAATCAATAGAAATGTATAATTTAAATTAATTGTTTACTAGTCAACGTATTATTTACATTAAAGGGAGTTATACAAATAAAAACCTATTTAATTACACAATATTAAACAATATCAACACCATGCAGTGCCTAGTTCTTCTCCAGCTTCAAATCACTTAGCTTTTCATTTAGAGCCGCTGACTCATCCACTTCTGCCTTAAACATATCCTGCACAGACGGGGATCAGAATTTGTTAGATTCAGCAATTTTTGGATGCAAAATCATCATCACTTACCGGATCATAGATGATTTTAATGATCAAGGAACAGGTGGGACAAGTGGCCACCTCCTCGCCCTCTATGAGCTCCTCCTGTCAAGATGCAAAAGTTAACAGTTGCTTGGCGTCTCGTTTAGTTGGCGTTTACCTTTGATATTTGAAATCGATCGCCGCAAGGACAGGGGTAGTAATACATTTCTTCCTCCTCGTCGTACTCGAAATCCTCAATCTCGACTTCATCGTGGTATATACTCATTGTGTCCCTGTATTTGTTTACTTGTCGATTACTCTGTTCATTATGCGCTATTTACTCGTTTACTATGTAATCTAAATGAAATCCACGCCAATGGGGCACACGTTGTTCCCACGGTTGCCACCTTTTGCATATATTTCGTACGAGTCTAGAGAAAAATGTACCATTTTTGAAATAAATTGTACCTTCAAACAAAAAACAATTATTTCTTTTTGTTTTTCTTTAAATATAATTAAATTTTTATTAAATTTACGAAATTTAAAAATTTAAATTCTGACAAATCTGTCAAATTATACTTAAGAAAATTAATTATGTGTAGAAAATAATGTGTTCCAATTTACCAAGAAATCAAACATGTACCGAATTTGGTACAAATGTACCATAATATGGCAAGCATGAATGTAGCCACAGAGCTGCCAACTTGTCGCAATAAGCAGCTGTTCCACAAAGTAGTTTTCCCTCTCTCGCCAACGACGCGCTGTAAACAAACAAACCACAAAACGTTTACTAAGGCTTATTTTGATATTTGAAAAATGGCAAACAAGAAGTTTAGCGACGTGAATCTGTACGATCTGCTCGGTATATCGATTGAAGCCGAGCAGACAGAAATACGAAAAGCTTACCGAAAGCGTGCCCTTGACTGCCATCCGGACAAAAATCCCGACAATCCAAAGGCCGCTGAACGTTTCCATGAACTCTCCAAGGCTCTAGAAATTCTCACCGATGCCACAGCACGCGCCGCCTACGACAAGGTGCTCAAAGCAAAAAAGGCGGCGGAACTGCGCACTAAACAACTGGACAGCAAGAGGCAAAAACTGAAGGAGGATCTGGAGCAGCGGGAACGTGCAGCTTTACACAAATTGCAGGCTGGTCAACCTTATAGTACAGTGCGGAAAAGTGATGAGGAGGTGCTGCAGGAACAAATCGAACGCCTCAGACGCGAGGGCTCCAAGCTGTTGGAGGAGGAGCAACTTGCCATGCGGGAGCAGCTTAAACGGAGCTACAAAGAGCAGCACCAACAGCAGCATCAGCAACAAACGCCGACATTCGACTCCACGCAGCATCGCATTAAGATTAAGTGGAAGGTGGACAAAAGCGATGACGGTAACGGCGGCTACACTGAAGACCAGCTGATGCAGTACCTCAAGAAGTATGGTGAGGTGGTGGCGCTTGTCATGAACAGCAAAATACGTGGTCGTGCCATGGTGGAGCTAAAGACTCGCGAAGCCTGCGATATGGTGCTAGCCTATGAGAAAGGCAATCCCTCAAATCCATTGCACTTTCAATGGGTCACGCCACCGGCGAACGAAAAATCCGCAACTGCAGCTTCCACAGCATGCAACTCAACATCCCGAGACTACGAGGATTTAGTCATGCGTAAGCTGCGCCAGGCAGAAGAGCGCAAACGTTTAATTGCGCAAATGATGAAAGAGGAAGGCGATGAGTAACCAACCATCGAACCGTTGAAGTACATTTAAATTTAGCACGTCTTAGTATAATATTTTAAACAAGTTGGCAGCACCACTGACAGCTGACTGCAAAAATACTGTTTGTACTATATGCACGGTACTTTAGTTTAGTAACTCGAAATGTAACTGACTATTTAAATACTAAAGAATTTTGTATATAGAAAAATTCTAGAGTTCTCACATTAAGTAAGCATCGTTAGTAGAAATATAAAAATTCTAAGCTACAAGCATTCAGCTTTGGTATATTCCACAAATTGTTTGAGTGCAGGGTATTTAATTGTCGTTCCAACAGTTGTTTTCTCAATTTGTTGATTGAAAGTGTGCGAAAATGCCACGAGAAACGAAATAAAAACAATTAAAAATTATTGAAAGCTGCTAAATTGATCCAATTTAGAGTTGATGCGACATGGAAAAACGACAGCGCGAGCTGGAAGCGCTGGTAACCACGCAGAAGGAACAATTGTCGCGCTATGAGAAGCGACTCAAAGGTGATATTTTTATTTTGTGATATGCAATTAACCAAACAAATAATATCTATATAACTAATCAATTGCAGACGTGGTTACTGCGTACAAGGGACTGCTGAAGGAGAAGGAGGCGCTGGAGACCAGCTTAGCGGCGCATGCCGAAGCCAATGGGGTCAAGGATGCAAATGCCAGCGATGGAAGCGCATCCACAAGCGACGGTCAGGTCAGTGCAGATGCTGCTGACGGAGCCGCAGCTACGGCCAGTGATGACGACAAGGGTCAGCTGCAGACGCAAATCATTACGCTGATGAACTCACTGGCCACGCTCTCAGCGGAAAAGTCACGCATGGAGGCATCATTCCAGGCTGACAAGAAGCAGCTGCGGGCGCAGATCGCGCAGAAGGAGCAGAGCATACAGGAGCTGCATGCCAAGGCCAAGGAGCAGGCAACGCGGGCCAAGAGCGATGTGGATGAGGTGAAGGCCAAGTGGATAATCGAACGCCAGGAGCGCGAGAAGGAGACCAACAATCAAATGATAATGCTACGCGAACTGCAGAAACTCTACGCGGACGAGCGTCATCTCAAGGAGAACATCGAGATGCAGCTGAACAATTTCAAGACCCAATTCGCCAGCAACGAGGCTGAGAATAGTCGCCTTCGGGAGCTGCAGCTCCAGCTGAAGGAGGCGCGAGCGCAGCTGAAACAATTTCAGCTGAAGACGGAGCAATCGATGGCAGCTGCCTCGGCCACGGACAGCAGCGCGTTGCTGCAGCAGGTGCGCCAGGAGATGCAGCAGCTGAAGGAGCAGCATGCGGTGGCCATCAAGCAGGAGCAGCGACGTGTGCTGCGTGCCGAGGATCAGAGCCGACGACAGGCGGCACTGCACGAGGATCGTGTGGCCAATTTGGAGTCGCGTCTGGCCGAGCTCAGCAGCTCGGTAGGCAACTATGATCGACTGCGTCAGCTGGACCAGGACAGCATACATGTGCTCAAGCAACAGCTACAGGAGCTGGAGCAGGCGCATACCCGCAAGACTTCAGCTCCACGGCTGCTCAACGACAACGATACCGATCCCGACATGGGTGTCCTGGTGGATGAAATTGTGCGCCTAAAGAAGCTGCTAAGCAATCTTAATGCACGCTCCGCGAATCCGTTGGATCTTAGCCATGTGCTGGGCAACAACCACTCGGCCACATCCGCCGACAGCCACGTTCAATGTGAGCAGCAGCTGGAGAGCTTGCAGCAAATGCTGGACACGGGCAAGCAGCAACGAGCACAGCTGGAGCAGAAGATTCAGTTGCAGCAGACACACATACAGACGCTGCAGGACAAGGTGCAGGTGCTGAATCGCAATATTGACGAGGCCGAGCTGGAGCTGAAGCAGCAGGGCGACAAGATGCGTCTGGCCCTCAAGATGGAGCGTGCCAAGTGGCAGGAGGCAAAGGCGGAGCTGGAGAACGAGACCCGTTGCAAGCTGAACGAGTTGGAGCAGCTGCTGCAGAAGCAGCGACAGCGCTCGCTGCAGCTGCTCGACGAGAAGGAGCAGGAGATTAAGACGCTGCAAACATCTTTCGAGGTATTCCACAAGCCAAATCCATCTCCAATGGAGGCCAATGAACAGTTCACCTACTCCTCCGACGCCTCAGACAGCGTTGAGGTGGAAGGGGAACGGGAACGCGACGCCGTGGCCAAGCTCAAGGTGAAGCCCAAGAAGCTATCGCTGGGCGACAATTGTCACATGCTCCACTACGCCAACGAACTGGCGCGCAAGGACATTGAAATCACAGCTCTTCGCAAGTCCAAATATGCGGCCGAGTCCACGCTTCGCAAGGCCATACAGGACAAGGTGACGGCACAGCAGGAGATGCACGAGAGGATCGAGTGCCTGGAGGAGCAGGTGGACAGGTGAGTTGAAACTAGAGGTCTGCAGGAATGAGCTAAAACGAAGTTCGAAGCATTCATGTTCAAAATGAATTGAAAGAAGTCGAATGCGAAGTCAAACGATTTGGATTGAGTTGATGCGTTCGTGTCAGACTCATTCGCACAACATTCCAAAAGAGTGACACGAAGGGAATGAGTGAGAAAGCTTCTTTGTTTTGAGTTAATTCGAGTTTGTTTCGAATCTCGAGACGAATTTTCATATTTTTAACAACGCTTCTCCATAATTAACACAAAATATATATATGCAGATTGTTTTGTAAAGAAAGTAAACAAATGAAGTCATTTGTCTCTTGAGAACTCAATGTCACTCACACTCTAAACGAATTCAATTCAAAGTGTGCCTCGCAGTCACTCAATTCGATATCGTTCGAATTAATTCATTTGAACTCAAATTTTGTGTGAATTCATGCAGACCTCTGGTTGAAATGTCCGTTATGCTTCGACAGCAATAATCTCGTTTCTTGTCCATGTCAGATTGGAACGCTGCAAGACCCGCGAAGGCGCCAATCTGGAGTACCTAAAGAACGTCATCATTAGCTTCATTGTGACCCGGGATGCGGAGGGCAAACGTCACATGCTGAACGCCATCAGCGCAGTGCTGCAATTCACTAGCTCCGAGATGGCGACAATTAACGCAGCATTCCTTAAGAAGTAGTTTTCCATCAATATTTATAGACTCATGTGTAACAAGGCAAATATATGTATAAATAAAATCTTAACCGAATCCCGCCACTGGATACTTTTCCAGATGGGCGGCTAGCACGGCTGGAAACATGGCCAGGAACTTGAAGCGGGCGCCCATTTGTTTGGCATCCGTTAGCATCTCATAGCCGGAGCGTATAATGTCTTGATTCTCGGGCAGCGCATGGGCCAACAGCTGCTCCAGACGTACCGAGCCCTGCATCCTCTCCAGAAAGTCGCCCTGCTGCACAGGACCGTAGCAGCGAACATGACCGCGTGTCTCCGCCACATGCTTAATGTGCCGGAAGTCCACGTCCGCCGTCAGATCGGCAGTGCCCGGTTCCAGCAGTGGCTCATGGAGTTGATGTTGCCTAAAGCCACGGAACGTGTCCGTTTTGTCCCCAAAGTGGCCATAGTCCATGACAAGTGCAAGGCCGCCGTGTTGCTCCAAGCGTTTGGCAAGCATATCCACATGACGTTCCGCCTCCAGCGAGTACTCCAAGCAGGCACGTGTGTCCTGCGGCACTGACTTAAACAAACGGGATACGGGCGTCTGGGACTTGGACATGACGTAGCGGAATTCGGAGGACTGTTCGTCGGCCACATCGATAAGCACCTCCTGCCACAGACCGTTGACCAGCTGCAGCTTGTGCACGGGCAGCGCATCAAAGAACTCGTGTGCCAGCACGAGAGAGAAGCCCGGAGGCACATCCTCCAACTGGCGATGCCAATAGGCCTTAATGCCGGTCGCTGTGGTCCCAAACTGATAGTGAGGCAGCTGCGAGTCTTCCGGCAGCTTCTCGTGCTTAAAGCAGAAACGTTCCGCCTGTGCCAGACTCAGATACGGACTGATCTCGACCATGTGCATTGTGAACTCGGCGCCCAGTTTAAACTTGGTCAGAACCTTGAGAACGTCGCGTGCCAGTGTGCCACGTCCCGGACCCAATTCAACCAACTGAAAGGGCGTCGGACTTCCCATTTTGCGCCATTCGTTCAGCAACCAGACGCCCACAAGCTGTCAGAGATTGAGGAGGTCTTAAGTCATAAATTCAACGAAGAGAGCGCGATTTGCTCATGATGAAATTATAAAAAGGTGATGTATTCGCTCTCTGTCTCTGGAAACACACACGGCATTCAGAAAATTTAATACCATCGTACTGACAATCGTCGCCTCGAAAAAAGGGGGCTCGTCAAACGAATACATCACCTTGTTATGCTTTCATCATGAATTTGCTCACCTCTCCAAATATCTGGGATATCTCTGGCGATGTAACAAAGTCACCCTCCCGGCCAAACACATCGCGATTCATGTAGTAACCGCCTTGCGGATTTGTGAGCACCTCTCGCATGTACTCCGCCACTGTTATGGGACCTGTGGCCAGAATTCTGGCTCTCAGCTGTTTGCTTAGACTTATTCGGTCATTGCCTTTCTCAGGTTGTGGCTCACTTGCCGGCTTTTGTTTTTGCTCCAGCTCCTGACTTCTTACTCCTGACACTGCGCTCACATTTGGACGACGCACAGATTTATAACTGTAGCTGCGCCGGCTTCCGATTCGCAGCACTTGGCGTAACATTTTCATTAGACTAGGGCTGCAAAAACACTGATGGCCGAGTTCATATTATATGTTTTTACAATTCTACCAATTTTATGTTTTCTTAGAGCACTTAAAATACATTTGACAAAATTTGCGCTTGAAATCTTTATTTATTCGAAATAAGTTTTGCATCTTTTTGTATATAGTTTAAGGTTTAAATAATTTTTGTAAAGTAACCGATGGAGCCACTGTCGATGCATATGCAGCCCTACTATAAACGTTAGGCGGTGCTGCCAACTATTCAAAAAAGATCTGCGGATGTCAAATTGTGACAAGCTGTGTTGGCAGCACAGCTTTTTCCCGACACATTTGTCTTGTTTTACAGCGGTTTTTGTACAGCAAATGGAGACAACTTCTGACTTGATGGAAATTTCTTTAGAGGATTAGCACGAATCCAGCTTGTGTAGTAAATACAAGTGACGAACCAAATCTTAAGTATCTTTTATGCTCGATAGTAACTAAATAAATGTATGAAACTGAATCATTGATATCCATTTAATTTATTCATTATTTATTTAATTCTCTTAAGAAAATAAATGTGTATTTAAAATCATTTGTTGCATTATATTATAGTCCAAGTCGTGGTATCACATTCCGAAAGTCAGCATCATTGAATCCTTGTCCAGTATTTATTTGAGTGTCTCCCTAGAACACCCTGATGTCGGCACTGATCTTGTCGTTGTCGTAGATCTCCTTGGCGTAGCACAGATTGGGGAAGTCGAAGGCGGCGCCATAACGGTTCCTGCACCCGGAGGTGGCCTTCTCGCCGGGCGTGTACACGGGCTGGCCAACCACATTGGTGGTGGCAAAGTTGCAGGTCAGCACAAAGTGGTTGTAGTAATCCCGGGAGAAGCGCACGGCGGCACAGCCCAGATGAGTGTTCCTCTCGGACACGGCAACGGTGAACTTGGCCACGTTCCTGTTGGGCAACTCCTCGGGGAAACTGGCCAGTATCTCGGGCGAGGCATTGGCACGCTCGCCAAGCCACTTCTCGACCTGCTCCTTGATGATCTCCGCATCCGTGTACTCCGACTCGGCGCCACTGTAGCTGAAGATCGCGTTGTTCTGGCCGGCGTAGGCGAAGCGTTCCGTGCTGCGGCACTTGTCGGGCAGCGACTGGCAGGTCATCACATTCAGCAGGGCCAGGTGGGTCAGCTCCTCGCACCAGGTCATCTTGGCCATGCGGGCTGCCTTGGGCAATCCCTCCATGTTGCCGCCAGCCACGTTGTTGCGCAACTCATTGAACAGTGTCAGGATCAACTTCTCGTGCGGCTGAATGTTGACTGCACGGACATCCTTGGGGCAATCCTCGCTAAAGTTCTGAGGGGGGATTGAATGGGAATATACACATGTAATCAAAATATGCAACTTACTCCCTTGTTGTTGCACGCTATGTGCTTGTCCAGACAGGTGGGCAGGGCACAGTAGTCAACGGCGACGGCGACTCCAACCAAAGCTGCGGCCAGCAGGAGGACGAATGTTGCCTTGGAGAACATGTTGTAACTCGGAGTTGTTGACTTGTCACTGGATAGCAACCACAAAAGTGGCTCAATTTATACCCTAGTGGGACACGGAATCAAATGTCGAGAACAATGCACATGTGTTTGGAGCGATTGGAAAGCAGACATTCTGCGGAATACAGAATACAGAAGTTCTCAGTAAACCATTTGGTGCTAGGCACTGCCAATCCCAGTCCCATAAATAGCGACTCCTTCAGCGACCAGAGCATCAGTCTAGTTTGAACTGCAGTAGAAAGAACAACAACAACATTCCCAAAAATGAAAGTCTTCCTCCTGTTGGCTGCCTGGACAGGAATCGCCGTCGCCGTTGACTACTGTGCCCTGCCCACCTGTCTGGACAAGCACATAGCCTGCAACAACAAGGGAGTAAGTATGCTTAGTTCTACTACACATGTTCCCATTCATATTCCATCCCCTCTCAGAACTTTAGCGAGGATTGCCCCAAGGATGTCCGTGCAGTCAACATTCAGCCGCACGAGAAGTTGATCCTGACACTGTTCAATGAGCTGCGCAACAACGTGGCTGGCGGCAACATGGAGGGATTGCCCAAGGCAGCCCGCATGGCCAAGATGACCTGGTGCGAGGAGCTGACCCACCTGGCCCTGCTGAATGTGATGACCTGCCAGTCGCTGCCCGACAAGTGCCGCAGCACGGAACGCTTCGCCTACGCCGGCCAGAACAACGCGATCTTCAGCTACAGTGGCGCCGAGTCGGAGTACACGGATGCGGAGATCATCAAGGAGCAGGTCGAGAAGTGGTTTGGCGAGCGTGCCAATGCCTCGCCCGAGATACTGGCCAGTTTCCCCGAGGAGTTGCCCAACAGGAACGTGGCCAAGTTCACCGTTGCCGTGTCCGAGAGGAACACTCATCTGGGCTGTGCCGCCGTGCGCTTCTCCCGGGATTACTACAACCACTTTGTGCTGACCTGCAACTTTGCCACCACCAATGTGGTTGGCCAGCCCGTGTACACGCCCGGCGAGAAGGCCACCTCCGGGTGCAGGAACCGTTATGGCGCCGCCTTCGACTTCCCCAATCTGTGCTACGCCAAGGAGATCTACGACAACGACAAGATCAGTGCCGACATCAGGGTGTTCTAGGGAGGCACTCAAATAAATAATGATGCTGACACTTTCAGAATGTGATACCACGACTTGGACTATAACAAAATTCTACAAATAATTTTAAATACACATTTATTTTCTTAAGGGAATTAACTAAATAATGAATAAACTAAATGGATATCAATGATTCAATTACATATATTCAGTTACTTTCGATCATCGAAGATTCTTTAGATTTACTTGCCACTTGTGCTTACTATACATGCTAATCCTCTAAAGAAATGCCGATCAAATCAGAATTTATCTCGGATATCTTCCCTACCGATATCTGAGTAAATAAAAAAACCAGTTGTTTAGTTGTTATTAGCTTATTCAAAACCACATTTATTTATTACGCGGCGCTACCGTAACGTAGACGGTAGAAGCCAACGAAACACCAAACAAGAGTGTATTTTGTTTATTATATAGATGTCGCCAGTGTTTAGGCGGTGGATGCAGCGGCGGCAGCAGCAGCGCTGACTGTGGCGGCAGCTTCCTCCCGGAGGCGATCCTTCTTGAGGGGACCCATGAAGGCCAGCTTGTCGGCTGGGGTCTGGAAGCGACCATGACCCATCTTGGACGAGGTGTCGATGAACTTGAGCTTGATCTGTTCCAATGCCGAGCGCTTGGTGTGACGCAGGAGCGACTTGCGCAGGGTGATGATGCGCTTCTTGGAGCCAATGCAGCAGCCCTTGATCATGACGAAGTCATTGTTGACCTCACCATAATGGGGGAAGCCACCCATGGGGGTGATGCTCTTGTCGGTCAGATCGTACTCCGTGGAGGCGTTGTTCTTGATAACCTGCAACAGAAGAGACGAGTTTCATAGATTAGACATGGAAAGTATAAAGCATTTTCAAAGTTGTGTTGTGGTAATAAACTGCCTTCAGTCCTATCATTAAAATATCATGGTTTTTCAATTTTTATATTTACTTCGATGTCATTGATTAATAGGCTATTCTCATCATCGAGCAGTTGGTGTTAAATAGAATCCAATTTTTAATGGGAAATTTGCTTACCTTGCCATCCTTGGTGTGGATGCCAGCACCGATGCGGTAGATCTTCTTGTTGATCTCGGTACGGTGATGGTAGCCCTTCTGACCGGCACGTGCCACGGTGGTGGACACACGGGACGGATGCCAGGCACCAATACAGGCAACCTTGCGCAGACCCTTGTGCGTCTTGCGTGGCAGCTTCTTGGTGTGCCAACGCGAGGTGACACCCTTGAATCCCTTGCCCTTGGTCACGCCAACGCAATCGATCATCTCATCTTGGCCAAACACATTGCTGACCTGGATGGGCTTCTCGAGATGCTCACGGGCCCACTTGACCTTATCCTCAATGGAGCCACCGTTCAGCTGGATCTCCATGATGTGCGCCTTCTTTTGGCGTTGCTTGATCAAACGGATCTACACAGAATGGACAAATACAAAATTTGTTAATAAAATCATAATCATAATCTTGATAAAAGTTGGGACTGTGCGTGATATGGTTTAACCGAGCGATCATTGCCTGAGCGGCTGCGCACCGTTACTGGAATATATCAAACATCGCCACCCGAAGGGCAATTTAATCTGCGACGTTGCATCCCTGAACTGTACATTGAAGGGCACAGCGCGAATGCTTTTTAGGCCAGGCGCACCGACCGGCCGAGGCACAGTCGGCGCAACAAGACCAAGGACGTCGCGCAAAAGAAGCAATTGTGGAGAGAATATAATTACCTGCGAGTGGGCAATCACACGGATGACCTTGCAGTAACGCAGCATCTTGCGGAAATCGTTCTCGATGCTCTTCTTGCCGAGATCATCGGTCCACTTCTTGCTGGCCTTGGTGAATGCCTTCTTCTTGCTCTTGCACCTGATTGATTGAAGGAGGTTTTTGTTTTGTGAGGATTTGCAATTAATACAAGAGCCAGTTGTCGGTCAATCGATTTGAGAGGATTCCTCGAGATTTCTCAAGTCTGTGCGGGTGAGAGATATAAAACGGGAAGCGCACCTCATCGCAAATTTAAAGCGAGCGGAGATGGCATCTTCCATGACGTGATCACTCATCAATTGGCCAAATTGCCAAAGCAGCTCACACGACTTGCATTGATTTTAAAAGCTCTCTCAGCGAACTGATCCAAGAACTTTATAGTTTTCCATTGTGGAATTTAGTAAATGTCAAATGTATTTACACACACGTGGTTAAAATGATACAAATGTTACAACTGTGATCAGAAGGAAGGCAGCAGAGATGGTAAAAAGGCTTTTCAACAGGGTTTTATTGCTCATTCAGATACCATCTTATCATCATTCAACAGTATGCAGTTGCCGACTTGTAACCACGTGTGTGCGAAAGAGAAAAAAACAAGAAAGCCAACCAAAGACAAAATGGCGGCCCGTGTTTAGATACATACCAGTTCTTATAGAAGCGACGACGGCACTCCTCGGACAAGTGCTGGGCCCAAACATTGACCAGAGCACGCAGACCGAATGGCGTCTCGATGTAACCGACGGCGCCAACAACAATCATTGGTGGCGTCTCCAAGACGGTCACAGCCTCGACGACCTCCTTCTTGTTGATCTCTGTGGAAAAGCAAAGCAATACAAATTGAGGTTAGGCACGTGTTTTATCCATACAAAATCAATGTGTATGTTTATTATGCAAATCAGACCGCCCTAGTTAAGTTTTAATCACGGTTAATCATATGTTTTCTAACCATAAATTTTTAACTGTTCCTCATCATGGAAAGTGCAATGCAACATATTAGAAATGAGCGTGAAAAATCTTTACTTACTTGAGCCTGGACGGTCAGCTTCGCGCACAATGTGCGTCATACCGGCTTTGTAGCCGATGAAGCAGGTCATATGCACTGGCTTGCTGGCATCGTCCTTGGGGAAAGCCTTGACCTTGCCGCGGTGGCGACAGGAGCGCTTCTTGGGGTAGAAGGCCATGGAGCCATGACGAGGCGCTGAGAATTTACGATGAGACTGAAAATATTGCAAATGAAAACAATTTAATCTCATTTGTCAATATTCTTTTAGACATTTTCATTTTTTTCTGAGGGTTATGTATGCACTTTTCATTTGCGGCTGCATTACACGTGTTCGCAATGAAAATTAAATATTGACAACTTTAGCATCAAAGCAAAATCAGTTTAATTCACTTTTGTATTGCATTGCTTTTACTTATTTTTGATATTTTAAGCATTGATGCAAATGCATAAATAAAATCTTCAGATACTTTCATAAATCTCGCGGGACTAAACTTACCATGGCGTCTGTTCGCTTCAGACGTTGAAACAAAAAGAAAGGAAGTGAAATCTCAAAGCATGAAGTTGGCTCCGTTTGCTGTGTACAGAGCTGCCAACTTAATAAAAGTGCGTTAAGTTAGCTGCGATTACGGTCGGCAAAATACAGAGTGCTGTCAACTTGTACTCCCTTTGGAAATTACCCAACACTGTACTTAATAATACTGAAAATATTGGCGCCGGCAATTTGTTGCAATCTCTCTTGTTTATTAAAAAAAAGTGTATAAAAATGCGAGCAACCACAGATCCTGATCATACCATTTTGCTAAATGAGTCCATCAGTTCCTATGAAATATGCTCAAATGACTTTGCTTACAATCTGGTCTGCGTGGCGCAAAAAAAGCATCTCTCACTGATTTTAGTTAGCCTGCCGGTAACTATACAGTAAAATTAATGTTATTGTACACTTTTAATCCACATTCTATGGCAGGAGGAAAGTGGCGAGTTCATGTGGAATCATGTACAAGACCTGGAGATTGCTGAAAAGGACGCACGTTGCCATGCGATCGCCTTTTCTCCAGACACTTCGCTGAACTGCACACCGAACAAGGTCACGATTTGCGCTGCAATTGGACTGCGCGACATCAAATTGTTTCACACGGACCTTAATCAGTACAGCGGTGTGCAGACCTTGCAAGGACACAGCGATTATGTTAACGACATTGCCTGGGTGTGCGAGGGCGAGCTGCTTGCCTCGGTCAGCGACGACTTCACCTGCAAGTTTTGGAACATCTCGACCGATCTGCAGAACGTCATCACATTCTGTCTGTCGTCGGCGGGCATGTCGGTCAAGTGTCATCCGGAGGATACCAATAAAGTGCTCGTAGCTGAAAAGCGTGGTATGATTCACAACTTGATTTAAATTGTCTACATATTCAAGCTATTGTTAACTTTGTTGTCATCAGGTATTGTTCATTTGTATAATGTGCGGAGCAAGCAAACAGTTGTCTCCGTGGAATCGCCCAAGTTTCCGCTCATGTCCGCCGATTGGGCCCACAGCAATAGATTGTTTGTAACAGCTTTGGCCGGCGGAGACATTGTCACGTGGGATCTGAGCCGACCGCTGACGCCAGTTGATGTTAAGCAGGTGCACGAAGATGGCGGGCGTACTGTACGATTCTCACCGGGCAGCTCTGAGATTGCAATGGCCAGCATTGGGCGTCCGGATCAAACGCTCAAAGTTTTTGTGGCCAAGTCGACGGTGCCGCTAATTGAGTCGCCTCTGAAAACATATGGCGGCTTAGCTTGGCACCATCGACTGCCGTACATAAGTGCAGCATCTGATAGAAAATTGTATTTCTGGAAGGTTCAAATTAAATAAATTTAAATTACATTTTATCATATTAAAATTTACATTTTTTCAAAGAGCAACTACCTAATTTGAGAGTATTTTAAAAAGTATTTGTTACTTTTGGTATTTTTTGGTTCAGTCATTTTCATGATTCCGTTCAGTGCTGCCAACTTTTTGATAAAAAAAGATTGGAGGGAAGGAAAAAAAATCTGAAAAAATCGCAAAAAAGCGCATTAATTTATGTATTTTATTTATAAGGCTTTCAGCAGATCGTCAAATTCTTGGCGATTTGCTTTATTCTATTGTTGGAAGTGGTTGCATGAGCACGCAAATCGTTTATTTTAGCAGTAAATGTAGTCTTGCATCAGACCCTTTTCTCGTCACTTTTGTTTATATTCTTTATGCATAGCAAAATGTGCCATTTACTTTTTAAATTGTGATGATAGCTTAAGGTTGTGGTGGTGGTATTGGCAAATATCGATAAAAACGTATGATTAAGCTGCTATCTTACACACATTTCTACCAAAACTTAGCGCGTCTGTAAACATTTTTTCCACAGATTTATGAAAAGTATTATTTTTTTGGTACAACATTTTTTTGGTAAAGCATAGTATCCAGCACCGCGGAAAATAAAAATAACTGTCAAACTTCATATAAAAAAAACTGTGGCCGAAACTTTTCGTTTATGATTTCGTTGCTTGAGTATCCAGCAACCTTAACGAAATCCACAAATAAATATCGATAATTGGCCTATCGACTACGTGTGTGGACTGAGAGAACAGCTGATGCACAGCTCAGGAATATATTGTCGACAATTATTTCGCTAGTGTCGATTGAAAAAATTTAAAAAAATCTTTGCGCAAAACCAAAAAGTGAGATGAAAAGGTTTTTGCAACAATATATTCCGTCACCAACACAATCACTTTATCGTCAGAGTTCATTTTTTTATTTTTTTTTACATTGGTTGAACTTTCAAAATTGGCGCTGTATAAAAAGCACAGCTGTTTTATTTATGTCCCACACACACGAAATAAATAGCAAATTCCTAACATAAAAATTTCGCGGTGCTGGAGACAGGCCTTAAAGGTCTAGAAGCAGTAGCCAAGTGGAAAGCGGATTGCTACATATTTAAAAAAAAGCGGAAAAAAAGCCACATGCATTTCTACAAAAGCCAGAATTCCCGCTTCCCGCATTTGGTCTTCAAAAACAGCCCGATTTGACGGGAAAAAGCTTAGTTCATTTGAATTGTTTAGTATTTTGATTGTTCTTACCGACGGTCACACTGGCATACAAATATTTTCATTTGTTCGGCCAAAAAATAAACAAAAGTCGCACAAATTGCAATTAATTATTGAGGAAAACCAACAAAATATGTCAAATGCAGAGACGCAGGTATCCAGTTTGCCCATGCCGCCAGAGCGTTACATCAGCAACTATACGGAAGAAAATATAAGAAGAAACCGAGCGCCGCGTCCGCCGCCGCCACCGTCGCAACACGAAGTCTACAGTATGTTTGGGATACAGTATAACAACGACGAGATGATACGCTCACTGGAGTCGCAGAACATCAAGCGCCTAATACCCATACACTTTGACCGACGCAAGGAGCTCAAAAAACTGAATCACTCGCTGCTCGTCAACTTTTTAGATCTCATTGATTTTCTGATACTGAATCCCGACAGTCCCAGGCGAACGGAGAAGGTGTGTACACCAACTGAATGCTCTAAGCATTATTTAAAAGGTAGTTTTTTCCTTTCTGACAGATTGATGATCTGAGTTTGCTCTTCGTGAACATGCATCACTTGCTCAATGAGTTCAGGCCACATCAGGCGCGAGAAACACTTCGCGTGATGATGGAAATGCAAAAGAGACAACGCGTCGAGACGGCCACCCGTTTTCAGAAGCACTTGGAGCGTGTGCGAGATGTGGTCAATACTGCATTTTCTGCGCTGCCCACACTCTTTGACGATGACGATGGTACGGCCAAGGTGAAAATGGAAGTGGATCCCTTGGAGTCGAATGCGGCAGCTAAAAATGATCCCAGCTATCAACATGATCGCATGATGTGCAAACTTGTGGATGCGATTGATTAAAGACACGACACGGAAATCTATTAGAATTAAGTGCAGCATATAAATTAGTATATCTACATAAATTGAGTGCAGCATGTGAATAAGTCTACCTGTAAAAACTATTCTAATTATATATAGGCAGTACATACATACATAAACAGTTTCAGAGCAACACTCGTCATGTGTTGTTTTCTTTCAAGCGTTGCACTGTGGCTCGTTTCGCCGAAGTTGGTGGCAAAAAACTTGTAACTTTTAAACTAGATGAGATATGGGGTTGAAATTTTAAATACAAATTCCAAATAGTTCAAAGAAATTGTTTAAAGAAAAATTAAAGTGGTGGTGTCACTGAAAGGGCAGAAGATAACAGTCAAGCACAATTTGTTGTAATTTTTACTTTTCAAAATTTTATCAAAAATAAACAAAAAAAATTGAAAAATTTTATTTTTTATTTATTTTTTTGTTTTAAATTGTAAATGAAAAAAAATTCTTTTTGCGCTCGCTTAAGTATCTTAGCATATTTGACCGCTAACTTTCAAATTGTTTTTTATTTATTGAAGTATCTCATCTTGTTCAAAAGTTACAGATTTTTCCTGATAGTCATAGCTAAGACTGGGCTGATAAATGGTACTAAGCAAGGGGCAAGGGGCTGCTATGCAAAATACCGTATGTAGCTTTACTAAAACCAAAATAAATTTCGGGGAGTCCAATTGTGACAATGATTTTTTTAAGATTTCTTCCAAAATATGTACAGAATCATATTCAAAAGTAAAACTCCCGCACACTCACAGCCTTTATTTTTCTAAAGTCAACCGAAACTTCAAAAAGAACCCAAGAAAAAAGATGCAGAGGGGAAAAAAGATTTTGTTTTCTCCATTAAATTTTATTTTAAAAATAAGCCAGCTAATATAAATAAATAAGTTTAATACAAACACTAAGCTCAATTCAAAGATGGACTATGCCAAACTTGCCCTTTTAAAGCCTAAAATTTCTCTTTTGGCATTTTTTAAAAAAATACTTCAATTTTGATGAGCTCCACAGCCTACAAAACAATTTTTAAAATACATAAAACCTTCCGCATAAAATACTTCAACTATTTCTCAATTCAAAAATATGAACATGTCGGGTTAACACTATTTTCCGAATTATCTCCCATTATTAATATGGAGTTTTAGAGTTCGCTATGACTATTGTTTACGAGCTGTGCGCGTTATACGAATTCCCGAGAGAAAGTGAGTGCTACCTTTTCTGCGGTCAAACTTGTCAACTTCAATTGTCAAACATAATGACCCCGCACATTCTGAGGGCACTCCTTGCCGTCTCACTCACACTCTAGGGACTACGTCCAGCAGCAGCTCGGTCCATCTCACTCATTCGGACCTTTCTGACCAACTCTATTTACTGCACTCTTTTACCAACACTGCAGTAAATGACAAGACGTCATGACTAAGCAAATACAATAGGCCAACAAAGCCAACTCCAAGCCTACTGAGGCTGCTATCAACTCGATAGCGCCACGACAAACACTTTTCTCAAACGGAACAACTCGAAAATTGATTTTTGCCACCAACTTTTGCGAAACGAGCCACAGTGCGTTGACTCTCTGATTATCTCCCTCTCTCTCGTTGTAAACAAACGGTACATGATTACAAAAATAGCACACATCGAAAGCGACACAACGGTTAAAATGAATTACTAATAAGCAAAATCAAAGTTTACAACTTTAGATAAGCTTCATAGCTTTTGACACTCCGGGAGATTAGAAGAGAGAATGGTTTTCTTTTTATGTCAAATAACTTTTGAGTGTTCCTAATCTTTATAATCACTTAGAAGCATGTTGTCTCTTTGATAAGGAAGTGTTCTATCTATGTTGTCTGTTGAATTTTTAAGAAAAACTTATTTGAGAGTTGATGCTGAAAGTGTTCGCAGAGGGAAAAAACTCAAGTGATAATTCAAGTCCTTACTGAGTATGACATTGAATAATGATTCAATTTTCATTCGTGATAAAACTAAAGGTAACTAATTAAACAATTAGAGCTTTAGGATTAATTAAATTTATTGTTAAGAATTTACAGACACTGAAACAGATACAGATGGAAATTTAAATAGCATGGCTGTGGCCAGCATTGGCTCGCCAGAGGATGCGCCCGCAGATTTCGACAAAGCCATTGAGGCCGCTGGCTTTGGACGCTTCAACCTAATCCTCTTCGTCTTGGCAATAACGGCGACATGTGCCAATATGTTCGAGTCGACCACAATGTCGTACATTCTGCCCATTGCAGAATGCGATCTTCATCTAACACTAACGGACAAGGGAGTCCTGAATGCCTGTGCATATGCCGGCATGACTATTTCGGCCATTCCATGGGGATACGTGTCCGACACAAAGGGTCGTCGCAAGGTTCTTGTCTGTGGCTACTTCCTGACCTGCATTTGTGTCCTTGGCAGTGCGCTCAGTCAGAACTTTATAATGCTGGTGACATTCAAATTTCTTGGTGGTCTCATGTAAGTATTTGTCAATCTGTAGTGTGTGTGTAAATGATTATAACTTTTAAAATATAAATTACAAAATAAAAGTTATTTGTTGATTTTTTGATCAAAATAATTAAATAAAATATCCTATTTTTCGATTTATTTAAAAATTATATCTTAACTTTTCTTTTCAATTTTTATTTTAGCAATTTAAAATAAAAGTTGTTTTTAAATTTTTACTACTAAAATTTAAAATAAAAATTATTTTTCAAGTTTTAGTATAAAAATTGAAAATAAGAATTATTCTTCAACCTTTATTATATAAAATGAAAAATAAAAATTGACTACCCCTCAGCACCCCCTGTGAACGAAATGCACCTCCAGTTCAAAAGACATTTGTTCTACATTTTTATTTTACAACTTTTATAGTAAAAATTAAATAATAATTCTTATTTTCAATTTCTGAAATAAAAATTGAAAAGTGACTTTTATTTTAAATTGCTAAAATAAAAATTGAAAAACAATTTTTATTTTCAGTTTTTATTTTTAAATTTGTAAAAATAGTTAAAAAGTAACTTTTATTCTGTAATTTTTAAATACAAATTGAAAAGTCAAATTAAACTCTCTGCTTGTGATGTAAAGAAGCGTTGGGCACGCATAAGCTCCGGGAACTAGCGGCTGCTCCCAAATTTATTTCTGCCTATTCGTTGTTTATGTTAAAGTGCTCCCGAATTCAGATTTCTTGCCCACTGGTGGTGTAAAGTTAAAATAAACTCTCTACTTGTGGACTTGCAGGATAATCGGCCCCGCAGGTGTGCTCTTTACGTATCTGACTGAAATGCATGGTCCCAAATATCGATCCCAAGTACTGATGGTTGTTGGACTGATAACTTCTCTCTCCCTGATGCTTTTGCCAGTGATGGCTTGGGGAATCTTTCCCAGGGACTGGGACTTTGTGCTGTTCGACAGTCTTAAGAGTAAGTTAAGCATTTCAATTTTTGTATAGCACTAGGTACACAATTAATTATTTTCCACTTTTTCTGACTCATAAAGTCAAAAAACCATAAAAAATAGCGCAAATTTTGTCTTTAAGACTTTTGATTTAATGGTCTTACCATTCATTCATTTATATATGATTTTTATGATTTTTCAGTACACAGTTGGCAGATCTTTTTGTTTGTCTGCGCAATGCCCACTTTAATTAGTGGACTTTTGATGAGTGTATTGCCAGAGAGCCCGAAATATCTGATGTCCCAAGGTCGAAACAGTGAAGCTTTGCGGATTTTACAAAGGATCTATCGCATTAACTCTGGCATGCCCATGGACACCTATCCAGTGGGTATATTTGCATCTTTATGCGGTCCAAAATTAATTTATTTATTCACACAGATTAAATCCCTTATACTGGAGGTGCCCAGTCGTGATGCCCATGAGGATGAAGTTGTCTACACCATCGAGGAGAAGACGGGGGATAAAACGGAGCCTGTCGAGCGCGAATCTCGCACTCTGCTGGAGAGTCTGCGAGCTGGAATGCTCCAGATGAGGCCCATGTTCCATAAGCCACTTCTGGGCCTAGCTATGCAATGCTTTACAATGCAATTCACCATATACATGGGATTGAACACCATCCGCATGTGGCTTCCACAGCTGTTCTCCTCCATGGCGGACTACGAGTCGCAGTTCGCTGGGGAAGATGTCGCAGCCAGCATGTGTACGATTCTCGAGTATAGTGTCAATAAAACCGCCGAGACTTTGACGAATCATAAGGACGCTTGCTCTGTGGTACGGTGAATAGATAAGCTCGAAGAGATTAGATCTGTTTTATCTGCTGCATCTTTCTCTTAGCCCAAGACGATCTCAATAGATATGTACTTGAACAACATTATCGTCTCGGCCTGCGGTGTAGTTGGCTACCTTCTCGCCGGATCAATTATACGACTCATTGGCACCAAAAATCTACTAAGTAAGTGGATTCTTCGCCCTAAGAAGAATCTTTGTCAATCTCGTTTATTTCAGCTTATGGCCTGTTCATATCTGGCATTCTTGGCATGACACTCTATTGGTCCATCAACAGCCTGATGACAATTATTGTCTCCTCGGCCTTTATTACCGTGGCGTGTATCTCAGTCTCCTCTCTTCTGGGCGCCGTTGTTGCCCTCTTTCCCACACAATTACGGTAGCACTTAATAGATAATACTTGCTCAAGTTTCGTGATACATTTCAGATTCTTTTCCAGATCTGTTGTGGTGGCCATTGCCTTGATGTGCGGTCGTTTTGGTGCACTCTCTGGTAATCTACTCTTTCCAGTATTCATACAGATCGGTTGTCTACCGCCCTTTGCGATGGTTGCCTTAGTCATATTGAGTAAGTTTTTGCTTAAACCCTTTGAATAATTAGTGAAATTATTTAATTTTGTCTAATTTGTAAAATTTCAGTTGCTGCTGTACTTTCAATTCTTGTTCCCGATCCCAAAAAAGCAACGTTTACGTAAATCGTATACTATGAATTAATTGTTGGACTTTTAGGATTGCATTTTTGTATTGTAATAATTGTTTGTTTGAATGTAACTCATATTTACGTTGTAAAAACAGTTGTTTACATGTTGCACTTAATTGCCCGTCATTTGTTTATAATTGTTTAAGGTTCACTGTAAAGCGTAAGAAAATACGTTGTATATTATTTGAAAAGTATGAAGAAAAACAAAAACGTAATGATTTCATTACAATATACTCAATCTTAAAACTTAATATAAATAATAAATTATTTACATAAAATAAAAAACATCGATTGTATTTCTAGACTTTGTACTTAAAAATAAGTTCACAGCCAATGGGAATTGAGCATTTGCCAGAGTGCCACCAACCAATCACAGAGCGTTGAGACTTCCTGGGTCAAATACCGGATATTAATATAATTATTTGATGCATTTAAGTTTGTTAGTTTATGTTTATTTCAGACAGAAGTTCGTTGCTAGAATTTCGAAGAGGAAAGATTTATTAAAAATCATGAAAAAGCACAAAGCATATTCTTTAGATGAAGCACTGAATTCGCAGACTAGAACGATTTGTCATGCCGTGTGAACTATGATAAGGCTCCAGAAGAATATTTCCACAACTGGATTTCACCATGAAGATGACGTAGGAAACTATTCAGAATACTGATATGAACTGGTTTTAGGGTAATTAAATGTTCCCGAAACTATGATATATTGTTTGAGTAAAAGTGTAAATAAATCTTATAAGATAGTCTAGAAAATAACCATAACTACATACCAAGTCGTCACACATCGTGCTCGACACTTGTTACCGTTTCTACTACTTGAGTTATCTAAGACCATTTTGGTTGCCACCTTTATCAGGTGAGATATCAGCGACTTGTGGCTGCTGCCATGCTGATGAGGAACTCCGAAAGATAATGTGTGTTTTTAAAGGGGAAATCATCTTATAGTGCATTCATTATCTTTATAGCTTCACATCTATGATAAGTAAGTATTGTGTCTCAGTGAATCTCAACTTTTTCAGTCCACACAATAATAAAACCGTGTGCCATTCATAAGAATGCATCATTCGCAGTTCGAAACGCAAAGTGATAGCTTCCTTGGCAAGAAAACTATTAAATATATTCCGAACCGAACTCGGAAACTGTGAACCAACTGTAATAAATTGTGTTGCGCTGAGCTTTTAATTAAGAAAAGTGCACATTTTAATTGAAAGACCAATAAATATTTCAATTGAAGTGAATTGGGAAACATATTCGTAATATAGAATATGGCCGAGAAAAATAATGAAAGTGCTAATCGTGAAAAAGCGAAAGGTATTGTGGATTTCAAAAACTGTGAACAAAAATTAATAAATCAAAGACTGTGCGATATTTGGTGTGTGAAAAAGAAGAGCACAGAGGGTGATCATCACTATTCCACTATTGGGCCACGTTGTCCCAATTTGTCTAACGGATATTCTATTGTGCTCATTGATTTGAATACCATATCTTAATACCATCAGTACGTTTCTCCTCAGCCGAAACTGCATTTAAGAAATAAAAAATATTTAAGGAAGAAATTAAGATTAGGAGAAAACTTGCAGGCACTGTACAAGCATTGCAAATGTTGACGTTCCATTTAAATATAATCTACTCTAATAGATAAAAATGTACATATGTATAAATACGCATTTGCTTATGTGAATTAAACACTGGGACTGTAATCATTATAAGTGATATTACAAAAATTTTGAAATAATGATTAATTTTAAGTTTTATAGATGTGGCCACAAAATTCTGATTAATTTCAAGTTATACTTTACTTCTCTACCAATAATAATTTTTTTTGAGCAAGAAAATAAAACTTATGGAATAATCCTTATAATCCATGACAAATCATTATAATAATCCTTATTAAATAAAATTTCTTGTGTTGAGCATCAAATTACGCCTTGTCGAAATTGCAACTTGTGTTTTATTTTGAGAAAAAAAAAAAAATAAAACTCATTAAATAATGATTATTCCATAAGTTTAATTTTTTTCCTGAAAAAAAAAATGATTATTGGTTGAGAAGTAAATAATAGCTTGAAATTAATCATTATTTTGTGAGCCAATCTATAAAACTTGAAACATTTTTAATAATGGTGAAAATGCATAAATGAGTCTCTATGACTATAATATTGGTACTTTTCTCAGAAAAAAAAAACAAATAATCAGTTTTTCAATTATAATTGTAAATTCTCAGCAATTTACACTGTTATCTCAACTGGCTGTGCGGTTTGTATAAATAAAGGCACAAGGTGTATTTGAAAATCCAAAATTTTATTTAGTTTACAGTTTAAGACCCATTATATAAAAAGTTAAAATGCATTAAGATTAAAGCTCGATGAGTAAAGCCAGTTTTTGATGTATACAATTTGTAGATACTGAAACAGACACAGATGGAAACTCTAGTAGCACAGTCGTCGCAGCCATTGGATCTCCAGAAGATGCACCAGCAGACTTCGACAAGGCCATTGTTGCCTCTGGTTTCGGACGCTTCAATCTCATCCTGTTGATTCTCGCAATTCCAGCGACTTGTGCCAATATGTTCGAGTCGACCACAATGTCGTACATTCTGCCCATTGCTGAATGCGATCTCCATCTCACACTAACGGACAAGGGAGTCCTGAATGCCTGTGCATATGCCGGCATGATTATTTCGGCCATTCCGTGGGGATACGTGTCCGACACAAAGGGTCGTCGCAAGGTCCTTGTCTGTGGCTACTTCCTGACCTGCATTTGTGTCCTTGGCAGTGCGCTCAGTCAGAACTTTATAATGCTGGTGACATTCAAGTTTCTTGGTGGTCTCATGTAAGTATTTGTCATTCTGGAGTGTGTGTAAAGTTAAACTCTGTTCTTGTGGACTTCCAGGGTGAATGGCCCAGCAGCCGTGCTCTTTACGTATCTGACAGAGATGCATGGTCCCAAATACAGATCCCATGTACTGATGGTAGTTGGAATGATAACATCCGCCTCGACATTGTTGCTGCCCATGCTGGCATGGGGCATCTTTCCCAGGCCCTGGGACTATGTGCTATTTGGAGGTCTCGACAGTAAGCGAAACATTTTTATTTGTGTTTGATCAATGTGACAAAATTTGTTTCTTATTATTTAGTTCACAGCTGGCAGATCTTTTTGCTTGTGTGTGCTTTGCCCAGTTTAATAAGTGGACTTATGTTATATGCAATGCCTGAGAGTCCCAGATTCCTTATGAGCCAGGGCCGAAATAAGGAGGCCTTGGAGATGTTGCAAAGGATCTATCACATTAACACTGGAAAGCCAAAAGACACCTATCCAGTGAGTACATTTGCTTTTAAATATATTTCAATTCTAATTCAATTGCTCATACAGATTAAATCTCTTGTACTGGAGGTGCCCAGTCGTGATACCCATGAGGATGAAGTTATCTACACCATTGAGGAGAAGACGGGGGATAAAAGGGAGACTGTCAAGCGCGAATCTCGCACTCTGCTGGAGAGTCTGCGAGCTGGAATGCTCCAGATGAGGCCCATGTTCCATAAGCCCCTTCTGGGTCTGGCCTTACACTGTTACACGATGCAGTTTTGTATATTTCTGGGCATGAACACGATACGCCTCTGGCTGCCTCAGTTGTTCGCCTCCATGGCGGAGTATGAGGCGCAGTACGCGGATGAAGGTGGCTCTGCAACCATGTGCACGATTCTCGAATACAGTGTGAACAAAACAGCTGAGACTCTAATAAATCATGAAAATGTGTGCGCTGTGGTAAGAGATAAGATTAATTTAATTACGATAAAACAGCTTCCATCATCGTGACGTTGTACAAACATCCAGACTGACTTGCATTTCTCACTCACTTCTTGTAGCCTAAAGCAGTCTCAATGGATATGTATATCAACAATATTATCGTCTCGTTCTGTGGACTTGTGGGCTACTTATTTGCCGGAGCAATAATCAATTTAATTGGCGCCAAACGTTTGTTAAGTAAGTAAATTATTAACTGTCTATACTTGACTTTTAAAAATGTATCTTTTGTCTCGCAGCTTATGGTCTTTTAGTGTCTGGAGTTCTTGGCATTGCACTCTATTGGTCTATTAACAGTCTTACCACTATTGTCATCTCCTCGGCCTTTGTTACTGTGTCGGGCGTCGCAGTGTCCTCCCTCCTGGGCGCCGTTGTTGCCCTTTTTCCCACACAACTGCGGTAAAATTAAATTGATAATTCATTCTTGAGTTTAGTGATAAATGTGATACTCTTTTCAGGTCTCTTGTCGTGGCCATTGCAATGATGTTCGGTCGATTGGGTGCACTCTCTGGTAATCTACTCTTTCCGGTATTCATACAGATCGGTTGTGTGCCGCCTTTTGTGATGGTCGCTTCGGTTATGTTGCGTAGGTTTTCTCTTCAACACATTAAAAAATTAATTTTCTAGTAATATTCATACAATTTTTGATTTTTCAGTTGCTGCCGTGCTCTCACTTTTCGTTCCGAATCCCAAAAAGGCTGCATTTACATAACAGATCTTATCTAATTATTCTAATGTCTGTTTAAACTATTATGTGTTATAGTACTCTTACTTTAATTGTAAAAAGTATTTTAGTTGTAGTCATTTAGTATAGTTTATTGTGCTATATTTTTATATGAAAGTAATTAAGATAAAATAAGTCTATTTTATTCTGATTCAAATACATAATTCTTTAAAATATATCTATACTTATACTTCTAGTCTCAGACTCAGAAGGGGGCAGTGCAGGTTTCCCATTATAATAATAATAATAAATTTGTAGTCAATATTAAAATGTAAATTGTTACATTTCATTAAAATTTAAATATCATTTACAAAGTTGTTAATTGATTAATTTAACAATTCAATTAACGTATTATTCTGATTATGTTCATTCAGACATAAATAACTCTTAATACGTATATATATATTTTTTTTTGCCAATTCTTGCTTTATTAATACATTTTACATTTCATGTGCTTTAAATATCACGAAATCTTTAATAAATTAATATATTAATTAATTTAACACTTGCATTAATGCTGTTTGTTTATATTTTCAAATAAATATAAGCTGTAAAAACAGAAGTGAGAAAGACAAAGTAGAAGCCAATGCAAAATGTCTGCAAATCCCATTAACACCAATTAACTTGGTCAGTTTGTGGCTGTGGCTGATAAAGCCACAGAAAAGGCCACTGGAAAATGAATGGAAATTATTCATAATAAGTAACAGAGTTTAAGTGTCATTTTCGTTGCAGTCGAATAAATGCAAAGGGATTTCACTGTATCTCCTTGTGGAAACATTTTTAAATTCTATTTTATATTTAAAATCAGAGTTTACATTTATAAATGTAATGTTAACGTTTCGAAGATAATTTTGATTGTCACCTTGAGAGGTGAGATATCAACGACTTGTGGCTGCAGCCATGCTGATGAGAACCGCCGAAAGACTATGAGTGTTCTTAAAGTTGATTGCTTAAATTAGGAAACTGGTTAAACATCTTATAGCGAATTCATTATATTTATAGATTCATTTCTATGATAAGTAAGCATTGCATCTCAACTTTTTCAGTCCACACAATAATATAACCCTGTGCCATTCATAAGAATGCATCATTCGCAGCTCGAAACTCAAAGTGATAGCTTCCTTGGACAGAAAACTTTTAAATAAATACCGAACCCAACTCGGAAACTGTGAATCAACTATGATAAATTTATTTACTTTATTAAAAATTTAATTTTAAATTGTGATGAGCTGCGCTTTTTATTAAGAGGATGAGAGAAATAAATACTTCAATTGTAATAAATTGGGATACATATTCGTAATACAGAATATGACTGAAAAAAATAATGAAAGTGCTAATCGTGAAATAGCGAAAGGTATTGTGGATTTTAAAAACTGTGAACAAAAATTAATAAAGAGCACAGAGGGTGATCATCACTACTTCATTGGCCACGATGTACCAATTTCTCTACGGGATATTCTATTATGTTCATTGATTTGACTACCAAATCTTGATACTCCATCAACAAAAATACATCATCATATTTCTTCTCAGTGCAATCTTCGTTTACTTTTCAGCGTGTTACTGTTTTTACAATTAAATTTATTAAGCACTTCTAAATTAAAAAAATATAAAGTAGGGAAACTTCTAAAAATTTTGTAAGGATGAAAAAAATTTGAGCAGAAAAAAAATTAATAATAATACTATTGTGTTTCATAGAATTACACTTGCACTGTGAAATTAAAATAAACATATAACTAAATGCATAATTATGTGAAATAAGAACTGGAATTGGAATCAACGCTACTTTCATCCTAATGCTAATGAGCTAGATTTTTTGAATAATTTTCCGGTTTTTATACCCTGTGCCCATTGAAAAAAGGGTAGAATGGTTTTGTGACTTGGTATGTAGATTTTTGAATACCGGGCGCAGATCAAGTTTGTTTTTAAATTTAGATCGAATCAAATTATTATATAGCTGCCATCGGAAAGCTTTTTTGTTGTGTGAGATATCTTAACCAATCTCACATTATATGCATCTGGGATAGGACTATATATCCCATCAAATTGGTCAGCTATATCACATACCTTTCATATAATATGAAAAACATTTTTTAAGTTTTTTAAGATGTTTCCCAATGTTACAGAAAATGCATCTGACATCTCAACCAAACTCACAGATTTAGAATTTTGTATTATCTTTAACATTATGATCAAAAATTTAATGCAGCTTTCGGTTTGTCTAACGACCTGCAAATACGTATTAGGCTATCGGACTGCCTGGGTACCCTACCTATCGAGTACACTCGACTGCAGCCGCACCTCCCACGAGAGATGTGAGCAGGGTGTTGGGCCACCTAGTTGTTTTTTTTAATTAAACTGGGTGCTTTGTATAAATAGAAGCCTAGATTTATAACCACAAAGATAAATTGCAAAATCCACAATTTTATTAACTTTTTGTAGTCGGTCATTAAAAATGATATCCAAAAGAAGCGTCAGATATTTCATGTATTTACTACAGCTTAAGAGCCATTGGATTATAAATTAAAAAAATCGAGATCAAATCAATTTTTAAAATTTGTAGATACTGATAAAGGCGCAGATGGAAGTTCGTGTAGCACAACCGTCGCAACCATTGGAACTCCAGAAGATGCACCAGCAGACTTTGAGAAGGCCATTGTTGCCTCTGGTTTCGGACGCTTCAATTTCATCCTGCTGATTGTCGCAGTTTCATCGACTTGTGCAGCTACATTCGAGTCGAACACAATGTCGTTCATTCTGCCCATTGCTGAATGCGATCTTCATCTAACACTAACGGACAAGGGAGTCCTGAATGCCTGTGCATATGCCGGCATGATTATTTCGGCCATTCCGTGGGGATACGTGTCCGACACAAAGGGTCGTCGCAAGGTCCTTGTCTGTGGCTACTTCCTGACCTGCATTTGTGTCCTTGGCAGTGCGCTCAGTCAGAACTTTATAATGCTGGTGACATTCAAGTTTCTTGGTGGTCTCATGTAAGTACTTATCAATCTGTAGAGTGTGTTTAAAGTTAAACTCTGTTCTTTTGGGTTTCCAGGGTGAATGGCCCAGCCGCCGTGATCTTTACGTATCTGACCGAGATGCATGGTCCCAAATATCGATCCCAAGTACAGATGGTAATGGGAATGATAGCATCCGCAACTACATTGTTGCTGCCCATGCTGGCATGGGGCATCTTTCCGAGGCCCTGGGACTATGTGCTCTTTGGAGGTCTCGACAGTAAGTGAAATATTTCACCTTGCACTTAATCTACGTAACATAGATATCATTCTTTGCGTTTAGTTCATAGCTGGCAGATCTTTTTGTTTGTGTGTGCTTTGCCCAGTTTATTTAGTGGAATTGTGCTGTATGCACTGCCAGAGAGTCCCAAATTCCTTATGGGGCAGGGCCGAAATAAGGAGGCCCTGGAGATGTTTCAACGGATATATCACATTAACACGGGAAAACCAAAAGACACATATCCAGTGGGTAAGTTTGTATCCTTATACGCAGCAATATTAATTCAATTGCTCCATAGATTAAATCCCTTGTACTGGAGGTGCCCAGTCGTGATGCCCATGAGGATAAAGTTATCTACACCATTGAGGAGAAGACGGCGGATAAATCGGAGCCTGTCAAGCGTCAATCTCGCACCCTGCTGGAGAGTCTGCGAGCTGGAATGCTCCAGATGAGGCCCATGTTCCATAAGCCTCTTCTGGGCCTGACCTTACACTGTTACACGATGCAATTCTGTATGTATCTGGGCGTCAATACGATACGCCTCTGGCTGCCTCAGTTGTTCGCCTCCATATCGGAGTATGAAGCTCAGTACGCGGATGAAGGTGGCTCTGCAACCATGTGCACGATTCTCGAATACAGTGTGAACAAAACAGTTGGGACTCTAACAAATCATAAAAATATTTGCGCTGTGGTAAGATAAAAGATTCATTTTATTGCGTTAAAACAACTTCCATCACTGCTATTAAATTTGTATCATCCTTAGTCACCGATACTGACTTGCTTTTGTTTTAAGCTGATTTTAATCTGTCCGATGCTCGATGGCTTTCCGATAAGAAGTGCTTTTAGCTGGACAATAAATAGATAAAATAATATTATTCCTCAAAATAATATAATAGTGATGTTTGAGAAACACGAAGACTGACATGCACTTCTCTCTTGCAGCCCAAAACAGTCTCCATGGATATGTATATTAACAATATTATCGTCGCGTTCTGCGGATTTGTGATCTTCTTCTTTGCCGGAGCGATAATCAAATTAATTGGCGTCAAACGTCTGATAAGTAAGTCAATCACCATCTGATAAGAAACTCATTTGATTTTTAAACATATATCTTTTGTCTCACAGCTTATGGTCTGCTAGTGTCTGGACTGCTTGGTATCGCACTCTATTGGTCTATAAACAGTCTTACCACTCTTGTCATCACCTCGGCCTTTAGTTGTGTGTCGGGCGTCGCTATTGCCTCATTCATGGGCGCCGTTATTGTGATCATTCCCACACATTTGCGGTAGAACTAAGTAGATAATACGTTCCTAAGTTTAGTGATAAATGTGATACTCTTTTAAGGTCTCTTGTCGTGGCCATTGCAATGATGTTCGGTCGATTGGGTAATCTACTCTTTCCGGTATTCATACAAATCGGTTGTGTGCCGCCTTTTGTGATGGTCGCTTCGGTTATGTTGCGTAGGTTTTCCCTTTAAAACATTAAATAGCGAATACTGTTGTAATATTCATAAAATATTTAATTTGCAGTTGGTGCCTTGCTATCACTATTCATACCCAACCCTAAAAAGGCTGCTTTTACATAAAAAAACTTTATCTAATTATTTTATGAACAAAGATAAGGAAATTAATTAATTATTAATTAACTAATTCAAATAAATTTTAATACATTGTATATTTCATTAGTTTTTAATCAGAAGTTACTTTTTAGACACCTACTTAAAAAGAAGTACAGGGGTCTATTAACTTTGTCAGAAAAAAATTTGAGTAACAGGCAGAAGGAGGGGTGGCAGATCCGATCGAGTATATATATTCTTTATCAGCATCAACATCCGATTCGATATACGTAGACAATTCCGTCTGTAATAGACCCTTGTTCTCAGAGACTATAAGAGGTAGAGACTCCAAACTTATTATGTAGGTTCGTCTATATTGCACGCAGATCGAGAATATGTATATGGGACTGACCCATACATCCTGACCAAATTTGGTTGAAATGGGACCACTATTTCATATATGTAGCTGCCATAGGAACAACCAGTTGAACATCAGATCTTAGCATGAGAAACTTTTTTGTTGCTTGAGAAATCTCCACCAAAGCGATAGAATATGCATATGGGCATTTTCAGAAAAAGGTTCACCTTTTCCAAAAACGTAAAATTGATCAAAAACTCACAGCTTAGGAAATTTTATTTAAAAACGTATTTAAGTTATTTTTTTAATTAATACACTGTTGAAGAAACTCAATAGGATGAACATATAGATCCTATATTGGAATAAATTCACTTTCCTATATTTTTGCCCTTTTTCTTAAAAATTTACTTCCAAAGTGTACGCTTGTGTTGCCGATTACACTAAATAGGACAGAAAATTTTTAAAATGAACCATTTCAATTCACAGAAATATATTGAAACTTTAATTTAAAACGAGTTTTTCGAGCTGTTTTTGATATATAGAATAAGATTTGATGAACTAATTCTTGGAAAAATCTAGGTGGAAAAATCTAGGTTGCATTAATAATTACTTATAAAACTTGTAAAATAAATAAAATGATAATAACATATCAAAATTATTTCTAAAATGGAAAACTACATTATTTTATTATATGTAGTTTAAGAGTATTTTCTTCCAAATTACTCGCTACATTTCGCAGACTTTCGCATTTGTCAAGATGAAGTCAAACATGACTTCCATTTTTCGTCGCGTTCGCTATGCATTGTTTTCTATAAATATTTCGAAAACGACAAGTCTTCAAAGCTTGTCTTTTATGAGAAAACCTTTTTGTAAATGTTAACTTTTGCCATTTTTTTTTTTTTCATTTAAAGACGTATAAATATCGCTTTCTCAATCCTGGAAATACCCATATGGTATGAAAAACTTTTTTGTTGTTTAAGATATCTGAACGAATACCGATTTATATAATTTTATTTTAAGGAGTCTTTGGTTTTCTATAGTAGTAGCACCGCCCACTAGTTTAAATGTAAGGTCACCTTTGCTCCTGCTGCTCTCGGTTAGATGTCTTTTTGGTAAGTGGCGCCAGAGAAACGCACAAGGAAAATACATTTGGCACATTGGTTAATGCAAAAGGAAATAACAAATGAGCAGATTAATTTAGATTAATATTTAATGAAATTCAATGTCGTTTTGTGTGCCTTTGGTTACAATTTCAATGAGTGCGCTTCTTCGTTAAAGTGAAGTTGGCTGCCGTTGAGAAACGTCCTAAAAAAGATCGATCAGAGCTGCCACTCAACGATAGGTGGTAACCAGGGCTGCCGCATAAATTTAATGATGGCGCCATCTAGCTAAACAAATTTTGCAATAACAAAATGGAATATAACAGATCACTAAATTGAGAATATAAAATCTGAAACCCAGACGGCTAAAAATATTTTCAAAATTCAATTTGTTACTTTCAATAGAATTTAACAAATTGTGTCTTATATATAATATTCATATTTAGATGGCCGATGCAGCCAGGACAGCGGGTCAAGCCGCTGACTTTGAAACGGCGATTGCTGAATGTGGTTTTGGGCTCTTCAATGTTTTCATTATGATCTGCTCGATGCCATGCCTGTCGGCCATGGTCTTCTCCGCCACGGCCATGTCCTACGTTATGCCCACGGCTGAGTGTGAGCTGAAGCTGTCGTTGCTGGACAAGGGCACGATGCATGCTGTCACGTATGCTGGTAAGCATTAAACCGTCTTTCGATCATCTAAACGAGCTCAGTGTTTAGGTATGATCATTTCGGCCATTCCGTGGGGCTTTTTGGCGGATACGATGGGCCGTCGCTTGGTATTGATTAGTGGCGGTTGGATCGATGGCATCTGTGTTTTGTGTGCGGCCATGAGTCAAAACTCATCCCAGCTGATGGCCTTTAAGTTCTTTGATGGATTTATGTGGGTATGAGGCCATCTACCACAAACTGTCTATATCCAAATGCCTTTTGCCTGCTTTTCGTTTTTGTAGCATCTGTGGGCCCTTTGCGGTGGTCGTCAGCAATCTGGCCGAATTCCATGGCAAAAAGCACAGGCACTTTATCATGCTCTTCATTGGACTCAGCGTATCTATTGGCGCACTCACGATAACCTTGTTGGCCTATTTTCTGCTGCCCGTTCACATTTACTTTAGTGTTGGCAAATTTAACTGTCGGTGAAAACTTGACTCTCTTTGACTTTTTGACTGTCTAATTTGGTTCTTATTGCAGTTCACACCTGGCAAATCTTTCTGGCGTTGACCGCATTGCCCAGTTTGACAAGCGGCTTTCTGCACTTCTTTTTACCCGAGAGTCCCAAATTTCTGATGTCCCAGGGCAACTACAGCAAGGCGCTCAGTTCCTTGCAGCGCATCTATGCGATAAACAAACGCAAGAGTCGCGACTCTTATCCGGTAAATATATAAATAAATAAATTTATCTGGACTTGATCTATTTACCAGAGCATCAACAGATCACAGTGCTGACGGATGCCACTCCAGAGCGATCCGATTTGCAAGAACCAATAGTAAATAATTCGTTGCGGGAGCGTTTCGGACGAACCAAGCGAAAGTTTTCCGATGGCCTGATGCAGCTGAAGCCCATGTTTTCCAGCCCATATCTGGGACTATCTGCAAGGGTTTACTGTCTGCATTTCTGTCAGATTATGTGGTATATATACTCATGCATCGGTCGTCAAAGATCCTAAATGGTCCTGTGTCTTCACAGTGTGAACTCGGTGCGTTTGTGGCTGCCACAAATCTTTGCCACAATGCAGACACTCCAGGTAAACGGGATTCGGGATAAGAGCATGTGTGCCGTCTTGGATCATAATTCGAATCGACGCAGCAATACCGCAGTGTCAAAGGAGGAATGCGACATAGTAGGTAGGAGATCATTTGGACAATATTTCAAGCTTTAAAGTAATGCATCTAAAACGTGTAGCATCAGCAACCGGAGACCTATACGAATAACATTATTGTGGCAATCGTTGGTCTCGTTGGTTTTCTTCTCTTCTTTCCAATCTTGCGCATTCGAGGAGTTGTCAATCACATACTTAGTGAGTTAAGTTATCAAATATTTGAGCTGTTGCATATATTCCTTCATTTATCCACACAGAGGTCTGTCTTTTTATATGCACCTTTTTGGTGGGTGGCCTTTATTTCTCCGACACCACGGCAACGACTCTCATAATATCTTCCATCTATTTGACAATCATGGGAGTTTGTGCATCAACAATAATCGGCATGAGTGTTGTCGTATTTCCCACTCTAATGAGGTAAAGAAAAATTATATTAATTTCAATTTTATTTTAAACCTTAAGTGCACTAATATTTTTTACTAATATTAATTAGAAATAAAAAAAAAAAACAAAATTTGTAATTAAATGTCAAAAATTGCGGTCTGTACTTACTTTTTGCTCAATATATATAAAATTCAATGTTTAGTATCAATGCTTTTTTTTATTCTTTTTATTTTTATAACAAAAAAAAAAAACTTATGATTCTGAAATATAAATCGAAACTGATTTATAATTATAAAATTATATCCAAAACAAAGTATTTATTAAATATTTTTATTCATGCGATATTTGTTTTAAGTTTGATTATTTTATTTGTGAATTCTGATCTTGACAAAGTCAAAACTTTTTACATTTATATTTCGTTTATTTTTATAGAACGATGGTTTTGTTGCTGATCATGACATTCGGCCGACTGGGTTCGGTGGCTGGAAACCTTTTGCTGTCCTTCTTCATACAGATGAGTTGCTGGGCGCCTTTCCTTTGGCTTACTTCACTAATGACCAGTAAGTAGCAGAATATGCAAAATATATCCATATATATGAACTATAGATATACTCTATAATCATTTACAGTTGCGTTTGTAATTTCACTGTTCTTAAAAGTGGATTTTCAGCAGCCGCTAAATTAACTATTGTCTCGTGAAATATTTAATAAATAAAGTGACCATGGCGACTACTATGTGCAAATACTATACAAGTATACAACATTAATCCAATTCCCAATTCGACAGGCAGCGTAATTGTGGCATAGTAAGGCAAAGATTCTTCGTCTCTTTGTGTATCTATTCAGCTTTTATTTGTTGTATGATTAATCTGTACTCGCATCAAGGCAAATCAACGCCTTAACGAAATAAAAATGAACACATTTTCGGGAAACTTTGCAAGTAATGTGGGCTGGTATATGGGAAGCTATGGGTATCTCATACGAGCTGCGAATATATTTTTTTTGAATTACATAACAAAGAATGAAATATAATTTGTTGGATTTTGAATAATTATTTTGGAATTTTTGCTATTTGTAATTGTTGACTTTTCAATATATATTTTCTAATCAATTTATTTCTAATTTTTGTTCCTGAATTGAGGTTGGTTTTCCTTAGTATTATATATTTTTGGTATTATTTAAATATTCATCTTCAGCGCCAACTTAAGGAATTTACAAAGTTGTAAGTTATATTAATAAATTATAAGTAAATATCTTATTGCTCAAGTCATACAATGGTTACATTAATCAAAAGAGATTTGTCCGAACTGCGGTTAGTTCCAACTAATTGGATTTTAATCATGCCAAAGCAAATGTTGATTAATTTCATTCTTAGCATGCGCTGCTGACTGACCAAGCGACTAACACCAGACCAAAGTCCACAATAGACTCCACCCACAATCTCCAATCCCAACCCAGTGTCCAGCATTCGGTCCATTGTGTGCCCGATGCAGCTGTGGCATGTTAATTAATTTTTGTGGTCATCAATTAATTAGTAGTTGCAAAAATGAATTCAATGAATGCGCTTCAATAGCTTCCAAAGTAATTTTTCACATACAAAATCAGGACACAAAAGTTTTTCGTGTGCGAAGAACAGTTTGTCACATAAATCAAACAAAGTGGCTAAGAAGTTTGGGCGGATGTCGCCCCCTTCCCTAAGTGTCTGACTAGTTGTATGCATGGGACAAGTCAATACGAGTATCCATCTAAATGTGTGTATCCTGCATGGGAAATAGACACGCCCTGTCCTTTATACTGTCATCGCAACAGGAAGTGCTGTCTCTTTCGCCTCGTCACTTGTAACCCATTTCTCATGCTGTCAAAACAAAGTCAAGCAGTAATTGACACATGTTGACTTGTGAAAGCTCTCAAGTGTTATGTGCGCTTCCTCTTGTTTGGTGTGATGCGAAATCAAAATTAATAGTTGGCTGTTTGCCATATACGAAAGCCACTTGGAGCCACTTAATTAAAGAATCACATCCAATTTAATAAAAGCTCTCAACATTGTAAGGGAAACCAGTGCAGAGAGTTTTTTCAATCACATATTTTTCTATTTTTCTTTTTCTTTCTATTATTAACTATTTATTAGCAAATCGAACTAAAACAACAAAAGGAATCTGTGCAATTTGCACAATGGGAACAGATTAAGACATAATCAAACAGACTTAGGCTATTTATAATACCATGTAATAGCTGATAGATTTACGAGAAGGATTGTCTAGAAATCAAATTTATGCAGTTTAAAAAATAAATGGTAGTTAGAATATGTATTAAGCATTGCTTTTGTTTTTTTTTAAATAAAATAGTTTTAATTAATGGTAAAATTTTGACATTATACTTTTTATGGTGGTCATCAGAAAGAATAGAATGAGAGGAAATGGTTAGAGAGGGAGGGAGGGAGGACAACAGTGCATCAAAAACTCGATCTCCAGGCTGCGTTCCATAAAATTCGAAAACAACAAACTCGCATAAAATTAACATAGTAAACGTGTGAAAATCGCGTTGAATATAAACAGAAGAGCCCCCGTCCAAATATTTAGAAATATGTTGTGGGTGGGCGTTGATGACTGTGTGTGTGGAGGTGTGGCCAGATATGTAATGTATGCCATAAACTAAACGCAGCAGCCACATAAAAAACCAACAAAACAAGGATGCATATGTGTGCGTATCCAAAACTTGTTAGAGGGGTGATCGAAGGGGGTTGGAGAGTGTTTGTTTTTGGGTGTGTGCGTCTTGTTGTGGGTGGCTAGTTTTGTGTTGGGGCGTGTTCAAGTAGAGTCGTAAATGGGCAGTCATAATCTGAAATGTACACACACACACACACACCACACCGACAGACAGATAGTCATACGCATAAATACACAATCGTAGACTTTAGCTAACACAAATACGTAGAAACAGAGAGACGCGCACACATATGTACAATACAAATGTACATATATACAGCATTTATGCACGTCCCACACATTCACAGTTGGACTGCCCTTGTCCGTGTCCTCTATAATGATTTACAGGTCATTCATCATATCAACACGCCGCGCAGAAATTTATTTGCTTCAGCCGCAACCGCAGCCTAAACAAAAGCCGAAGGCAATAACTACAAAACAGCAATAACAACGAGAGCGCAAACACAAAAATATGCGGTCTTTCTCTCTGACTCTCTCTCATTTTTGGTGTGTCTATTGCTGCTATAAATGTTGCGTTGCGCAGCTTGTCAGCATGCTGCCAGAAATTTATTGCCGACTTCTCTCAACAGGTTGTGTAAATGTTGCTAAGCGAGTCCATGTGCGTGTGTGTATGTGTAGGTGTCTGCGTGCTGATGTTGCCGCCTTGCCATTTTCAGGACAATTTGTAGTCACAATGTAAAGCTCGCAGTCGTCGGCAGCACTCGCAGTAGTAAAGTTCACGCGTAGCGGTTAACAATTTGAGTTCAGCTAAGTGTAAAAGCAGCGGCAATTGTTGTTGCATCTCAATGTGTTTGTGCTGATGTTCCTAAGCCGCAAAGGCAGAAATTTCAAGCAAAAGTCAAGTCAGAGCAAATCAAGAATTAAGATTTGAGCAAGCAAATAATAAATAAATTACATTCAATTAAATTAAATTAAACTAAATTTGTAATTGTTATATTACAGTCTGTGTTGCAAGCGAAACTGTGTTGTGTGTTGAATAATTCATGTGTAATTTATACTATTATTAAAATTAAAATAAAAAAAAATGAATATAAATTTTATTAATAAACTAACTAAATGTTTACTTGATGTGATACACTTTTAAATATATAAAAATATATATGTGCTTAGTAAATAATTAAAGCATTATATTGCTTGATCGAAATAATAAATAATAATATACATGCGTATACTTAATATTCCGAACTGATTTAATATTAATCCGTTGCTGTGCAGTAATCCCGTATTAATTTGCTTCTGTGTAGTCCATGCAACTTATGTTAGCCCACGCCTAGACCACGTCCTAACAAGAAGTTTCCATTTAAATATTCATCAAAGACGGCCCAATCTCCGTCCACTTCCCCGAAATGCTCATTAAATCCTTAACCTGCGAGCATAACGGTTAAGACCGTGGCGCGTAATTAAAGTCCGCAATTTATGATGTGCATATCCGGACGTTGGTGTTCGGCTGCGTGGTCAGCCACAAAGAATTCTATGGAATCGCCGTGAAATAAGTTGATGCCAACCGCACGTGTTCATTACGCAAGCGAGCGAGCGAACAGCATTTAATGCACATTTTCACCTCCCAAATTACACATTGCGCGTCCGACAGGAGCATTCAAAAATCGAGCCAAAAATAAGTGAACAGAATATGTCGGAAATTGTGGATACGGACTTGCTGGTGAACTGCACAATACTCGCCGTGCTGCGCTTTGAGCTGAACAGCATTGTGAACACGAGTCTATTGAATAGCCTCAACCGCACCGAGGTGGTCAACCTTCTATCTGGCATTATCGATAATCGAGATAATCTCGAGAGCGTCAATGAGGCAAAGTAAGTCGAAATACGAGAACTTAAAGTTACCACCCTCCTTATTCACTATCTTATTTCCATTTCTGGAATAAGTATTTAGTTTACTTCCTTGCAATTTTCCAGAGTTTATTTCGCATCTTTAATTTGCGTCAATTTTCCAGTAACTACGCATTTTTAATGCAGTCGATAAGAAGCGGAATAAGAAGGCAAAAGTATAATAAACTTATGCAAATTATAAGCTAGAACGAAGCTTAATTTCCGCTAAATGCTGCTCAACCGAATAGGATGTGGAAGGGGTTGGTTTCGATGACAAACGCAGATAATTAAGTCGAAAATTGGTTTAAAGTATCAAAGTTTTGGTGAAAGCAAAAAAGGATAATTAGTTACAGTTGAGAAGACAAACAAATTGAGAGGATTGCAAATGCATTAATTAAATATTTAGCAAATTTACAGAAAAATTAGCCATTTTTTACTTTTTATTAATTTTAAAAAATTCCAAAACTTGGAAACTGAAACCATTTCGAGTATGTAATTAAGAGTAAGTGCATTTTCTTTTTAAAGCAATAAGCATTTTATGATGTTTGTAAAACCCACCTTGGTATAATTCTAGCCATTTTCCAGGGTATCTCGTTGTAGAGATCTCTTGACTTAAGCTTTTTTACTTACTCTTTTTTTCAATTAGTTAATTTATAGTTTTGAGTACTGGAATTTAATGATAATCTCATTTATTAAATTTTCACACTCATAAATAATGGCCTCAATGCCATATTAATGGATAAGAACTCCAAGTGCATTTTGCGGCATATTTCGATTGTGTAATTAACCGTTATTTAATTCTCGTTATCTTTGGTAATTAATTTGTGGTCGACTGACATTTATAATAAGTATCAAGAACACACAAGCATGAAAATTAATGTGTGGTCTTAAAACGCTTAAAAGCATATTAAATGGAAAATTCTATTGGGTCACTAAAATGGCGTAAACGTAGCTATTGAAACTGGTTCGGATTAATGACAAAATCTTTCATTTAAGATACTTACATAACGACATAAACAGTTGTATTCCTAGAGTTCTTTATTACACAATTTCTGGAAATTGAATTGAATGTTATGAATCTTTGTGGTCCCTTGCATCTACGTGTACTTGGCCAAGAATATGTTGTAAATACTTGAAAATGTAAGGACAAAACTAGATTGTTGTTGTTTCGAAGAACTGTCAGTAAAGTGTTTGTTTGTGGACCGGACAACTGATTTGGACATCACTTAAGTGAACAGTCATGAGCAAATACTTATGTTACAGTGTAAGTAATGGGAAAATAGAAGACTATTGTAATAACTGAAAATAAATAAACTGCTATCAAAAACATCATAGTTGCTAAGATATTTTAAAGATTTTCTTTTTTTTTCGTGGCGATTCATTTTTCAATTTTTTTTCGATTTTTAAATCATATCAATAATATTTTCAACACACACCAAATATTCACGTATAACTTTCATTGAAATACAAAAGTTACTTAATCGACTTAACTTAATTGTTAACTAACCTGCTGAGCATCAAATCTAAATGCATTTTGACGCTCCACACAAATCTTTCAAAGTCATGCCAAATATCAAATTGACTTTTACAATTTAGATTCAGTCAACTGTAGTTGAAACAGTTCTCGATGCATCAATAAAGAACTCGAGCTCGTGCCATAAAACTTTTTCGATTATGCTCTTTGTATCGCGTGGAAAACATTTAAATTAACAAGTGGAAATATACAAGATGTGAAGAGTCGACTATTAGATACCTAGTTACGATGCCTAGTTACTGTACTAAATTCTATGATATTAATAGTCATGTTTTTTCAAAATATAAGCCAAGTACATTAAATTATACATATACACTAGAGGACATATTTATTTTGATAACATTTAAAGTTAAATCTATTCATAATTTGAACCTTCTTTATGACATTTAAGCATCAATAGAAAGCTTGTTTCAATTCCGTTTGAATGATACAAAACTTTCCTTAGCCCATTAAGTACCCATTGCAAAATTTGAAATCTTGTTAAGGTCTATTTTGAAACTTTTTTCCTTGATTAAAAAAAAAAATGTTTTGATGCAAAAAAATTCTTCAAACCATTCTAATAGTGGCAAAATTTTTTTTTTCAAAAATCTCTTCGCTAGTATTTTTTATAATGTATTAAAAACTGCAAAAAATTACTATTTCAACCACTTTTCCCTCCTTTTCATACAAAAAGTTCCTTTCCTTCAAGTGTGTTTATAATTGCATAAGTAATAATAGTTTTAAGAACTTGCGTTTTGTTTTATGACAACCAAAGCTGATTGCTATCTCTATTATAATGCCTCTGTAGATGATTTAACTGTATTAAGCCAACAAAGGCATGCAATTGAAAGTAGATACCTATGTACATATATAAGCCGCAGCTTAATAGTACACGGAATACGGAAATTTACAAATTGCTTTTTTGGTTGTTACACAACAACACTACGTTGACAAATAATGAAATTCAGAGCAAAATTCTATGCGACAAATCCCGAACAGAACTTTGACAAACATTCCAGTTAACAGCAAGGGCAACAACAGCACCTAACTACAACTATAACAAATACTACCAAGGGGAAAACTTTTTTGACAACATATTTTTAGGTTTTTTTTTCGCAGTGTGTGGATGCGATATAAATTGGCACTCTTTATGTGAGCTCTGGTCAGCTTAGAGTTCAGGTGAATGCTGACTTCAGGCATACTATATATGTGTATGTGTATGTGCGTGCGGTTTCTTCGCAAAACATGACCATGTGGGAGCTAAGCTCATTATGAGACCTGGAGCTTGCGGCTTAGACGCAATCAGCGCGAATACTACCTTGGGCTTTGAATCGCTGAGGGCCATCTGCAGGGCAGTCAACATCCGACAGGACCCCTATCGACATCTGTAGCGGTCGTTGACTGCGTTTTTATGCGTATAAAGTAACTTTATGAGAGGCGCCTCGCTTAAGTAGCATCTGGGTGCCACAGTGCGTATGAGTACTTTCAACGAAACAATATTTAAGTCAACGCACATTACACTAGGAAACAAATAAAAAAAAAAAACGTATATCAAAACATCATTTGATTTAAGTATGCTACTTTTTCTATTTAAGTATAATAAGTATACTTAGTTTATTCGGAAGCTATGATAAATTCATGTTTGGTGTGATAAACTTTATTCTGTGTGTTTGTTGTCATTACAATATATATATCACTTTATCATATCACAAATATCAAAATTTTTCTGAAAACCTCAACTTTTTATCTCATATATATTTTTATTTATTTATTATATTTTTGATATATTTATTTATTTATGTTTATTTTACTATATTTTTGGTATTTTTGATTTATTTATTTATTTATTTTTACACTATCTTACAAAGCCCAAACTATCAAAGTACTGCTAAAATTATATATATATTTTATTGTTTTCTTTTTTTAAATATTATTTTACAGCTTAGTGCCATTTGCGAAAGGGGACAACTTTTTGTGCTTAAAGAATGAAAATTCGTCTTTGGCATTTTTATGTTTATGGCATTTCATACGCTTATTGATTCTGATGCGCATCGAATGACAAGGGCCAAAATAGAGGATTCCTTGTTCATTGGCCCATTATTGAAAGGCCGTTTGGTATTTTTATAGCACGGTCTCAAATCCAATCTCAATTTCTATGTGCACATAAAAATAATTTAAAGTACTTCAAGCAGAACGAGCTTAACGTAAAAGCTAAACGAAATTGTTTTGGCTCAGCCTTGTCTTAGAAAATAACAATGCATTGAACCAAGTAAGTATGTACAAAGAAAGGATTAATCTTTTTTGCAAAAGTATGTTTCTTTTATGCGGTTGCTAGTGTGCTTTTGGGCCTCAGTGTAATCGTTCAATTTAAAGAGAACTAATTTTGTAATTACGGTGCTCACTTGAAGGCTCATTGGGGCATTACTAAATTTGCATATGACAAATTTTACAATTAACTTTTAGTGTTAGTGTTCTATATATTGGCCAGAAAGTGACCATAAAACAAATCCCTTGTTGAGTGGGTTGTGGCAATTATTGTTTCAAGGACAATGCAGCAAACTGAAAGACAGATGGGCGGACAACGGAAACAGTTGTGCAACATGATACAGTCAATATGCTGCTGTGCAAGATACTCTGCAGAACACAAATTGCAACTTCAAATTGAAGTGCAAATTGAAATCATTTCTATTGACAAAATTGTTTGTTTAGTGACAAAAAAATAGGGTCATTACACTAGACTTGAATTAAAAAAATCATAAAAATTAAAATATAAGAATATTTTAATTTAGATTTTTAAAAAATATACCAATTTTTCTTATTAAATAAATTTTGAATTATATTAAATTATTTGTTTTTATTAAATTAAACCAGGGATACTTGAAATTAAATCGAATTCATATAAATGGCATCTATGCGATATTCCGGATACAAATACACTGAAGTCCTTTTGCTTTTAAATAAAGTGTTGTTATTTTTGCTGCATTGTTCAGATTGCTACATTTCGGATGTGGCTTTGAATGACAATGAGAGAAAATAAGAGAGAGTTAAAGGCAGATAGATAGAGGAAGCGATAAACAATGTGCTCTGACAATCTCCGCTCATAATTCTAAATTGAAATGGGTCCCATTTGTGTTGCATGGAGCAAACGTGCCTTTAATATGTATGAACCAGGATACCATCTGAACAAAAGGTCATTGTTTTGCTATCTGCCTGGCGATGATAATGAGCCTGATGATGCGACTGAGTGGCCATGATTCTAACAACGGATGGCCATTGCCATTAGTCAAGCATCGACGGGCATTAAGAGATTTAAGGAAAAAGTATTCAAAAGGCAAAATGGATTTCAGCTAAATGGATTACCATGGCGTCTTCTTCAGCTTTTAAGCCCAAACTATATGCATTTCATCGAGTCTTTGCAGTATTGATAACAAACTTTATTGTCTATACATAAAGTTATTTTTCTGACAGAAATTGGAAGTTTGATTTCATATTTATTAAAATTCCAATCACATATTGATGCGAAATTTGATTGTTGTCTCTTAGTCGCTCACCTTAGCTTTTTCATGATATCTAGACTATCTAATGAACTTCTTCACAACGTGACTCTCAACTTCCATAACTTGTTTCAGCTAAGAAGAACTTTGGGTAACTTTTAAAATCATCATAAGTTTGCGACTTTGCGTAGCAACAGCCGCAACTTTTCAGTTCTGCTTGCGAACAATTTGCTTACCTCAGTTCACTTGCAACTTATAAGAAACCACTGTGTCAAAGGCAACAGAAATACAAACCTCCCAATTTTGGTGCGCAAAGGTGCAATTGTTCAACGCTTATGAAATATGAAATATTGCGATTCGACAAATAAGCGAAACCAAGCGAACAGTCACGCACTGCAAATGAAGTTGATTTTAAATGCAACAGAAAATTACCAACAGTTTTAAGCTGACTTGGCAAAAAAACCACATTCATTAATTTTAACTGAAAACCGAACTCAAACTTACATCCGAATCCGAATTCAGTCGCTTTGACAGCGACATTTATTGTCGCCATTGAGAAACAGTTTTAATTGGATAATTTGTGGCGGTAAATAACGGCAATTTGTTGCAGGTTGTAAACGCACTCACCTTTACTTGGCAAATTTGCCTCCAAGTGAATTATGATTGACGTTAATTTCCTTATTGTTTGTAATTTGCTTTGAGCGCCGAGAAGTATGCAACATTATTTTAAGTGCGCACTAATTGCGCATTCACGGTTCATTTGTGTGTGTGCAAGGCCAATTACTATTTATATGACTATTACTATTATTATTTATGTATATTGAATAGAGGGTTTAAATCCTTTGAGATGGACTCATCCTAAAGGATTAATTTTAAGCATGTGATAATACGGTTTGTTTGCGTTTGTGAAAAGATGTAGGATTACAATTTACGAGTAATTTACCCAGGGTATCTCCTAGTTCACTTTAGATAGCATTTAAGCTTATCTCCACGACTTTTTATTGTGTTAAAATCAAACTTTTTTTTTTAATTTAAATTGTCTCAAATAAAGTTAATAATTTAAATTGAATTTAAATTTTATAATAGTTGCTTTTAGTTTTTCTATTGCTCAAATTTGTTTTTATCTCTAAAGAGACGTGTTGATGGAATGATAAGTAAATCCCTGGCATTGACAACTTAACTTTACTACGCTTCTTCCTTCAATAGTTTCTCAGTTTTTGCTTTGGGCAATTGTTGTGTACAAGTTGCGAGCAAAACAAAATTTAAATAATTATCATAATAACAGAAACAGTGCTGTTATTAGGCAGTCGCTTGATTTCTGCCCAGGCCAAGGACAGGCGCAAAGTAAAACAAAAAGTGTTGGCCAAACGGAAATAATTAGTCGACTTTTGGGCTAGACTTAAATGTTCTGCCATCCACTTAAACAAGATTATTATTGTTATTATAGTAATTTTTTTTATTTTCCTTTTGTTTCTGGCACAAATTCTTAATAACTGCGAAGCTAATTAGACTATTACAAAACGACGAACCTAAAATTAACTTTAATTAGACTTTCATTCATTTGGACTCTCTGCAAGACAAGAGCCAAGTTGTGACTTATTATTCTGCACACAAAAATGTTCCATGATATTTATTGCCAAAAAGTTGTATTTTTACACATTTCTAAAGAAAACAGCAATTATCATAATTGAATTCAGCCATATAGGAGTGTGACTGTGTGTGTATATGTTTGTGTGTATAGTATGCTGATCGCCCCAAAAAGTAGGCAACACTAATTGCAGTCTCTCTTATGTGCAGACAATAACAAAGAGCTTCCGTTTCCTTATTCGCACAAGAGTTATCCGCTGACAACTAACAATAGCAGTACGTTAGTGTGATCGACTTGGAGATACCCCATATACTTTGTCAATTGTTATGGCCCTCACGTTGATTCACAAAACTGAAAAATGCAAATAAAATGGGTAATTATATTATAAAAATTTCTTAGTAATGATTATTTAAAGATTTTTTACGATTTTCTTCAATGATAATGATGAACCTTGAGCGAAAAAATAAAAATCATAATTTTAGCTCACATTTAATCATTATCATTATTCTTTTTTTTATATATATTCTAGTCATTGATTTTTTCTAATGTGAAAAATTTCAATAATCATTATTTGCGGTCCCTGAATTAAAGTACTACTTTCAGTATCATTTTAACTGTAGGGTATAGAAATTACGTAGAATTTGTCGCTTGGCAGCCGCCACACAATGCAATTATGCCAAATGAATAACAACTATTTTATACATATATATATAACATATTCACGGAAATTAAAACAATACAATAATCAGGATGTTGGTTGCAGTCAAATAGCAAATAGCACTTTTTATATTTACCACAAAAATGTGAATTTAGTATGCAGAGTATTTTAAATGTTGGTTCAAGTACAGCGTAATTTGCCAATTTTGCGGGGTTCTGTTTATACTGGAGAATTCGGCCAAGAGCACAGCACTCGGCACTAACAAAAACACATCTTGTTTTGGGCGAAAATATTTACTATCCGTGACACAGTTATCTATGCCAACATCGTAAACGTATTTTTGGAAAAAAGCTACAAAATTAATGACTACGTGAACGAGGACTGTGAGATAATCAAATTGATATTGTTGTTTTGGCAGTAAACTAATTGAGTTAAATACGAGTATGTGCGGATAGCTAAACATCTAATTAAATGTGAAATAAATAGTTCGAACGTAAAGTCATTAAATACCAGATGGAAAATACATGAAAATTGAAGCTTCAACTTTTAGATATTTAAGATTTATTTTATTTTTTTCAGCCACAATAAGTAAGTTTTAAGTCCAAGGATAACAACTAAGGTTCATCAATTTTGAGTGAGAGCATGAAATCCATGAATCCAAATTCTCTGAGTTATGTCTTAGAAATGTATATATACAAATGAACACAGAATATTGTTTCCATTTGTTTGCATTAAGCAAAGGCTTTGTAAAAGATCAAATTTCATTTCAATGGTTGTACCGTGATACAGATTTTAAAGCCTATTCAAGGATTAACTACAAAAGGCTAACGAAGATGCCCATTTTGAGCTCTTTAGATCAGAAACAAATTGATTTATTATGAATTTTAAACAAATGTACTCAGGTTAGTAAAGTGACTAAGCGTAGTTAAAATAAACTCAAATTCAGGAATGAAATGATGAAAATAAATATACAAATTTCATTTGAATAATATGCATCTCATTTATTTTTGGTTTGTGGTTAAGTTGAATGAAATAATTCGTTTAAAATTAATTATGACGCGTCAGACACAGACAAAACAAACTAAAACTTAAAATAGCATTCAGAAATTCTATGAATTTATAGCTCTGAGGTTTTATGTTATTGGTGAGACTGGAAAGGAGAGCTGTTTACTTCACAATCGATAGAATTTTGATAATATTTAAATGTCAATTGACATACCATTAATCTAAATACTTAATGGAGTAAATGAAATTTTCTAGAGCTCATAGCGAGTTATTTCTGTTGTTTCTTGAAGATTCTATTATGCAAGTCTGTCACCTGCAGCTTAATCAGTTCACATAACTTGACAACATGCTCAATAGATTGCGTATACGTAACGTTGCACACAGTCAATGCATACAGTGACTTTCCGAGAGTTGAATCACAATAACGTTGTGTCAATGGTTTCATTATTAAGCCGTATGCAAAGCCTTGCTCTTATTAGCATGCCATGGAATCTGTCAGATGGATATCACTTAACCTGCACGTTAATTAGCAAATGAACAGACTATTGCTCTTCTGCGCTTATCAGAGCTTAACAGATGCTGCTTGAGGAGATACAACAAGCATGGTATATAAGTATATCATGAGAACTTGCTTTGTTGCTTATTGCTGGTTGCAGCTTAAATGAAATCACTTAAATTTTGATATTCGATTTGCTGCATTATTGAGAGTTTTCTTTATAAGAAGTTTCCTCTTAGGTTGAGCTTCATTGATTTTCTATTGTTAGTTGGCAGACAGCAATTTTGCTTAGTACCTATTAGTAAATATTTCAGCTTAAAAAAGGTCAAAGCTTAAGGAGTCTGCCAAAACACAAACCATATTTCGGTGTACATATAAAAATGTGTCTGCTGTATTAAATTTTTGACTTTCATTTGTTCGGTTCTTCAAGTAAATGTAAAATAAAGTGAGCAGTTTGTTGTTTTCCTGACAAATATATAGTATCTCGATCACCATTAACAGTCGAGTGGATATAACAATGTCTTTTTATATGTATAAATAGATCGCAGAATTTTACTCTGAGTTGTTTTCTATATTGCACAAGTGGAGAGGACAAAGAAACACTGCTATATACATTGTACCTTGTTATCTGTTAGATAAATATCTAAGCTGAGGCGTCTATAGAAATGTCTATAAATAAACGATTGTGTGTTGCACATTTTGTGGTTAGTCAGAAAGCTAAACTAAACTATTGATATGCATTGAATAAGGAGTTTATACATTGTATGTTTAGTACGAGTATGTGTCTGAAATAGAATGCAGTGAAGCGTAAACTGATTTGTGTTTTGAAATCAAATATACATATACAGAGTAACTCACGTGAATGTGCATTCGTGAACGTATTCAAGGGATTTGTGCATATTTGTTTTACACTGCACATATTGTATTTGTGGTTGTTTTCCTCAATCCGTGTTGGAGTATACTCAAACTATATGCATTTCTATCTCACTTTTTTTTCAATGTTTAGGGATTTTCTCACTGAATGCTTGTTTCCATCGCCAACGCGTCCATATGAATTGCCGTGGGAACAAAAAACGATTTGGGCCATTGTATTTGGTCTGATGATGTTTGTGGCGATTGCGGGCAATGGGATTGTGCTCTGGATTGTTACAGGTAAGCACCAACTTAAAGTAGAGCAGCTTTAAATTTATCTGTTTAAATTGCGTATACGCCTGGTACGCCACATCGATCGCTTTATTGGAGTGAGAGTGTCAAGGTCGAGTTGACGCCGAAGGGAACCAATAACCGTAGCTTTTCTCTTTGCCGTCACGTTTCAAGTTTTAACCATTTACTCTTTACTCTTTTCTCCTTTCTCGTTTCTCGTTTGCCTGCAGGACATCGCAGCATGCGCACGGTCACAAATTATTTTCTGCTCAACCTAAGCATCGCCGACCTGCTGATGTCCTCTTTGAACTGTGTCTTCAACTTTATATTCATGGTGAATTCGGATTGGCCATTTGGCTCCATTTATTGCACCATCAATAATTTCGTTGCAAACGTAACGGTTTCAACCTCGGTCTTCACACTCGTTGCCATCTCTTTTGACAGGTGAGTACTCTGACCAAGTCGAAGTTCAAGACCATTAGCTTAAATTCAGCTTTATCTGTATGCTTACCTTGATGCTTATCTTTATGCTTGCAGATATATAGCTATCGTACATCCGCTAAAGCGTCGCACGTCACGCCGCAAGGTGCGATTCATATTGGTGTTGATCTGGGCCCTGAGCTGTGTCCTCTCTGCGCCCTGTTTGCTCTTCTCCAGCATCATGACAAAGCAGTAAGTAAAGTGCCTGAATAATATATGTATGTTTGTAGAACCATGTGCTTCTATATAGTATCTACGGGCTAATGGCTCCTGGCTGCGGATTTTGCCAAGTCATCAGCCGCATATTTTGTTTATTTTCAACCCAGTAATAAACATAAAGAACTTTGTAAGACCATCCATAAGATTCTTCTGCTTGCCACACACAAGACACCTGCTGTGCAGTTGCCTGTATTTACATATATACGAGTAGAATCGATGTTGTCCCAACATGTTGTATCCTTAAAGTCTCTTCGTAAATGTTGCCACTTTTTGTTTTTCAAGGCGTCAATTTAAGCGCCTGAATCTAAACAAGCTGAGAGTTGTTTCACTTTCATTTGAAATTTACGCAAATGAACCAAACGGCGCAGTTACTTAATAGAATTGAAGCATTTTTTATTTCGACTCTCTAACAGGCACAAAAGGCCCTCGACATGAAACGTTGCCAAGGGCAATAGACTCCAGCCAATTGTGTCTGCACAGAGGTAGATACATAAGCAAAGATACGAGTATATATACAAAAAACCAAGAGAAAAGTCCATAGTGTTAGACTAGAAGATGCCCTGTGTCCAGTTATGAGATACTCTATTATAACGAAAGTCGCTGCTTTTAGTTTTCTTAAAATTTTTACAAGTCCATTTTGGAGATAATTTTCTTTCAAGTGCAGTCCTTTTTTTATTTTTGATATAAATAATAGATGACGTTGTTAATATAAGTAGATGCGTTTATCATGATATTTACTTAACATATTCAAAATCAAGTATACGTACAGTAGCTCAGTAATTTTAGGGTATAAGTACCAAAAGAGTATACCAAAATTGTACTCAATGGGGAGAAAACTGGATGTGCGTATTTAGAAGAAATCTGATTTCATATTTGCTATCTCCATTTATTAAATTGACGCTTAACTATATACAGAAAGTCGAACACATATACTGATATGATGTCTGTGGTATATATTTTTAAATAACAAAACACATATTCACACATATAAAGGCGAAAAGAATCAAATGCTGTTAATAGTTGAACTGTCTTTAAGCAAATTTGCATTGTACTTATTAAATCACTTGAACTTGTGTGTTTGAAAGGTGTTTTCAATAATTTGAATTTGATTTATAGTTAAAGGGCTTTGTGTACAACCCTTGAATGTAGTTCGTTCCCATTGATTTGACCAATTCATGTCGTTCAAACCACATGGAATCCGAAGTCAACACGTTTAGCTGGAAACCCATTCAAATCAATGAAGCTGTCAGTGCTCCTGGCGGTAACAGTCAACCGCAGTAATTTCAATGAGTTCTTCCAAGTATTACCTGTCTGTCAGTTGGCATTGTTAACGGGTCCAACAATTTGTCGAAAATGTAGCAGAGGTGGGCGGACGTCTCTTTTAAGTGCTCAAGTGTTGAAGCATAAAATTTTCCATAATTTCCTAAATTAGGTTTTCAATTTGCCATCAAGCACTCATAAATAAATTTCACATTGAAAAGGTACAAATCCTGGCCTGTACAACTTTTGTATTTAACTTTTAAACATTTTGAGTGAGAAATTATTTAACAGCATTTTCGGTTTGAATTTGCTTTCGGTAATTAAATGATGATGAAAGTGTTAAGGGTTCGCACCTTTTCAACAAAGTTTTGTTTACCATTAAATTCAACGCAATTAACAACAGCTGAGATAACAGACGATGATATTGATAATTATTATTATTATTATTACAGCTATTACAATGGGAAATCTCGCACAGTTTGCTTTATGATGTGGCCCGATGGTCGTTATCCCACATCAATGACAGATTATGTGTGAGTACTCAAATTGATTTCCCCGACTGATTCATATAGCTAACTTTGAGAGTTGTTTGCCAGCTACAATCTGACCATATTGGTACTGACCTACGGTATACCCATGATTATAATGCTCATTTGCTACACGTTAATGGGACGAGTTCTTTGGGGCAGCCGTTCGATTGGTGAGAATACGGATCGTCAGATGGAATCGATGAAATCGAAGCGCAAAGTCGTCCGCATGTTTATAGCGATTGTCTTAATTTTTGCCATTTGCTGGCTGCCCTATCATCTATTCTTCATCTATGCCTATCACAACAACCAGGTGGCATCCACAAAGTACGTGCAACACATGTACCTTGGCTTCTACTGGCTGGCCATGTCCAATGCAATGGTCAATCCGATTATCTATTACTGGATGAACAAAAGGTAAGACATCAAAGCAAACGACAATTAAAAAGTTTGGAAAAGGTAAGACAAGAAGAGAAATACAAGTGGAAAAGGCTATATTCGAGCTTCCGACTATAGGATACCCATTACTTATTTTATTGAATTTTGAAATATTTTTTATTGCATGCTTTTAGGCACTTATATTTTTTAAAAACTTTAATTAGCCATTACCACCTTTCTGTTTGTCCGCTCTTATTACGATTTAGTAGGATGATAGGTTATAATAGTAGTTAACGTTATTTAGTAAAAAATTCCTGATATCTTGAAAACTGGACGTGGGGTGGTGTCAAAAATTTAAAACAAACTTGAACTGTGTGGGGCTTGTAGAAGTCTGTATGCCAAATTTTGTTGATCTAGGTGCTTACACAGACGGACAGACGGACATCGACTCGGCTGTTGATGCTGATCAAGATTATATACACTTTATAGGGTCGGAGATGCTTCCTTCTTCCTGTTACATACATTGCATCGAATACAATATCCCCTTTTACTAAAACTCCCGACTATATTATACCCGTTACTTAAATAAATATACAATATTTTTATTGCATACTTTTAGGTACTTACATTGGTTGCAATTTAAATCAGTCATTACTACCGGTTTGGTCATAATTTTAAATAATAAATCTTTGTTGGTTATGCTGCTAATTTGTATGTACGGATTCCACACTTATGAAATAAAAGAAATTTTCTTATTGTTGTTAAAAAAAAGCCATTACTGCCGTTCTATTTGGCCGATCTTGTTGTTACCAAATTGTTAATTAACAAAAAATATGTACTATTCTAAAATCTGATCGTGTGAGGCGTGGTAAAAATTATTCTTTAAGTAACGGATATAGGATGTGTGTCATTAAGAGAAAAATTCAGAATATACAAACATGTTTAGATAAAGTATAGAATTTATTTAGGATTCAAAATCATGAAATATTATAAATATAAATAATCCAATCGATGAATCGTTGTATTCAACAGATTTCGAATGTACTTTCAACGCATCATCTGCTGCGGTTGTCTGGGCTTTACACGCTATCGATTCGACTCCACCAAGAGCAGGATGGCTAACAAGAATAGCTCAAATCGAAACACAAGAGGTTGGTATCATGTTAAGCTAACTCTATAAATGTTCCGCATTGTGTGACTCTATTCATTGGAATGTGTAGTGGAGACCAAGAGTCAGTGGAAGCGCAGCACTATGGAGACACAAATCCAACAGGCGCCCACTTCATCGGTGCGGGAAAGGCAGCCGGCGGTGCAGGGACTGAGCCACACAGCCGTCGAGTGCATCGTGGAGCGACCCACTGACGACAATAGCTCGCCCATCTGCCTGTCCTTCCAGAATAGTGTGGGTGAGCGGCAGCGTGTTAAAATTAAATACATCTCCTGCGATGAGGACAATAATCCCATCGAGCATGACCATACTCACGCTTTCAATCACAATCACAATCACCATCACCATCGCAATCACAATCGTGGTCGCAGTCACAGTGAAAGTGTGACGACAATTCAAAAACTTTGATGAGATGACTCTTAAATTTCTGAGCGGTTTCGATTCATGCCAATCAAAGAAACATAAGGAATTTCATTGTACATACGATTAAACGAATTTGTGGTTGTCAGGAGTAAAAAAACAATACGATATTCGAAATTATATAAATTTTAAAACGTAATTAAGGTATTCATGGAATTTGCTTAGTAAGAGTTAATTCAAAAAAAAAATTGAAAAGTGAAAAATATTAATAAGATGAGAAAGTGAAATAAATTAAGGATACCAAATAAAATACCGACTTTTGGTATTTTTATTAAATGTTCTTAATGGTGAATCAGTTAATTAACATGTTAACACGTCCCTTTTCTCATCTATACGTTTCTATAGTACTTATATACAAAATGTAATAATATCATCGAAGAGCTGTAAGTTTTACCTGTTGTAAAAATACAAGTAGTCCAATTGTACTTTCAAGTATTTATATTTATTGTAATATATGTATGTCTGGGCATTCCTAAATGTCGACTTATTATCAGCCCGATTTCATTAATAATAATAATTCAATGATTGTATAAACAGACAAGAATTAAAAATGAAAATCGTTGTATACCATTTTGTATTTTATTATTATCATTGTTGACAGGCAAAGGGCACAAATTGTGCAATGAAACGCATAAATTCGAATAAATATGGCATGTGTCCTTATGAATATTTCTGTTAAATGAAAATGACATATTTAAAATTACACACGCATTTAATGTGAATAAGTGTTTGTGTATGTTGTAAATAAATTGTAAAAACTTTTAAGCAGATGTTTAACTTTTCTGTTTGGTTGGTTTGACAAAAAAGTAGACCACGGAAAATATTAATAACAAATTTGTTTAGGATTCAAGGTTTACTGGGTGAGTATAATATGTCATTGTGAAAATCGAACAAAATTAAATATTATTTTTTGATATATTTTCCTGGAGAGCTTAAACTGAATTTATTTTACAGATTATCTTAATCACCTTACATCACTTTAATTCGATTCGATCAATTTGAGAGCATTAATTAGTTGCCAAAATATTAGTCGATTAGGCTGCTAAATAGCTTGCAGTTATTTACGTAATATTAAAGGCTCTAATTGTAATAATTATATAATTTTTCCACAGGCTTTCATTGAAAATACACAAAAAACCGCCTGAGGTTGATTGAATTGGACTGAATTTATTCTACGAACAATGAATAAAATTGCGTTGAGACCAAAGGTCGATCATGGTTCAAAGAATACCAATGAATTCATCGCCAAAGAGCCAAAGTGAATACTTTGCCCTTTTGAGTGCATTGCATGTTGACACGAAAGCAGCATTAAGAGACTTTCAATACACTCAAAAGAAGCTGAAAATTTGCATATTTAAGGTTCAATGAAAAAGGTCAAAGCAAGTTCAATAAATGGTTTCAAATTCAAAGCAAATTCTAAACTCAAAGGAGTTGCCATTAGTTGCTAATAATATGATTGAAATAAAGTAGCTTATCGATCGATAATGCGATAATATTTCGAAACACGAGTTGGTTTAACAGTTGCACATTCAATTTTGTTGTAAATTGTAATTAATTAAATGGGCAACAAGTTGTGGTTTTGCTTAACTGCTATTATGTATGTACTTACAGCCAGCAATTCACATTGGAATCAAATTTAATCATTGCAAAATTTTAAGACCAAAACAATTTGCATGGTCGTTAAAGTTGTGAACTTTGGTGTTTAGTACTTTTCCGGTCTCAACAATATTAATGCTCACAAATTGCTTGTTGTGTTAACTTGGCGATAAACCCTATTTACTGTTTACTGTTTGCTCTTTGCCTTGGCAGTTGTTGTATTAATTTTTCTTATTTTGTGTTGCCTACAACACATTTAGCGTAATAGGATTTTATGGGTTTTCACACAGAACGCAATGTGGGCAATTCGAGAAAAGCTTGGGCAAATCAGGAAGGTTTTTCCCCCATTGAATTGGCGTTTTGTGGAAATGGAATGAAAGCATAAAATAACAATTTGCATAATAAGCTGATATTCCGTTGGAGGTTTCTATTGCGATTTTAACGTATCGTATCGAGTTCTTTAACTTTAGGTCATTGCCATGACAGTAAAAGCCTTCAAAAATCTGTTGAAAAGAATCCCTAATGTATTTGCTATCATCGTATGATATCATACATACAACTTGTCATGTTGTCACAAGCAACAGACGTTCGGTGTTGAATGGCATAACTCTGAATTTTGGGCAAGTGCCTATGCTTGTCACTACTCCAGTGCGAACCAAATTTAATGGCTATCAATTCCCTAATTTACATATGAGCATCATATGTTTGTAAGCCTCTGTGTGTATGCGGCATGCAAAGAGGCTCCAAATCAGTTTACTCGCTACATTAACTTGCTAATTGGCATGCAACACTTAAGCCGCGTTTCCACTAATCCATGACAAACATTTCAGAAGACCACGAACTCCTAATTAGGCGTATGAACTACTACTACAAGCAATTTACAGATTTCTGAGAGTTTGTTAAATTACTTAAAACAAATTTAAGCAGTTGGTTCAGTATTATAAATAGCTGAAGTAGTTGAAGGTTTTATACACCAACAGCCAACAGCTATATTTAAATTATGATTGAGCGTGATAGCTGAATGTAAAGTGTCCTGTCTTAGCTGAAAATTTAGGCGTCTGAGTGACAAGGTAATAATAACAGAATAATTAAATAAATTAAAAAAAAAAAGAGTGACAATATGCAATTTTATTATTAGACTCACAAAACTTAACAGCATTTTTATAAATGTTTGCAGGATAATTAATCTTCTTGCTGTCAAACCCTTTTTTTAACTTTTACCAGCATTATAGTACATACTAGTATATGTTTGTTCTGATAAGATTAAACTACTTGAAAAATAAAGTGTTTAAAGTATTTGATCTATAGCTGCTTTACAGAGGTGAACTTGAATTTATATTTTTTTTATGTGTAGCTGTTACCTAAAATAGTTGACGCCAATTTGGTAACAGTTTGATAAGGGTCTAAAATCTAATAATGTATACAAATGAAATTCTATAAATATTCAACTGAAATTATTCTCTCTTTTGCTATGCGGCTACAAATGTCATGTCATGTCACTGTCAGATGCAAAAGTTATACCAAAATCCGTATAAAATTGCTGTATCAAATTTCATTGCTTATATTTTAGCAAATTCCTTGTAATTTGAATTTTGCAGTTGCATAGGAAAAAAAAACATTGTCAGAGGTAGAATGAGAGCAAGATCACAAATATACAGGTTTGTCATTACGAGGAAGGGAGGCAGTAATTTGGATGACCACAGATTCCAATTAAAATACGCATATGTGATACGAGTTCATTCATTGACTAAATGAACAATGATACGAATAAATTTTTCAGCTATATTGAAATTTCTGTAAATGTAATCTCTGCAAATGTATTTATCCGATGATAAGTTTTATAGAAAGTCATAATTATTAACAGAAATATTTGAATACAGTTGATAACTTAATTTATATGCTAATGTGCTCCGTTTTAAAATTATATTAAAGATTGATTTTTCAGTAATAAAAGTAATTTTAAAGTAAAGAAAATAAAATATTCACATAATGCTTTTTATGCAAACTATGTTGCTTTAAATAAAATTATAGTAGTCAGGGCGAAATTGATCATTATCCTAAGTTATTTAAATTACAAAAGCTTACATGTAATTCAGTAAAGGATTTTTCCTTACCACACCATATTTCGTAAAAATAAATAAATTTAATTTAAAAATGATTGGAGTACTTGTAAACAAAACATCTTTTGGCATTCTGGCGGGATTAGCCAGTGCCGCGTTCGTTGGCTATTGTGTCTATTTTGATAACAAGCGTCGGAGTCATCCGGATTTCAAGAAGAATCTCATCGAGCGACGTCGCCGCAATCGAAAATCAGGCGGATCCGATGGCATACCAAATTTAACAGATCAGCAATCGATAGAGCAATATTTTATGCAAGAAATTCAAAAGGGCGAACTACTTATATCCGAGGGTAGCTTTGAACGCGGCGCTGAACATTTGATGAATGCAATTGTTGTATGCAACAAGCCGGGCAAATTGCTCAGTGTTCTACAAAGCACGTTGCCAGTGGAGGTGTTTTCTTTGCTGGTTTACAAACTAAACAATTACAATATGAATGCACAGAGAGCTCCAAGTATGTCAGATGGCTTCCCGGCTGGACTGGTTATAGATGACGGCAGTGTTGAATGATCAGTAGTTAAGTCCAGCTCAACAACAGATTCATATACACATAACCCACGCACACACACACAAACAATTAAATTTTAACCAAATTTGTATTTATTGTTTCCAGATTCAAGTTAAAAAGATTACGAATCTAAATGTAATTTAATTAAATTTATGCACAAGTATTTGCTTATGAAGTTAGTTTTGCACTTACGTTTTCAAAATTGACAATTAGATTTGTCTGTCTGTGTGTCTGTCGTTACATTGCACAAGGGATTCCCCTTAACGTATTTTACAAAACGAGATTTGACTGAATTTCCGTGCATGTCTGACGGAAAAGCTGTGGAGAATAGAATGGAAAATGTGCAAACTTTCCGCGAAAATTAATGTTGTTCGACTTAGCGTTGTTGCTAAACAAGCAAAAAAAAAATATCGTATCGATGTACATGTTGTACTTCAACTTGGAACGTAACAACTTTTACATTTCTTTGCAAAGTATCCGAAAAGTTTGAAATTAATGACTTTAATTATAATGTTGGACATTTCATTCGTTGTTTTTCTGTTATTGCGATTGTCTATTTAATTTCACTTTCTATGTTATGTGTTGATTCGAATGAGCCAAGTAGATTCCTTACACTCTCAGTATCTAGTCTAGTTACTGAAATCTATATTTTTTTGAGTAGAGCTTAGTTTGCAGTTTCGCCTACAATTGTTTGTTGATTTCGCACAAATTCCAAGTGTTTGGGTTAAACGGACATAAGCATTGTTTGCAGCAGGTCTATCTGGGCCTTGTTTTTGATTTGGTCGGGTTGACTGCTCATATGACATGCAAAATGGGTTGGCCTGCCAATTCCGGTTGGCAGGCAAATAAACTGGTCTCTGAGGAGCGGGTGTTCGGCCATATCGAGTTGGTTTCTTGGCATGGTTTGTGTGCATAAATTGGGACCCGCACAGCACATTTGTCATTGGAATTGTCTGTGGAAATGACCTTTAGCACGACCCAAAACCTCAACCTCAGTTTAAACTGTTTTTATGCAAAGTTTTCGTCTGTCTTGGCCATTGACCATTTGGCTTTCATTTTGCAGCTGTCATACTGGCCATGTATTAGCCCAAGTTCTAAACAGGCACATTTTACGGACTTTTAACTGGATGCTACTTGTCTGGGAATGCAATAAAAAGGTTGTTAATCAGTTTAAAGTTGGGGTTAAGTATTTGTCCTGCCATTTGCACAGATTTTAATGCATATTTCATTGACCTCTGTTTGTTTTTTTCTTCATTTTCACAAATTCAAGTTATCCCTTCAGTTATTCTCTGTTTTCTTAGAGTTTGCACGTTTTCAACAAGATTTCTCAGAAAGACTATCAATGGATTTAATTTAATATCACAGTCATGTCTAGAGTTTCATTTGCTGTCATTTTCACGAAGTAAAATACCAGTGAATGTAATTATTTGATGCTTCCTTTGTCGGCTTCCAGTCCTGCAATTACCAGACAGTAAACTGTTGGGACGTCGGAGGCATTAAAAGGTTGCATTTAGGGAGGCGTCAGTCTTCTTGCCGCCTTCTTGTCAGACTAATTTCCAAATTGAGCAACTGGCAAAAAACCGAAAACACAGTTCCATTAGAACGTAATCAACAAAGTACAGAAAAAAAATCTAATTTAATGAAAAATTATTTGATATCCTTGTTGTCCTGACAGCCGTAAGTTTTCCATAACAAGGCAGCAGCTGGTTGGTCTCATTCATATTAAATATATATATTAATTAGACATCTAACTTTGTTAGACACAATAAGGTCATAAGAAGCAAATGTCCTTTTGCAGTGTGACTGTAGATGAATGACGTCTTTTTTGAGAAGTAGACCAACAACTAACTTAACAATAATTAAATGTTTTATCAGAGAATTTCAAAAATTAGTGGAGCACCAACGACTTAATTTTTTAGCCTAAATAAACTAATTATTTTCCATTTTTTATATGTGTGAAAATAATTTGAAAGATTCTCAAATTAAAATCAATTGAAAGGGTATTACAACTTCTTTATACCTGATAATTAAAATTTTTTGTTGAAAATGCAAATTATTGTCCAGAGTAAAAGCAGTCTAAACATATTTGTTGCACTCACAGTATATTAATTTAAAACTCTTAAGCCTCAGAAAAGGGGACAGAAAATTTTGGGTTTATGTACATATGTATATGTAATTATACCCATTACTTAAAAAATAAGTAAAAGGGGATATTGTATTCGTTGCAATGTATGTAGAAGGGAAAAGGAAGTATCTCCGACCCTATAAAGTATATATAATCTTGATCTACATCAACAGACTAGCCGATATAGCCATATCCGTCTATACGTCCGTCTGTGTGAGGACTTAGATCTCAAAGGCAATAATGACTGATTTAAGTTTTAAGCAATGTAAGTGCCTAAAAGCACGCAATAAAAAATATTTTAAATTTATTGAAAAAAGTAACAGGTATCCTAGGGAGATCTCGACTATAGTCTTTCCCGCTTGTTTTTTATAGGCTCAAGCCGAAGCGCATGTCTAGTTAAATAAACAAAAAAAAAAATGCAATAAACAATTACAATGGTCACCACACAAAAAGCACAACAAAAGTGAAACAGTAATAAACAAAAACGAGTTTCTCTTGTGGCATTTACAGTTATGGGATGCTGTTGTTTTTGTTGCTGGACCTGCGACGAGAAGGTTGTAACAACACTCTGGCCACATTTCAGCATACACAGACATTTATTTTCCACAATGCGAATGTGTTAGTGTGTCTCTCTTTCTGTCGTCTAGTGTGTGTGCCAAGTTTTATTTCATCTCTTTTGCAGTTTTTCGCACGTTCCACAATTTGTTCCCTCAGCTGTTTTGAATTACATTTTTATGTTTGTTCATTCTGAAGTGAAAAGTCAGTGAAACCTTACAGAATACACGTATTTTTTCATTTGCTTGTCTACTTTTTGTGTGATCCCATGGACATAACATGAAAATGAAGTGCAATAATCTTAAAAAAAAAAGATGTCATAAAACTGTCAGAGTTACTATGGCTGGAAAAGTACATTGTATTCAGATATTTAATTAATTTTCAACATTAAAAAAACTAAATTAATTCAAAAATAATTAAAAAAAAACCTAAAATAAAATAATAAATATTAGTTCTTTTAGCTTAAGACAATTTAAGAGCAGTAACTGTAGAAGGCTTTGAGCGTAGTAATGATTAGCATTTATTTAAATAAAGCCGGAAATTGCATGCAAGAGAAAGCTCAGCTCTCTCCCCTAATCCAAAGTCTCGCATTGTCACTTGCTCTTAATAAAACACAGCTTACCTTAAACCAAGTTTTATGACTTTAAATTTAACTGAGCCAAGCTGAAAGTAAGTACATGTCTTTAGTATCTTTAGAAAAACGGCAACACAACAGTTGCATTCTGTGGCAGTCTGCAGACTTTTGAAAAGGAAATACGCTTGTCCACTTATTTTCTTCAACATGTTTGCCTGTGTGTGTGTGTGTGTGTTTGTGAATTTTCTTCATTCCCTTATGTCTCCCTCTTCTGCCTCTGTGTCATTTCCTTTGCATACTACGGTCTGCATTTTACTTTGAATCTTTTGCTATTTGCGGACTTTGCAAGTAGACGAAGTGACTCTAGAGTTGTTTCAAAAATTGTTTGCATTCTGAGAATCCCCTCTAGGATTTGGGTCATAAAGCCCACCCAGCAATTTGATATTGCGCCAAAGTCCTTTAGGTTTGACGACAGCTGCAGCCAAGCGTTTTGTAGTTAATTTTCGAGTCTGTGACTGGCATATCAATTGAGAACTAGCTCGAGAGTTTTCTTCAGTAAAAACGAAGATTTTTAAATATTAAGCGCATTATATGCAGCGTTGAAAAGTATGCAATGTAAATTTCAATAGCAAACTGACTGCAAACTGACGAGGCAAACAAACAGAGAATTGAAATTTGTTTTTGATTCGCCTTTGAAGGCAAACGTACGGAAGTGGCAGCTGCCTCCACCGGAAGCAGAAGGCTAACGAGGAATGCTAGAGGGGCGCAGAAGATTATTGGCATGTGAGCTATCTCTTAGTACGTTCCTGAGGTTTTATTTCTATTTGTCTCCGTCTGTTTCAGACAAGTTGTTTGCGGTGAATCGAAGTCGAGCTGAACTGTTTGCTAACTTCCTACGGTCAAAGGCACGGAATGGGGTTAAGATAAGGCAGCAACAGAGTTTCGCCGTTCAATTGAGTGTCCGCACTTGGCCATGAGCAAGGAAATAACAAGGGCAAAAATAATTCAAACATGTCGAAATCGATATGATAAAAAATGCATTTATTTTTACTTCAATCTAGACGCTGATCCGATGATGACAAGGAAATTAAATATCCGTCAATAGATCTGAATTAAATTCCACTTCAGAATCAATTTCAACAAAGTATTTAAAGCTTCCGCACACGTATTTAGATAGCTTACAGATTTAATTATTACTATGTGCACTTATCAAATACAATTGCTGTTATTCTATATCCTATGAACTATAAAATAAATAAAGTAAAAGTCCATCAGTTCTATTATTATTTTAATTCAAAATATTAGAGTCACTCAAGAATTAAAATTAAACTGTTCAGTTATGCAAAAGCACAATAATTTCTGTGTCTCAAAAGTTGATCAAAATAACAACAAAAGTGTTTGCTATCTATTTTGCATTTCTAAAAAAATTTCAAGGGCAACATTGAAGCATTTACATATGGATTTCGCCCTTCGTTACAGTTCATTGAATATAAACAACAAATGGAAGAGATGGAAGTGTACAGTACAAATATTCGATTTCATCTTTCAAACAACAACTTGCCATAGAAAAATGGAGAGAGTTCTGTCAGTTGCCATGCATAAATTTAAAATGTAAATAAATATGGAACTGAAAACAAATTCTAAATATCTTAATAAACAAGATAACAAACAATAATGTAATATGATAGGCACATCTAAAATCAGTCATAAATATTTATGAACTTTCAGCGTCTTCGACAATACAATTTGAAACATTTTCTCTCTGGTAAATTTCCACAGGCGCCTGCCAGTCTTCAAGTTATTAAATTTTATTAGTTAGTTGTAACAGTTCATTAAAATGTTTACGATTCAATTGAATGACAAACAGCACAGAGCATGAGTAGGTTAAATCAAATTCACTTTAAAATGCTTCATGTATACAATTAAAGTTTTTAAGCAAAGATTTCAGAGTTTTTGTCAATCTATGAATAAAAACCTTCATAGAATATGAGGCTTCAAGATAATCTATAGATTGTTAACAACATTTTTTAAAGCTCAGAATTCAATTATAGATGACTCGATAATTAAATCAATGTTGATGGCTGACTGAGTTTGACAAGCTAACAGCTGAGATAAACTGTGGCAGCTTTTTTTCATTCTCGTCTATGTCCAAGATAATCTTCAATAGCTGACGTTTAAATTGGACGAACAAAAATCGTTACTTCTTTATAACGGAGCATTTCATAAATTCTTAAATTTTTTAAATGGAAATTACAGTGAATTACAAAATATTAGAAATTTGATAAAATTTAATAAAATGGGGCATTAAATTCAACACATTGGTAATTCAATTGTACAATAGAATGCAAATTTTATTTGTTGTTTAACAGACCAGAAGGCAATAGAACACGAGTGAATCAGCTGATTAGAGAGCGTAACAAAGCAATCCCCGATGGCCATATACAAAGTAAATTAGAAAACATCGAAGATTAATTGAAGCAAAAGCAAACAAGGAGTCCCCTTTTTTTTCTATATTTTTTCATTCTTTCCTTTGTACGGTTTTCATTTGTGGAAAGTTTAAACAGTTTTAATTAAGGCCATGCAGTAGCAGAGCTGCAGCACATTTCACAGTCACATTTATTATTTATATATCATTCGTGGCTGCCATGCAGAGTGAGTGCCCATTCAATGTCAAGTAGACAGCTGAGAATATTATTTTATATATGTTATTTTTATATTGCATGCCAGACGGAATCGGGTCTGTCAAGGTAGGCGCCTGAATAAATGTTTAAGAAAAGGATATTTAAACAGAGGCATACTTAATTGAAAGATCCCCACATTGCGTATACGTATTATTGCCGCAATTGCCAACAACAATAAATTCTGTGATACATTTTTGGTTTTGTTTTATGCCCGCTGTTTGCCAAAGAAATTTATGGACCGCACATAATGCTGATTTAATATTTATAACATCAATTGCCTCAATGAAATGTCAACTTTTTTAATGTCCTTTGGCCAAAATTGTATATAACTGTGAAATTAAGCTAACTTATTTCGTTAACTTTTTTGTTTTCTTATTTTGCTTTTTATGTCATAGCTGGGATTTGACAGCAAAACTGAATTTTTATTTGTAGCTTACATGTTTTTATGGCTTATTTCCATCAGTTGTTGTTGTTATTGCTTTTATTGTTAGAAATATTGTCATAAACTTGATCGCACATTAATCGAAAAAGCACTTAATTGTGGGTTTAACTTTTGTTGTATCCTAACTAAATACACTTTCCAGTTTAATAGACTTTCTGTAAAATTCATAGCTAAAGGTGATAAAATATAAAGAACTACACATACATAGCTATATTTATAGGATTGTACCTGCTGAATAAAATGGATTCCTAAGAATACTTGTCAATAGTAATGCATGCTTCAACTTCCTGACCTCATTTTCATATTGTTGAAATTAATTCAGGCGGTCCCTTTGGAACCAGAAAGATCAAATTGACAATTGAGGATATCCCCCACAAGAGTTTTATGCAGAAAATCAATTTTCGCATCGTATTTCTTATGTTTGTTGGAAATTTCTTCCGAAACAGTCCCTTTGAAGGAGAATAGTGAAATATCTATTCCGGCAAACTACTGCATTAAATAAGACGAAAATTAACAAGAAATTAATCTAAACCTTGATATGTGAAAAAAGTTAATGGTCTAGCGCTTAAATCAAATTTCTTCTGATTTTATTTCTAAGACTCAATAAAATTTATTAAGAAATGTAACTAAGTATTTTGATAAGAATCTATATAAAAATTTATATAAAAAGAGCATATTAAATCGTACTTATACGAACCAAAATTAAATAGCCTTTAATATTATTATTTATTGTTTTTTAAGGGAGGACATAATCCTGCGACTGGCAGTGGTATAAGATTCATTCGAATTACTGAGTCTTGGAAATATTTGTACCAAAAGTTTATTGCTTGCGCTCGACTTTAACCTCGTGCATTAGTATTGGAAATCATTTGCACAAAATCGAAAATGAAGTCGAAATGCAATATAGCACATTCCATTGAACATTTTCAAGTGCCTTGGTAGTCAGAAATCCTATTTGCATTTTTGTGCGACAATTGTGCCACTTGAGTGATAGAATCTAAATATTTTCCAATGACACACGCGGCGCATTTTAAAGCGGACTTAAATCTGCTCGCTCTTTGAGGTCTTTTGCAAACCTTTTGGGGCAAAATGTATTTAACTGAAGCAAACCAAACAGGCCACAACTAGTCAAAACTGTGTTGGCCAACAACATTTTCACTGAGTGTACTTTTTATCTCAAAAGTTGTTTGAATTTACTGCTGGGTACCATGGTCCGAATGTGGCGCTTGGGGAACCAACTTTGGGTTTTACCAAAGTTTGTTAATGCCAACCGTAAAGTACCTGGACGACAGAGAAGATAATTTAAATGTTTACCCCGTGTAAACGCTATCAATGCACGTCCTGTCATTACCAATGCCCTTTTTGCGACTGACCCCATCTGCGAGAAGAAAACTTTTCCAGGGCTACTTGGCAATTAAGACCAGATGAAGCGGCCTAGACGCCATTTAAACAGTATTTAAGTGCAGACAAGTGAAAGTCGTAGTACTCTTTAACCAGTCTCAGCCTTGTACAAAACTCAAACGGAGCCTTAGGAAGGTTACAAATATGTGCATGTTCAATATATACTAAATTTAATGCAAATTAATTTAGCAAACGTGACAGAAATTCTGTTGGATGTGTGAACTCAGTTGGTTAGTTGGTTATTCAACAAATATGATTGAGTCACGATTCTGAAAATTATGTGTGACCATCTATTAAGGCTGAGTTTAACAGGCTGCTGATAATAATATTTATATGGAGACATCCTTTAAACTTCACCTGTTATTTAATCGGTAATATTTCCTTAATTCTCTAAAGATTATCTAAATATTCTTGTTAATTGAGTATCTTGAATCTGTCTCATTAAAAAAGACAAAAAATAGAAAGCGAACGTATATTTTCTACTTATTATACACTCCCATTTTCTAATATGATTTAAATTTATTTAAAGTTAATTATAAATATATTCTAAAATTTGTAACTATGATATTAGCTTGTAACATTTATTTCTGTTTATGTTTAACACTTTCCCTATCTATCTATCTATCTATCTATTTGCTAATATTCTTTTAATTATCTTAAATTTGGTTGCCAACGCTCTACATATTTTTTCCTTTTTGTTCACCTCCATATTGTAGGTAGTCATTAAAACTGACATATTACTCCTTCAATATTATTTTTAATAAATGCACAAAGTTTAGAACTTTACCTCAAATTGCTGTGCCAGCAGCCACAAAAGAGAATTGCCTTTTTAATAAAAGGTACAGCCATGAACATATTTGAAAAAAAATAATAAAGGGAAAGGAAATTGAAAAGTATACGTGTATACGTGTATAGAAGAAGTGGGAGGCCGCGGAAGCCACAGATTTTCCGCACTCAGTGTGCCAGCAGAATGCTCAGAAAAGTGCCCATCAAATCGCTTGTAAAGTCGGCGTAATTTAATTTGTGCTTGCAGACATATGCGAGTTATTACGCCCTTTAACATAAATTAAGCATTTAAAATGCTTCGCACTCAAGACGGGCCATTTTGTGTACCTCACATTGACATAACTTTGAACTGCAAATGGCGAAAGGTTTTGTTTGGCACGCAATTTGTGATTCCCTTCCCATATTTCTCTCATTTCTCGGTTATTCAAATGCTTCGACAGTGCAGTCGTAAACTTTATTTGACAAATTGCGAGCTTAGCAGGAGGCTGAAGTTCCATCACAATCACAAGAATCAAACAAGAACCAACGCTGACTGTAAGACCCATTAAAAACAGTAGAACAACAATCGACTGGACTTTGAAACACCCGGTCATAATTTATATAATTTTATTAATAATATTGTATTTAAGGTTTTGGTAAGGTCTTCGGTATCTATTTTAGAGTTCTAGAGATACTCCAGAATTTCTGCCAGATCAGAGAAGTGGCGGGGTATAACATAGTTGAGTATTTTTAATAACATAAGTATTTAAACTGAATGTGCAACAGATGCTATTAATTTCCATTACACTATTTGGAGTTAATTATCTATATGTGAATGTAATATACCCCCTTGGGTGCCTTAAGAATGGGTATAATCATACATAATCATACACATGTAGGCAGACACATTTTGGCAAGTCTGAGGGCTTTTGCTTTTATGCCTTTGCCACATACAAATAAGCGGCTTAATTGCACGCCTTTTGATGGCTGACTCGTAAAAAGGAACGATTTAAATCGGACTCATGACGTTCATTAAATGAGTACCGCAAACATTTCGTTCCCGATGGACAAGAGGAACGGGTATGTGCCGTTGTCAAGTGAAATTCTGCAAAGTTTTCTAATTGACATTAATTGAATACTGAAGGGCGTGTTGTTTACCAGGAAGGTGCAAGATGAATTGCAAGCCAAGCAATTCCCTTGATTGCGGCGTGCAGTGTAGAATGAAAAACTCATCAAAAAATACCCTAAAATAATCTGAGCATATATCTTTTTTATATAAAATGCTAGCACCCGAAAATTCATATCATAACATAGGAATATTACCAGTTTACCCATATAAAATTTTCTATTTAGAATTTTTAGGATCTTTAGATCCAAATTGTGCTCTTATCAATATTAAATAAAACAAAAATTTAATTAATTTACATTCTTAATGATACCCAATTATTCTTGAGAACAGGGTATCCAAATATAAGAGAGAAGACTAGCAAAACCCTAACAACCGCAATTGGAACGTGCCAAGATTTCTGTGTAATGATAAAAATTTGTCACGCAATTTGAATGCGTGCCTCGGGCCTTATCACATAAATTGAATACAAAGTAAAAAAGAATTTAAGTAGCTTACATAAAATTAAATCAGCCGTGCTTTAAATCAAGTGCACACAATACGAATACCAATTTAACACAAATAGATTATTAGCAAAGTCATACTAGTGCATTACAAATATTAAATATTATTTTTATTTAATTATAATTCGCTACTTTAAATCGGGTTTTATACATTTTTAATTATCGGATCGGATTGTACATGATGTACATTGTCAATTTTACAGGCATAATTATGCGAAATGGTTCGGGTTACACATTTCATTACTGTGAATTGAAACCCAAAGGGCAAAGCCTTTTATTTATTCGTGCTGCCACAAGAAACTCTTTTCCATATTTCAGCACTCAAGGGAAATGTAGAATGACATTCGAAGTGCAAAGAAGAAGATCCTGACAATATTAAATTGCCTGGGGCTTTGTTGATTTTCTCACTCGGTTTCGCGTATTTAATGCACAAGTTCATTAAAGAAGTTAAATGGTGGACTAGTTGCACTTAGAAGAAACGGAAACACGAAGTAAAAGAAAGATAGACGATGGACTTTTAAGTACACTCCTTAGTTCCAAGTATTACATGTCATTATTTATTTAGCTGGCTTCGTCATTAAGTAAGATTGTGGAGGGTTCATGAAATGAAACAATGCATTTTAACAACGCGAACTATACTATTGCTAATGAAATATACTTTATTATATCTTTTTTACTAATTTAGATAGGAAACTTGAATGTTAAAGACTATACTACTCTTCAAATTTAGCAAAATACAAAGCAAAGCTGAGAGTTGTCTAATTAGTAAAGTTTGAAAGGCTAAAAATAACAAAGGATTTTGCTAGCTTAAAAACTAAAAGAATGCTGTTGTTGAATAAACAGAAGCCTTTCAATTTTAATTAACCAACTGAAGCAAGTGTCACAGTAGGAAAATAACAAGGATGAGGCCAAAACACTGAAATAAAATGTAATGTAACAACAAATGAAACTAATTTTTTTTTGAGAGGTCAAGGGGGTTACTTAGAACTGTTCTCTTCTTCTAAAATGATGGAGATTTAAATGAACAATAATTACAATTTGATTTATTTGCTAAGCTTTTCCTATCGATATATGATCATAATAATTAACTATCGTTAATACTATCGTTATTATTTAAATAGAGTGCTCAAATTATTTTGGTAATACAAAATTACTCCGATTTTTACCACTGCAATTTTATTTTTAAATCTTTTAAATCTAGCAAATAACTCGGGACAAATGACATAAGTAGAAGATATACTCCAAACACATTTGTTTCGGTCTTAGGCGAATCATTGGTACGCTTAACAGATTAACCTTTACTGTGTCTGAGCACAATAACACTTGCAGCCCAAAACCAGATCGATAACAGAAACTGAGATAAATTGATGAAGCGGCAAAATGGCAAACCAAATGGGCTAAAAGTGTATTCTTTCGTTATTCTCTTCTTTAAGTTCTTCACATCAATGCTAGACATTTATTGACACAGCGGGTAATGTTGTGCAAAGCATAAACGAAAGATAAATGACCATGGAGCCGCACTTTCCAACTGTGGGAGATGTGCTCAAGTTGGTCAACTTTTGTTTCAAGTATGTGCTGCTTACAAAAGTTGGCCAAAAACCGCACGGAAACGTCAAGGGTCGGTATCAACTGAATCCTCAGTTAATTAAGGCTACAGTTAGTTTCAGCTTGAAAGTGTTTGAAAAATAAAAATGTACATTTTCCTTGGGAAATACTTGTACTTTGGAGGCCAAAAGATTGTCATCAAGTGAACTAAGCCATCATTTGATTTGTCAATAACGAAAAACCTTACAAGGGACAGGAAATACAAACATGATTTTCACGAGATAAATTCCTAAGAAAATATACTTAATAATGTAAGAACAGTAGATACTCTATAGCCTGATCTGAGCTAAAGGACGTAGGAGAGTGATGGTGGTGTAAAACAATTCTTGCAATCACATCATATAACCCAATTTAAAAGGGGTAAAGGGTATTTGAAAAAAAATGTTCTTCAAATGTTTCAAGTTTCAATTTCTTGACATTTAAATTATATTTAGCGTTGTAGACAGTCAAAAAACAAGTGGGAAAGGCTGAAGTCGAGCTCCCGACTATAGGATACCGTTACTTATTTTAATGAATTTTGAAATATTTTTTATTGCATGCCTTTAGGCACGAATATTCTTTAAAAACTTTATTATTCATTACCACCATTCTATTTGTCCGCGCTTGTTACGCTTTAGTAGGATGATAGGTAATAATAGTATTTAACATTAATTAGTAAAAAATTCCAATTATCTTGAAAACTGTGCGTGTGGTGGTTTTTTGCAAGGTAGAAAAGGGAGTGGCAAAAATTTAATACATGTTTAACCTGCGTGGGGTTTATACAAGTCTGTGTGCTAAATTTGGTTGCTCTAGCTCTTTTAGTCTCTGAGATCTAGGCGCTCACACAGACGGACGGACGGACAGACGACATGGCTATATCGACTCGGCTGTTGATGCTGTTCAAGAATATATATATACTTTATATGGTCGGAGATACTTACTTCTCCCTGTTACATACATTGCAACGAATACAATATCCCCTTTTACTTATTTTTTATAATTAATGGGTATAATAACACAAAAACAACAGTACGGCTTCGTTATCTTTTTATTTGAGGAAGAATAGCAACAGTATGATAACAACAACAAGAAGTGGAGAAGCGTGGAATTCAAATCTGCCATTGACGTCAAGAGTAACATTTAAATGTAAATCATAAGCATCTTTAGCCCGCTTTGATGTATTTTTAGATCCCATTAACGTTGACTGAAATTTTTGTTTGCGAAATTGAGACTTGTCTATTTAAGATAGAACATATCAATTTACTGCTTAAAATATTTTTGAGCGCAAAATAAAACGCAAAAAAATGGCAAAATTAAATAACAGAAAATTGTGAGCTCTCATACATTTAATTTGATAGACTTAATTAACACCAAACACTAAGTGCATATATTATGTTCAATTGACTAAAAATTAAGGTAATTCATATAAGACATAACTTAATTTACTCTCACCATTACAAATTTTAAAGCTGGCATTCAAAAAACTTTCATATCGTCCCATCATCTAATCCAAAGCCGCATACAAAGAATATTCTCTCAAAGGTCTAAGGCAATTTAATCTTAAGACAACAACTACCGTTTCTTACATTGAAATCCTTTAAAAGGTTTGCAAAAAATAATCCTTAAGAATATTAAAAGGTAAGTATTAAGCATTAAACATGATATTAGATATTAAACACGACACAGAGAAATGATTCAGTTATGTAACTAATGCGCTTTAGGCTATAGAACAATTTAAATAGATAAATAGATAATGCACAATATGTATTTCAATTTAATAATTATAGCTTAACTAAAAAAGGTATATTAGACTAAAAATAAATAAATAAGTTCCATATCGTGCGTTGCAATTTCGATAGAATAAATTTGCATAAATAGAACTAAACCAGAGTACTTTGATATTACCTCAAGTTTCTGCAGAAGTTTAAGAGGAATATTGCAAATATGATTGCATTTTGGGTAGCATTTTTACCCAAATTGGGGATCAAATCTCTCACTGACGGATATCATGGATTTTCGGTTTTATTTTAGTAAACCACAGTCTTTAAATTGAAAAAGGGAATTCACTTATGTTGCCCTATCACATTGGAGGTAGAGCAACAAATAAATGCCATCTCGTGTCGTTGTATTACGATCGAATATATTTGCATAAAGAGAACGGAACTGAAGAACAATAAAATTACCATAAGTTTATGCAGTAGTTAAAGAAAAACGTAGCGAATATTTATGCAATCTGAATACAATTTTAACAGAGGTTTTGGTCCTTAGAAGCTACCAAGTATGATTTAATTAGAAAGAAAGGTGGAGGTGAATCAGCTACTGAAACAACACGACAGCGGCTACGTGTTGAACTAGAACTCCTAATTGAGATTCCAAAGGAGATTCCAGCAATTGCACAGTTAGTTAAACAAGGACGACATGAAAGTTCTGAGGAGAGGGAATATGGTAAAAGAAGGGGCCATATAATTTCTATTTGTTTAACGCTCCACGTCGATTTAACAGCTAACCAGAACCCAGTCACGCCTCCTTTCGCACCGTTCCTTTATGGCCTGCACGTCGCAACTGCAAATAGAATGGAAAAAATTCTTTCACATTTCGTTTACCATTCCCCCATTACCATTTGTTCCTTTTTAGCGCTGACGAATATTTGCAATTGCGCAGCAATATCAACATTCCATCCTAAATCAAAGCCCGAAAATGTAGTCTAGCAACTCACAAAGTAAATGTTATCCGCACACAAAAAAAAAAAGGTTCGGAAATTTTTTTAATTTCTGTACATTAACAAATTTACATCGAGACTAAAATAAGTCGCTAGATATTTAGAGTGCATGTTGTTGTTTTTAATAAACAGAGGAAAGACTTTAATGGAGTGAAAATGTAATTTAAAGCAAGAGATTCTTAAACATCAATGTTTTTCCCAGTTTCTATATCATTTTGATTCAGCTGAGCGACATCAGTGCGTATACGTCACACGAGAGTGATTTTACTTCTGATTGTCTTTCTGGCAATTGCAATGCTTTTTTCGGTGACCCACATGTGTGAAATGAGACTTCAGTAAGGCAATAAATGGAAAAAGGCTTTAAGATCAAAAAGTAAAACTTCAAATGATGTCAACAAAATGACACAGGCAAAGATAAAGCAATCGAGGTGAAATGTGATAAATGATGTATTGAAAGTTGAAATAATATATACGTTTGTATTATTATTAATAATAATGAAAGGAAAACCAAAAAATTTAAATTTTTTTCGCAATTTAACTGTTCAAAAATGCTCAAATCACTTAAATCTTTATTCAACGGAAGTAATTTAAAGCTCCATTTGATTCATAAAATTGTTGTTAAACAGAAAATCAGAGCTTAAGGTGTAACAACTCCAATACAACACAAGCTTGACCAACTACTCATAAATAAATAATGTACTCGGAAAATTAAATTGACTGGAAAAGGTGAACGAAGGTACCAAAGTGGCTGTGCAAATGTTTGGACATTGGTCAGGCTTGTTTATTTACTTGATTTGTGTAATATTTTATGCCACCCATCTACAACCTTCCCATCCGCTGTCTGGTCCTTAAGGTAACCACAGGCACGTGCTCATTTTGTATTGCCCACCTGGCCATTATTTCAAGATTGTTTAGAAAGTCGAACAAGTTCATTTTGTCATGGTAATTGCATTGTTGAATTGATTTCTTTGTTTTATTCAAAATGGGCGTAACAATTACTTCTATCAAATATGAATTTTAAATTGAGTGGTCCATTAAAGTAGCATTAAATATGCATACTAAATTTCTGACATATGTAATTTATTCTAAATAGGGCATTTAAAAATAAAATATTTATTGAAATTAGATCCTACTACTCTGTGAATAGTGAAAAAACTTGACATTGAAATTTATAAGTTAGTTTAGCTCCAAAGATAAACTGACAGTTTTTGAAATGCAATTATCTATAAATTAAGAAGTGAGCATTAAAGCTGTCTGAAATAGCAGTGCATATTTTTCCCATAATTTATTAAATCTCATTTTTACGTTTTTAAATTCAAACTAAACATGGGAATTTATTTCGCTGTAAATTATAAAATTTAAATCAAGCACAGCACTCGCTTCATGAGCTTCACAAAAAATCAACATGAGCAGCACCCAACAGATTTTTACGTGTGTGACTTTTAAAGGGTATATTAGGGTTAAATGATTAGATCACATACGTAACACAACAAAAAAAATTAAGGTGATAAATTTTATTATACTTCAAACACTATTGTTAAAATTTATAAATATTCTTCCAATTGAAAGTTGAGAATTTTCTATAAAATAAATAAGATAAAGACTTAGTCATAGAAAGTCAAGAATATACATATAGTAATTCGATTCCCCATATTCAGAGACTATTAGTTTCTGTTTACTAAAACCTGTTACTACAGGGCAATTGCTAGTCAATTACTGAACTATACCTTTCACCATTTTTTTATCCATCGTAAAATGCTCACGTAGAACGGTTGCACATGAAACTGATACCTGTTCGTTAGAGGTCCAGCTCAAAGTAAAAAAAAAATTACTAAATTTTTCGCATTTTGTTTGTCTTTAATATTAGACAAACTGGGAGAATAGAACTTAAAGTTAACCTGCCGAAATTGATTTTTTCAAGGTGCAGAAGCTAAGTTCACAGTTAAATCCAATTAATGAAAATGATGAATGAAAAGAGTCCTACACTGAAACTAAGCCAAACGACAAAGAATAAAGAAAAAATGTATGAGTTATGAGACGCCCTTGCGAGTATCTAGATAAAAATCGGAGCACAAAAGACATTGCAGTGGGCGACAGTTGCAGCCAAGCGAGTAAAATGTTTAACAAGCGCAAAATGTTCACAAACCATGCTAACAAAAGAGATAACAAATAATTTAAAAGTTTGCTTTAGCCTATTTTCTTTTCTTTTTTTTTTTTCTTTTTTTTTTTTTGTGTTGTCTTGCCTCGAACTCTAGACTTTAGACTTTGTATTATAAAAATATTTAATTAAATTTAAGAACAGCTGTGGACTGATGTTAACATCAACCGTCGTAAGATTAACTCAGACAATGCTAGCGCACGACTGAGACTGACAACTTGATAATATTTTTGACTGAAGCCAAAGCCGCAAGCGACATGTGGCAGGGATTTGATGAAACATAAAAAAGCATAACTTTCAAATGGCCCTGACAGCTGTCAACAACGACGCAGTCTACGAGTAAGCTGGCCCATTAAACGAGCCAATGCACAAGGATAAAATACGCATTGCGCATACGTCTTGTGGTACGCATACTAGAAAAACGCGTTTTGATACGGGTTAATGCTAGTGCTATGACCATTTGATAGCTGCTTGCACTCAATACGAAATCAAATAATCTTCTTTTCAACTAATCTACTAAGCTGATTCAAGGGCATGATTCAAAGACTTGGATGGCACTTTGGCCACGTTGCATTAGTGACACTTCGGACTTGTCAATAACCAACAAAATACATCTGACAAATGGCGAATTGATATGCACGAATGCTTTCAAGGGAATTCATTTCAATTTTCTTGAATAGCATGATTGAGACTTGAACTACTCACCCACTGACGACCACAAAGAGATGTAAATGGAGTTTACAATAATTCAATTTTGCTTTTTAAATCTACAAAATGGGAAAAAACTTACTTTATTTTATTTTGAAGTTACATTAAAAAAGCTTTATATTAAATTAATATGCGAAATTCATCCGAAAATGTTTGCTGGAATGGAACGGAGCACTCAACATAAGCATTAACTCATATATCACTGACGATTATGAGCCTGAAATTGAGGCAATTACCAGCATATTTTTGTACAAAATGAAGCTAAATAAACACAATATATTTGGGCTCCCCGTGGTGAATGTTATACACCAAAATGGACGCCTATTCTCCTTGTTTATGAGGAAAATCAAAGCAACATTTTATGGAAACAGTAAAGCCACGCAATGAACTTTAAGCAACCGCCTTTTGAAAATAGGAAACCATTACAATGTTCTTATATACTTTAGGCACTTGTCTGGCTATTCATTAAGCTACGACAAACCAAAAGCACACAACTAAATATTGCCCAATTGTGTTTGTGAATGTCAACAAGGTCATTAGCCAGAAGCATTGACCACACACTTGAAAAGGGTCGGATGTCGGCTTAGCACAATCTCAGCTCAAACAATATGTAATTAAATTACACAGAAACAAGTTTATTTCACTTTCACTTCGCTCTCTCTTTCGCTCTAAGCGCCTGTCAAATTAATGTTTCACTCGCTGCTAAATAAGTTTTCCTAGCATAAGGAAACCAATATTCTTGTGAATTTTATTGAGGGCATTACCAGCTCTATGGATATGTTTGAAGTGAATCCTCTGGGATTCTCCATTATACTGCTGGCAATTATATGAGTTCAGGACATAAAGCTCAGCTTACTCAACTTGTTGCTTGGCAAAGTCAAAAGTTGTGGTTAAAAGTTTTAGCCCGAATAATTTTGAATAATTATTTAAGTGACTTCGTGTCAAAGTTGGCTTGAATTTTAAAATGCTTTTGTAATTTAAGCATGCTGTATGAGAAGAGTTAACAGGTGTTCAAGTTGACAACATCAAGTGTTGATTATTATTGACTAGTTTCGAAATCTGGAAGATTTTTAAAAGCCGAATAGAATAATCTTAGCTATATTTTATGACTTAGACTATTGAAGACATTTTTAAACCAAGTTCCGATTTTCCATAGTCCAGTTATAACTAAACAGAGCGATATGTTTGCATGTGTACATTAATATTTGTAAATTTTAGGAAAAAAAAAGTCATTACTAGTCATTAAGTCTTGCTACATATGTGAAAAAAGTACTCAAGCTTCAAAACTTAAGTTCTCGAGAAGTCAGAAGTACTACAAGCTTACTCAATTTATCAACACTTCCCGTTCCACTTAGTTGCTTAGTTGCCAGCAGCCCAGCGACGACACTTGGGACAACGTCAATTGCGAAAATGAGAAATTTCGCCGGCAGCTGTGTTTTTCATTCATGTACTGTAGTTACAAGATAATAAGAGGATAAGCTGGCTGACAGGAAGCCAAATACACGCAAGTCTTTTTAAGCCGCACGACAGGCAAAAATTTCATTTGTCAGAGAATCGACACGGCTCTCACCTGAAGCTTGGTGGATATCTTGGCCTTGTGTACAGCTGATTAAGCTCATTTATCAAAAATTACTTACACATCTGTCGTATAAAGTTGTGACTTAAAGCGTCCAAGAAATGTCTAAGCAGTTTCCATTCCAGTTCTCAACCAAGCAACAAAATCGAACAAATAATCCACAGCTGTGCTCTGACTGTCTGCCATTTTATTGGGTCGCAATCCCCAAACTTCAAGTCAATATTTATATTGATGTTTGCAAACCGAACTGTGAAGCAAACGATTCACTTAATATGATAGACCATGCCCAGTTCAATATCGCAAGCCAAGAATTTTTCGTAATCGAAAAGTTGGCACAAATCAATTTGTACAGGCAAACATATAATCGTTAAAGTTTTAATTGTGTTGCCCAAATATTGAAATTGTTTCACTCGACGATATAACAGAATTTGATTCTAAATTAAGATTTCAAGGGCATGGCAAAGGAACCCTTTTTTATGTGACTACATTTTAGGCAAAAAAAGAGGTTAAAGATACCGTGCTTTAAATTAAATTTAATTTTCTGGCATATTCAGCATTAATCAAATTTTACAATTCAGCTTTAAAGAGTTATTTATTTTTTGATTTTAACAAAACTTAAGATAATCATAAAGACTTTAAACCAGGGATTAAAACCGAAACGAATAACGGTTTCAGTTACGGTTTCGGTTATGTTCGCATTTCGGTTTTCGGTTATAGGTTACGCAAAATCTTTGAATAAAGGTTTCGTAACGGTGAACCGGTTTTCATATGTTTCGGTTTTGAAATACCGGTACGGTTTCGGTTCCCCAAAAAAAAAATTTCTTTGTAAAAAAAATATAATAAAAATATAATAATAATAATAAAAAGGCATTACTTTCTTTATGTTTTATTCACAATTTATTTCACATATTCTGCAAGATTTATAATTTATTTTTATTCAAATAAAACAAGAAAATTAAAATCAAAATTAAAATTGAAAAATTAAAAGAAAATCAAAAATAAAATAAAAACTAATAACAAACTTCAGAGATCGCAAACAATTACCTTGTTTTTTAAATTGTATAATACAAATCACACACAAGTCACTTAATCAAATGCGTGTATTTAATAAAACTGTGTATGTATGCAAAGTATTTAGTGAAAAATAATATATGCAACTACGTAGTTTCACTCACTGAATTTCTTTTCACAGCGTTTATGTCACTTTCGACCAACAAGAGCTTGTGTTCTTTTCTAAAAACGAAAAGAACTTTCTAAACGGATTAGATTCCGGTCGCGGCATTTTGTTCAAAATAGTGTCTATTTAATTGCGCGCACGTCTTCTTCGTTAAAAAACTAACTCCGATTGAAGTTGCGCACTCTTTCAGCAGGCGAGCAGCGTTGCCAAAATTAGTCCGTTAAAAAAGCCAGATTTCAAAGTCAAATTAAAGAAATAAAAAAATTATGGTACTACTTTTTTAGCAAACTTTTATTTTATTTCTGAATTAAATGGAAGGAAGGTAGAAATAAAATAAAGAATGATAAAAAACAGTACAATTTTAATTAATTTATTTGCCAGTTGCAACCCACTAAATCTGTCGGGAAAATAGCTAAATTGGCAAGCCTGCAGGCGAGGCAGAAAATGTGAAGTAACGGAATGTGCGTGAAATAAAGAAAGAACTCTCTATTCGAAAGGCGACTGTGAAATACCCTATGACTTAATATGTTCCTACATATGTAATATAACAAATTATTAGATCGTTAATAATATTAAATATAAATATCAAGCTAATATGTATGATTAAATAAATAATCTTATGTAAATCAGATATTTTACATATGTATGTAATAATGTCAAAAATAAGGGTATTTCTGAGTCGATAGTAGTCGGAAGACGTGTGCTTGTACGATTTCGACTGTTTGCTGTCTCACTCGCACTTGCACACTCAAGCCACAAAAGTAAGCGCCGATCGTCACCACGAAACGAGGAGGAGACAATTGAAATTTCGTACTTTTTGCATGCATATGTATGTTTATGTGTATGTACGTAGTAATGTGATGAACTGCTCAGTTTAAGTTATGTAGAATTTGCTTATTTGGCCTTGAAAACATTTACGCGTCGCGTCTTTCATACAAACATAAATTACATACATACACTGAATCATAAAGTATGTATGCAATTGGCAATACAAACTTTAGGAAATAAGAAAGCATAACTGCAAGTATTAAGATCAATGAGTAATATATTTCAAAAATAAAATTATTAAATAAAGTTAGTAATGAAAAAAGAAAAAACATAACATAATTAAATAAAGTTAATAATTTATATTTCTGAAATATATCTACTCATTTGATCTTAATGCATTGTAGTTATGTTTTTTCATTGCCTAAAGTTTGTATTGTCAACTGCATACTTACTTTATTGATTCACTGTATTTTTATATGCATGTGTGGACATGCATAAGACAATAAAATTCTGATTTTTTTTTGCAACTTGCTTTAATTTTTTTTTTTCTTGCATGTATGGAAAACCGAAATGAACCCTTATAAATGAAACGGTTACCAAACGGTTATTTCGGTTTTCAGAGTTTCGGTTTAAAGGTTTCGGTCAGATGAAAATTTTTTTTTTCGGTTACGGTTTCGGTTACGGTTTAAAATTTCAATCGGTTTTGACCGGTTAAAGGTTACGGTTTCGGTTAGGGTTTTAATCCCTGCTTTAAACAATCAAAAATTATGATCATTATATTTAAAAAATGTAAATCTAATCCTCTAAGTTGGGAAATAATTTGTGCCCAACTGTAGATATTAGTTTCTGAATAATCTTTCATAACTAAACTATGAACTATTAAGCTATATAAGCTCAGAGAAGTAGAAATAAGAAATAAAAAAACCTTATTCAACAGTTTTGTGAATGAAATAACGTAACAATATTAATATCTTTTTAAGTCACTTGAGTAGCGCTTAGCTCGAAACCTAACAGAATATCTTAACTGCTTGTACTATAAAAGTTGCTTTCATTCATAGAAAACGTTTGAAAAGAATGTGAAACTTTTCCAACAGTCTGTCTTAAAGTCATTATGAATTGAATTCCACATCTATCAAATAGTTGCCAAGCTCTAACAATTGCGACCTGGGACAAACTGAATGTAAAGGCAACAAGAAGAAACTCGTGCTTTTTCTCTTATTTTTTTTTGCTGGTCGATTTATGGCAACTGTCTCCAAGGACTTGTGGCAATTCGTTGCTTCTCTTTGGATTTAGGGCGTTGACAGGGCAAACAAACTGTGAATGATTCATTTGATGCATTTGTTGTACAAATTGTTGCCGATTTTTTGCAATCAGTCAACAAATCGATGTAGACATGTGTTTTAGCAAGTCAGGCATCTTAGACATTCTGTTGAAATTAATTTAATGTCTCGATTGTGACGCCTAATTGAATACATAAATTGCTGTCATTGAACTCAGTCCATTTCAGCATCAGCTGCATTTATAACAAAACAAAGTCAAATTACAAAGCCAGGCGACACAGTCAGACGGGACAGTCAGCAGATTAATTAGAAATTAATAAATTGACAATAGACATAGTGGAGTAAATACATAAATAAATTGAGTTGAAAATGTTTTCGTCACTAGACTTTTAGCTCGTATAGAGTTTTTTTTTTATAATATTTGAATACACTCGCATCAAGCAGTTCTCTTATCACAATTTACTAATATATTTGACTTTTAAGAGCCATTTGGTAAATGATATACTCGTATACATTATTTGTTCGTAACGCCCCTTTTAAGTTAACACACATAATTGCATTAATTTTATTCAAAATAGTTTAATTTAAGTCGAGCTGCGATTCGGTTCTTTTGAAAATGTTTCGGGATTTATTTGTCTGTTTTCTGATAGTACATCACGCATTAGGTAAGTTCAACTGAGTTTATAAAGTTCAAATATAAACATTTGTGTTTCATATTTAAGCTAATTGTGAATACAATTGGTTTCAATGCCATGGCGGAAAGCAGCCCCTAAATTGTGATTCAGACGTGAATAAAGGTTGGATAAAATTAAGCAAAGCATGTAATGGTGCCTGGGACTGTCCCGATGGCAGCGATGAGTTCTTAACAGCTTGCAAACTTCATCCCGAATCACCTGGCCTGATTTCCGGGCATTTCTATTGCGCCAGTGGCGGAGTAATCTCACAAGATCAAGTATGTGATGGTAATGTGGACTGTTGGGATGAATCGGATGAGGTGCCGGCTCATTGTGATTATAAGCCCAAGCCTCAGCGTGGAAATTGCAGGTAGCTTAAACTTTGATACAAGTTGAGAATCAAATTATTGTTAACTACTCTATTATAGGGAATCGGAATGGGAATGCTTAGATAAGGAATGCATTGCCAAAAATAAACTATGCGATGGCCAAATCGATTGCAGTAATGGCCAAGATGAGTCCCTTGAGCAATGCTTTGAACAGTGGGAGTTCACATCACAATTTCAATGCGGCAATGGAAAATTGATAAATAGTACAAAGGTCTGTGATAATGTCATCGATTGTGTGGATGCTGCCGATGAGTTACCCAATGTCTGTGAAGGTACCGATGGATATAACATCAATAGCGCATATCGCAATTGCACCGAACCAGGGAACTATTTGACATTTGCCATTGCCAATAAGTCCGCACCCCATGTGACAAATAGTGTCCGATATATGCTGCCCAATGAACCAGCTCTCTTCAGGTGCCCCCACTGGACAAAATTGGTCGGAAAGGAATGGAACGTCTGCCAGCTGAATGGTAAATGGCATCACGATTTGCCAAAATGCGAGCGTAACTATTAAAATTATTGTAACTTATAAATTTATTTAATAATCAATTGTTAATATTATAATCAAATATTTGCAATATATTTTATTAAATATTATAAATATTAAATATATTTTGGATCAGGTCGACAAGTTGAATTTTATTTCACTTACAGCAGTAATAATGGATTTGATATGCATCAAATAAACTGTTTAACAAATTAATGTTTATTACTTCATTTTGTACCATAAATAGCAATTGTACGTCCAAACACACTATAAATCTTACTAATATTTAAATAATTTACTTAAATATTTTCCAGCCTAGTCAATTTGTGTTTTGTCAGTTTCTCCATTTCACACCCCATTTAGGACATTGGACAGACCAAAACAAAGTATATGCTGACGATTGCTGAACCCACGGACGGGGTGAAGATTGCTTTCGTTGCCATTTCCGTTTCCGTCTTGCTGGGATTATGCAGAAAGTTTATGAGGACAAGTTTCGTTTGTTCGTTTTTTTTTTTTGTGTTTCAAGTTTTTTATCAACACATTTCTGGCTGAATACACAAAGAAAGAATATATAAATATAGCCTGCAGCTAAAACATACAAGTGTTCCGTTTATTTTCTGGCAATGTCCATTTTCGTACCCTTTTAGAGGTTTGTTTTTGCTCACTTCACTGCCCACTTGAATCATAATTTCAAATGGAAAATTTTTTTATGCCTGAAGCCATGTTAATTTAATAAATTCCATTTGAGAATTGTTTGCAGTTCTGTTCCATAGGATTACTCTTTAAGTGGAAATATTAAAGTGCTGCCAAACCGAGTCTAATTAATAATACACAATTTAGCGAAATTTTTAAATATAGTTACAAAGAATTAATAAATAAACCCAAAACGATTAATAATGTATACATTATAATTTATGTGAAAGATAATGAAAATTACCGTAACCTACTCACACAAAAAAAACTCTTTACAAGGTAAAAGTCTAGTGACGAAAACATTTTTATGCCCCAAAATATCTGATATCCAATTTTGTGACGAATAATATTAAGTTTTACATATTAATTATTGGGCCCACAGCATTTTCCATTCTTTCATTCTTCTACAATTTCCAACACACCACACTAAAATTTACACTCCGAAATTTAATGAACGTTAGTCAATAAATGACAAAATGTCAAAATTGATATCTAGATCAATGGATATTCCATCGAATTGAAAAAAGGGCCATCAAATCAGCTAGGAAAATTATTTATTCCCCTTAAAAACAGACTTGGCAATTTCTCAACAAATTTTTAGTCTGTGGAGCCATTGATAAAATGTATGAGTTCACATAGAACTATTTAGATTATTTAAATCTTAAATTTGAGCATTGGCTGATCTGACCCACAGTTTATAATAAACACACAACATTATACAACAAAGATCTGTGAGTTTTGCTTACAAGCTATTACAAGTAATGTCCTATAGAATTTATTGCTGCCTTCTAAAGATTATTAACACAATCAGCTTTTCATTCATAGCTCAATAAATGCAAAAAGGCTCTAAGAGATTTATGCAAAAGCATCAAGAGCCTGATAATTTTCACAAGCTAAGTTCCCGGCTTAGAGTACAAAAACTTTATGTGTTAAAGGCAAAGTGTGTTGAAATGATGAAAATACATAAATTGTAATGCAAATCCTTAAGCTATAATTAATAATTTAAAAGCAACATTGTGATTCAATTATTTTATTAAATTAAATGTTGTAATTTATTTATATTAAATACAGAAATCCATGTTGACCAAATTTAATATTTACAAGTTGTTAATAAATTCTTATGCAATTACAACATCATTTTTTAAATGTTTAACAATATTACAATGAAACCGAATTCTAAGAAAAGTTAAAAGCCACTTGCAATAACCAAATTAAATTAAACTAAACACATTTATAATTTTGTGGCTTAAAGATAAATGCTGACATGGTATAAAAATTATTTAAATGGTCGAGACTCCTGACGCATTTTGATTAATTGACACTCAAGTTAAGTGATAAATAAGAAATATGGCTGTCATATTAGCCTCTTTAGGCCAAGTGCGTGTATATGTCATATTATATTTAGTAAAAGCTATAAAAAGAAATTCTCTATGAGTGTTATCAGCTGTGCTTTTTTTTTGTGATTTAAATAAAGCATGGTAAATTGAAGGAGAAATTATTAATGTTACACGTCACGAAAGTCGTGTTAGGCGACTTTCAATTGAGCAAATAAATCAGAGAGGTAATCATTTTTTAGAAGCAGCGTTTAATGATAATGGATACATTATTTTTTATGTGGAAGATATTGAAAATTACTGTAACCTACTATCCGCATGAAGTAAGTGGCACCAGTAGTAAATAGATAGACCATAAACAAATAGAATATTGCGATAACTGTCGCAGACAGAACATACTCCACGGATTTCATATGGGGTAAGCGTCGATGGTGAATCAATGTGGCCGTATAGAGAATTAATTGTATCATATACAGGAAACTCCACATGTCGATGAATAGCTTTAGATCGGGCTTGGCCATGGCGAATACGATAATGCTGAGGAATATGTAAACAACGATAAACACAATTGTTATGTACAGCATTCCATAATAGCCGGGTAATAATGCCAAGGGTAGACAAGCACCCAAAGTATACAGTATTATGTGAATACAAATAACACTGATCAGAATAATTGCGGCAGTATTTACAGGCAAATGATTCCACTTATAACAGACAGTGCATAGCGTTACACTTTCCACAGCCACAACACCGAGTGTCCAGTTGACGGGAAATTTGTTGAACAACTCGGTGAATACCATGAGCAATAGGCACACCAGCGCGATAACTATCCACATGAGACTCGGAACGGGTAGGTTATCGACCAGCTGAATGTGAAACCCCTTAATAATCATCAGTTGTATTAGGCCAAACATTATTAAAGAGGCTGCAACAAGATAGATCTTTTGCAACCGAAACGAGCGCACTGATTTGGATGCCGCCTTTTCCACTGCCATATTCGTCACACCTCTTGCCAATACATTCTCCACTGACTGTTGCACGGCAGTCGACATCCTTGAGGTACAGGTGTTTATTTAAATATATTTTTTTTGACATCGTTTTCCAAACTAGCAATTTATTCAACTACAACTACAGATTCTTAATTTGTCTTCCTTTCTCCAAGCTTAAAGACTGATTGTCTTAATTGACAGCTGTTCAAATTTACACGCTAATCATTGTCACCTTAAAGTGCTCTCTCACATCTCTCTCAGATTTACATAGGCCCTCCGGCCCCGCCACGACCTTGGCAAGAATTTTTGCCCACATTTTAATTGGCTTTTAGCGTTTAGGCAAACATATGTTGAAATATCAACAAACACGACAAAATGTCAAAAAGCTACGAAAGAATTTTACACCTGAACTCCGAAATTAAATAAACATGAGTAAAGAAATGGCAAAATGTCAAAAATGACAGATACAAGATAGCCAGATCAATCGATATTCCATTGAATTGAAATAAGGGCTATCAACTCAGAAAGGAAAATTATTCGCAGAAAACCCAAATTGAATAAAACATAAGTACGACGTACATAAGTCAATCAATGGCAGACTGTCAGACAAATCGTAAACAAGAAGTCATTCAACTTAAACATAGACTTAACCACTTGTTACCAATTTCTTAATCCGAGGTGCTAAGAAGTATGATAAGAAGTACAATTATTCAGTTTATATAATTAATATGAACATTTGCATGATCTAATTCACAGTTTATTAAACAAAAAATAATGACAAAGACTTTGGCTCTCATGTGTCAAATATCATTGAAGATTTGTGAGTTTTGCTATTACAAGTATGGCCCCATGAAATTTTTTGCTGTCTTCTCAAGATTATTAACACAATCAGCTTTTCATTCAAAGCTCAATAAATGCCCATCAATCATAGAGCAGTCCACTAGACGCAAAGGCAGTAAAAAGGCTCTAAGAGATTTATGCAAAAGCATCGAGAGCATGATAATTTTCACAAGCTAAGTCCCTGGCTTAGAGTACAAAAACTTTATTTGTGTGTTCCAATGATGAAAATACATAAATTATCATGCAAATCTTAAAGCTACCATTAATGATTTAAAAATAAAATTGTTATTTAATTTTTATTTTTATTTTTTGATATTTAAAATAAAAGCTACGGAATAACTCTTATTTGTAACTTTTATTTTAAAAATCAAAAATAACTCTTAGTTTTTTTATTATTGATAAAATCAGAAATAAAAGTTTTTTACAACTTTTATTAAAAAAATGAATTTTAACGATTATTTTTCATTTTTTTAATAAAAATTAGAAATAAGAATTAAATTTGATTTATATCGTATAAATTGAACATATAAGTTTTTGGCTGATATCGATAGTTCCGACTGAAATAGGAATTTTGGTGTTTACCATTTTACTGTAGCACATTGATTTTTTTAGTTGAAATTATCATTCATAACTCTTATTTGCAGTCCCTGATTTAAAGACATGGTATGAAAATGATTTAACTTGTCGAGACTCTTGACGCATTTTGATTAATTGACACTCAACTTAAGCTGTACGATAAGAAATATGAATGTCAAATTAGCCTCTTTAGGTTAAGTGTGTGTATATGTCATATTATATTTAGAGTAAGTTATAAAAAGAAAAGCCCATGAGAGTTAACAGCTCTGCTTTTTGGTGAATTAAATATAGCATTGTAAATTGAAGAGGAAATCATTAATGTTACACGTCACGAAAGTCGTGCTACGCGACTTTCAATTGAGTAAATAAATCAGAGAGGTAATAATTTTTTAGATGCAGCGTAAAATCCGAGCAATAATCGTACTTTTATACTCGTACCCATGCTCATACTCATACTTCTACTCGTACTTGAACCATGAATGCTAACGAACCATTAAGAAACCGAAAGTGAACAGCCCGTCAGGTAAAATCGTACCTGAAGTGTAATCGGGAGAGTTTTGAATCTCCCTAGTGCCCCAACACTTGAATGTACCGAGGAGCCACTTCCTGTCTTTTCCAATTCAATCGTGTCGTGCCATGCTGCGTATACGTGTTGTTTCCGGCTGTATGTATGTGTGATTTTCCCAGTCCTTACAGTAGGGACTGTTTAAACCGCCTTCTTCGTTTTAATAAATTGAATTTTATTATTAAAGGTCATTCTCAGAAGCTGTTTTCCTGTTCTGCCTTTACAGTTTTCCAGTCTGCACAGTTTGCCATTTATATGACAAATTCGTTTATATTTTAACTTGTTATACCTCCGAGCTACATACATATTAATAAATCAGTTATTGTAAAATAAATAATTAATAATGTATATGAGCAATTGCTTGTCCGAGTATATGACATATACATATGTATTTATATAATTTGTACTTTTTATCTCCCACGCATAACTGATATTTGAACATTCAAATGTAAAGTATTTTAATATGCAGGATATATGATAAGCATTCGTTAATAACTCTGCATATGCAACTCAATTTGAATGTCATGAAGCCTTTCGCAAAAGCTGCTTAAAATTGCAACATTTGAAAAGCTTTTATCAGAATCTACTGATACACGCAAGACAAAGATTCGTACATGTGAAATAATAAATGTATATACGAGTATTTATATATAGCCATTTGGCATACATCTATGAGCTTTAAATCTACATTAACACACTTGAAATTTTAATGAATACACAACCATAATGTGTGTGTAAAATGGTTTGATTCTTCTTGATAAGTTCAAACATTTGTTTAGTAAATTAAATTGAATCCATTTTGCGCTGCAGTCACTTGCAATGTAATAATTTATGATTATTCAGCTATTTCACAAAGAATATGCTAATATTCACATATTGAAACACAATTATTAAGAGATAACAGTTTTTAGACTAACTATAATGAGCTGACTGACTAGTTGACTTTCTATTTTGCACCTTCAAAAGCTTTTGGGCTAAAAATACATTAAATTTCTTATGATACATAATGTAATTTAATATTTTGATGAGATAGCAGAAAATTCCACATACACTATGCTTACCATTCTTCTAGTTTTTAACAAATTGGATTCAAAATCATTTTTAAAACCCTAGGCCAAAGTCAATTTACACTTTAATTTCACAGACATTGAGCGTTAAAAAAAAACAAAAATATTTCTTTGAAAAACTAGTGGCTTGGGGATTAAAGGCCGTTTTTTCAATGTACATTTAACTTTTATTTAACAAATAATTTCAAATTTGACATTTATTTCAAGACATTTTACTTCAAATTCTCTTTTCAATGTTATCAATCACCTTATTTAGACATTGAAAAATTGGGCCTAAGCTCACAAGTTGTTAGGCAATATAGCAATAAATAAAAAAAAACTTCTTTAAAACTGAGGTCATCCGTGTTGGTTTCTCACAAAGTTGGAATTATTTCTTTATCTTCTGTGTTTCATGCCGGAATTTTGCTCTTTACTGCATTTCCAAGGAGCAACCGCTACTTGTTTTTTGCAATACAAGAAGGACTCTCGTCGTGGTCCTTCTCAAGAAATATCAGGTTATGCCAGGCAAAGAAAAACAATAAAAAACTGAACCCACAGTTCGCCGTAGACAATAAAAAAAAGAGCTGAACAACAACAAAGAGCTCAACAGAACTTATTCTGATTCTGATTCTCGTACCTTTCTTCAGATTAATTCTGTACTTTACCAAGAATAATGTGCTCGGCAGAGCTTGAAAATTCTACAGTTGTTGGTTTTCGTTGACAACATGTCAAAGAAAACAATGAAACAGGCAACCAGTGTTCCACTAGCATTCTTCACTTTTATTCTCTGTGTTCACTACACTACTTTACTTTTGCTCGCTTTTGTGACAGTTGTTTTCCTGTTCAGTGTAACGAATTAAATCAAAACCCATTAAAGAATATTCAGTTAAGGCGACAAAGTTTTTACATAATTTCTAAATAACTTATTAAATGGAATATTTTAAATGTTTTATAAACTTTATTCTTTTCAACAACAATCATATCAAGGGATAAAATAATATTTTCTGAAAAAATATTACAATTTACTTTAAAGTTTTTTCCAAATGTTGCCTAACAAAATTATAATACTCGTTACAAGAGTATCAAAATTTATATTCCACTCACAATTTTAAACATTCTCATTGTTCCACACGTTCATCTATCTGTTTTTTGTGAAGGAGTATTGTGGGAAATCGGACTTCCAATTGCATTGAACTTGAGATGAGTACTTGAAAAAATACATTACTTTTTATTGATATGAGCAATTGCATCAAATGCACCTTGTGTATGAGTTAAATTTATAAGAGTGATTCAATTACCGTAATGACATTCAACTTTAACTCACTGAACAATCAAAGGGCATTTAATCAGTAAATTATCATAAGTGTTTAGTTTTCTATTAAATTAATTACATAGCATTTAATTGATCTTAATTGTTCTTAGGTTTCGAGTGCTTATTTATAGTTATTTTTACGTTATAATCATTTCTATAATACAAGTTAATTTAAATCCAGCCTTAAATGAGTTTAAAAGGTTTTATATTACTAAATTAAATATTTTCTAATTATGAAACCACTTTCGTTTTCCCGAAGTTATATCTAAAAATACAAAATGCAAATTAAAATAAAAAACCTTTTAATAAAATATGTAAACTTTACTGATTAATGGAAGCAGAGCATAATTTCGCCTACGTCTTTTATACACCAAACCGCGTGTAATTCAATAAAAAGTTATGTAGGTTTTTCAGCTGTAAGGCATATTAACAGAGAGGGAACAACATTATCCTGTCGGCGTTATCCTGGCACCACGCATTGACTGAATTTCTTTCTTATCTCATTATGAATTTATGCCTCGGCCGTGTTAACAGTCGACAAACGGGCAAAATTTATGAACACCTTGCGGCAAATTTATGTGAAAGCCAAGCACCACCAACAACAACAACAACAACAATAAAATATGTGAATAAAAATCTCTCTTAAATATTTACTGAACTTCCAGTTATTACCAGAGCAATCGCTCCTGGCCATAGACTTTTACCACTTGTGAATTTTAATTTATTTACCAGTTTAATGGGCGGTTCGTACTTTGGTTTCTGTTTTTGTTGTTCTTATGCATTAATCCTTGGTCGGGATGCACTGGCAGTGACACTTATTGTTAAAGCACTTACAGTATGCAATGTGGGAATATGTAGATATAACTTAATTGTGCCTTGCACTTGAGTAACTTCTTCAGTTCCAATGACTTTAGGAGGAAAATGGCGTGGAAGAAATGTAATCCTCATTCATTAATAGACAATTTATTTTATTTTAACTAGGCATTCAATGTATCTAAATATGAATATATCTTTCTTTTATATCTTTTTATTATTTTATCGAAGTCTATCTTCCATTAGCAATTTTTACACTTATCTATGCTTTATATTTCAATAAATGAGTTAAAAGAATAATTTTTTTTTTGTTTCTTGTTTTTTTTTTTTGTTTTATTCCGTTTGTTGTTGCGTTATCGTTAATTGTTCTTAAGCTAAATTAACAGTTATTAGCTCATATTTGAGCTTTGATTCTAGGCCATAATGCTGCGGTTGCACGATCGTACACATGCCCGCAAATACATCAGTGGAAAGTGGTCGTGGGACAATAAAACGGATAGTCTACACTTTGAGCCTCACCACGATTTGGAGGACATCAGGGAGCATTACATTGAGACAAATGGTTATAGATTTTTGCGAACACTCAACCAAATGGAGGAAGGTGTTTTTCGACAGGAGTATGTACAATCTGAAGCCACATTCGATAGAGACACCGTGTCAATTAACGATGTGCGCGATCTTGTTCTATTTCTAATGCCAAAGGAGTTTCTCACCATGAAGTTTCTCGAATTTATGCACACGCCAGCTGTCCATAGATTGCTTCATGCCCTTATCATCTACTTTGAGTACTTTCTCCGTTTGGTAGAGTTTGTGCTCATTCGACGGGATGAGCTGGCAGGTGACACGACCCAGATACAGAGCGAACAGACCAATAAAACGAAGCGCATTTGGTCCATCTGTTTGAGTCAGTATCGCATGTTGGTGGCCAGAAACTATAGCGTAATCCTGAAGAGCGAAGGCGATATGGCCAAATTTTACCACATGAAGCCGGTCATATATACTTCAACCACCCTCCAGGACAGTTCCTTCCATGAACAGTTTCTAGCCGTCGCCATACAGATCGTATGGATCACAATGCACCGACGTTCCTACTACGTGATTGAGAAGGAGATGAATCGATTGTTTCGTTCCGAGCACTTTATAACAAATCGATCCGAGTACATGAAGTTTTCAGCCGCGGAAAGTAGTTTTCTGTATGGGCGTAGGAACAAAAATGTTAACTATCTCTCTCAAGTATCGCCATTGATACTGGAACTAGAAAACGTTGACGAGGAGGATTTGCCCATATTGTGGATAGGAAAGCGGAAGTATCGTGGAAATAACATTCGGATTGCCACCATCGAGCTGGAATACATTGTTCCGGACACACAGCTGCGCATGATAGACGTAACCCATGGCATTCTGGGGCATCCGAAACGCATCTATAATACCATCCTCAACATTAACAGGTCGGCGTTGCGACGCGAGAATTACTCCCTTGAAAATGATCCTTATCACATAATACGGCAGCCAACCCTTCACATACCCAGCGTTGACGCTAGACAACTGCATAAAATGACCCAGAGAGACGAGCATTTCTTCAAGATCTTTCACATTTACGAGCCATGCAGCCGCGAAGATCTCCGCAAATGGCTTCAGCGCGAAAAGCGATTGCTCTCATTTGCCAAGGGCGAGACGAAGCTCAACATTTATGTGCGCTGTCAAAGGGAACTGGAAGAAACGTCAGGTTCCCATGTTCACCAAAAAATCAAAAAATATTTCAAACTTGCTTACCGGCTACGTAAGGAGACAAGTTTTATTCATGATGATAACAACCTTAACATAGCGCAAAAATCAAGTGGCGATCACTTCTTCGGAGAGTAAAATGATGGAGTATCCACATACATTTGTAGATAGATATCATATGACTTTTCAAAGAACGAAATCGCCAAATATTTTAATAGAGTTGTAAGTACAGATTCCGATATTAAATGTATATATGCAAGTGTTGAATATTTAATTAATAAATGCTGCTTAACTTACAATTTCATAATAAATATAGTCAATACACAATTTTGATATTTGTTTAATTTCATGTTTGGAAATGGTAGTTAAGGAGTATATAGTCAATATCCATATGCTAAACTTAATTTTGAAAAGAATTCGAGCCATCTAAATTTGAATTTGTCGCTAATCTCAGCTCTTTCATGATAAATTGTATTCTTAAATGCTCTTAAAAACTTAGTTCACAGTGTAAAACTTGTCAGTGAAACTGGGAAGATGCTTACATATAAATAAGAAATTTAGTCAACTACCCACACCCAACACATTCACTTATAACACACACTTTCCCGATCAGTTTTCGCCATGATACGAATTTACGCCGATACCTACGTACCGAAATACCATAGTGGAAAATGGTCCTGGGATGGTAAAACGGATAGTTTGCACTTTGAGCCACATCACGATCTGGAAGACGCTAGAGAGCGTTTCATTACGACAAATGGATACAAGTTTCTTCGGTCTATCAATCAGGAGGAGGAAATGATCTTTCGCCAACAGTTTGTACGCTCCGAATCCACATTTGATACGGACACGGTGGTGATTAACGATGTGCGGGATCTGGTCTTATATCTTATGCCAAAGGAGTTTCTCACCATGAAGTTTCTGGAATTTATGCACAAACCAGCTGTCCATAGATTGCTTCATGCCCTTATCATCTACTTTGAGTACTTTCTGCGATTGGTAGAGTTTGTGCTCGTTCGACGGGATGAGCTGGCCGGCAACATGGCCCAGATACAGAGCGAGCAGACCAATGAAATGAAGCGCATTTGGTCCATCTATTTGAGCCAGTATCGCATGTTGGTGGCCAGAAACTACAGTGTAATCCTCAAGGGCGAGGGTGACATGGCTCAGTTTTACCACATGAAGGAGATTGTCAACATTTCCGCAACGATCAAGGATAAATTCTTTCACGAACAGTTTTTAGCCGTGGCCATACAGATCGTATGGATCACAATGCATCGACGCGCCTACAACGTGATCGAGATGGAAATGAATCGACTGTTTCGCTCCGAGCACTTTGTGATGAATCGGCCGGAGTATCTGAAGTTTACGCCCGCGGAACGGAGTTTGCTTTATGGACGGAATAACAAGATTGTCAATTACCGAAGCCAAACATCGCCGTTGATACACGAGCTGAAGCATATTGCCGACGAGGATCTGCCCATCTTATGGATAGGCGAGCGAAAGTATCGTGGAACGGACACCCGAATTGTCCAGATCGAGCTGGAGTATATTGTTCCGGGTCCACAGCTGTTCATGATCGATGTGGCCCACGGCGTGCTTGGACATCCAAAGATATTGTATGACACCATGCTGAATCTTGATTGGCCAGCTGTGCGATTCGCCAATTATTCAGTTGAGCATGATCCCTACCATATTGTGAGGCAGCCGTACCTGAAAATACCCAATATTGAGGAAATGAAGTTGCGTCGCATGTCCAAGCACTACGATCAGTTCTTCAAGGTGTTCCGCATCTACGAGCCGGTTTCCCGACAGATGCTCAGCCGCTGGTGCCGTCGCGACAAAGTCATCAACTTCTATCGCAGTGGCGGCGTGCTGGATGATATTTATGTGCGGTGCAATAAGGATCTGGACAGCCACAAATATGGACCGACTGTTGCACAGATTATTCAGAAATACTTTAAGCTCGTTACCAGGCTGCGTAAGAAGGCAAACATTGGTAGTGCTGCTGATGATACTCTATCCGCTAAGAGTCTATTGTTGACGCAACAACAACGCAAAAAGATTCCAGCAATAGGCGAAGATCGTTATTTCGAGGACTAGAGTTGTCGTATTATTAAAACCTTTACCTTTCCACCAAAAACGGTGCTGACATAAATAAACGAACATGCATAAGAAAAAAGTTAATTGAGTTTTAGTTCACACTAATTATGACATAACCAGGTCTGTTCCGGTTTTCACTTTCGGTAAGATTTTGCGGAATTGAATTTCTTTAACCTGCTCTAATACCATTTCTGCTATATTCAGCGGATTGATATCACATTGAGTTGATAGTTCAAGTTCGATAAAGTGAAAAAGGAAAGTTTTAAGTCATTCAAACGGAATTTAAATGACCTTTCCATTGATGCCAATATGTTAACGATAAGGTACCAAATAAACCCCAAATCTCAAAATGCTTGCTGTGCCAATAAATATGTTCGTCAGTGTACAACACTAATCAGATTAGATAAGCAGCAACACAATCGCGTTCTAAGCACTATAGTGCAGTTTTTGTCTCTAGTAGTGAGTTGACAATGTCTGCGGAACTTGTCGCCCGCTCGGCGCCGCCGTACAATCATTTTACGCAAATTGGCGATCCGGTGCTACGACGGCGTGCCGAGGAAGTGGCTGCCGATCGTATAGACAGTAAGGAGATCAACGATATTGTGGAACAAATGGTGAACGTGCTACGACATTACGACTGCGTGGGCGTGGCAGCGCCCCAATTGGGCGTTCCACTGCGTATGCTGGTAATGGAATGCCGCGAGGACAAGCGGGAGCAGTTTTCACCAGAGATTTACGAGCAACGAAAAATGTCAACTCTGCCGTTAGCCGTGAGTTTGTCCGTTATCATTTGCAATCTTCATTTTAATTTGAACACCTATCACAGGTTTTTATTAATCCAGAGATGGAGGTAATTAGTGAAATGAAACACACACATCCCGAGGGTTGCATGAGCGTTCGCGGTTTCTTCGCCCAAGTAGCACGTTACGATCGCGTACGCATCTCTGGCATTGGAAAGCTTGGAACGCCGTCGGAAATGTTACTTGAGGGCTGGAACTCGCGCATCGCACAACACGAAATGGATCACTTAAACGGCATCGTTTATGTCGATCGCATGGATGTTTCTAGCTTTAACTGTGTAACGTGGCAGAAGATTAATGCCGCTGGTGGACGCGCAGTTATACCCTTTGATAAATAAATACAATTGGTTTTTAAAAAAGAAACAAATAAAAAAAAGACAAAAATAACTGCTCTATTTTAAACAATTTCGCTCACTTTCATTCGACGGTGCATACACATACGGCAACCACGAACATGCTCGTCTCGTTTAAATTTATTCTTGCGAACGGCTATTGTAAAACTTTTTTTAGTAAGCATGAGGATAGAAAACCAGACAATTTAATTGCCATGTGTTGGTCTAGCATTCTCTCCAAAGCTTAATTTATGTCAGCCCTTTTCTTGTACCCATCATTACTTGTTTTTTAATTTAAATTAGTCTACACACGCTAAAATTTAAACGGGCCGAGCATGCTCATCGAACATGCTTGTCGTGTGTGGGAGCCTTCATCATCGAATGTCAGTGCTGAAAAAGATGCAAATTTATATAAATAAGGGAACATATTTAAAGAAATAAACTAAATATTAAACGCTTTTTGATTGTTATTGACCTATGTCACTATGTCTATTTAAATATCACCTATTTTGAAGCTATTAAGTTAAACTATCGAGTATATAGGTAAGACTGTTTATTGAAACTATTTTTATTTTATGGTTAAGCCGGCCGCTAACTTGTGGATTATTTTAGGCATAATGTTGCAGCCACTGCACAAATTGTGTCGCGGACACCAGCGTTACCTAAGCACCAGCCTCGCGACGCCTCAATCATTCCGGAAATGGTACCAGCAGCTGTGGACAACCAGGCGCACGAATCTGCCGCCCTACAATCACTTTACACAGATCGGCGATCCCGTGCTGCGGGACAAGGCAGCAGAGGTTCCCGCTGATTATGTGAGCAGCAAGGAGATCCATGCAATTATCGATCAAATGGTAAATGTGCTGCGCAAATACGACTGTGTGGGAATTGCGGCGCCCCAAATAGGCGTCTCCCTGCGCATCATTGCCATGGAATTCAAGCCGAGCATCCGAAAGGAACTGTCCGAGTCAACGTACAAGGCGCGCCAAATGTCCGAGCTGCCCCTGACTGTGAGCTACACTCGTAGAACTAATATACCCCGCATGAATATATAATGAATTCTTTTTCAGGTGCTCATCAATCCACAACTGGCTGTGACCGATTATGTTAAGCACAAGCATCCCGAAGGTTGCATGAGCGTGCGCGGTTTCTCCGCGGAGGTGGAACGCTATGCGGCCGTCAAGCTGACGGGACAGGACAGAGAAGGCTCTGCCACCGAACTGGAGCTGAGCGGTTGGAATGCCAGGATTGCACAGCATGAAATGGAGCATTTGGATGGCAAGCTGTACACCGATCACATGGACAGATCAACGTTTATGTGCACCTGCTGGGAGACGGTGAACACCAAATTGGGACGTGTGGAAATACCGTTTTACAAATAATTTATGCAAATCTTTATGTAACTTTGTCAAGTCGAAGGCCATGAATTTGTAAATACGAGTGGAATGAAGATGCTAATTTGTTGACAACTGCTCCACGTTCACGTTCACAGTCACTTCTCTGCGGTCATGTACATTCTCAGATGGTGATTGGCCGCCCCCAGCGCCGTCTTGGCCTTGAAGTACTCGGGGCTATCCCACAGCTCCCGCTTATCCATCATATATGTGAACAGTTCGTTGTACTCCCGCTGGAGCAGCTTGTGTGTAAATGACACCTTCCCGCGCAGCTCCTCAATTGCCTGGACGAGAGCTGATCGTGCCGCTTCTGTCGCCGCATCCACATGGTCGGCATCTGTGCCGTCTGTTTGGGGTGAGGATGTCTTGGCACCCTCATGCTGCAGCGTACGCAAATGCATCCGCTGATTCTGCCAATCGTCCCACTGCAACTGCAGGCACTTGCCCAAATAGTTGAGAACCGCCGTTCGCAGAATGAACTGCCTGATCCCAGGATGCGCAATGTCGCGCACTCGCATTCGGAACATGCTGAAACAGCTGCTCAACTCTTTACATGAATGAATATTATGAAAAGTATGTGTCGATTACTTCAATAACAAACTGTTTGAAATCTCATTGAAATGGAAAAATCAAAGCTGTTTATGGGCATTTTCACAGAAAGATTCATCGTCATCTTGTAAATTTATATATTTAAATATTCAAGTAAGTTTATTAAACAATCAGTTTTTATAAAGATTCAAATTTAAAATGAGGAGACGTTTAATCTACAAAGTCTATTTTCAGTATAAAAAGCCCCCTTTAATCCTTGTTCTTATGATTGTAATTTGCTAAAAGTATTTTTTTTTTAAATATACACTCAACGAAATTTAATTAAAGGCACCTCATTTTTGCATGAAAAATTATGATTGGCGATAACTGTATTGTAAATTCATATTTTAATATTATTCATATTAGTAGCCTATTTTAAGTTTCGTAAAAATCATTAACCGTCTGAATTTATATTTGTAATTTAAATTTTTGTAAAAGTCTGTTTTCAAGTTTTATGCTCGATTAAAATTCTTCACAATTCTAAGAGTGACTGCAAAAAAAAACTTTAAAAAATCTTTCCTTCGTTAGTATTTTTTATTATTTTTTGAAAAATTACTATTTTTGTATGAAAAAGGGGTAACCTCCTTGTCATACAAAAAGTGGCATTTTTGCTATATCGCCAATCATAATTTTTAGTGCAAAAATGAGGTGCCTTTATTTAAATTTCGATAAATGTCTTCTTTAATATGACCTCGCAACAAATCTGACAGAACCAGCAGCTGGAATGGTCCATAACATCCTCACCACATTTGGTTTAAATCGGACGACTATAGCATATAGCTGTCATAAAAACCAAACTTAAAAATAGTTAAAAAGATTATTTTAATTCTATCACTGAAAAGCGTATTACTACCTAAAGTAGTTATATAAATAAGATCGAGTTTTATAAAAAAAATAGTCCGAATTGATATATATTTTTCTACCAAAAATATTGAATACACAAGAGAATAAAAGAATTTTAAAGCATTTACAACTATAATTTAGACGACGATGATTTTTAAGATTTATTTTGGGCTGGAAATCGTTTTAGAAGAGTCCCTCAATCTGTCCAGTTTCGGTATTCAGATCGATGTCATAGATGGCCGGGCGAGTGGAGAGTCCGGGCATTTTGGTAATGTCACCACACATGGCAACCACAAAGCCGGCGCCAGCGGAGACATAAACGCTGTCCACGTTCAAGGTGAATCCCTTGGGGGCACCCTTGATGTTGGCATCGCCAGTGAGAGAGCCAGAGGTCTTGGACATGCACACGGGCAACTTGCCGAAGCCCTAAAAAGAAAAGCAAATCGGATTAATGAGAGTTTCCAATATTGTGCTGTGTCCAGTTACCGCGTCGATCAAGCGTTGAAGCTGCTCCAGTGCCTGCTTGGATAGCTCCACCTTGGCGGCACCGTACATGGTCTGTGCGATCTTGTTCATCTTGTCCACGAGCGGCAGCTCCAGGTCGTAGAGCAGCTTGAACTTGTTCGGCAGCTTGCAGGCCTCGATGACGGCATCGGCCAGTGGGACAGCGCCGGCACCACCATCCGACCAGTGGGTGGACACGACGGCAGCAAAGGCGCCTGCCTTCAGGGCGGCATCTTTGAGCAGCTTGTGCTCGGCCGGCGTATCCGCCACATGGGCATTGATGGACACAATGACGGGCATGCCAAAGGCCCGTCCATTCGAGATGTGCTGCAATAGATTGGGCAGTCCCTGCTCCAGCAGCTCCAGATTCTCCTCCGTATACTGTTTGTTGAGCGGTGCTCCCGGCGTGACTGCAGCCCCGCCGCCGTGCATCTTGATGGCTCTCACGGTGGTCACCAGCACCATGGCGTCGGGATGGCGCCCAGAGTTGCGGCACTTGATGTTACAGAACTTCTCCATGCCAATGTCGGAACCGAATCCCGCCTCGGTGCACACGAAGCCTTCGCTGCCCACCAGCTTCAGGCCAATCTCGTCGGCGATGATCGAGTTGCAGCCGTGGGCAATGTTGGCAAAGGGCCCAGTATGCACCAGGACGGGCGTGCCCTCCAAGGACTGCATCAGATTCGGCTCCAGGGCATCCTTGAGGAGCACAGCCAAAGCGCCCGTGACGCCCAAGTCATCGGCAGTCACCGGCTGGCCGGACTTGTTAAAGGCCACCACCATCTCGCCCAGACGCTTCTTCATGTCCGCCAGGCAGCCGGATAAGGCCAGCACGGCCATGATCTCGCTGGCCACGGCGATGGAGAAGCGGGTCTTCCTGCTCAATCCCTTCTCGGTGGGCGATTGACCAATGGTTACTTCCCGCAGATACCTATCGTTGATGTCCACCACACGCTCCCACATGATCGTCTCGGGATCAATGTCGAGTCTCGCAAACTTGCCGTACTCCGCCTCTGTGAGCTCGTCGGGATTGGTCTTGCCAATGCCCAGACGCTGCAGACGCCGCAGCTGAATGGGACTGAACTTGCGCTGTCCCTTGATGATCGGCACCAGGCGCTGGTAGAGAGCCTTGTCCGTCTGCGTAGCCTCGTGGAAGATGCGGGTGTCCAGCTGGGCGGCCAGCAGATTGTTGGCCGCGGACACGGCATGGATGTCGCCGGTCAGATGCAGATTGAACTCCTCCATGGGTATGACCTGGGCATAGCCACCGCCGGCGGCACCGCCCTTGATGCCAAACGTGGGTCCCTGCGACGGCTGACGCAGTGCAGCAACCACATTGCGCTGCTTGTGCGCTCCCAGCGCCTGAACCAGACCCATCAGCGTCGTTGTCTTGCCCTCGCCCAGCGGAGTTGGCGTTATGCCGGCGACCACCACATAGTTGCCCGCCTGACGTGTCCGGAGTCGCTGCAGCACATTTAGGGAGATCTTTGCCTTGTTGCTGCCATAGGGCGACACCTCATTGGGCTGCAGTCCAATCTCCTCGGCCAAATTGCCAATATGCTTCGGTCTCTGGGCCCGGGCAATCAGAATGTCGCTGGGCACAGGTCGCTCCGGGCGCAGGGGCAGCGGCTCGAGCGACCAGCTCTTGCGAGTGGCACGAGCCGCCGCCTTGACCGCCGACTTCACCGTGTTCTTCATCAGCATGGCCACCGTCATCGGCCCCACGCCGCCGGGCACCGGTGTCAGATATCCGGCCACCAGTTTGGCCTGCTCGTAGTCCACGTCTCCCACCAGCCGAGTGCCGCTTGCCTTGCTGGCGTCTGCAAAGGAATGGAACAAATGGAGATGGACTTGAATCTACACAAGTGTCGAAAAATAATACTAAGCAGAGTATCAAACCGAAACGGTTTATTTTAATCAAGTAAGAATTTCCGATTTCGGTTATCGGTTACGCCAAATCTTAGTATATCGGTTTCGTATCGGTTACCGTTTATTTTTCTGATTCGGTTTCGAAATACAAAAAAAAAAAAAATGCTTGTCTTGTTTACAAGAATATGGTATATAAACCAAAGTGCTTCGAGTTCAATAAAGCTATTTCTACGCAATGGAATTTTTTTTTAAATTAAAAAAAAAAAGTTCAAAAATAGTTTTAAAAACGACGGCCTGCTCCGGCTTTCACTTTTTACTTTTTAGCATTTAGTTGTATGCAATTATTTACTTTCAATTTAGACTAAGTGTTTGAAAAAAATCGTTTTTCGCTTAATCGGACTTAGACTCAACAACTCAAAGTGATATCAATCCGCTAAATATGGCCGAAATGGCTTAGAGCAGGTTAAATAAATTAAATTCCGACAAATCTTATCGAAAATGAAATTCGGATTGATTGTTTCGAAACTAACCGGTTATGCATGAATCGGTTACTCAAATGTTTTTTCGGCTTCACTTACGATTTTTTGAACTAAAAATTAGGTAAGCAAAACTAGGAAGAATTTTATATGGTAATAAAAATTCGAAATAATATTTTTTGGACATAAAAATAATTAGCAAAAGTGTCGACTTAAATTAATCTATGAATTAAATAATTTTGATTTTGGATTTTCCTAATTTTTGGTTGAATTTTCTAATTTATGATTCTTTTTGTTCATCCTTATTTTGGTTTCTTAAAGTTGTACTCTTTGATTTTGTTGTTCATACAAGATATTGGGATTTCGTTTGAGGTACCGAATTAGTTGCAATCCACGAATCTTTCGACTGTTGGTCGACGAAGCGAAACTAGAACTAATCTTGAAATGATACGAGTATTCGAAAGTGGAAAACAACCAAATGAGTTGCCCTGCTTATCAGCAGCGCTGCTGGGGGTCAAGTGACCAGTGATAAGAGGGAGTAAACAGAGTAAGAGACACGAACCTGGCTTGCAGTTGATGCCACAATCGATGACAACAGCGCCGGGTTTGATCCACGATCCCTTCACCATCTCCGGGACACCGATGCCCACGAGCAGGATGTCGGCGCTGCGTGTGATCTCCTCCAGATTCCTTGTCTTGGAGTGACAAACAGTCACCGTGGCATTGTTCCACTTGAGCAGCTCCGCCGCCGGAGTGCCCACAATCTTGCTGCGTCCGAGGACAACGGCATGGGCACCGGCAATTTCCACGCCCGTGCGACGGATCAGCTCGATGCAACCCCAGGGAGTGCAGGGCAGAAATCCACTCAAGTCTCCAGTGGCCAAACGACCCTCATTCAACGTATGCAGACCATCCACATCCTTGGCCGGCGACACGGCGTCCGCAATCCGATGAGCATCGATCTTCGTGTCGGAGTCGAGGGGCATCTGGACAATGATGCCATGCACCTGGGGATCCGCATTCAGCTCATGCACCTAGCAAAATTAAAGCACAACACTTGAGTTTGGATGTCCAATTCCGACAGATTTCACACTGGGTCTGTTGCATAATCCGCTTTAATTGTAGGCTGACTGTCGACTCACCTTATCGAGCAGCTCCAGTTCGGTGATAGAGCGTGGCAGTTGCACGTGGAGGGCATTGATGCCGATCTCCGTGGCTGCCTTGATCTTCATGCGAATGTACACATTGGAGTCCTCGCGTCCGCCCACCTGGACAATGCGTAATCCCGGCACAAACTGTTCATCCGATGACCTTAAATTCTTCACCTCCCGACACAGTTCGTCGCGTATATTTCTGACGAGAGATTAGTTATTATAGATATCTATATACATATATTTATTAAGAAGCGTCACTCACTTGGCCACCAATGTGCCGGATATGATTTTAGCCTCCTCGGTCATATTCCTGGTCGAATCGCAGCTCCACTCACTGTAAAAACGCACAAAGTATCTAAGTCTCCGGGCAATGGTCGGAAATGGAATGGAATAATTATGGACGCCTCTCGATAGCAACGCCAACGCTCGCGTATTGCAACTGAGACCATGACGGCCAAACGGGCCCTATCTATACCCATTGGACATAGGTGTTGGTTGGTCTATCGCCTCGCTAATCTCACCGACCGACCCCTCGTCGATCCCCCCTGGATCGTGGTCCGTCTTATCAGTTGGCCAGCAGCGAGCGCATTTCTGATTATCTGGTTTCTGGTTTCGGGTTACCCAAGGGTCACAGCTCCTCCGTATGCAAACAAAACACAACAACACGATCTCGATCTCTGCCTTTCCAACTGGTGGCTGTGACCACAAAGTGTCTCGGCTGATTCGTTGTTGGTTACATTTGAAATTCGATAGCCTCTCTTTGTATCATATATTAATTACAACACTCTTTTAAATCATTAAACTAACAACTATTTAGTTCATTCATATAATAGGTACATTTTTAATCTGTGCTCTATTGTTAGATCTTTGTTATCTACGCGATTAGCTACAGCTATTCACTTTTCTATTTTGTTTTTCAAAATTTTCAAAATACAGTCGAACTTCCTAACTCGAATCACCATAATCCAATGAAAAGGACTTATAGAATTCTTTTTCTTAAGTTTATTACTTTTACTGCCACTCATTTTGCTCAAGATAGAGAAAAATTCGAGTTATAGAAGTTCGAGTTATAGAAGTTCAACTGTATTATTAAATAAAAATTATTACATTTTATTGTAACACTAAAAAATTACTTTTATTTGTATAAAATCAAAAGAGGAATTGTGATTTTTAAATAAGATACGATATTCTAATGTTATGTCATTATTATCTTATATAGTAAAAAAGACATAAAAATAATACTTATTATAACAAACAACCCTTTTTTGGACTAAACCTAACTTTAATTTGGAGTAAGGTTTCATTTTTATTGTTAAATAAAGGTTTCATTTGAAAAAAGGGGATATTCGGTGTTTAAATATCCAAATTCTATTTGTTACATTTATTTATTAAAGGACATTCTTTGAAATGAAATTTTTTTAAGAAAGCTGTTTCTTTGTTTTCACAGTAGCTGTTGCCCGTAAAGGGTCAAATAAAAATGTTATCTTGTTTCTCGGAAACACTAAAATTTATTTTCGAAAACTTTTATTTTCAATCCCTGTTTTCAATGTAATCTTTGAGGTAATTAAAAATGTACTCCAAAAGCGGCTAAAATTTAAGCTTAAAACTGAGGGATTCTTTTTAAATTATTCTTCTGTTAAAATCCACTAGTCAATACTCTAACAAATCTATTCATTCATTCATCATTATAATCAATGTATAAAATCCATATAAAATATTAATAACAGACCTGCTACTGGAATTCTGACTATACAAATGTTATACTTTTTTAAAAAACCAGAAATTTAAAAATTTAAAATAATGCAACTCTCCTAATAGACTTTATTTAATGTTAATAACAGTTCAAACTGTTATCTAAATTGATATCAAATTGTAACACAAAATAACTGATTTCACTGCCAAACAAACAAATTCAGCTGGAAACACGAACAATAACAACAAACGGCAAGAGCAAAATAACAAAAATAAATGATAAGCGTGCGTTATCAGCGGGTGCCAATTGGTGATAATTATACAGTAGAGAACATGCAGGAATTCAGCAGCATAATAATTAGACATAAATCAATTTCCAATTGGGTTAACATTGATTGCATAGCAATTTTATTCCTGACAATTACAAATGTGACTTGAAGAAGAAATCGTTACTTAATTTTAATGGCAGCCCGCAACTTGGCGGATCGGCTGCGACTGTTGCGGGCGATTTCCGAGGCATCGGGCAGGATGACGTGGCGATGGAGTTGACGCCAATTCGATTGCACAAAGGACTCCAAGAGATCGGGATCGTGGGTGAGGTCGTAGCCGCAGTACTTCAAGGGCACGGGATTGGCGACACCCTCGATGACATTGCCATTGATGTGCCGCTTGACGATAGTGTCCTCCAGCGAGTGGAAGGTGATCGCCACCAGGCGGCCCTCGGCCCGCAGATATTCCTGGGCCAGCAGCATGCCATAGTTGATCTCGTTCAGCTCGTTGTTCACAAAGATGCGCAGCGCCTGAAATGTTTTCGTTGCCGCATGCGCCGGTCGCTGCAGCCTGTCCAGACGCTGACCCTCGCCGAGGGCGGCGGCCACCAGATCGGCCAGCTGCCGTGTGGTCTCGATGCGCTGCAGTGCACCACGCGCCTCCACAATGGCCCGTGCGATCTTCTTGGCCGCCTTCTCCTCGCCGTAGACACGCAGGATGCGCGCCAGATCCGCCTCCTCGGCCCGGGCTAGGACATCCGCCGCACTGACGCCGCCAGTGCGTCCGCAATCCATGCGCATGTCCAGCGGACCATTGTGTGCGATGGAGAAGCCACGGGCAGCCTCATCGAACTGCATGGAACTGCAGCCGAAATCAAAGAGCATGCCGTCGATACTGTGCCGTGGCACATTCACTTCCTCCAGCAATTGCGGCAGCTCCGAGAACTTGCCCAATAGTGGCACCAGTCGTCCCACATACTCCGGCTCCTGGCTCAGCCGCTGGGCCAGCTCATGGGCCAGAGGATCACGGTCTAGCGCATAAACCGTCGCCTCGGAGCAGCTGTCCAGCAGACGGCGCGTGTGTCCGCCCGCGCCAAAGGTCATATCGATGTACTTGCCCCCTGCCAATGGCTGCAGATAGTCCACGGCCGTCTGGCAAAGCACGGGCACATGTCCAGGAGCTGGAGTTGGAGTTGTGACAGTTGTGACGGTTGCCGTGTATTGCCTCAGCTGCTGTGTTGGTATTGGTATTGATCTTAATCTAGTCAGGAATTTGCTAGTCATCTTCATCTTGGTCTCGGTCTCGGGGGGATTTACTTGGGCTTGTCGTTCAGATACTGCAGGAACTCCGAGCTGAGCACCTGGCTGCACTGGGCGGCGGTCAGTCCGGTGGCCGTGGACTCGTATTGACGTGGATACTTCTTGGCGTACACGTTGTTCGACAGTCGCGCCAAGGCGTCAATTTGCTTGGTCAGATCCGCGCTAGCTTCGTTACTGAGGCTGGCGCTGCCCGTCAGCTTGGTTACTTTCTTGCGGATTTGTTCGCCCAGATCCCTTGGATGAGGGGAGAGAAACTTTAAATTGCGCTCTGTTTGTGCTTTGTTTTTGTTGTGTTCTTTTGTTTTGTTCGTTGCAGCGCTTGGAAAAACGATCTCGATATAATCATAAAGGAATCGACCAAAACTAACAAAAACTTGTATCAGAAAACGGAGAAATGATTGCTAACAACATTATTTGAACACATGGCAAATTACAGCGCTAATAACCAGTGATGCCAGTATGGCCTTTTTTGGATAGATTTTTCTTGTTTTTAACTGCTTCAGCCGGGCAAAATCTCAAACATCTATCCGAAAATCTGGCTTTTTTTAGATTCAATTAAATTGAATCCAATTTTGGAAAATTTTGAGAATGGAAACAATATAGAGGCGAAAACACTTTCCCAGCACTCAAAAAACCACCGCTTAAAATGGGAGAATGTTGAAAATACGTCAAAGTTTTGGTCCGAAGCAAGCAAATATCGAGTCTCTGAAGGCATTAACCCTTTTCAGAAGTGGTAACTTTCGCTCTGACTCGTCTATCGTTACCAAAAAAATTTTTTTTTTTTTAAAAATCTCAAAAAAAAAAAAAAAAAAAAAAAAAAAAAAAAAATTTATTTTTTAAAACCCTCCATCTCTAATCGTTACCATGGTCGAATGCAGAAGTAGACAGGGTTTTAGCCAAGTTAGTTTGGTAAAAACTAAGTTGAGGAACCCTCTAGAAATAGACAAGTTAAATGCTATTATACAATTTTTCAATTATATTCATATTATATTTTATCTTCTGCAGATACGGCTTGCGGCGACACAAAACTTGTTGCCAAAAATCATTGAAGATGCTTTAAAACTTTTAAATTAAAAAAATAAAAGGATATAAAGTTTGGCCTGTTTTTCTGTCTTTTATTTAGTTTTTCAGCTTTTTTTCCGTTTTCTTAGGCCGTTGTCTTTTTTTCCGGAAAATATTTGGTATCTCTGCTAATAACCCAATACAAGTCGTTTAAAATGAATGCAATGATGCACCTCAAACCTGTTTTGATTTCACTGCCTTTAACAGCAAACGGACAATTAAACAAGTTTTAATTACACATGAAAACATCACTATCAGTGATTCGCCATTGGTTTAAGGCTTGGTAATTGACCTGCTTACTCCATAACATCAATATTGTGCAATACTGTTCTTATTCATTCGCACACGTCTGTACTTTCAAATGGAGCTTTGATTTAAACTCACTTTGTTGCTGCTTCATCTCCGCCCAGAAGAAAGGACTCTGGTATTAACTGATATGCGTATTTGGAAGACATGTCAAACAAAACTAAAACTTGTATAAACGCTTGCTAAAAATCACAATGTAACGAGTCAAAAACCGGCGACAGAATGGATTACAATCAATCATCCGCAGCTCGATCCACATGAGTTCCACAATCCACAATGTGTTGTGGAACCTGTTTTGATGCAGCAAAGGACACCTAAGAAAAACCAACAAAGCACAAACCTTATAACCACAATATTTGTCAAAGGCGCCCTAAATAGCACAGTACAAATAGTTGACCATTGTATTAAACAATGTATTGGCACAATTGCAATTGTTAGATAATCGAGAACGAAAGACGCCGCCGCTGCTGAACGAACATTGTAATGTGTAATTTGCGTTACTTACCTGCCGACTTTTGTCTTTTCTGCTGGCCACTTTTCAAGTACTTTCAGAAATCTTTGGTATTGTGCTGACATGCTTAATAAAAAACAATTTGTGTGCAGGAATTAATAATTTTTAGCGCCAAAACAATAACATTGCACGAGCAACACAGCTGTGCGGGGAAGTGTTAAACAGCGCTGTGTGCATTAAAGTGTTTAACAACACTGGTACTAAGTAGTACTTTTACTGCACTGAAAGAGTGTTGGTAAGTGTCAAAACTATCGTATGGGCAGATAATGCATTTAAAAAGAAGTGTGGCGCTAAAATTTGAGTTTTGTGTATGTTCTATTTAATAATTTCTAAAAGCTACTTCTTGAATTATGTTCATGTTATGAAAAAATTAACATTAATTATTTACGATTTGATTTATCCACATGATATAGACATAATATTATAATATTCTACTCATACATACTGATCAATTAATTATTGTTAATAAAAAAACGTTATAAGTAATTAATATTAAGTTTTCCCCTTTCAAAATATTCACATATTACTGCATAAATACAGGGTATACAAAGTCATACAAAACAATCACGACCAATCAGAGAAAAACCGGAATTAAACAGTGAGAGAGCCCCAGAGAAAATAAGAGTAAGACAGAGAGCGCAACAGCGCAAGCAAAAAACGCACACATAAAAAACATAAACAAGCATTTTTTCATTGCGTGAGCAAGAGGGAGAGAAACAGTGAGAGCGTACACTCACACGTACACCCAACCACTTACGCTCACAGCTGCTCGCCGTTTGCGATGGCATGAAAAAAGTTGAGTGATTTTTTTTCAGTCGAGTTTTTGCCACCGAACTGAACGGTTCTTCTTCTTCTAGGCTGTCGTTTTTGCGTTTTTCGTTGTGATTTGTTGTTCGCGTACGCACGACATGTAAACAACGCGAAGCGAGACGAAACTCATACTAAGATCGAAATTTGCGTACTAGATATAACGTGTCCTTTCCTCCCCCATTTATTCGCTGATTACCACGAATAGAGGCGCCAAAATTAAGTCGCGCCAAATTCTCGTAACAACAAAAAACGGGGGCAGCACAAGTGCAAAATCGCACACACGACCACGCGTGTGTGTGTTGGTGTGTGTATATTTTTGGCGTGCGCGGCCATTTTTTTCCTTAGCACTCGAGTCTCTATTTGCATGTGTGTGTGAGCAAAGTGTACTCGAAATTCGAAAGAGGCGAAACCCAAAAAAGAAGAGCAAATAGACAAAATTTAAAATAATAGCAGTTATCTCCATGTTTATTTATAAATGTGCGTTAAGCGCTGAATGTAAACAAACATATATAAATATATCTGCATAACCGTTACCCCTCATCCCCACGCACAACTCTCAAAAGTGAAAACAGAAAGCTAAAATAAAAAAAGTTGAATTGTACTAGAAGGAGAACAGGACGTAAATCGTCAAACTCCCGTAAGCTCCTCCTCCAATAGGTTACGCAGAACACGTGCTTTTGCTTTAACGGCCAAAATATCAACAAAGTTGCACACAAAACTAAGGGAAAAAAATAACACAATAACAGCAAGCGCCATTTCCAATTGGTAAGTACTTCGTATTATCTGCTTTATTTTTACTTTATTGGGCAAACAGTTTTTTGCAATCACCCACAGTGGTCAAATAAAAGTAAATGGCAAATGTGAAAGTTGTACATAATTGAAAAAATTATGTAAACATAAAGTACTTTATCAAATTCTCTAACTTATCTTTAAGCTATTTAATTTATGTCTTGCCTTATCAGCAATTTAAATCTTCTAATTGAATTTAAGATATTCAAGCTAAGCTGTCCAATCACTTTGTAAAGATTATTGGGGGTGCCACGGAAATCGCTTTCGCTTGAATTTCACTCAAATTTGTATGAAATTTAAGTGAAATTCAAGCGAAAGCGATTTCTATGGCACCCCAGTATATTTAATTAAATGTATGCATACATTTTATTCCTATTAGTTTATTATTTGAATCGATGAATATTAGTGAAAACCAAAGAATGGAACTAAAAAGTCATCAAAAATGTGTTGCTATTCATGTATCACAACATGTAACAAATATTCTAATCAAATATAAGTATTTGTCCCACTGTGCAACGGTTTCCAATATTTGCCCACCCGCCCCTTCCATTGTTTGAATTCTTTTTGTGCCATTCATTCGGTGGCGGTTTGTGTGCCGTCTTTTTTATCTCGACTGTTTTTGCTCTCGCGAGCATTCTTTTTTTCTTTTTTTTCGCACATGTCGCCCCCGCCAGCAGCCTCGTATACTTTTTCGTTTATTTGCTTTACACTGCAAGTTTTGTATTTCTTCGTTTATTTGCAGTTTCGCCTCTGTCCGGCTGCTGCTCTTCATTTGTTTATGTTGCGCGCTCACTCGCTCTTCCTCTCTTTAGGTCTCTTTATTTCTATTTTTTTTAGCTGCGGTCGCTGCTTGCGCTCAATTAATTTTCGTTGATTCGTTTTTTGTACATGAATGTGTACATGTGTATGTGTTCGTTTGATTGTGTGAGTGCGATGAATTTTTTTTGTGTATACCATTTTTTTATATGCTGCTCAGCAGAAACGTTTACGTTGGACGTCAGCGTCGGTGTGCTTTTGGGGCCGACCGACTGATTTTGTCTTTGGTTGTATTTACATGTGTTTGAAAAAGTACATACACATGTTAGCTTGTTGTTTGAATTTATGTTGTATGTAAATACAATTAATTAATATTAAATTTGAATGAAATCAAAATTTATTTTTCAAATAAAATGTTTTGCGTTTTACATTTGCGTCGCAAGAGATGCTATAAATCTGTTTCCGCATTTTTTACAACAACATAATCGTTCATTCTTCTACCTCTCTTTCCCTCTGTCATAACACGCTCAACAAGCGGCCAGAGTATCCTGTGCCTTCGCTTTCCATTCTCTGCCTTCAACGGCCTACTGCTCAACTAACCGACCAACGTCAGCAGCAGCAACAACAAGAACAGTAACCGGTTCTTTTGACCAGCCAGAAATAAAAAAAGATGTTTCCAAAAAACAAAAACCAAACCAAACACAAAAAAAAATTGCTTCTGACGTCAACTGCGCAACAACAACAAAAACAGCTACGCAATGCGTATGTGTGTTTGTATGTACATACATACATACATATAGTATGTGTGTCATTCTCCTTTTTGCTCTCCCTCACTCAACTCTCTCTCACCCCGCTATTTAATAACTCAATTTGTTTTGTTCCATTGCGAAGCGGCGCGCGCCAATTCCGATTGTTTTTCTTTATTGATTTTCATTCTTATGACGAAAAACATCAAGAAAAAATAACACGAAAAGTTAAAATAAAAAAAGAATCACGGCAGCCACCTGTGAAACGTTTTTGTTTTTGTTTGTGGGTTAGCAGAACAATTGGATGCTCTTAAAGGATTAAACAGTTGCACCGTGAGAACATTACAGATTGACACTTATGAATGAAAGTTGGATTGTATTTAATATACGTATGGAACAATATACGTGTGGAACAATAATTGATTGCTATTATTGAATTTTGCAAATTTTTTTATTAATGTAATTTGATTTAGCATAGTAAAAATTTCAGTTAAAATATTGATGCTATCATATTTAGCGCGATTTTCCTCAGTTTCTTCCGTATTCCCATTCTAGATTTTATTTTATTTTACTATTAATCATTAACTTGAAATAAATCGAAATTATTTCTTAAAATTGTGTAGACAAATTCTTTTGTGCCAAAGGATATTACAGAATTTGATCTTACATTGTTACTATAATAGACTATGATCCTGATTCTTATTAAACCATTAAAAAATGCAATGCGAGTTTGAAATTACATGTTTCATTTTAATTTTTCTAAAATCGCTTTTAGTATTCGTATATAAACACTTATTACTTAAATATACAGTCGAACTTCCCTAACTCGAATCACCATTATCCAAAGAAAAGTTTCGAGTTAGGAAGATATTCGAGTTATAGAGTTCTTTTTCCTAAGATTATTAATTTTACTGCCACTCATTTAGTTCGAGTTACAGAGAAATTCGAGTTAGAGAAGTTCGAGTTAGGGAAGTTCAACTGTATTTTATTTAATTTCCATAAACTCTTTGTTTTAAATATGTATATTATTATAAGTTATTATAACTCATTATAACTTATCATAACATAACTTATTTATGATAACTAAAGTTTGTCTTTTCACTTAGCTACTTTGAAACATCTTTTTTGGTTCATCGTTTGTTAGATTAATGAGTGCCCCAATTTCTAAAAGATTTATTCTCCAGTTCGAGGTGATTGACACGTTCGGTGGCGCCCCTGACTCTTCCCAAATCACTCCCTTCCCGCTTTCCGCCAAATTAAGTAAAGAAGTGTAAAAACGAAGAAATTATTGTATTAAAAAATATTGTGTTGTCACCATTGAGTTTTTGCTTGGTTCAAGCGCCTTTTTTGTTTATCTTGTATTTTTTTGGCATTGTTTTTTAATGCAATTCTTTGGTTTTGTGTCGATTCACTTTTGCTTAATGTGCAGCACGGAGAGAATTTTGTTTTATTTGTTGCACGTTTAATTCATAAACAATTAATTAATTCATGCACATTTATGTTAAAGTGCTGAAATTTATGTACAAAAGAAATAAATAAATAAAAAAAAAGTAAAGCAACAGTAAAAAAGTCAAGTAAAATAAAAAATCGAAAGCCAAATGGAAAAAGTAGTTTAACAGTTCTGTCGACTAGACAGAAATTTGCGCCCAAAGCTACGGAAGCCTAAATAACAATTACAAATAATTCTGTATTTTCAGCACAAAACGGGCAAAAAGTTGTGTAAGCCCAGAGTACTGAGCGGGGCCAAGTGTCAATTTCATTTTGGCCACGAACGTTGCACGATTCGGTCCCGTTGACAGCACTTCAGCTGGTGCAAGGCCCCAACCTGGACGCTCGGACCATTACCTATCGACCGCTGAACCTTGGCGGGCAGCCGCTTATGGCCGAGCTGCCGACAACGCCGAACGGCGCTGCTGCCATTGGCGCTGGTGGCGACTATCTGCATCGCTCCATCGATCAGCTGCGCACCCTCAGCCACCTGACCCAGGCGGATCTGCGCACAGCCCAGCTGGTCCACGACTACAAGCCCTTCAACATCAGCGAGTTTCGTCAGAACGTTGAGCGTTTAGACTACTCCCTTAAAAATGGTCTTGTGCAGCATCAGCACATTCTTGTCGAGCAGCAGCAGCAGCAGCAACAACAGCAGCAGCAACAGCTTCAACACGATTCCGACCAACAGCAGCAGCAGCAACAACAACAGCAACAACAACAGCAGCAGCAGCAACTGCATCATCAGCCGCAGCTAAAGGTCAGCTACAGTGCGCCTAGTTCGCCGCCGACTCCCACACAGCTCAGCGAGCAGCAGGAGCAGAAGGTGAGTGTCAGCTGTAGAAAAGATAGTAGACTCTTAACCCTTTATGTAACCATGTGACTTATCTGTTAGGAACTTTTTAAGCGTGCGTAAATTCGAATTTTATTATTTCTCATTGCAAAGTACAAAATGTGGCGTTACAAACTGACCAAACAAGAACATACTAGCTGAAAAGTTACTTCCTTGACAGGAAACTGCACTGGAATCGCAAAAAATTTATGGTGCCTTCTACTCGTAGTCCATTCATATTTAGGCAGTCATGTTAAATTTCAGCGCGATTAAGTCGTTTGTTCTTTTTTTGAGAGCCGATTCGATGATCGTCGATGATATTCTCTCGCGAGCTGTTTTTTTTTTTTTTTTTTATTGATGAGCCATCTTTTGAGGTTTGGGAACAGATAATAGTTTAAGGGAGCCAAATTGGGCGAATAAGGTGGATGAGGAATAAATTGGAGCGGCAGAATAAGTTTTTCCTTGTGGAATCGAGCTGAAATTTTTGTTGTCTGCTTAAATATAATTAAACTAGAGGCAACTATAAACTTTCTTTTCTGGTCAAAAAGGTCACTTTTCACCCCACCTAGTGATTGTGTTTGATTTTTTTTTAATATAGTTCAAAGCCCATGTTGAAAAGTTAGACAGATTAAATCAAAAGTTTAATCAAGTTCAAAAAGGTTAATAAAACAAAGTCGAAACAATTGTATTGAATTTAAAACTTATTTTTTAAAGCAGCGGTGGGCACGCATGGGCTCTCGGAGCATGCGGCTGCTCCCAACTTATTGCTCACACATTTGGGTGATCAACAAAGTAGGTAGACTCTAATAGGGTTGTCGTTGATGTTGTAATGCGCCCGAATTCCAATTTCGTGCACACCGAATACTGTCGAATTGCAGTTTTTGAACACTAAAATCCAAATCTAAAATATTGTTTTTAATTTGAAAGGTTTAATAAATCGTTTTGAGAAACTTTTAGCATTGTCTAATTACCTTGTCGTCTCCCTTGTTATTTTCAGTACGATGTAAGCCGTTCACCATCGCGTCAACAGGGCAGCAATGGCAGTAATGGCTCCTCGCCGGAGGATCAGCGCCAGGGCGAGCAGACGAAGCCGTACAAGTGCGGATCGTGCACTAAATCGTTTGCCAACTCATCGTATCTGTCACAGCACACCCGCATCCATCTGGGCATCAAGCCGTATCGCTGCGAGATCTGCCAGCGCAAGTTCACCCAGCTGTCGCACCTGCAGCAACACATCCGGACGCATACGGGCGATAAGCCGTACAAGTGCCGGCATGCCGGTTGCCCCAAGGCCTTCTCCCAGCTGTCCAATCTGCAGTCGCACTCGCGATGCCACCAAACGGATAAACCGTTCAAGTGCAACTCGTGCTACAAGTGCTTTGTCGATGAGGTGACGCTGATGGAGCACATACCCAAGCACAAGGACTCGAAGCATCTGAAGACGCACATTTGCCAGCTGTGTGGCAAGTCCTACACGCAGGAGACGTACCTGCAGAAGCATCTGCAGAAGCACGCCGAGAAGGCTGAGAAACAACAACAGCGCCACACAGCGCCAGTGACGAATCTGCAGCAGCATGTGCCCACCGGTGGCATTGGTCTCAATCTCCAGCGTCAGGCCATGAACGATGCCAATGCCGTGTATTGGGCCAAAATGGGTGCGGATAGCGCTGCCGCGACGCTGGCCGAGGCCATCCAACAACAGCTGCCGCAGGCCAATGGCAGCTCCTATGCCAACTTTGCCACTTCACTCCAACAGCAGCAGCAGCAGCAACAACAGCAGCAGCAACAGGAGCTACTGCATCAGCATCATCAGCGTCTGGCCAATGGTGGCACCGATACGCCGGGTCATTCGCACAGTCCGCACGAGGAGGCTGGCGAGGATCTGGTGCTGAGACAGACAACGCCACAGCATCACCTCCAGCAGCAACAGCAGCAGCAACAACACCAGCAGCAGCAACATGCGACACATTCACATTCACCCGGTCCGGGCTCATCCGCCTTTACGCCACTGAGCGCCACCGTTGTGCCACCGCCGTCGCATCTGCAACAGCACCGGGCACCGCCTTCCGCTACCGCCGCCTACCTGTACCAACAGAACGCAGCCGCCGCCGCCGCCGCCTTCCCCACGCAGCTGATCTCGCTGCATCAGATACGCAACTATGCGCATCAGCCAGGAGCTGGCCTCATCCCAGGCGACCATCTCGCTCTGGGCCTCAGCGCTGTGGCCAAGGAGAAGGCTCAATAGTATAGGGCGACGGGCCACAAAAGGGCAGCCAAAGGATCAACAGCTACGATGACAACAATTAGTCTAAGTTAGCGATAGTTTAGACATAGTTTAGCTAGAGGCTGAACTGGTCACATCTTAGGGCGTGGTTTCTCTCCAATCCAATGCTCGATGTGACACTCTAGACATTCCGGTCTTTAGTGCTACATCGAGATCCGCAGAGAAACCAGGCACTGAGAACAAGGCCAGATCCACGCACAGCTTCCGTTTGGAGGATGTTCTTTTCCAGACAAACTCAGGTTTTTCAATTAGCTTTTCATACAATTTTCTAACTCTTAAGCAATATTTACAAAACTAAAACTCTGCTCAACTCGAAACCTTTTGCTTTCGAGTTGTTTACAGTTTTACAACATTAGACTTAAGGACTGTACAACTACCTATAATATAGGGTTATGATAGGTGCCGTACGAAGTACTGCGATAATTGTGTACATAGGATTACAATCTTGAAATTATTATAATATTATTAAGTAACTGCTGTAAAAGTCAACGTATCAACGTAGTTAACACAATCAACAATTTGTATCTAAACTTATGGATCTGTCGCTATGCTAAGAGACATATTTTATATTTATGCCAACTTGTAAAAAGTAAATCAAATAATAATAAAAAATTGAGAGAACTATTTATTAAGAATTCGAGTGTATTTAAATTTCTAGAAATGATTTTACAACCACAGGACCTAAATTTTTATCAACGTTTCAGGATCAAAAGATGCAATGATGTAGAAAAATGCACGATAATCCGCTTAAGTTGGCCAAAAGGAGAGGCAGCTAGGGAAACCATTGTACCATTGTACATTATGCCCAAGGCGACACAAGAGATTTTTGTTCCTTAAGAAAATTTAAGTGAGTGCCTGGCAATGATTTCGAATCCCGAATATCCCCGCTATCACGAGGTCTACGGGAAATACTCCAGCACCAAATTTAATTACAAGCAGCTGCTGCTGCGATTGACGTTACTCTTGAAGATTAATGATGGACTTGAGATGTCTCATTCAGGCAGGGAATACACAGAAATCAAGTTAAATTTAGATATTACACATCAATATTATGTGTGGCACTTGTGAAACGGATGTTAGCAATATGCTTAGAGTTAATCAGAAGAGATGATTAAATTATAGAGAGTATTCACTTTTTTTGGGAAATACCCAAGTATAAAGTATTCCGACAAATTCTACAGATCATAGAAAAAAATACTTTAATAATTTTATAATTAACTAAATACAATTTATACTTATTACCAACATCGTTTAGAACTAATCTGATTTTTATTGTCCAGGGTATTTAATATTTAACACTGTTAATCACGAATTTTGTATTTGACAAAGATGTGTAGAGTTTTTATTTGCTTTTTTGTTACAATAAATGGCTCACGATTTCCCACTTGTAGACTCAAGTGTGTACTTCAAAAATGAGCACATTCGCATGTTCTCGAAGCAAGACTAAAAAACTACATATATGAACAGTTATGCCAGGGTATTAGGTATTAGACCACCTACTACTAAAACTGTTCAAGTACATACAGACGAACGAGTATTTTAAAAGAATTATTTATAGATAAATTATTAAACTGTTTTTTTTTTTGTTATTTTGGATTTTGATTAATTAATATTTAACTTAATCTCCAAGTGTTTCAAACAAGATAGACTATACGAAGTCTTAGTACCCTGCATATTAATTATTTGAATTTAAATTTTATTTTCATGTAATTTTCTTATCTTATGATTTGACTGAAACTGGAATTTGATAAATATAAATTATTATGATAAATATGATTATTACTATATTTTGTGAATTTCATAATTGGAAACAGAACTCCTTTTGTAATCCGAATGATGAAAATCTTTTAATTACAAATTATTAGTCATTCACTGTTAAAAACACTGAGTATTTCATCTTTTCTTTATCTGAGGCTATATAAACGTATATATTAGAAACTAAAGAAACACACAGAATTAATTTCATGGCAAATTATTAAAAAATAAAACGGCAAAAAATCAACGTGAATCCCTCTTGAAAAAATAAGAAGAGAGCGAAACAAAACCGAAAGAAAGACATGAAAACCAGTTCCAGTTCTTAACAGGTGTTTTGGACAGACACTCGAGAGTTTGAATACCATTATTAACAACAGCGAATTGTGTTAAATAAATGTGCATAAAAAAGAAAACAAAACGAAACAAATAAAAACAAACAAGCCATAAAATGAGCGAAACAAAAGACTTTATGATGTTTTTTTTTTGGGATATGAGACATAAAAGTAAGTTCTATTTATGGGCTCGTAAAATTCGCTAAATGCCGAAAATTGAATGGAAATAAAAATGCACCCACAAAGAGTCAATTTGATTTACTTGTAAAGGACATAAAAAAAGGGTTAGACAATTCTGTTTGTCAACAGGCCAAAGAATTCGCAAAACAATGAGAATAAAAGGATATTTGTGCCGCATTTCGGCACGAGTGATCCTTTTTGCAAAAAGGACACCTATGCTCAAAGGATTGCTGGCAATAAAAACCAACAAATCATCACTAAACCCGTCGAAGATCGGGCACAATGGCAAACACACCGCAGAAAAGAAATGAAAGATACAACCCCAAAACAATGATCGCTGAACAATGCGACAATCGATCATTTGGCAGTTTTTGCTTTTCTTTCGATTTCGCATTGTGAAAAGAAAGGAAAATTTGCCAACCCTCTCAAGTGATATGTCGATCGCCATAGATCGAGGGCGCTACGCAATGTTTGCCAATAATTTAATTGATAAATGATTTGATTTTGCAATCGCATCGATCATAAACGCAACGGAGCATATGGAGAGACCCTTCATAAGGTCTGCCTAGTCATTGATTAGCATATCAATATACGTTATTATAAATGCACTAATGATCATGGGATTGTTTGCCTCTCTCCCGTCCTTATCTCAGTTATCTGATCTCAACTGATCTGACTGTTTTTTTTTGGGGTGGTTCTCAGTTCTGGCTTGTCACGTCACTTGGGTGCTGAAATCATCACGAATCCGCTGCTCTTCCTTTCTTCATGTCTTTCCTTCGGTGTGTGCATCATCAGCCTTTGTTATGCTAACTATGAGAAAAAACTATCCTGACTGAGGATTCCCTGTTTTTTTTTCACTGTCACTTTTCTCTTGTCCCACTGGCTTGATCGATATGATAATTAGAATGCAATGTCTGAGGTCGCGAAGGACTCTGATTTTTTATGTTGAGAAAGTGAGTTGATAAAAACTGTCAGGCATCTGCCAAGGAGTTGAGATAGTACACTAAAATAAAATGCTAAAGATCTTTTATGATAGTTTTATTAATAAAATGTTGTAAATCGAAAACATACAATACATAAAATGTATTTATTAAAACGCAATCTAAACTTTGAACATAGTAATCTATTGAAATTTTCAATAGTCAGATAATACAAATTTTTTTTGTTTCATATAATTAAAATATATCTGCACATTAAGAGCTTAACCAGAACAGGTAAAAAAAGAGGCAAGTAATCAATTTAAAATTTCAATAAAATGTGAAACTATATTTTTCAGAGCTTAAGTTATTGTGATTTCAAAGACTCAAATTTATTAGTTTTATAAAAAAAACGATCTAAAGCAATTTTCAGTGTACGCTAGAGTCCTGAATCATTATGCAAATAGAAACTTCATAATGATTTGAATATTGTGTGTGTGATTTGAATGGCCAAAAGATAATTTGATGCTGCAGAAAGGCGTCGTCAATGGCATCAATAGATTTATGGTTTCTAAACTCGAGACATAATCAAAACACACAGCACACACAGAAGATAGAGGATCAAGCTGGTTACCCCTAAAATGTTCAGGGGTTGTCCTACCCCTCAACTCTTGAGTTTAGCATAAGAAAAGGTTCGGGGTTCAAAATTCGAATCGTTTCCCCGTGTGAAGCCGATTGTAAGTCATGAACAAGCGCTATTCGCAATAGCATTTAGTCGGCCATTCAGCAATTCTTCTGGATAAACTATTTATGAAATTATTACACAATGCCACACAATATATCGAGTGGGGTGCTCCGATTAGCTCGGTTTGATTTCCGGGCATAGAGACGAGGAGGATGGGTGTGTATGTTTTTCCCATAACTTCTTGTTGGCTGTGTGCGCCTTTTTGTTATTCAACCGAACTCAATTTTTGCATTTTGGTTTCTTTCTTCAATAGAACTCTATGTGTATCATCGCCATTCAGTTCATTGTTCGATTCTAATAAGGTGCGATATTGTGAAATTTAATGCCATTTTCCTTTATTATTATTATTTATTCTGTTTTTTTTTTTGCACCCCTTCGATTTTTGCAGATCTTTTGTGCACCTTATACAATGGACTTAATTGTTGAGGTTTTGTATATCTGATTATCATTTCGATTGATATGTTATGGATGCCGCTTTCTACATTTTGGCAACTGGCGAAATTTGCCAACATTTAATTATAGGTTTATTGTGAGTTCAAGTTGATTAGCAGCATTATTGATGATTATTCTTGTAAAGTCTAAGATTGACTGTCTCTTAGCATGATAAAAATGACTATGAGTACTTGCATTTATTTTAATCTCTTACAATCAACAGCTGCTTGAGTAAGATCAAACATTTGTTTGGGGTTTCAGGTGTGTGATGTGGTTGTAGGATTTATTCCTCAAGGGGCATGTATAATTAGATAAACATTCCTATTTCCTTATTTATTTTAAATTTCTACTTTATTCCCTACTTAATTCAATATGAAAAGATCTCGTAAAATTAAATTATGTTAACTTAACAAGATACTCGTTTATACGTAAATCCTGATCGGATTGCAACAACATTAAATAGCCAGTTTAAAATTCATACTAATAACTAGAGTAACATCCAATTAATTATTAGTTACCTATGTAAATATTATATAGGATTCAAACATTAAGTCATCTTATATTTATTTAAAATTGCTGGATACTTTATTTATAATAACCAGATTATTTTTATTTAATAATAATATAGTTCATAGAATATATATGTTCACATTTTTTTATAAATATTTATCACCCCAAAATCAACACTCAATTTTCCCAGCCATTCTTTTTTTGTGGAATTTTTCCATTAAGCACTTACTAATATTTACCAATGTTTATTAAATTTTTTCTTATTTTTCTGGTCTTGAACAAAGCACGTGTTGGACTAATTCGTTGAGAAAATGCGTCATTTTTGATCCTGTTTGAGAGTAAACAAAATGACGCACTAAAAAAAATTTTAATTAACATTTTCACGCTTAAAAAGTAAAAAGCACTGAATAAAAAAAAGGTTCCAATTGTAAAAAGGTTTGGAAACTACATAAAATAAAAAAAAAACTTACAGTAACGAATTAACAATACACAAAGCCGGTCCTTTCAAAAGAAAAAAACTTTCAAAAAATTAAAAAAAACTTGTCATACAGCATTTGAACGTACATATGTACGTACAAAAGGCGTTCCATACAGGAGAGAAAAAAAGGAACCCAATTATAAACGACTTTTTGCTGTAGTCAAGCATAAAAAATGCAGCATTAAAAAAATGGGTTAAAAAAACTGATGTGTCGCGTATGCAGCAAGGATGCGCCGCATCCTGATGATTTTTTTTTTGTGCGAGAATCAAAAAAAAAATCTACCCAGAAGTATGCAACGGGCGGCCTCATTTGAATATTTGGCGCTGGAAATTTTCTCACGATTTTTTTTCTTCTTAGGTCTAAGACTACCCACAGCCCTGGGTGACGATCAAGGATAATGGTGAAACGACTCACAAGGAAGACAGCTAGAGAAAAAAAATCCGGATTTTTTGCCTCATTTCCATGCGGACGCGCTGTGCTTAAGATGCCGCTCACCGAAAGGGTGAACTCTGACAAAGGATGAAGGATAAAGGACGCTTAATTTATGCACGACACGTTCGCGGATCGGACGCAAGCGGCGCAAGCAAAAGGGTTGGCAATTCAGATCCTCGCACAGGATATCTCTGCATCCCGCTCGCTCATCCGTTCATCCGCTCGTCCGTCAGTCGGACGATTTGCATATTTGATCAATGCCCTTTGTCATGGGTGCGCCAGGGTCAGCATCATTTTTCATTTAAAAAAATGCTCTTTCAAATAGAAAAATACGCAAATTATTTAAATAAGTTCCTTATGTGTAGTTCTGTTCTGCGCATCGCTCCGATAGGCCTTTGAATTCATTTTTATAGAACTCTCTTTGAATTCGTTAACATTTTTATAATTTCCTGAGCTTTTTTAAAATAGTTGAGCTTCCATAACTCAAATTTCTCTCTAGCTCGAGATAAATAAGTGGTAGAAACTTAAGGAAAAGGACTTCCATAAGTCGAATATCTCCATAACTCGAAAATATTTTGTTTTATTGACATCTAAAAATATTCTGCAAAAGTATCATATCTGTTTTATTTTGAAAACAAAAAATATATTGAGTTAGTTATTTTCGTAACTTTAAACTTATAAAAAAGAGCTTGAAATATCAATAAACTATGAAATGTATCAAATTTTAGGCATTTCTAAAGATCTACATTAAATTTCTAGGCGCAAATTGTATTAAAGTAAATGCTACGATAGATGCATAGATTGCTAGAGGTATATTTAGAGCTATTTGTTCATATCCTCTTCCTTCATAGAATTACCTAATCTTAAAAATTCTAATACTTATAAAAATTATTTTTAGTAATACTTTTTGATCTTATTGGGGTTCTCTGAGTTTTTTACAATCCTTAATATAAATGTTAAATCATTTAATAAATTTTTTTAATACCCCCAGATCTTTAATTCTTAATTTTTTGATGAACTTTTTATCTTTTCAGTTTTAATTTAAATATAACTATGAATATTCGCTTTAATATTTATATTAATAAACTTATACTTTCATTTTTACGTAAATTGGTCAACTGCTCTAAGTTGACATTAAATAAATAAATAAGTAAATTATAGTTATATGAATGTGATCGATGTAAATTGAGCTTATGTTTGGTGCTCTGTCAGGGACATTCTCAGGAACACAATCTATGCAATCTATGCAAGCGAGGAGTCAGCCTCAGGCTATAAGATCGAAACTACCCTGTGAGTAGCAATGAACTAGCAGTTGGTTCGGCTGGCATCTTCCTTTTGAAAATGTCTTGGGCTCTTATTTGTTTATCTATTTTGCATATTTCGTCTTTGTGACGGCATTGTACGCATTGTGAAAGTTTTAAATCAATATTTGTTCATTAGTCATGTTCAATAATTCTAATTATAATAATATATTTCCTCAGGGAGAGAAATAAAATTTGAATTCGAGAAGCAGCTGTAGTTGCTGGAATGTCCTTTACAATTCAAATTAATGTAATGAGATACAAGAAAAGAGTCAGACCGAAAAGTACTAACTTTTAAAACTAAACATTAAAATCAACTACTTAAACAAACTTCAAATATTTGTCAATAGTTAGCACAGGCTGAAGATTGCTTTTGATAGAGCTTTTTTTCAAGTGTTATTTATAATAACAAATCTGTGTTAGTATTTTAGAAATTTCGTTTTTAACGGATTGGCAGCGATTTCGAATAATTAGCATGCTCTGGTCATTCCAAAGTCAATGGGCAAAATCAATCAAATAATGTGACATCGCAAGATAACAATATAAAAATCCATCAAACTCTATAAAATTAATTAGCAAACGAAAATAAATTATGCAAAAATTATACAGTCGCCAAAAAAAAATTGGCAAAAATCCAATCATTTAATATGTATGCAGAAAGATGCGAATTTTCAAATAAAAAATGTTGTTTCTCAGAGATTGAAATTAATTAATTTACTTAATTACAGGTTCAGCCGGCGACGAGACTGGCTAAATTTGAAGCTGACTGACCTCTCAACAAACTGGTTAGCTTGTGCCAAAGTCAAATTTCTGATAAAGTTCATTTGGGAGAATTACCACTCAGAAAAGGGCGAACTGAAGGGGATTTAATGTTCAGCGAAGGCGGACTTTGAAGGGGGCGTTTCAATGGGTTGAAAAATCAGCACTTTTTAAGCCGGACTTGTAAGCAAAATAAACAAGCAACTAAATGATCGACTACTTAATACTCTGTAGACAGTGATCAAATTATACTGTTTTATTTCTTCTGTCCAATTTGTTAACAGACTCTTATTGAATATTCAGTTTTCAGAGTTGACATATGTATAAAAAGAATACTTATCAGTAATAATATGAATATAAATTCTTTTCTTTATTTGAGTATAATTTAAAGTGGCTACATATATATTAAAATATAAATTGCTGCTGTTTCTTATTATACCCTTCATTAGCTTATTTTGCATGTAGGGTATTGAAATATATACAATATGATTGATTGAACGCCAACAGTTGGATACTAAGCAATCACAAGAGGCAGAGTATACGGCAATTATATATTTTGGTAGAGTGAGTAATAAATATTTGGTAGCTCAAGATTCAGTTTTTAGTTAAACAGGTTTCAAAGATTTAACGAGTGAATTTTTTAAAATATTTGTGGAATAGATGAATGTTGTAATTTAATTAACTAAATCTTAGGAAATTAACTAAGATCCGTAGAAACCCTTCAAGATATTATGAAAAAGAATATACTTGAGAAAAATATTTTAGGAAATAACTTTTAAAAGCCATTAACACAGAATAAGAACTCGAATTTTCAGTAGCGAAAAGTTAATGTACCGTAGGAGCCTTTGAAGTTATTCCAACAATTCCCATAAATTGAAAACATATTGTATTATAAGTGAATTTGATTCAATTCTATACTAATTTAAAAATGCTGACCGCCTGTCCAGAGGAGTTACCCAATCCGCACAAGAACTGCCTGCGCGAGATGCTGAACACGTTGATCTGCAATGATCAGGATGTGAAGCGTTTGAATACCGAGTTAAGGAATCTGCAGGTGGAGCTCAAGGAGGAGCTGAACAAAATTGAAAAGTCGCCTGAGAAATGCAGCTCGGATAAGAAAAAGTCAGATAAGAATCAGGTGTGTAAAGTGGACGAGGATCTATCGGATTTCACCAAGCGCATTATCAATCTGGACGAGGTGAAACACTTCTATACCAAGCGATGTCAGGAGATCCGTCAGCGTCGGGATAGCATTATAGTCTATGGCAGGCAGTGCATGCAGGCCTACAACGAGGAGAAGTGCAAGTTCAAGTCCTTCCATGAGAACACCATTGATTATGTGAAGCGCACAGCCGCGTTGTCCCAGGATCAGATGGTCATTCAGCGCTGCGAGCGCGACATTTGCGAGATGCACAAGAGATTCGTCAAGGAGGTGGCCAACTTGAAGCAGTGCGAGTCCCAGCTGCAGCCCTTCTTCAAGCTGCTCAAGGACTCCGATCCGTCTACCCATTGCGAGTGCTGTTGCTTCAAGGACTACGATTGGTTGCCCCAGGGCAAAAATCTCGAATCGGTCGATGCCATGGCCGATGAAATCAAGGCAAAGATGGGCAAGGTCCTGGTCGGCGCCTTGGCCCAGCTGCACACTCACATGCCGCAGGATATGTACGCATTTTTAGCCGGATATCTCATGAATGTCGAACGCAACGAACAGGAGGTCAAGGAGAAACTGGACATATTCCAGGATCACGACGAGCCCGAGAACAAAGAGGTGCCGGATCCAACGTTCCACTGTGACACCGATTGTCCCAAAGTTGAGTGATTATTAAAAACACAATTGAGATTCAAATTAATTTGTTGAGTTTTCGAAATAAATAATTGAGCTTGCATAAAATATTACAATGATTTATAATCAGAGATTAAAACCGAAACGAATATCGGTTTCAGTTACGGTTTCGGTTATGTTCGTATTTAAATTTTCGGTTACCGTCAAAATCTTTGAAAACAAAATTTTTCCAAAAATATAGTTATTGTAATAATATAATAATAATAATTAAAAGGGCATTACTTTCTTAATGTTTCATTCACACATTTGTTTCAAATATTCTGCAGTGATGAAAGCATTTTAGTATTTCATTTGAAAAAATATTTTTTTTTGGATGTATGAAAAACCGAAACAAACCCTTATAAATGATACGGTTACTTAACGATTAATTCAATTTACAGAGTTTCGGTGAAATGAAAAAACATTTTTCGGTTAATGTTTAAGTTACGGTTTAGGTTAGAGTTTTATTATAAATTATAATATTTAATTTAGAGTGTAATTCTTCTGAATTTTACGTGCTTTTTGCAGATATTTACATTATAAACTTTTGTTTCGCTGAAGTTTAATTTAGGCAATAAAAAACGAGTTAAAAAACTTGCTAATTTCTATTTTAATTTTCCAGAATCTTTATTTAATATTTCAATAAAAAAATTCCTTTACCCTCTCACAAGTAAACTCAGAATATTATTCATAATTTATATTTCAATAAATACAAGTACACAATATGGTTTTTCTAATTCATATGGCATTAAGTACACATTAATTTTAAATAAAAAATAAATCATTTATGCCTAAGCATTTTGCTTCACAAAGGAAATCACATATAGAGTTATTGTTAATAATGTTTATATTGTGTTCTCAGATCCATAAGTGAACATGGGATTGGTTAAAGACACAAGGATTGGAAACAACTTTGTAACTTAAAATCGAATTTCGAATACCACGACCATTTTATTGTATTAGTCAATTCGCTTAAATGTTAAACTAGAGCAGACTTGTTTCTATATTGATTATTCCTTTTTCTTACGGCGATTGCCACGCCGGGAACTGGTATCCGGCTCCTTATCGCTGACGCCGGTGATTGAGGCGCCCGACAGCTCCGTGTTGGCCATTTTCTGTTGGGTGTCCAGAAAGAACATGACATCGCGCAGCTGTTCCTGGAGATCAGTGACTTCTTTGTCGTGATTGTGCTTGAACTCGTTGTACTGCAGCTCCAGGTTCTTGTATTTAAGGTGCCAGGAGCTTTGATTGTTCTGCAAGGCCTTTGACAGCTCACGCTCCTCGGTCAGTTGCTTTTGCATTTCCTTAAGCCTGATAAAGGATAAAGTTTCTATAAGAGATCTGATTGTTATTGGATAAATCGCATATAATACTTGGTTGTGTGGTGTGCCAGTTTTCGTTCCAGATTCAGCTTCTCCTTTTGCATAGCCTGTTGCTGCTGCTGGAGTTCGTCCATCTCTGACTTGGTTTCATTTGCAGTGGTCTTAAAGTTCTGCCACTCCTGCTCCAGACGTTCCATGCGCTCCTCGTAGTATTTGCGCTGCGTGTCCAGCTGTGAAGTTAGCAAATATGTGAACTCCATTTGCATCGAGTCGATCTTCTCTTCGCGCTCATCCTTCTCCGTTTGGGAGGCAACCAGCTTGCCATCCGATTTATTTTGGAACAGGCGATGCACAAAGTTGTCGCCGGCATAATCCCAGACACTCGAGGTGCCCAGCTGCATGGCAAAGGTGTGATTGGTGGCACGGTAGTGAGCTGCCGCATGACCACCCTGATAACGGCCGCAGCCGACGTGGCCACATATCAGGCATATCCACAGCGAGTCGGTGCCCTCGCACTCCATGCACACCGAGTCCTCGACCAGTTCGGGAGTCTGGACATGGCGGCACACCGGACAGGTGGAGTCGCCCCATTTCATCAGGCAGCTGGCGTGGAAGGCGTGATTGCACAGAATGGTCAAGACGCCATCAACGCTCTCGTCCATGCGCTCCAGGCACACGGGACACGTGGGCAGCTCGGTGTGTCCCAACGGCGGCAGACCATTCTCACCACGCTCCACCTCCGACACCCAGACAGCGTGACACAGCGAGTCCGGCTCCAGGGAGTTGTACGCAATGCCATTGTACGATTTATAGAATTCCAGCGCCGCTTCATTGGAACGGAATCTGTTGTAGAGAGATCAAATGGTCAAAAGGAAGCTGCTGTTTGTGGTCCAGAGATGCACTTACTCCAGCAGTACCATAAACTGATTGGGACTGCCATCGCGCACGATTCGCACATGGCGGATCTCGGCATGACAGGGTGCAATAAAGTTGAGCAAATCATGGCAGTTCAAAGTCGCCGGCACGGCCAGCAAACACAGTTGATTCGATGGCGCCTCCTTAATGGCCTTGCGTTCACTGCAAGCAATAAACAAAATTAATTAAAAGACAGTTGATAGACTCTGCACTCTGTGTACCCACTTTTTCTTGTACAGATGTATGATGCCCTTGGTCACCTCGACAATGGGATTGCCCGAGAAGTAGCCGATTTCCTTTGGAAAATTCGAGGCTGCTCCCTGCGCCTGTGCGTCATCGCCGCTGCGTGGCGTCGTCTCCCGGGAACTGCCCGCGGAGGGGCTGTTCGTATGCTGCCCCTGCAGAGCACCAGCCCAGTTCATCTTGTTGCCGCTCTCACTTTCAATCTCTGACTCTGCGCTCAGTTCGTGGGTCCAACGTTGATTCGTATAAGTCTCGATGACAATGTCGCGGGTTTGACGCAGTCCGCGATCACGTTCGCGCTCCCTTTGCACACGCGGATTGGTTGGATGCTCCGAGGAAACGGCGCCTTCAGACTCTGCGTTGACAGAATGCAAATTACATACGTACAATTAAATTTTCACATATGTAATTTTCTTTGTCTGTTGTTTGGGTTTTTTTTTTTTAAGGGCGAGGGCATTTTTACCTGCGCTGGCTTCCAAATCGATTTCGATTTTGATGACACACAAAGAAATGTTTTCTAGCATTACACAGGCATAATTTGAATCAAGATGATGTACCAAAAATCATGTTATTATTATGTTTTTAAACGAATTTCACATTTTTTATTGTAGAACGCACAACAAAAACTTTGCATGAAATACTTGTGCAAAATTAACGCTAAATTATGACACTTAATACCAAAAAAATACCAATTCTTGTCGATATACTATCGATTAAGCAAGTTATCAATTTGAGCGTTAACCAACACTGAAATCGTAAAACGTAACGTACCCGGTTTTAAATCCATTTCAATTTGAATGTTTATTTTCCACGAAAAGGATTATTTAAAATCAGTTCATATACTTGAAAGGTTTGAGTGTGTGTGCTCGCTTTGTTTTATTTTAGAATTTACTAACATAGTAAAAGTAATTTAGATAGGTTTTTATTTACAAACAAATTAAGGCTAGCCTTAATTTATGCATGGCTTATGGTCTTCTACTGTCTCTATCTCGCTTACTCTCTTTTCTTATCTCTCTTCCATTCCCACCAAGCTACAAGCTACTTTAAAGTTTCGCTTTCAATGTCGTCACTCGGCTCGCTTCGGCTCGTGTTAACTTCGGCTTCGGTTGGCCAAAACACAGCGCGTAAATTGCATAGTATTGTAGTTAGTTAGTACGAAAGCGTCGTTGTTGTCAGTAGGACGTGTTGTCGGCCAGTGAGTGAAGCAAAAAACACGTTAAATATTCGTCATCGTCATCGTCTCCGACTCCAACGCGCGCGTAAAAAAGCAAAACAAACCAAAGTGAGTGCAATAACTGGTAGTAACAATGTTGTTGTTGGTTTTTTAGCATTTTTTTTTTTTTATAATATATGGGAATGTTGTTATGTGAGTGTGTGTGTGTGTGAGTATGGGTGTTAGTGATGTTGCCGCAACCACGCGCATTTGGTCATAATAAACATAACAAATTAATTGCAGCAAACATGTAATTGCAATTACCAAGATTGAACCACGAAAAATATATGTACGATTATTGTGCATGAACTGTTTTTGCGGCAATTCGACAGACATGATGTGTATTGATTTTTGCCATTATATATTAATGCCAAAAAAAAGGAATAACAGCAAAAAGTGTAACTGAAATGAGCCTTGGTCCGTTACTCGCACATGTCCTACACACACACACACTTGCACACATTCACACCAACATAGACATGCTAACAAGCAGGCGCCAACACACACACACACACACATACACAGAGGACAGACGTCGTCCTCTTTGGCTGTAACTGACAGCTGCCAAGTGCCTGAGCTTGTCGTCAACAAGTCTATCAAAAGTACGTTTGTCATTTCTGTTGCAATCCTCGCCCCGCCCCCCTACGCCAACTCCTGCCGCTTAGGCACTATAGTTGATACTATGTATATGAACTGAATACTACGCTGTCAGTGTGTGAGTGTGTGTGTGTGTGTGTGTGCATCTTTGTGTCTTCCAATATTTAGTTTGATCCAAAGTAGCTAGTAGCTCACAAGTATACAAACTACCCTCGGGGCCGCTATTCACTAAGTGCTTTCCCTTATTCATTTGCATTTGTGTGCTCGGCAAATACTCAAGTCATCGCGAAAATCCATTTTTGAAGTTAATAACAAAAGAAACAACAAAAAAAAAGTATAAGAAAATTTCCTGACTGTGGCAAACATTATTCGCTTCATCATATTGAAATAAATTTCTATCAATAAAAGTATCCTGTTATTAGTGGAAGAAAACGCCAATTTTAAATGTCGTAAATATAAAAACTATAGAATTTAATTATTTTTTATTTTTTTTTTTTAGATAATTTCAAAGTTTTATGTCCATAGGATCAGTGTAAAGTCCATTTAAGAAGAATTTCAACTAGCATTTGTTATACCTTTAAAATGGGTATGGTCTAAGTCGAGCACTCCCAACTTGAGTACTTTTTTATAAATTCGCTTACAATTTTTGCAAAATGGGTATGGTCTAAGTCGAGCACTCCCAACTTGAGTACTTTTTTATAAAGTCGCTTACAATTTTTTTGGATTTCATCATTATGATGAATAAAATAAAATTATGCAACTTTCGGTCCAGAGCCCTCGAGATATTTAGGAAAGCCGTAGCAAAAGGCAATGCAAAAACACAATTATTTCGGGACTGGTATTTGGAATTCCGTCAGCAGTCAGGTATTTGTCTATTTTAGTTAAAAGCTATTTTAAAATTTAATATTGATAGTTTAAAAATTTATATTGTAATGGTAACTAAAAATTGGAGTTTTAGAACAAAGCGATTGCCCAAGTTAATAATTAAATTTGTTTACTTACAATAAACAATCATAAAATAAATCAAATATTTGTAATTCTATATCTTCTATTTGTTGAACTGCACAAGAAATACAGTGTAATACCCTGTATATATAAGACTGATAAACAGAGTCTACCTAGTTTAAAAAAATATACAAAGTTTATAATACTTTTAGATTAGATTCATAGCTCGAAATAGAAATTGGTTGTGTTCAAATGTCAAAATTATTAAAATTTAATATTTTATTTTTTTTTTTATAAATAAAAACTATATTTTAAATGAGTATATTTTTTGTATCAAATATACCAATAATAAAAATTTGCTTAATATTTAAAATTTATTTATGGTAACAGATATTTGAGTTATTAAATTACAGACATTTCTGTATCATTTAAATCTTTGTTTCGAATGCATTCTAAATACCATTCAAGCAAGAAAATGTCAAGAGTTCAAAGTTTACATTGTTCTTTAATTGATTTATAAGGTATCTACAAGTCGAGCTTTCCTCTCGATCGAACATTCTGTTTTTGTTATTTATTCTTGCACTGCGGAAAATGGATACAGTATTCGTATGGTTTTGTTATGTTGAATCATTTGTTTCTGCTTGGAAAAACACTCGAAGCGCTAACATATTCGTGTGTTCGTATATTCGTAAATTTATAGTTATTTATGAATCAGTGAGAGAATTGCTGGGCTATACTATATGTTGGGCCATGTTATCCAAAGTTCCGCAAATGCCTCATAAAATACCCGGCTGACTTCTGCAGGCGTCGCTGCTGTTGCTTTATTCAAATTGAGTTGTTGCTTATTCATGCATTTTGTTGCACTGCTGCATGCCCTATTGTTAGACACAAAACACACACACACAAACACATACACAAACACATACCCATACCCAAACAAACACACACATACAGATGTGTGCTGTTGTAGTTACAGTCATTCATTCATGAAGGTCTAGCAATGTTGTTGTCCCATGCATAACACGAGGCTTGACTTGCCCCCACACTCGGTCTGACATTTCCATGGTGTCTGTCAGAGCTCAAGTATCTGTTACGTTTAAATGCCGGTTCATATACACACACACACTCACACACACAGAGACACAGTAGCACACACGAATGTTTTTGTGTGCCAGCCCCAAGTGTGCACTTTCACTTTTTATGCCGTTGCGAATAAACAAAAACTGGCAAAACGACAATAGTGATCAGGTTTAAGTTTTTAAGTCACCGTTTCAGTTAGAGATGAGCGAGTGTCCGGTGTGCAAACATTTATTCTTAGTCTACGTTTTAATTGCTTAAATAAATATTTCAAATTTTGTTTATGATTTAGTTTTTGGATTTTTTTCTATTTCTTTCAATTATAACGTTTCCAGTTTTAGTAACTATGTATTAATGTGAATATTTAAAGAATATACCTACTTTGGATATTTTTTATTAATTTTTTTAAGTTTAAGCTCTTTTTTTATTAGAAATGCAAGTTTCAAACTAGGTATCAAAAATGAAGAAAATAAACGACAAAGGCAATTATTTTTAATGTTTTGTAATAAGTGTGAAGTTTATTTCTTTTTTTTTTTGACTAAACCAATATCAAATGTCAGTTGTATGCTCTTATTACATATTTTTAGTAAATTGAAACACGACACGTTACCAGCTCTAGTGCCAAATGCGGTTTAGGGTCTCAAACACAGTATGTTGCTGGGCTCTAAATCATGCATTCAATACCCATGATTGCCTCAGAAAGAGACGGAGCAAAGAGAGCGTTTAAGGGAGTGAGCGAGAAAGGTTGGGAACCGGTTGAACCAATCATGAGTTTTTTTTTGTTTTAGCAATAAAAATTTGGACAAGTAACATAATCATAGTGTAAACTGCGTCATGTGGCATGTTCGGAATTGTTGCGTGGTAATGGGGACAGGGGAAGGGGCAGGGAGCACAGTGGCTGTGGCTTAAAATGTAATTGCAACGAGCAGGTGAATGAAAGGTTTTATCTTTAGGGGTAGATGCAAATGAATTTCTGATTGCCCGTGTGCTGTGGGCCACAAAAACATTTCGATCAATATTAATCATACGCCTAATTGTCCAATCATATGACCAGCATGTTACGCATACGCCGCATGCCACAATTGTTCAGGTCCGCTGAACATACGAATCAACACATGAATATGGATGTTTTATGGATGTGCCAAACAGAAGCAACAAATTTACCCTACGTTGTTAATTCAGTTAAATAGAGTTGAATCTAAGTAATCTAGAAAAATTATAAAATGCAAAACAAAGTTGTTTTGATTGTATTTATTTTTCCTTGATTTGCTAAGGTATGTTAGGTAGAAATGTATCTAACATGTAGCTACAAAGAAAAAATATAATTTGTTTTAAGCTTATACATTTTAGCATTGTTTACATTAGCCAGTGCCGACGAAATGTTATTAAAATATAAATATTTCCTAAAAATATATTTGCAATGATTTTTTAATTACAGTAAATTGATTACATTAATTTTACATTATCTAATTGATTGAAAAGTAATTTGTTTGCTCAAATAAATGCAATGGTGGTTAAGATCAGAATTTTGCATTAGAATTAACAAAATAAATGTATACAATTATTATTTTAGAAAAGTATTCATCTGGTCTTAGTAAAAAGCTTTAAATGTTTTTGAAGTGGAAATTCTTTTATCTATTGCTTAATTCATGATTTGTCTAAATTTATGTTGGTGTCAAAATGATTGATTTGTTCAAAGGAAATGAAACTTTCTCTTTCGCTGTTAAGTTGTTAAATTTTGGCTACAACTTTAGATGAGCAATATATCAATGTCACGAATTGGTAAACAAATATACAAAAAATCACATGTTCAATATTTAATATATAATCAATAAAACTTCACTGGGAAAATGTAAGTAAAAGTTGCTTGACAACCTGGTAAATAGATGCAAAATCTGATTGGCATTGTGTAACCACATAACAAAAATGGCAACGCTCCAATTCCATTTTATTTTCTTGGCATGTAGAGTTAGAGATAATGTTCGCAAGTTGTACCACAAATGAACGTAATAACTCTAGCAGTTACATGAAGACAAAGTTCCTTCCAAGCATTTCTAAGAATCTATCAAGGTGTATCAATTTTCAGTTCCGAGTCCTTACATTTCAATTTCTTGTAATTTTATTATTATTTTCTGGGGTTGCAATGTGCAAGTAGCTGCCCCTAAACGTTGGCAGCAACATGTCCCTCATTTGCTACCCCCTTTTTTGCTTTACATTTTCTTGAAATGTGTCGACTACACAACGTACACAGTACGAGCACACAACATTCAACGTGTAAATGATATAAAAAAAACGGCATCAGAAACAGGTAGAGGGGATATATGGGGCTGCCAACTTGGGGGCTGCCAACCTGAAGGGGTGCGATGTTGTCCTGACAGGCAGCTGCGGTGGCAGCAGCAACAACAATAAAACGGGGCGACAAGTGAAAATGTCTAACCTGCAGCTTTCACTTAGTTGTATTTCCATAGCACCTCAGCTGGCTGGATATGTGTATAAATACCCAGCACTTGAGAAGCTTGTGAGGAGGGCGTGATGGCATGCCACGGGGTTGTCAAATGCAATGTAGTATGGGGTGTCATTAGTTGATGTGGGGAAGGATTTTAATTTGCGTGAGGAAAGATACCCAGGATACCTTATGCCCGCAAGGGGGTATATTGTTTATAAAACAAAAGTGATTAGAAAGAATCAGGGACAGCAAATAATGAATATTGAAATAATGATTATTAAAAAATCAATGACTAGAATACATATACAAAAAACAAAAAATAATGATAATGATTAAATTTGAGCGAAAAAATAACACTCACAAATATTCATTAATAATAATTTTTATTTTTTTGCTCAAAATAAAACTCACTTTAAATTCATGGCTTTTGTATAGGACTTTCGGCCAGTATATTTGCATAGGGGACCCATAAAACGACAAACATATCATTAAAATGATTACATAAATTTTTTGAAAAGTGAGTTTTATTTTGAACGAAAAAATAGAAATCACAAATAATGAATACTTGTAAATTTTATTTTTTCGTTCAGGATTAAACATTATCATTGAAGAAAATCCATAAAAATCTTTAAATAATCATTACTATGTAATATTTATAATATAACTCATATTGATTACGGTCCCTGGAAAGAATACAAAAACATTATTTTTAAATAATATCTTTAATCATCAGATCACATGCAATTACAATAATTCAGTCCAAGTTTTGGTTTTTAAAAAATCTAAATAACTTTGAGCAGGGTATTTAAAATACGGTCAGCTGATAATAATTTATGCGTAACTCCGTATGAATGAGTGTATGTTTGTGTACTTGAAGTGCACGGAAAGTTTTGTTGTGCATTTGCCACGCTTTTATTTTAAGGACCAACTCATGTGGCTTGCCCTCACTGTGCGTATGTTTTGGCCATGACTGAGGTAAGTTCAGTTCGCGTGTATGCGTGTGTGTTTGTGTGCTTGTTTGTTGTTGTATGTGTGCTATGTCACTCTCATACTCCAGGTGCACACACCTGCTGCTCCTGCTGCTGCTGCACTTGCATTGCGTATACGTCATGTGAGCGCGGTTAGACAAACAAGTTTTGGTTTTTTAAATACCCGTACGTTGTTGATTCTAAGCAGGCAGGTAGGCAGACAGCTGGATCCTTCTGTCTATTATGTCTCTATCTATCTCGACCTCTATCCACTATTTCTCGCTCTCTCTCTCTCTTTCTCTGTGAATCTTTTCTGGTATTTGCATTGCGCTTTTTCAGCATTTTCATTCTGTATGCACAAACAACAAACAAATCAACTTATTTGCCAGCATTTTTTTGGTTGCAGCTCATTCTCTGTTTTCGCTCTATTTACAGGGAGGAATCTTGTTATTGCTGTTGTGGTTGTTTGTGTTGTTTTTGTACTCGTAGCTTGTTTGTTTTGAGCTGAACTGATTGAGTGCAGTTTGCACACATCAAGAGGCCCACAACTGGTCGTGCGGTCAGCTCAAAAGTTGATTAGCCTCATAAAATGCTAGAAGGATTACGGATAAAACCAATTCGAAATGCAAATGGCCAGCAAGGAATTCACTCAGAGCAAAATTTAATTTCATAAATAACCAAAATAGCTGTTATGTAGAATTTGATTCTGAATTCCTGCCAGGAATATTAAATTCCACCCAATCCTGTGGTATTCACAAAATGGCGAGAACATAATTTTACAGAAAGGCAAATTTTGCTTAATTGATATTAAGGTCTATCTAGGTTTTTTTTTTGTTTTGGGTTACTTTTAGGAATTTAAAGTCAATTAAAAGTTTAATTATAATTATCGGCAATGTGCGTATGCCCATAATCAGCCTTCATTCGCAGCCTTATTCTGGTTGGCCTGTCAAATGCAAACTCTTTGAGTTGGAATGAAAATGTTTCCTTCCAAATCATGTTAAACATATTTAACAGCTTACAATTTAAATTTTTTTAAAAATGCAAGTATACTTTTTAGATTCAAAATATTTCCGACAATCAATATTAAGTTCTTAAATAGTTATAGTGCCAGTTTAGCATTCATTGTATTTTAGGAGAAGGAATTAGAGAGTACATTACCATAACATAGTTAATTGTTCATTAAATAATACCAACAGAAAATATGAATATAAGAAAATTTAGAAATTCGAATTAAACATGTAGTTTTTCATCAGCTAATGATAGAAGGGCCTCAAATTGATAACAATAAAAAGGGAGCGCGCTATCCTTATTCTCAATTGCTCTTTGCTTAGTGGCTTCTGAGTGGTAAAGTGAGAGAGAGGGTGATAAGTCGAGTGAGATCTATCAAGTGGATAGCAAACATTTAATTTCATCATCAACGCCATTGCATCCATTCATCCAGTCATCCATTTATTATTGAGCCGGATTCGAGTGCCAACTTTATCCATTCATGTCCAGCCACATAAAGATACATAGAGAGACGAGAGCTTTGCAAATCAAATCTTTAAAGTTGGCCAAGCTGCGTGCTTATCGATGTTGCTGCAGGCATTCCGTTCTTTCTTCTCCTATTCCACATTCTTCTTGTTTTACGCCAGAAGGAATCTCATCCTACTCCTCTCCACCCATTTCCGTCCACCGTTCTAGTTACAAAGTTGTGCAATAAAGTTTAACGCATTTTTTGCTTCATGCACTTTGCTTCATCATCAATTTTTATTGAAATTGACACTATCTGGACAGCTAAGTGGGCGAGTGGGCGGCGAATGAGAGAGAGCGAGCGAGAAAGCAATACATAGGAGGAGAGGGATCGCGAAATGAATCACTGTAACATTTTATCAGGGACACTTTTAATGAGCAGCAACTCGAGCAGACAGAAAATCCCTCTGGGCTAGGGCTTATAAACTTGCTAATTGGATTAGATTTTGCGATATGAAGGAAATTCATTAAGAATCTTTTTACATTTTATAAGCGACACGACGCGACACGACGCTTTCTCCACTGAACATAAATGATATTAAAAATTTATTGCCAACTTTTTGCCTCGACTTGTGTCCTGCTCGTTGCTTGCCATCTGTTTCATTACAACACTGGCTACTAATAAGTAAGCAGCAAGAGTTCACAGAGACATAAAACAAAAGCAGCATGAACAGTTAATAAAATGACAAAATTTATGTATGTATGAATGGAAGTATACACGCAATAGAAGCAACGGCAACAAATGGCAAACAGTAAACAGCTGCGACACAGTCTCTTGGTGTGAGAGCTTTTAGCCATTTGGAGTGTGAGAGCTTTTCAGCATGCAAACGAGGGTGAACTCATAAGTTATTCGAAAACGACAACTTTTTCAAATGAAAATTAATTGGTTTTTCAACTAATTTTGGTTTTCAATTTCTTTATTGGTTTTTACCAAAATTAAAACTAGATTAAGTTGCCCCAAAGGGAACAGAAAGCCTTTTAAATAAAACTAAAAATTGTTTACCAAAAAAAAAAAAAATATCTTTATTATTTCCGAAGTCTTTTAAATAGCATTCGTCACAGATTTATCCAAGGATCAAGTATTTCTCCATTAAGCTTTTTCAATGTGTGAAAGTATGGTGTAGAATTACTTCAAAAATTTACCATTTTCTCAAAGTATTATTGTGATAAAAAGCATAGTTTTTCCTACTTAGACCAATGACTTATTAGCCCACCCTCGTACATACAACATACATACAAATGTATGTAAGTATGAAACGATGACTGAAAAGATGTTCAACTGGTTTGTGCGAAGCAGTAAAAGACAACAACAATAGCGACGGCAACGACGACAGACGAAACGAAACGAACCGAGGCGAAGCGAAAACAAAAGTAAACGGGGCGCAACAAAAGCGCTAAAAGAGTGAGACAACAACAACTAAAGCAGCAACCAGAGCTACGGCAAATTTGAAAGCAATAACTGTAAATAGTAAAACAACACAATCAAAAAAACATATATAAATTGAGTCAGTTAGTCAACTCAAAATTGAGTCAATACAAGTTGATTGACTTTGTGCGAGAGAAAGAGAGAGAGAGAAAGAGAAAGAGAGGGGGTATGCTAATGAAATGGAAAGTGGATGCATTTATTACGTATTGGATTGCGTAAATATTGCATGAGTGAATCTGTGTTAATGTGAATTAATGAATTCTTACACTCAAAAAAAAAAAATAAAAATAAAAAATTGTGCTGATAAAGTCTGAAAAAATATCAAATAAAAATTTGTGTTAATTTAAGGTTGTAAATATATGATTAAAAAATCAGTTGCCAGCTCTTAGATGTAAGATATATATATATATATATTATATTTCCTCTTGTTTCCCCTACATGTTGATTTATAGTATTTAAGTAAATGAATCTCTTTAGCCAAAGTTCATTATTTGTGCAGCATCAGTTAACTCAGATCTCGTCCAAAGAAACTCATTTTCTGTTAGGCATTTTATGTCTTAGCCTTCACAAAATTACAACGCATCTCATCTTATCCGTTTTACGAGTGATTTTTAGTACTGGTCGTAATGTCAGTCATTATTGTGGCCCTGTTTAATGACTGTCCCCTGGCTCTTTCATTTCGCAAAACAAATCTCCAGCCAAGTACAAGTAGGGCAACAACAGTGAATTATGCTCTTTTATAATTCGCCTTTAGGTCTCTTAATGGGTGAGCCCAGAGGCATTGCAATGAGCAAGCAGTAGGGACCAATTAGTACGTTAAGCCACAAAAAGTAATTGAAAGCTCTAATGGATAACTAAAGTTGAAGCTTCTAAATAAACTAATGACTTGGTGCACTCATTTATTGCATGGTAATATGAAAAGCGGAGCAGATTAAAAGTATTCAGATATACTGATGCTTTACTATATAGAGATACCAGCGGTGGGCACGCATGGGCTCCGGGAGCTTGCGGCTGCTCCCAACTTTTTGCTAGCTCATTTGGTTCGATCGAAAAAGTAGGTAGACTCTAATAGGGTTGTTGTTAATGTTATTGTAGTTTTTGTTGTAGTGCTCCCGAATTCAGATTTCTTGCATGGCTGATATAGAGATACATTAAAAGTTCTATTAAGCTCAATCATTTGATATAGCTTAAAGCATCTCATAAAAAAATACACCTCATTATTAGATAATATCATTAAGATTGATATTATGAAATAATCATTTTTCTTAAATTTATTTAAAAATAATTACAACACTTCCAAAAAACTTATTTTTTAGTTTTTCCTAATTCGTTTCTAATTAAGATTAAAAAATTAGATACATTTTATTTTGATTTTCTGATTTGAATCAAGAAGTAATTTATATTTTGTAATTTCTATTATAAAAAGAATATAAATCAAGGAATTATTCATCTATGAAGTGGAATAGGGTTCTATAAAATATTTCGAAATAGTAAATGTTTACATTATCTTAAAATAAATTGCATTCTTTAAATGTTACTAAAAGGTGCTGTTTAACTTTACTCTCGTCCTCAGTTGGTGAACAGGATAATGGAAACGCGTGTAACAATCATGTAAAATCGCGTTAAAAGCAAATGGACGGAAATGGAGCATACGGCAACGAAGAGAGAGCATCAAATTGGTATTAGAGGTTAACAAGCAATTGCAGCAGCAGGAGGATACGGAGGAGGAAACAGTTTGTAACAACTAAAATTGGTGGGCGTATGGGCGTGTCAAAGTTGAAGGAAGCAATAAGCGAGTTTAGCAACGTTGACTGCATCGCTGCACACACACACATACACTCACATAAAAGTCAATTAATGTACAATTACAACAACTGCAACAGGAATCGCTTGTGAATCAGCGTGAACGTGACGACGAACGGTGAGAGGAGAGGATAATCAACGGAAAAAGCAGGCAACAGAAATTTCATCAAATTACACGCAACGTGGATTGTGGAAGAAGAGGAAGAGGGGAAGAGAAAGGAGTAGGAGTGGGAGGCTGTGGGCCAATATAAAATCCAATGCTCGCTGCCGGCCACAAAATGACTTTCGTTAACAAGCTGAGCAAAAGCTTCCGCTGGTTGCGCTGCTCAACACTGTGCGCCATTTTGTTTTATATGTTTTTCATTGGCCTCATATTGCACAGCACCAGCCACAAGCTGCAGCAGCAGCAGCAACAACAGCAGCAACAGCAACAACAGCAACAGCAAAGCACAGTTGACCAGGCCCAAGCTATGGCCAAGTCTACGGCCAATAGTCGCGGCCAGGAACTGGAGCAACCAAAGCAAAAACAACAACAGCAAAAGCAAAATAGTTTGGATTTCGAAAATGCTCAAGCCAAGAAGAAGGAGGAGCGTCAAAAAGTGCAACTGATGTCTGCTAATGAGGTAGGAGGTGGAAAAAGAGATGGCGGTGGAGGAGGAGGAAAAGTAAGTGCTGGAGGTGGAGGAGCTGGAGGTGGAGGTGGAGGAGGAAATGGAGGAGGCAATAACAAATCCAAGTCGCAGCCACAGCCCGAAACAGTTATAATAACGACCAGCAATGTGAACGAGAAGCAAATACTTGCTAAAGCTTTCAAACGGTAAGTTGCGGCTGAGTTATGGCCTGCTCTATGGCAAGTCTGGTCACCCTAGTTTCCGTTGGGTGTACGCTTGATAATTTGGCGCTAGTTTGGCGCCAGCTTCATTGTTGTTGCCCGTGGCCATTGTTCACGCTCAGTGGGCGGTTGACAAAGGCAGAAAGATGGAAGACAGAGAGAGAGAGAGAGAGAGAGAGAGAGAGCAGAAGAGTGAGATAGTTAAAGCATAGAAGCCAACACAGTGCGTACCATAATTGTGTGTAGGACAAATTGTGAAATTTATGAGAACCATTGAGTTGTTGTTGTTGGCAGCAGAGGCTGTCCAGCATTTGATCGATGTTCCTAAAGGTGCTTTTGGGACCTCACAAATCCAATTTGTTACTTCGAATGATTTTGATTTGCTGCCTTTGGCCGGCGGCTAATCGGATTACTATGACCAAGACCTGGACCAGGCAATCGCCATAATAATAATTATTGATTAAAATGAAAACGTGATGACAGCAGCAAATATCTTCAAGCTATCATTATTGGGTTAAATTTAAATTTACAATTTATTGCATCATTTAAGTTTGCTTTGCATGACATAAATTATATATTTTATATTTGATTATTTAGCATACAGTTCAGTGAATTACTGATTTATGGAGGCCATAAATAATAAATTAATGGTCAAAAAATATATCTAATTAAGTTACTGATGGAAGAACTCAATGGAGGCTTTTATTAGTACTTGTTTGGTATGAAATGACTGTAAGCATTTTATAAATATTTAATACCTTTCCATTGATTCAATAAAGCTTTTGTTACAGAGCAATGTGGTATTAAAAGTAAGCATCTGTCATACTCTATCGATAAGATTGATATTAATCAATTAAATTTTATAAGCAATTTGATATTATGCTAGCACTTAAACATTTCCACAATCAACTGCCAAGTTAAGTTTCAATAGCAATTGTTTTAAGCCAAATTAAAGCCATCAAACTGTTCAAAATTGATTTTGACAAATTTGGCTGAAACATACACATTCCCTAAAGATTATAGAGGATATCAGTAATTTTGGCTTTGATACTTGTGCAACTTGACCTTTAGTCAATTTATTAATATGCTTGTCTAAAAATAGTATTGATATCACACACAAGCAGCATTGGCAGTGATTGAAACCGAAAGCAAAAGCAGCATCTTGAGAATTCAGACAATTTGAGTGACAGGCAACATGGGTTATGTGTAATAAGCTTAAAGACTTTTCTTCGTTTTGTGCTTTTGATATTCTATTATTGCATAAAACACATTTGTTTCTAAGAACAATGTCCGATTGTTCACTAACTGCCAGTAGCAATTAAAATTTTAATTGATTTCATGGATATAAATTAAATTAAATTGCTGGATAAGCAAATACTAAATATTGCGTACATTTGTCTGTGTTTTTATTATTAATTCTAGATACGCAAATTCGAAATAACAACACAAACAAATTCCCTCAACAGCTGTCAGTAAGCTAAAGGCCTTTTCCAATTGTTTTATATTTAATCCTCGATCAAATATTAACACAACCAAACTCACATGCAAACAGCAGCAGCTCTAAACTCATTCAATTTTCATGTTTATATTTTGCTTTAAATCGTATTGAACTATCATTAATTCTGATTAGGTAAATTCGTTGTAAATATCGGTATTTACATGTACATATCATGCGCTGGATGTCATCAAGGACATTCGTACTTGAATCAGTTTCATAACTGCAAAATTCTATTTTAATATTTATTGAATAAAAGTTTGCTATCATAAAATTTATGATATATGTATATGTAACATGCACTATCCACACACAGTAAATATAATAATGTGTCAATGGGGTATAATCAGGTCAGGATTATGAATGCATCTTTCTTAAATGTAGATAAAGTTTGCAGCCCCTTTAATCAATTTTAAATTCAAATACTTATATTAAATGAAGATAAAGTTTACCTTCTCTTTAAATTTAATTGATAATTTGACTTTTGTTATACACCAAATATAGTGTTTAACTGTAGGGTGTCTCTTAGCACTGCTTATTATTACTTTTTGTCATGCTTTTCCCTGCCATTTATAAGTAGAATGAGGAAAAGTTTCTGTGCAAAAAGGAGAAAAACATGTGAAATTGCATTGAGTTGAGATTTCTCAGCAACTGTGCGAACTTTTTTTTTTTTTATTTTGATTCTGATTTTGATTGCCGTCTCCGACGAAGTTATCCGTAAATTCGCAAATTACTTAGTAAACTTAAAGTTATTTTAAGCTTTTATTCGGTCGATTTCATAGCTTAAATTGCAATTGAAGTTTCATGATTTGCACTTTATGGGTTATACACATTCACTATTGGCCAGCACTCGAAATGACCCAACACTTGTCGACTAATTACCCAATTGGAGAGGCAACAAAGCATACACTAAAGTAATTGCAATGTACTCCAAGTGCTTTCTATAGCGATTCTATATGCAGTGTGTTAGCTGCACCCTTTTGGGTAATTACAATGTGTGTTCAGGCAAATAAACACCCTTGCTTATGATATTTTCATGTTGTACTACAAATATGTGTATAAGGCTCGCTTTTCAAAGTCTGAATATGGTGTTTGATAACCATTCAACAGAGAATTTGACGTAAAATGTATAGAAATTAATGTCAAATTTGAAAACTTTATGTTAAATAAAAATTATTTGTTTATTGAAAAAACGGCCCTAAGAGTGTTACTATTAAACTTGTATTAAATCAAGTGTTAACAGCGCTTACTTGCTATATAAAAAGAGTGTTAGAATTAATTTAATTTCTATATTTATTTAATAGTTTCGACTTAATTTTTGTTAAAATATCTTTACATTCAATTTGTGTTTGAAATTATAGACTTGATGCATTTTTAGACTTATTCTTAAAGAAGATTATCCACACAATTCTTATAAACTTAACTTAACGTTAAACTAAGTGCCAAACTGTTAGTTGCCCTCGAGGATATTTAACTTACTACAGGTATTCCCAGCATAATAACACTTTCAGGGCAGAGAGTGTCGAGATGCTGTTGAGGACAGTTGAATTATATGAGGCAGTAATTCTCAGCAGGTGAAGGGGCCTAAAGATGTTGGCTATAAGATTGCCACAAACAGGTGTCTGCTATTCTAACTGTCAGAAGCTTAAATGGGAGGAGCAGAAGGAGGAAGGAACAAAGCAACGAAATTATCAACAAATGTTCGGTCTGGGAATATGTGTGAGTGGGCGATGATTTCATTTATATATGTGTGTGTGTGTGTGTGCACAGTGGTTTCATTAGCATACAGCTTAGGCATTAGAACTTAAATAAATAAACCGGCAACTAAAGCGATTTCAAGTTAGTTTCCTTCCGCAAATTGTTGTTTGTTTTTCCCTTTTGTTCGCTTTTTTTATTATTTCTTTTGACCAATAATCTCCTCTTCCATTTGCGCATTCTCTGTCGCAGTTGGAGTCTGAGTTTTGCTGACCCCAGAGCGCAAAAGTAAAAAAAATAATGCCAACAAATAAACGAAAAACAAGAAAATTTTTTAAACTTTTTTTTGAGCACTTTCGCATTTTCTACGCACAGTTTGGTTGAAAAGTTCTCCATTTGTCGTCTCGTTTTGCTCATTTTTGCATTTTTTCTCTCTATTTGTTTGTAAAGGAAGGGATTGTGGAGAATAGGGATCTTCCGTCGAGGGCTTGGTTACTAGATAAAAAAACTGCATTTTACATAAGCCTTGTGGTTTTTTCTTTTGCCAATTGCTAGCTGCGGATATTTTTTTTATTTGACAGCAAAGAAGATTTTTTGAAATGGAATCCTTTCTGGGGTTTGTCTAAGACGACTGCTTTCCATTTGTGTCAAACTTGTGCATGCAAATAGTCCTTAATATCATTTTAGCTATGCAATAAAATCAGATGCAAGCAGAGTTTTACACAAGACACTCAAAATCCATTCCCGAAACAATGTCAAAGTGCAGCACAACGATTTTATGGTTGTAATGAAAATTGAATACAATCGAATCACTAACTTAAGGACTCCTCTGATTCTAAATAATTCAACAAATTGATTCGTAAACTAGAATGTCAAATCAATAAACCAAAACGAAGTAAAGCTTTATTTGGATAATAAAGTTATTCTGTGACCCATAAAATCCATTGGCTATAGAAATTTAATCTTTAACAATTGCAACAAAACACTCGAAATAATATTTAACAGGATTACAAAATCAATATTTAAAGACATTAAACTGACATTGCAAAAAGGAAGTTTGAAAAGAATCTTTTTATTTAATAAGTATAGACCGATAAAAACACTTTTATTTTTGAGCTTTAAAATACACAGTACAAAATAACTTACTAAGAGGAATTGAAAATCAATGCTTAAAACTGAAAATAAAAGAGGCTGAGAGAACTTCGTTCTTTATTTCTTTCCTTCGAGTATTGCTCTAAATGTATTTTTAAATATTGGAAAAAGTGAATGGAAAAGAAACTTTTGTTTATGAGTTTTTGGTATTTTGGCTCATGGACCTCGCGACCTATTGAATTCTCTTTGATATTAATTAATCAGGGGATCTTGGTCCAACTTTTCACACGTATCAAAAGTCAGCTCTCAACTAATGATATAGTTTTCGCTTGTAGTTTCCAAAGTGTCTATAGTTGGGAAGTTGTTTAGACTTATTCGCAACTTTTCCATTCTATAAAACTTGCGAGTAACATAGAAATGAAGTTTTGCACTGCGTGTTGTGTGGAAGTTTCGCGTTAGTTTGTGGCATGCAACACTGGGTGAAAGCAACGGAAGCGGAAGCGGAAGTGTGGCACTTTTACGCAGTGCTAAATCAATGTAGAAACCAAAAGCAAGGGTTATTTTAGCACCACAACCGTCCGACCAGAACGCGGTACAACAACAGTAACAGTGGCCTAATTGGAATGCCCCTGACAGGACATTAATGTGCCGCGTGTGATGATAACAGCGGTTCGGATCGGTTCGGTTCGGAGTTGACTCTGCTGGATTGTCAGCGAAACGCACGAGAGAAGCGCACAATTAAAATTTATAACAATAGTCCGCGCTGCGTTGCGTTGTTGGCACGGCAATTCCAGATACAATTTAATTGCCCCCAAATGGGCAGTCGCCTCCGCCCACTCCGTCCACTCCGGACCGTCGACTCCAGGCACTCTACAGAGCGGCGAGGACTTTCCCACATTATTAAAATTATATTTAAATGCAGAAGCCACAAATGATGGCTATTAATTTCATCACACGCAATTATCACAACATTTTTCGGTCAGTTTAATTGCCGTTTAATGCGTAGATGACAACTTGACTCATAAATCAGTTCGTTTTCATAATTATATAAGTAATCATATCCTTACAACTCTAGCGAAGTGTCTCCCAACTCTGTTAGTCAGTTCGTGTGCTTCAAATAACATATGAAATATAATTTAAATAAAATCCAATAATCCAGAACATCGAATGCAAAAAAGAATGACTTTTAATTCTAATCAATTCTTGTGCACTTTCTTACTAAGAACTGATAATTGCATTGCATAATTATTTATTGTCTTCAAGTAATTATAAATGCAATGAAATTCCAAGGTAATAGAATACTTCGATTAGGCAAACTGAATAATGGAAGATTAGAGAGAAAATATATATGACTGAAAAGACTACGATTACGACTACTTCGAAGAATTTTCTACAAAAATCCTTAAATTTTTTAAGACTTTTTTGTATATAATATTAGTTAAATGCAAATATAAATATTTTGTTAAATTATTTAGAGCGGGAAAACCTTTATCAAATTAAACTGAAAAGCTTTCTGGAAAGGGAAATGTTTTCTAACTCGTCAAATAAATTCATCAAATCGGTTAATTTGTAATTATTTACAATACTTATTTTGATGATTAATATTTTTATTATACTTTTTCATTTGCAGAGCTGATCGCAATCATGATGGTCGTCTGACTATACAGGAACTGGGTCAGTACATAAATCGACGGATTGTCGATCACATAGACATTGCGATCATGAACAATGCAAGGGAGTTTCGACGTGTGGATATCGCACCCGCCGATGGGCTAATCACTTGGGATGAGTATCATCGTTTCTTTCTGCGTGAACACGGCATGACAGAGGCCGACATTGACGAGCACGACGAGATCAGACACACCTCGCTCAACCGCAAGGCGCGTGAGGATATGATGCGGGACAAGGCGCGTTGGTCGGAGGCGGCGAGAACGGATCTTTTTACGCTGACCATTGACGAGTACTTGAGCTTTAGGCATCCAGAATCGAGTGTCTCCAATTTGCTGGAGCTGGTGGATGATCTCCTGCGTCAGTTTGATCAGGATGGTGACGATCAGTTGACGTTGGAAGAGTTCTCCGATCTGAATGTGGATGATGATGAGGATCTGCTGCGAAAGTCGCTAATCTCCAAAACTCTCGTTGAGCGTCGCGAGGAGTTCAAGCGCATCATCGATAAGAATCACGATGGCAAAGCCGATCGCGGGGAACTTCTGGACTATGTGAATCCGAAAACTCCACGATATGCACTTCAAGAGGCAGCCACATTGTTTAGTTTATGTGATGAGAACAAGGATGAAATGCTCACACTTAAAGAGGTGAGTATCCATAATGGATAACAAAAGAAGTTTATTTTATGGCATCTTTTTGAACAGATGACTGACAATGCCGAGATATTTCTGCAGTCCAAGATGATCGATACAGCGAATAGTTTTCACACCGAGTTCTAAATAAATATTAATTAATTTCACTCTTTACTTCACCTGCAACCGTCCCCCAGTTAAATTTAACACGATCCCAGCTCACGTCTGTCTATAAACGGTAGAAACTATATAATCTTCGTGCATTTATAGTGATATTAATTTGTAAGTTGTTGCACCTAATGTTTAATATTAGCATACAATACACATATTAATATTAGAACTCAATGAATATAAATAATAATAATAATAATACTAATATAATAGGTATAATTTTGTTAGAACTTTGTACTACGATACGTAATCATTAAGAGAGCAAGAGGCAATTCATTGGATGTGTGATCTTAATTAACAATTTTATTCAAACAAATGCTAAGCAATTTGACACCGAATACTCCAAATCATACAAACAAATATACGTAATTTTATGGAACTACCTAAAAATATACGACAAATGTTGTTTTCTTTATCAACGGCAGAGAACGAAAAGAATAATTTCGTATTCATGAATATAAACAAGTAATTATTGTTATCTTCAGATCGGAAAGATGATTCATTAATCTATTTTATTGATTAGAAAAATTAATGTATAACCTTTTGTTTATCTACAGTTTGAAATCTGAAAGGTTCGTCATTGAATTATATTTAATATTTAAGTGCACAAGAGAAGTTGCCATTGAATATTCTTAAAGGCTAAAGGTCTCTGATTTCAAGTGTTCTTTGACTTTCTTGGGTATCTAAAATTCGAGCATCCTCGATTGAAGCACTTGTTTTTCTTGTATGATGATTAGATGCCGAGCTATTCATGTTAAGAAATTAATTTGGCAGCGTCTCTAAGCCTCTTATTCCGTGCTGTTTTTCCGCTCAGCAGACAAATCGAGGTCATTAAACATAATCCCATGTTCAATTTCGTGTTGTTTTTGTTGTGGTTGTTGTTGTTGTTGGTGCGCAGAAAGATAAATAAGAGGAGACTAATGATAAATAAGTGGCACTTAAGCATGGCCAACGAAATGACAGAGAAACCTGTCCCCATCCATTTCCATTTCCATGGCAACGTCTTAGGCTCCGAGTCTGCCGAAGCTTGACGAATATCCTTGAGAATTTAACAGGCAATTGACTTTCTGATGGGTGTTAATACTTCTTTAATCGCCCTATCGGATTGACGACCCCAAAAAAAGTGATTTTAAAGAAATGCTAGAGATAAATTGATAGAATTGTGAATTGCGGAATAAACAGAATTCTTATTAAGAACTGGTTACTGTAAGGATCCTTTTATATCAGTCGCAAACACTCAGGAAAGGGGAGATAGAGGCGAGGTTTAACAAAAGGGATGCTTACAATAACAGGCAATAGGCAGACCAATGGGTAATTGAATGTAATTATTCGGAAACTCAGATAATGAGCACGTAAAACGCAAGGAATAACATGGCCAGGACATGACCAGACAATTGTATGTTACGTAAGGATGTGGATGTGTTTTGTGCGTGTGTTCATGTGCTTATCTGGAAATGTTTGTTAGTTGTGTGTTCAGTTCTGCGGAAACGGAAACGGAAACCGAAACGACAAGAGCTACATTTGTACTCATAGGAAAACAAGAGAATGCATGACTAGGGGATATCCTGTAATTGGATGAACCTAATCGAATTGATTTGAAAGAGAATGCTGATTAGATATTTTATAAAATGTAAGCGCTGGACTTTCTGAATATATAAGCTAGTATGAGTATATAAAGTTGTCATATTCCTTCGTTTTTTGTCAGATCAAATCTAACCTAATACCCTGTAAAATGTCATCTGATGCCTGTTGCTGAAAGATGACGACAATTACAATTAGTTTGTATGCATTCATTAATTTATTTTATTTCGCAATTATTTCAATGGTCACATCTCCAATACACTACGTTCTACTTCCTCAAGAATAAGTTTGTATGCTCTCATTAATTGATTTTTTGTTTCGCAATTATTCCAAGGGTCACATCTTCAGTACATTATGTTCTACTTTTTCAAGAAGGGACTCACAACTCCGGTGGCTGCATAGGTGGTCAAAGGAGCGGTGTAAACTGTTGCAGGAGCCGCGGCATAGGTGGTCACGGGTGTCCTGTAGAGGGTTGAGTATCGGAGGGGAGGCACGGCTGAGTAGGCGGCAACTGGAGCCAGGGCGGAGTAGGCGGAGTACGTGGTGACAGGTGCAGCCAATAAGCCAGCCTGGGCGACGGCAACGCACAGAGCCAAACAGATGAGGAATTTCATATTGGTTTCGTTTCGTTGGTTTCCGTTTTGTTGACTGATGCCATTTGGCAATCAGCTGGACCATTTTATAGTCAGTGCCATGGATAGCCGTGAACCCGTTTGGGGCTTAAGCGGCCCAAAATACGAACACAGTTTCAAATTAGAACACAATGACAAATTTCAATTTGTGCTTTGTAATGCTCCATCTGTAGATCTATGCGGATGTTGTCAACTGTATCGTTAATTGTGTTTTCTCACTGACAGCATATCAAACAGTTGCTCATTACTCACTTTAATTAAGTTATCAGCAATTGTTAATTAGACTTCTAAGAAGTACAATGCTAATTTTATTTATTTTTAAAAATTAATTGATTATTTACCAAAAAATATTTAACTCTGTATCTGTATCGAATATTTCACGCGACTTGAATATTTTATCCATTTTAATTTAGGGATATTTGAATCAACACTTTCGATATAATTCCTAAGCTAATTTATGCAAATTAATAGAGTTTGAACAACAATCTACTGAAGTTATTTATATATTTGTATTTATTTTCTTTTTTTTGTTTTGTTTATTAAATTAAAACGATCTTAATTGAAGAGTTGTGATGAAAAGCAACCGAAATTATTTAGCATCTCAAATGTACTTCATAAATAAGCTCCTTTACAGTTGCCTTTGTGTCTGTCATAATTTAATAATTCTATAACAATTTCTGTTTTTGTCTAAAAGGTTTTCATAAATTGAGTTGGTAACATAAAACAAATGGCATCAGGCCAACTTAACAAGCCGCAACAAAAAGAGAAAAACATGACATTGAATATGACTGCGATATAAAATGGAGTCCCTGTCGGGTACTCGTACATTTTAGCCATACAAATGTTTTACATTATTAGAACACAGGCCGAGACGAAGGAGTTCGGAACGGGGACAAGGAGTAGAAAATGTTCTACACGTAAGTTACATTAGTCAAACTGGAAATTGCAGAGCATAGCAAATACTACAAAAGGCTGAGGCTGAGACTGAGACCCACAGTTTGTGACAGTGCGAGTAAGTCAGGAAATCATTGAAGAACTCTGTCCAAATAACCTCGAAAGCCAGAGAACCAAAGAGCCAGCATAAATATGCTAGACACATAGACAAATGCTATCTGTTACTGTTTGTGTGTGTTCAAGTGTGAGTGTGTGAGTGTGTATACCATAAATGCTTCATCTTCAACTCATACATATTAAAATCTCGGAAAATAAACTCCAACAGTTCACAAAACGAAAACAAAACAACTAAAATAAAACAGCTGAAAGTATGGAAGTAATATACACCCATTAAAATAGATATGATTTTAGTATCGATGGCAGCATCGATATCAATAAAATTGTCTTGAGATTATTTTGATAAATAATTATTATTGTATTCAAAATTGATTTAGGAAGATATTTATTTAAAAATGTCTATAGTTAGGGTAATTCTCTCGATGTTAGAACTTATTGAGTAGAGCATCTATATACAAAAATAATTGGACCACAGGTGAACTTGTTCAGATTGTAATGATTGCAGGGTATTAAAACACAAAACAAATATAAATATATACATAAACACACTCAGTCACTCACTCACACACCCATTTAGGAAGAGGTATAGAGGAGATGCTCATGCATTTTAAAATCCAGCCATTAGAGAACTCTGTTATTTGGTATGCGGAATATGATTTGAGCACGTTTTCGACGCCTGACATTGCATTTAACATTTTGCATGCATAACTGAGAGCACAGAAGGATCAAGCAATAGCGAAGGAGGAGAGTGTGAAGAAAGTGCTGGATAACAGAAAGACAAAACCAAAAAACACAAAACACACACACACACTGAAAAGTGAACCGCCAGAAGTTAAGGACTTTACGAAACCAGGCAAAAAGGACATGAATCAGAGCAATTAAATGCTGAAATTTAAATTTAAAGTCAAATAAAATAAATCATTTTAAATTCTCTTGGATGTCTAACAAAATATAACCATATAGGATTTTGGTTTAATTGGCTAACAACACATCATTTAACAGGCGGCCAGGACAGCAGGACAAGAGGATTGCAGGAATGCAAAATAGTCAAGAATCATTTCGAACAATGGTAGAGAATGAAACGTTTGTGGTTATCACTTGGTTGCCATATTTGTTAAGCTGACCACATTTATATAGTTGCCTTTAAATTATATTTTTAATGGTAAAAATGAACCGAAAATTGATTAAATTCTTAAGATTCAAAATTTTATAACTATTTCTGGATTCTAATTCACATAAATAATTAGTATTTCAACTTATTATTTAAGCACATTTATGCTTGCAGAATTTATTAAATTATTCTGAATTGTTAAGCTACAAGTTTTGACAGTATTATTTATGTTCATTTGTAAGACTTTAATTTATAAATTTATTTCCTTTTTGGTTACTTGTTTGGGTTTAGGATTCTTTAATATTTACAGTTTATTTGGCCAATTTGCAATTTATTTCTAAAATCTTAAATATTTTTGTTTAATTGGTAATCCGTTAGTAGCTGAAAATTGATTTTATTTTCTGTTTTTATTTTAAGCAACATGTTTTTGAATGCAATAAAAAACCCATAAAACAATTTGGAGCAAAATTGGCGGACAAAAAACTTGTTGTTATCGGGATATTTGAAATGAATAATTCGTACATTTCGCTGTTCATTTTTTTGGACAAATCCCAAAAGTTTATGATTTTTATTGTATATTTCAGCATATATCCATTTTTTATTTTCTTTTATCAGTTTTGTTGCCATTGTATGGCAACCTGCACCCAAATGACAATAAAAGGTAATTTGGTAGTAACAACTTGAAGGCAAACACTTAACTAACTTTGTGTGGGAGTGTGTGTCCGTCCAGGTCCTCGTTCTCGATTTGAGCTACAGGAGGCGCATCACGAACTTAGCTTGTGTGTGAAAACTCATTCACATACATGAAAAGTAAAAAGCAATTTTCGTAACATTTGCATGCCTTAAACCAACCCATACAAGCATATTACACACACCTTCACACACACACATTGAGGAACTGCCAGGTGGAGTATGAGGCAGCCACGAAAGCGTCAACACACCAGCAGGAGCAGCAGGAGCTGGCAAGGACATGCGGCCTACCTTTGCATGTAGAGTTGCAAAAACTACGAAAATGTATGTGTGTTAGTATATGCATGTGAGTGTGTGTGGGTGTGTGGATACTCATATGTGTGAAAGTTGAATGGAGTACGTGTTGTGCTGAAAATGCAATTTGCCTTCTGTGCGAAAAGTACGTAAAATTTATGCAAATTTTACTGAACTGCCCCCTGACCCCATGTTAATGTTGCCGTTGTTGTTGGCAATGGCGACTATGCTACAAGCGGAAACAGGAAATGCGGCATTGTGTGTGTGAGTCACATGGTGTGTGTGTGCGAGTGTGTGTATGTGTGTGTGGGTATTGAGAAAGCGCTAAAATGGAAATGTAGTGAAATATGCGTTAGACCGCCGCTCCAAAAAAAAAAGAAATATTTGTTTATAAAATCATATTCAGTAAATGCAACTCAGATTATATGCTGTAAAAAATATAGATTAATAATAATAATAATAATAATAATAAGATAATAATATTGCTTTGTCAAAAAATGATCAGAATAAGATTTTATATTCATCTTCTCGATAACAGTAGATGCCTCACATACATCCAATTTACAGGGTATATTAACATGCAATAAGCCTGGCTGTGAATGCAAAAACTAATGCGTCAACAGCAATGGCAACGGCATTAACAACAACAGAAACAACGCGTAAATTCGCCATCGATAGTTTTTGAAATTGTGTATACGACGCGTACGCCGTAGGAATTTTGTTGTGTTATTTTGTGCTTCAGTTGAGCCCCATGCAACGTATTTTGTAAAAAAGAGAAAGGAAAAAAATATTTTATATATGTATATGAAGCCGGACCCTGGGGCACAGAAAAATGTGTGCGGAAACTTAAATGCCGCCGGTGAGTCCAGTGTCCACAAATAAAGGCACATGTGCAAGTCAGTGTGTGTGTGTGTGTGTTGTGTTGTGTGTTGGGTGTGTGTATAAAATCTTATAAAAAAAACCTCTTTACGAGGTAAAAGTCTAGTGACGAAAACAGTTATATGCCCCAAAATTTCTGATATCCAATTTTGTGACGAATAATATAAAGTTTGACATAAAAATTATTTTGAAAAAAATTTTGGCACTCGGCACATTGCGCCAAAATGTCTCAATTCTTCATACCAAATAAAACTCAATGTTTTGCGCAGTGCCGAATGCAAAAATTTTTTTTAAAATAATTTTTATGTCAAACTTAATATTATTCGTCACAAAATTGGATATCAGAAATTTTGGGGCATATAACTGTTTTCGTCACTAGACTTTTACCTCGTAAAGAGGTTTTTTTTATAAGATATCAGAAATTTTTGAAAAAGATATCAGAAATTTTGAAATTTCATTCTATCAACTTTGTTTATTTTTTGTACAAGCTAAAACAAACTGCCTGCCAACACTGGTTCCCTTAAAACACACATGCCAAGCGCAAAAGCTAGTAGCACTCTCAAACTCTGGCTGCCAGTTTGCTGCTGCTGTCCTATTTCAATTCAAAGTAAAACGTATATATTCAGTTAATAGGTTATATCTTCCAAACCAATCAACATAAATTTATGAATGATATATCAAAAAACGCGAAATTTTACAAGCTCAAACATATTGCAAATTAAAAAAAAATCGTAGGCAGCGTTTTCTCAAAAACCGCCAAAATCTGGGACAAAATATCTTATTTCACCTGTTGATTTTTACCTATGCACTTTAGAAAAAAAGTTTGAAGGTTTGCCTAAAAGCCCTTCAAAATACCTTTCCAACGATACATAGATCACGTCTGTAGCTCATATCGTTTGGATGCTATAGGGGTTTTAATTTTAACGGTTTTTAGCGATTTCCCGCTAAACTAGCTTTTTTTCGAAAAAGTCGTAGAACAAACGTTTCTAGATTTTTGATCGGGAACAAGTCCTCATTCAAACTTTTAAGCTTAATTTACGATTTGATCCAAACAAACAGACAAACAGACAAACAGACAAACAGACAAACAAACAAACAAACAAACAAACAGACTGACTTTTCATCTCGTTTTGAAAGGGGCACCAAAAATTTCAAAATTAATTATCTTCTGAACCAGTGATCGGATTTTGATGATCAAGGTGTCATTCGACGCGTATTTTTGATTAGAATAGTACAAAATTAAAATAAAAATCGAAAAGGCTCCAACGGCCCCATTTGCTCCAATAATTTAAAATTTTCCCCTCCCACTAACACCTGTTTATCTCGCGAACCAGGTGAGTTTCTAAAAGTCTTAGTATGCACATTTGTAAGTTAAGTTAATACCTTTCGATCGGTATATAACTCGACCTGATCGGACAGTCATAGCAAATTTTCCATTCTTCCTGTGTATATATGCTAGTCGCCTTCGCACCCTTCGTGCTGCTTTCGTCACTAGCGCGGACTGCCGTCCGCAGTGATTGTTTATACTGCACTGCACGTGCCTTTGACATGCCGGCATAGCCCTCATATGAGTGGTTGTATTAGTTAGTGTGAGTGTGAGGAGTGTGTGTGTGTGTGTGTGTGTAACGGGGCGAGGGTGTGTGTGTATGAGTGCGTCTGCGTTTTGGCTTAAGAGCAAAGAAGTTGAAGCGTATTAAACAAACATCGCCACAGGCGACAACATTGCCCTTTGTACATACATACGGTCATGGAAAAAAAATAGAAACGACAATTTAAAATAATTTTTTCTTATAGTTTCATAATATTTAAAAAATACCTATTTATCATAAAATTAAATATTTGATTGAAATGTCAAACTGACTCTCTTCTCTATTATTTTTTTCCTTAACTGTACGTACACATGCAACACACGCTTGCCCCAAAAAGACAGCATGGAGTGTAGGCAAGCGGATACAAGTCAGACAGAGTGCGAGCGTGTGTGTGTATGCGGGTGTGTTTGGAAAGTAAGTGTGTTGATAACAAGCTGCGAGATAAACGACAGCATTTAATGCGTTCAAATCTTTTTTAACACCACATCAAGCCATTTTTCAATCCTGATTTGAGCATAAAGATTAAGTTGTCTTTAAGTCGCCCGAAGCCGAAGGGGATTGCAGCGGCAGCAGCGTCGTCTTCCTTTGGCGCCTTGCCACCAATTCCTGCACAATGGCTAAAACGCTGCCATGGAGCTGTCGACGTTTCCTAAGCACATCCTTATATCCATATAATATAGCACTTTGTTAGATTGCTAAACAAAAAAGGACTTCAAATCGCAGTCTCATATAAATTTTAAATGAATTTTTATGAAGTGTTAATCAAATCGCAGCTCGTTTAAGAAAATTCAAAGTACGCAATTTAATGGGGGTCGGACTAAGATTTTTAAACAGAAAGTTGTAAATAAATACTTTGCAATATATGCGATTGGTATAATCTAAAAAAATAAATGTAGGATCAAAATTAATTAATATCAATTTAAAATGCTGAGTATGCTTAAATGTTTAAAAGTTATAGCAGAAATATAACTTGTACCAAATATTAGTAATGGTATTAAAGTGCATCTAAATGACTTTAAAAATAGCTGACTTTTGGAAGCGGTGATATTCGCTAAGATATCAAATCAATTTCCGGACATTTTTAACGGAATTGGAGCTCGGAACGGCTTTGAATATATAATAAAGTAAAAAGCGGCACTTTTCTTGACTATCAAGTTATTTTATTTGACTTTTTTTAACTTCCTCGAACATTTTACAAATATCGATTTCACTTTCTTTATGGCAACTGCTTTTTTTCCACATTGTGTGCCCTAAATTTTACCTGCCATTCGAAAAGGAGCAAAAAGACGTAAAAGAAATTTGCAGCATAAACTACGAATGAAAGGACTTCGTGAATGGCAGAAAGTAAAATTTGTTAGCGAAAGAAAATTAGTTGAGTTTGTGTTCAGGTCAAAACAATTATTTGAACTTGGCTTGAAACAAACGGACCAAGAGCAAACGGAAATGAAGCTTGAATTTCGTGAAAATCAAAATGGAAATCTGAATGAGTCCTGTTCTTATAAAGTTTTATTCACAAATTTACTTTTATGAATGCCCAACGAACAAACGATGTCTTTTTGCCGAATGCCTCGGGAATCATCTGAATGAAAGCATTTTTAATCAGAGAAATATTCTTATGTGTACCTGTGTTCATAGCTGAATGCTGTAAAATTCAACTCGCTTACACCGACTGACAACAAATTCATTAAAAGTGATTAATATTTGTTTGTTCCAACTGCCAGACACATTCGTGACACATTCATTAAATGTGTCCCCAATGCGTTCAGTTGACACATAAATCTCCATCTGAACTTTATCTCATTACAAAATATGATTAATTTTCCTGTTAACTGGTTAATTTGAGCTGGAATGGTAGATGGGAGAATATGGCAAAAGCTGATGCCCACATTTTCTGTTTATGCTAACTAATAAAAACCTGGACAAAAAATATCTCACTTATAATGGCTGGCGCCAACGATTTATGGCGTCCATATATCAAGCAACTACAAAAGAGGTCCTCAGCCTCCGAGCCATCCAAAAGAGTCGAATATAAAGCAAACACACATCTAAATTTATCCGAAAAAATCTGAAATGAAAGCCAAATGTTTGTCCAAATTACTTGACGGGTCATAAAATGTTTTACACAATGTGGCTTAATTCTTTAGGCAAATAGAAGAGAAAATAAGAGTTAAATATGCAAACTCGAAATACCCTTAAATTGTTAAAAGCGTTTGATTATTTGAAGAAAATTGGGAGCTATTTTAAGTTAGTATAGTTGAATTGGGTTCCCCAGAACTATTTTTTATTTTCCTGAACAAAAGTTGAAATTGAACATACATTTATATAAATATTAACTCATTTAATTTTAAAAAATTGTGCCTTGGTTTTGTATGTTTTATAAACAATAAAATATAAAAAAGGGCTCTATTGTGTATTTAGATTTAGATACTTATTTAGATTTTACGTGACAATCGCATCAACAATACTACAATACCCTCAGTAAGAGCATGCGAGCTCTTATTGTTATAACCATAAAAAAAAGGTAAAACCTTGACTTTCACAAGGCTTTCAGCATTTCTGTCCCTTTTTGTGGCATTATTCTGTGAACTTTATATATGCTTTACGAGTATAGCTGAACAGTTGTGTGATGTTTCCGCTACTTGTCCCTGTTAAAGACACATACAATTCTTTTTTTAGAAATAATTAGTTTTTATTTGTAAGACACTGTGATGATATTATATGTTAAAGTCTTGCAATTTTAAATGTAAAAAAAATTTAATAAATAATACATACAAATTGTTGCTTTGCTAAGTTATTAAATTATTTAACTACAAATACTTGTCTTGTTTGTAGTACACGGCATCCTTGAACTTTATTTGCAAAATTACAAAGAATGTGGGTAGAAATGTTATACCGCAAAGCCACAGAGGCATCTCTTCAATAAGTCAGAACAAAAGAGGAAGAAATACCGCCGTCAACAACAACAGCAATTCACACACACGCATGAGTTTATCAAATATAAACCAAGCTAGCTGAGACCAAATATTTGTTGCCTTCCAACTCACACTTACCTAAGCGTACTTAGACTGTTTATACAGAGCTCTGAGCCTCACACTTACCCTCAGTTTACTTTTCTATTATGCTTTAAGCTTGTCATTCGTAAACGTTTAAGAATGTGCTTATAATGAAGCTTGCAAAGGATATTAAAGTTACATGTTAAGTTGCAACACTACGAGTTTCAGTTATTTTTCATCTGCAATTAGTTACACGGAATCCCCCTGCAATTAAACATCTCTCGAATGAACCATTGCTCTCTGACTTTCAATCACAGACTAATTGGCTTACACCTCGTACTCCAGCCAGTTCAATAATATTCCAGTTACAGTTCGCAGTTACAGCACCTCTTAACCGTGTCGCCTCCTTACCACGGCCACCCGACAATATTGTTATCTTGGCCGACCTACTTTCAGGCCTCATTGAATTACGCTCGCATGGACAGTGGTTGTCAGGACAGGTCAGGTTGAAGCTGAGGTTGAACCCCAGGTCCAGGTCCAGGTCCAGACTCAGGTTCACATGTAGGTTCGGGCTCGGCCCAGTTAACTTCAAAGGACCTGGTCCGCAGCTGCTTTACATAAATATTTATGCGAATTAATTTGTCGGCACGCATGAGGGTGGCGGGAAAGGGTGTTGAAAGGGTTGAGAGAGGTTGTTGTGCACTGTGCGATCAATCAGACATAAAGCAATATTTACAGTTTGAGAACGAAGTACGAATTAACTCGATTGGCTTAACTTGCGGCCGATGTCCGTCCCACTGTGCCGACCTGAACAGACCTGAAGCAAAAGGATGGTGTCTGATGATGTGTGTGTAAACGTATTCGTATGCGTATGCTGTTGTCCTTAGGCCTTCAGGTAATGCTCCTGTGGCGTCTGCTGCTGACAGCTATAAGCCAACATGAGCAAACACAACACAACGTCACACATGTCGTTTGGTGTTTACGGGCATTTAAATAAACAATAGTTTTTAACGAAGAATAACTTTGGAATTGCAACAATAAATCTGAATTATCCTTAACTGAACTTATTTGACTACTTTAAAACTAAAGGACAAACACTTTCGCTGTATTTCGCTATAGTAAATTTTCCATTCTTCCGGTGTATATATGCTAGTCGCCTTCGCACCCTTCGTGCTGCTTTCGTCACTAGCGCGGACTGCCGTCCGCAGTGATAACGTAAATTTCACATTCAAAACTATAGTCTACTTTTTGGAGGAAATAAGAATAAATTTTAGATTAACCTTAAACTATATTTAACAATTTCTGCGTTTCGAAACGTGGATGAATCATAAAGATAATATTGAAAAAATGTTTTTGTAATTGCTTAACTCAATAAAAGCAATTTTCGTTAAAGTTTTTATCCAGTTTTCACATTTGACCTTCCGCATAAAACAAAATAAAGTTGTATGTATGCAAACAAATAACAATGGCCGAGCTGACAATAGTGTAGTCAGTGTTTCATATTTTCAAAATGTAATTATAATTCAGAACTAAATGAAGTCGTTGAATGTAAAAATGCGTATGAAGTGTGCAATTGAGTGCAGTTGACGTGCACAGGGACACTTAATGGCTTTAATGTGTGAATGTCAATGGGATAATTGGCAGAGCGAGTCAGAGTATTGATTTCAGCCGAATAATATAGTTGTTAAGTTCACTTCGAGGGTATATACATACACAATTAATAATATATATGTGTGCGACCCTTATAACAAGAGCGCAGTAACAATAAAACATTGTTTCATGTCTTTAATCAAAGTTCAACGGTGCGTATAATTGATATATGTATGTATACATGTATTTTGATTGTTTAACTTGTATTAGTAAAGTCAACAGTTCCAACAGAGTTGACCCAACAAAGAAAGGGGCAACAAAGCAAAGGAAGCATTTTAAAAGAATAACATCCATATGTGTGTATGTGTAAGTATGAGTTTGTATGTGTATGTGTATGTGTGAGTGTGAGTGTGTTCTGTGAATTGCCTAAACAAATAGAAACTGCATTGTGCTCTGCTTAAACCACGAACCGATAAATTCAAAGTATGTTCCACTTGCCACAGCTCACTAGCTTATTTTGATGGCTCTGCTTCGTCTTCTTTCTTTTTGGCCAGATTTGCTATTGCTATTATGTCTCGGCTATAATCGCCTTATGTCGCATAGTAAAGCAACTACTTGGCCAACAAATAATAGTGTAAAAGAAAGAAAGAAAAGAAGCGAAGCAAACTAATATTATATTATATTGTCTAGTACTACTACTTTAATATTCATACAACAAAACACCATTTAAATGAGTTAAAGCAACTCTAATAATATAAAAAGAACATTCGTAGAGAAAGTTGAAACTCTGAACATGAAAGAATTCGAGTTTATTAGCCTCACTAAAAAAATCCAATGAAAACAGATTAATATAACATAATAAACATATTACATATTTTACACATTACTAATTAATTACTAAATTATGCAATCATCATATGAAATCAAATCAAAAGAAGCTTTCACTGGGCTAAACACTCGATATATGTATGAATGTTTAATATGTGACAAGTGCAGACCTCAAGGGAATAGAATTCCCCAAACGTTATAGTATGTTGGAATCTGTTTCAACAGTTTTGATTGATTGTCTACGCAGTTGCTTACGCATCGATAAATCTGTGAGTGATTGTTTCGCAAATTGCGGGCAGTTGTGTATAAGCTTTTAAATATATGTAAATAAAATCTCTTTTATTTTTTTTATTTCATGTAATGGTCGGGGCGTTATCTAAAGGAAAGACTGCGCACAAAACTGGGTATACGAAATTCACAAAGAAAATGGGAAGGAAAGGAAAGGGAAGGGAAAATTTATATAAAAAATGTTCTTATACAATCTGCTTTAACAAGCTGCAATTCACAATTCGCCTCAGTGTCACGAACGTGAATTCGCTGGGAATGATGTTAAGTATTCACACGAACGGAGCCAAATGCAACAAGGCAGCACACACACATCCACCTGCTCAGTATGTGTGTGAGTGTATGTGTGTTGATTGCACAAAGTAACCAAGCCCGTCAAGTCCTTGGTGACGTGTTGAGCGAAAGAATGAAGCCAGCAACTACAGAGCACAGCCAAGGAACAGTTGGGACACCAGTGGACATGGCACACCTGAGCTGGCAACGTTTAGGTGGCACAGTGGTTGAAAAACTCTAACAAGTGCTTCAAAATAAAGTTGTATATTTTTATTTATATATTTAGAGATCAACTTTCACTTTGCTGAAAGTCTGAATATGCAAAACTCTACACAAATTCTTCATATCCCGTCATCAAATGTAACTTTTAACTAAGATCAACTAAAGACTTTAATATTATATTAATTTATTTTTTTTTATCTGCAAATGTCATAACATGTGACAACCCTAGAGCCAAATAAAACCAATCAATCTTAAAAAACCTTGTCATTCAATTTTGTGTTATATAAATGTTTAATGCTCCCCTGCCAGTTAAACTATGCGTAATAAACTTGTCGAGCTTTATTATGGTATTTATTTAAGAATATCCAGTGTTTCTTTTTTCCACCACAATTGCGTCAATCTGTAGCTTTACCTGGAATTAGCTCCATTGAAGCCAGCAAGTCGCCATGGAATTTCTCTAGCCACGGTCGGCTTCCTTCATTGTGCTTTTCCTTTTCCTTCAATTCTTATCCGCATCCCTTTTACTTTTTCCCCTTGGTCTTCATCAATTTAAAATTTCGAAATTTTCTTTACGTTGTTCTAGCTTTTGTGTTTGCTTGTTGTTCTCCTTGTTGTTGTGTGGAGGTGGACACGTGTGCCACGTGCGTCTCTGGACTCTCTCTCTCTCTCTCGTCTGCCACTAACGGTGAATGGTTGTCCATGTTGGCCCTCTTCGCCTCCCACTCCCCACTCCTCCCCGATACCTCTGCGACACATTCCGTTGCCTCGGCAACATGCAAAACTGCAGTTTTTGATGCCCAAACAAATACCCACACAGAAACACACACACGCACAAATACATGCACACAGATGTAAACAAAGTGTTGTGTATGTGGGTATGTGTGTGTTGATGGTATCAAGCCAACTGATGGATTAGGTTTAGTATTGCCTTTCTAATGTACTGTCAATTTGAAAACTAGCAAAACTGTCAAACGAATTAGAATCGGACTGATAAAAAAAAAAGGGACTGTAAATAATGATTATTTGCTTTTTTTTTTGTAATCAAAAAATCATTCACTTCACCATTATTAAAAAATTTTCAAGTTTTATAAATTTGCTCACAAAATAATGATTAATTTTAAGTTATATTTTACTTCTCAACCAAAATTAATTATTTTTGACCAAAAAGTTATAGAATCATCATTATTTCATGAGTGTTATTTTTTTGCTTATAATAAAACTCAAGTTGTAATTTCGACAAGGCTTAATTTGATGCTCAACACAAGAAATTTAATTTTTTAAATGGATTATTATAATGGTTTGTCTTGGCTTATTGTCTAGAAATATGTATCATTCTTGCCTTTATTCCCTAAGAAAAAGTCGAAACTACAACTTGATTTTTATTTCGAGCAAAAAATCAAGATCATTATTTGATTGATCATATATTGATTATTGGTTAAGAAATAACCTAAAATTAATCAATATTTTGTGAGAAAATCTATAAAACTTGAAATGAATTATTATTTCAAAATTTTTTTAATATCACTTATAATGATTACAGTCCTACACATATCATATTAGAAACTGATGAGTTCTTTAGAGTTTCATATCTTTATAAATACCGCCATTATTCTGACATCTAAAAAACTCTTTTGTTAGTAAAAAATGAAAATGGAAATTAGCTGAAATATTTTTACATTTAATTACTATTTGATTCGTGCATTAGTTTTGTTTCGTTGTTCTTTAAATTCTTTTTTAATAATTAATGATCGAAAATAAAAGATTTGAATCTGGAAATTGTTCACAATAAATTTTCATCACAATCGAAGACTAAACTCGATAGTTGTTATACGAAATCTAAGAAAATTAGACTGGGTAACTCGCAGGCTAGCTCACTCGGCTGAAGCGCTCTTGCATATGTGCTTTGATTTGTTTTTTAAGTTCAGTTTTAATTGATTGCGAAATGAAAGTGCATGAAAATGTTGTATAATTTCAGCAACACGGTCAACTGAATGACTTAGTTGATATATCCCTACTAAGGTTAGGGAAATGTTTGCGACGTAATAAGCAGCAACAGTTGTGGCTGTTGTGGAGATTCTCAGATCTGGGGTTGTCACAGCCAGACAAACAGCGGGGGCGGAAGCGAAGCGGAGGGCAGCTCTGAGTTTAGCTGAGCGTAGAGCGTAGTGCAGTGCTCAAAATGCAACGAGCCGTGTGTTAAGTGCTTCCCGCTGTCATTGGCACTCACACACACACACATACACATACTATATACACTCAAAGAGAGAGGGCTCAGGTTTTTGTATTGACGCACTCGAATACGCGATGACGATGAGAACATGTGAAAGGCCCAAAAGCCCCCGAAGCGAGCCCAAGTTGCAAGTGAGCCGCATTCGCAGTCGCAGTCAATAATTGAACGTTGGCGCGAGCACACCGTGTGTTCGGTAAAAATTTTAAATTAAACAATTTAACAAGTATATATGATACATTTTGATTGTTAAATTAGCAAAAGAGATCGTTTGAAATTAATAAACTATAACAATGGCGTTGCGTAGTACAAATGTTATATGGTTTCGCCATGGACTGCGACTCCATGATAATCCTGCCCTGCTGTCAGCCCTGTCCGACAAAGATCATGGCGTCTCATTGATACCCATATTCATATTCGATGGCGAGAGTGCAGGTAAGTCAACCAACTAACCGAATAAAAAACTAATAGTATAACTATCCGGCGCACTGCATATAACAGTCTCTCTCTCATTACATTAATCAGTGTTCAACTATGAGCTAAAAGCGTAATTCAGCGACTTTTGTTACAAATTATTTTGTTGGCCACATCGCTTTACTCTTCTCGTGCTTCCACTCGCATGGCTCGAGGGGGGAACCAGCGGTTTAACGGTAGCGGGCACTTCATGTACTGCAAGTACTGCAAGTGCTCGTGTTCGTACTCGTTCTCAGACTTGTGTACAATCAACAAACCGTTCTAATGCAATCTCAGAGAGTAGAAGCGAGAGAGACAAAGAGAATAAAATGCAATTCGCTTCTCAGAGAGTCTTTTGAATGATAAGATACAGTTTTATATACAGATATATATTAATATATATGTGTAGCGAAATGCCGGCAAAATTGCATACAAAATAAATGGAAATAAAACTACCATGTAACTATTGAAGCAAAGAGGTGTCTTTTTTAATTAAAACATCAATACGATTATCGTTAATAATGGCAATTTAACTTGCAGTTAGCATAAAATATATCTATTACAGTTATTTTTCAGATCAGTTAGTTAGTTAGCATTGGCAATTCTCAAAGATCTTAATTCTCATGCTATACCGACAGAATATATCGCTCATTTAATGTTAAAGACTTCCGTAACAGAAAGTCCCTTTAAAGTTTTAAAGTCATTAACGTCTAGCAGTGAAAAGGGAATATTTTCGATCCTCATTTCCTGATTTTTATAAAGAAGTTGAATAATATCTCATTTTCAATTTGTATGATAAATATAATAAGTAAGAGTTATTTTTCAATTTTAATTCCGGTTCAAATGATAATGACATTCAATTTTTATTTTAGAAATTTTATAATAAAAATTTAAAAATAGCTTTTATTTTAAATTTTTATCATAAAAATAACAACTAAGAGTTACTGTATAACTTTTAAATAAAAATTGAAATTATAAACATTGAAAAAAGGAGCTAAAAATTATTTTAAAAATAAAAATGTATCCTGCCCTTGGATAGTCCTTCCAAATATAGCGTATGCGTGTTTGTGTTTTTTTCCGACTCATAACTCTTATCTGCATTCCCTGCTTTCTACTGCCTGATTGAAGTACTGCATTCCAATAAATCAAAAATTGTGTGAAAAATTACCCATACGCAACGTTGACTTTCGACTATCTTTAAAATAAAAAGTTTGTATATAATTTGTTGATTAGGCACCAAAAGCGTTGGCTTCAATCGCATGCGCTTCCTTCTGGACTCGTTGGAGGACCTCGACCAGCAGTTGCAGTCGGAGACCGAAGGACGCGGTCGTCTGGTCATCTGCCAGGGTCATCCGGTGCAGGTCTTCCGTCGTCTGAACGAGCAGGTACGTCTTCACAGAATCTGCGTGGAGCAGGATTGCGAACCCATTTGGAACGAGCGGGACGAGTCCATGAAGAAGCTTTGCAAGGAGCTGGGCATTGACTATGTGGAGAAGGTGTCCCACACGCTCTGGGATCCACGCACCGTAATCGAAACGAATGGAGGGATTGCCCCGCTGACCTACCAGATGTTCCTGGTGAGTTTCAACTAATACTAATATGTACTTTCCGATGATGTTCGTCATTCCGAATTCTGCTGCAGCACACGGTGCAAATAATTGGGCTGCCTCCGCGGCCAGTGCATGATCCGCACTTTGGGGGCGTCAGCTTCGCTCGGTTGTCGCCAGAGTTGCGCAAGGATCTCGGCTGCTTCGAGCAGACGCCATCGCCAGAGCAGTTCAACATCTACAGCGACAACTTGGGCTACCTGGCCAAGATCAATTGGGTCGGCGGCGAGTCGCAGGCGCTGACGCTGCTGGGCGAGCGCCTCAAGGTGGAACAACATGCCTTCGAGCGGGGCTACTATCTGCCCAATCAGGCCAGGCCCAACATCCTGGACACGCCCAAGTCGATGAGCGCTCATCTGCGCTTTGGCTGCCTGTCGGTGCGCAGATTCTATTGGAGCGTCCACGATCTCTTCAAGAACGTGCAGCTGAACGCCTGCTTCCGAGATATGCAGATGTCCGGCGGAGCACACATCACCGGTCAGTTAATCTGGCGTGAGTATTTCTACACAATGTCGGTCAATAATCCCCAGTATGATTGCATGGAGGGCAACGAGATCTGTCTGAGCATTCCGTGGGCCAAACCCAATGAGGATCAGCTCGACCGCTGGCGCCTGGGCCAAACGGGATTCCCTCTGATCGATGGCGCCATGAGGCAACTGCTCGCCGAGGGTTGGCTCCATCACACACTGCGCAACACGGTGGCCACGTTCCTCACCCGTGGCGGACTCTGGCAGAACTGGGAGTTCGGAGTGCAGCACTTTCTCAAGTATCTGCTGGATGCCGATTGGTCTGTCTGCGCCGGCAACTGGATGTGGGTCTCCAGTTCGGCATTTGAGCGTCTGCTCGACTCCTCGCTGGTCACTTGTCCGGTGGCTCTGGCCAAGCGTCTCGATCCCGATGGCCTTTATATCAAACAATACGTGCCGGAGCTGCAGAATGTGCCCAAGGAGTTCATGTAAGTTGACATAAACGTAAATTTTTTAATAAGTTACAATCGTCTGAGACAATGTGACAAACATACGAAAAAAGTTAAATTTATAACACGATTTTTTAAGCCCAATTTCTTAACGATTTGATTAAGATTAAATATGTATATTTTAAGTTTTTGCAAACTAGTACACAAGTTTCTTGATGGTGGAAGAGAGATTCCTTGAAATAATAGTTAGAATATATGCTCATTTTTAAAGATTTTTAAGGAGAGTGCCAAATATATAAAAAAAACTGAAATTATTTAAGGATACAATCGATATGCTCATTCTAGTGAGTCAATTTATGTGTAAATTGTTGAAATAAACAAGTTCAATATGTGTCTGACAGATAATTTCACAAGAATTTTTGAGTCTTTTATCAATTTAAGGTTTTTGGCCTCAGATATCTTTCTGTCGTATCAGATATATGTCAGATATCTTTCTTAAGTTAACAATTATAACTCTGAATACATACTTAAAAAAAATAGTTAATAGTTAGTTAGTAATGATATTTTTCCTTTGCAACACTATTTAGAGTTATTTGCTTTGCTTAACTCTAATTGCATTTACCTCTTTTTTAGCCATGAGCCCTGGCGCATGTCGGCCGAGCAGCAGGAGAGCTGCGAGTGTCTGATCGGCGTGCATTATCCGAAGCGTATACTTGATCTCGCGCTGGCCTCCAAGCGGAATATGCTGGCCATGAAGGCGCTGCGGAACTCGCTGATAACTCCGCCGCCACATTGCCGGCCCTCGAATGAGGAGGAGGTGCGTCAGTTCTTTTGGCTGGCCGACTAATCTGAAATCGAATACTATTCTGATGCCAAATTTAAGTGTATTTTCATATTTCCAGTACAAATATCAATATAATAAAATTAACCATTATGCAAATATCATTAATAATGCTTTATTTTCTTTAAATTTGTAATTTTTTAATTAAAATATTTGCTACAATACAATTTGTATTTTTCAATGTTTTTAACAGCTTATATAACCCATACATACTTATTTAATATTATAATATATATTTTTTTTAACTTATTTTAAAGTGATTTATATATAATTATTATTATCATTTTTTTATTACATTTCCAAATTAACGTCTTTATTTAACATGAATTTGTTATGTTTTTTTTATTTAAGAGGAATTGAACGCGAATTAAGTTGAAAGTTTTCAAGTTAATTATATTATTAATAAGATTTATTATTCTTAATTTGAAAATTTGCTTTTCCACTTTTAATATTTCTCTAGTTCGTTTTTACTGGTGTATATTTTATTTTAATGCCTAAAATTGTATTTCAAATCTAATTTTGTTGCAATTTGTTTGTAGAGTGTGTGCAGTAAATTTCGTTATACCAAGGCCAATATTATGGGATTAGCTTATGGGTGTTTTATTGGGACCTATAAAGATTTATTGTTGAAACTTGAGTCCCTCGACAGTTGTTACAATTTAATATAGAAAAACAAACAGTTAACCACGACAAGGCCGAAGTTTATAGATTCTCCACAAAGAATCTAAAGGATGAAGAAAAATGCAGTAAGTATTTTCTAGACATATAGAAGAGAAATATCCATAGACTCTTTGCAAAGAATATGCAGAATATACAGATTTCAAAATACAAATAAATTCGAATAAACATTTAGAGCGCATTTGGGAAAACAATGATGCATAGTACATTATATACATATATGCATATATCTTTTTACTATATACCATTGTAGTATTTTGTTATTACGATACAATTTCTGAATAAATAATTTAGCCAACCAACGAAATTGAACGGGAACTCACAGCAAATAACAATATACACTATTTGAATATCATCTCATAACGCATTTGTTACACATTTTCAAAGATGTTTTCCATTTTCTGTACTTGGCTATGTATTATTTACATACACACATTAATACCTACGTATCTAGACTCTACTGCTGTTTATATACGTTTTATAAATTTTGTGTGCAGGTGTGGTTCTGTGTGTGTGTGTTGTTTAGATTTCAACGAAAAATCCGGCTCAGTTTTTGCCTATAAAAATAAAAGAGCTCGCCCCATTAAATATGCAATGCCTTCCGAGCATTATGTAAATTTTTATCTTGTTGCCAGCGCGTTTTTCCTAACTCTTTCATGGACTTTACATATGGAAAATCCTTGCTTTAAGCTTATGAGGTTCAATTAAATTCACTTTTGTGAGTGCTCTCGTATTTCATATAAAGTTTATATATTATATCATATCCGCGCTTTCAATTTATTTTTGTTTATTATTTTTATTATGTATTTGTGTGTGTTAAAAGCTGTTCGTAGGTTTACTTTAAAATGGACGTTTTATAGATAGATAAAGTTAATACTTTGAGCAGAAAATAGCGGCAAGTGTTTGAAGCATTCGGAATAGGTACTAGAGAAAAGGTGCACCAAGATGTGGATATATTTAGATTTACATATGTGCTCTAATCAGATTTTGACAATTCTTTTAATTGTGGCAGTATATTTTGTATCATTTTGCGTGTCTATTTAATTTAAATAGCCATTAAATACTGGGAGATCAGTTTCAAACCAAATAGACGTTGGGGAGAGTTTCAGATTGAATAATTGATATGGTATATGATGAAATATCGGAAAACAAATACAACCCCTTAAGACTTTCAATTCTAAATAATGCGTGTGCTCAAAATTTTATTGGCCACATTTCCTCATCTCGAAATGCTAAACTAATGCAAAACACACTCACAAACGCGTTCAAATGCAAATATATCTACAAATCTGATAACTCTGTTGCACAATGTACATATGCAGATCAATCTATATATGTGGGTGTGTGTGTGTGTGTATAAATTATATATCAGACAAGTTGACATCGACTATGGGTTTTGTGGGTTTTGCTTGGCTTTCGATGCCCTTTTTATTCATTTCATTTAACTCTCCTTTTGTGTTTTGTTTTGTTGCATTGTTGCTGTTATACTTTTTACATTGGATGTCATTTAGTTGAGTTTTCATTTACAGTCGCAACTTAATCAAATTATACCAATAATACAAATTCAATTTGAGGCAACAACTTTTCAATATTAATGCTAGTTTTATTATGTTTATTTTTAAATATTTAAAGAGAGGTTATTATGGATTGTGTGTGTGTGTGATCATTTATGTTTATATCCTGATTACATTTTACGTACAAAATAAAACTTAACTAAAGGGCACTGTTGTTTCTTGATGTTGTTGTTGCTGCTGTTGTATTATGTGGGAGCTACACTATAGCTAAGCTTGGCTGCTTTTGTTGTTGTTTTCCTTGTTGTTATACACTTGGTGTTCTTTGTTGTTGTTGTAGTTCTTATCCTTCGTTTCCATTTTTCCGTTTGTGTTGTTAGTAAAGATTTTTTTTGTAAATTTGTTTATGCTTTTCATTCAGTTGCATTTTGTATTTGTTTTGTGTTTTATACATTTACATATCTTTAAAAAATTTTCTACTATATTTAATCACCATCTGCACGCATTCCACGCACCTCCCCCACCAGACGCGCCTTGTCGAGCTCATCCTTGACCTGATCCTCAATAGCGCGAATGTCCTCCATTGTAAGACCGTACCAGCGATCAGTTGAACAGAAAACTTGGCTGCAAAATTATTTAAAAAATCATTAAATAAATGTATTTATTTATTGAGTCCACTTCTTACCGATGGAAGTTTGTGAAAAGGCGTCGCTCTGACTTTTGTATGAAAGTCTCTACTCTATTCTGCAGACCGAACCATTTGAACTCGCACGTGACCAGCTTGTAGCAGGTCATAACGGGTTCGACGCGCTTTCTCCAATCAGCACCAACCAGGGGACCACGTCCCGTTTTCTTTGACTGGTAGCTGTAAATAAGGAAACAATCAATTAGTAAAAAATTAGATTGTAATATATTATTCATTATTGTTATTATTAAATCTATTATTTAGTTTGATCTAAGATTTTGCTATGCTTTCGTCTAATTTATAAAGTTAATGATTTATTAAATCTGTAAGTTGTACTCCAACTTACGTAGTTGGATCCTCTTCGGGCTTGTAGTCCGCGGGTAGCACCGGATCGTTGGCAATGTCGATGTGGATAACATCGCGCACTTTCAGTTTGTCGGCCGGCAGTTCGTGCACCTGCAATTAAATGGATCCAGGACAAAATCGCTGTTATAGAACCCAATATCATCTGTGATAGCAGCACAATTAAAGCAACATTAAAACTAAGATTAGCATATTTTGGACAAACTAAAAGCGTGAGAATGAGATAACAAATGTGAAAACTATGCATACATACAAAATAAGAGTTAAAACCTAAAACTCACGTTATAAGTTTCACCAATATCATCATCAAAATGAAGCGAATCGATATGTATAACAAATTTATCTTTCATATAGCTGGGATTCTAACAATTAACAGCCAAAAATTATAGACCAAATACCACGCACCCAAACAATTTTCAATTTAAAATTCCACAATCAAAAAACGATTTTGTAACATTAAATGAACGATTTTGTAGAAAGTTTTGATAATTTTTGTACAGATTATGTTAATTTTGCATTTGTATTAGTGTATGTAATGGAAGAAATAGAGAAAACAAAACCACAAATTAATTAAATTCTGTAATTATAATTTACTTACATTTTCGGAGTCCCCCGCATCTCCCACGTGCAACGTGTCGATGATAATTTTGAATGCATCTTTCATAAATTTGGGATTCTAAAAGAGTGTGCATTAAATCCATAAAGTTATATAACGATTCTACATATATTAATGACAATGTTATAATATTTAGCTAGCTTATATCTTTCTCAATATAATGACGGCTCTGATCGATTATTTAAGTACTCAATTGATCAAGTTTGTTGGAACAATTATCACAAGACAGCGTGCTTCTAATGCATTCTTTTAGTCATTTAATTGATGAAAATTCCATTTTAAATTAAAGAGAAACTACAATTATTTTCGGAAACTTATAGAAAACTTGCAATTGAATCCACTCATTGCATATAGTATACAATATATACTCGCAGATATTGATAAATACGCTGAAAGATAAAGCTGCAACACAAAAGGGGAATTCCCTTTAAGGCACTCAATTTCAATTGAAAGGAAATCAATTTGTTGTAAGCGGATTGCCCGCCATTTAACCCATTTGTGCAGTTAAACTCTTCAGTTTCATATAGACAATTCCAAGTGATGATTACGTTGTATATTTTTTTTGTACGCGCACAGAAAATGAAACTTGTCTTCTATATACATATATATATTTACCGTAATAATCGTTCGACAATAAGGATAAGCATTCCATGCCTCCTCGTGTATTTCCAACGAGCCCTTGGGCGCCAATAGTCTTATGTACGCTGGAACTTTTGATTGCAGATGGTAGATCTTATATGTATACTGACCGGAATTGTATTTGCCGCCTGTAAAACAAGCCAAAAAAGAGATATCAGCAAATAAATGATGAGTGTCGTTTGTTTTAAAATAGCTGCTTACCCAGCAATGGAAAATTTTCGAAGGGTTCATTTTTTAATACCTCAATCCCCTCGCCACCGCCCGTGTTCTCCTTTGACGCCTCAGCAACCGAAAATAATTGTGCTACTTGATACTATGGGACGAGGAGAAACAACGTGAGGAGAAAGAATAATTATTAAAAGCAAAGGGAATAAAGAATTCAATCTCTTACCTCTTCCACGGTTAATGGCAAAGTCACGCGGCTGCAAGGAGACACAGATAGAATGGGAGAGTGCGGATGAGAGAATGTATGTTGAACAAATATTACGGGTATTTTTAATTAATTTATTTTAATATGTGCTTCAATTTTTAATTAAATGTACATTGCGGGCGCTCTCCAAAGTTGTGGCGGTCTGCAAATTCATTTCCAAAAAAGAGCCTAAAAGTGTGCTACACTTTAAAGTTCAAATAAGCGAGTGTGAGCACAGCAGAGGCTGCGGGTGGGGGGAATGCAAGGCGGGGAGGGGGAGACTGCTCCGGCCTGGGGACAACATAATTGCGACGGCCTTGAAACTTTTATGCACTGGCTTCACTTTGTTGCGGTTTTTCTAGCATAACCCAAACTCAATAAACTTACAGCCGTTAACATAAAAAAAAAAATAATTTGTCGCTCACAACATTTCAATACCCTACAAAAAGGGATTTATGTTTATAGATTTTGATATTTTCAGAATTTTCGAGTATGATATTTAAAGTAGTTTATGTAAAAAGGATGCTTAAACAAATGACTTTGACTAGTTATCAAAATTACTTTGTGCTGTTGGGTTCTAAAGCCTTTGGAAAACTGATATAGAAAAAAACAACTTTCTCAAAAATTATAATTAAAATGGGCAAAGTCAGAGTACTATTCATATTATAGGAAATGTTTTTGACGCATTACAAATATTTTAAAAACATGTGGTGAACATCTTATTGTGCCCACAAAATAAAATGAGAAATTGACAAGAAAGTTGTATCTTTTAGCCGTGACGTAAACTGTTTTGGTGCAGTCGTAAACCTGGCCTAGGTGAAAAACTTTGCTCATAAAGCAGAGTAGCTAAGTTTCTCATTTAGCCACGTTTTATGAGCTGTTGCCGTTGCGTTGACACATTTTTGTCGTTCTCGTCAACAGCAACAATACGAGTGTTAAGAATTAAGACCAATGAGATTTTTCCAGAGAAAAAGACTGGCAGAAACTGAGGCTACGTCTGTGGCACCTCCGACTGTGAATGTGGCCCCTCCGACTGATGCTGCTACTGCCGTTTTATAGTAGAGGCGACTTTCCGTAGCAATTAATTTTAGCCATTGTTGACACGTTTAATGACGTGTTGCTAATTGCTTGCCTAATGCCACACGGAACCTGGTGGGCGTGGCCCTGTCTTATTTGACTCAGGAACTCATGAACGGACTTACGGACTCACTTAACCTCTGAGTGAGTCTCGGCCCCAAAAAGTTGAATCAGCAACTGCAAGTTAATAAAGGTGAAAGTTCAGGCAACTCAACACCTCTGGAAACCCCAGTTGCTTAGTTGCCTTGCTCTTAATTCAGTCGGGCAATTTATTCACAAACTGTGTGCCGAGTAAATTGACTTATTTACACTTAATTTGGTGTGCAAAACGGTTAATTCCCAACCTCTGGGATCTGAGATGGTTTAAATAGAAGATTAAACACGTCAGCTGGGCCGATTATTCAGAGGCTTAATTTATTTGCACTGTTGATTGAAATTAAATTTGCAAGATATTCTTGTTATTGTTTAATCAAACCAGCTATTAAAACTTTGAATAATTAAAAGAGAATTGTATTTAACTAAGTAAATTTAAAAATTAAATCAAAATGCTAATAGAAAGAAAATGAATTTAATTGTGTTTACAATTTAAAAACTTTTCTTTACCATTTCCCCCATTTAAGCAAACTTTTAAATAAATTTAACGAAACTCAAAGTGAAATTTTGCGTTTCGCTTGTCAGTTTATTCAGCTGCCGTTGAATCAATTCAAATTACAAAAGTTTCTGATAAAGTAAATTGCTCATAAAGTATGTTCTCTCTCTCGCTACACATAAAATAACAAATAGAGCACAAAACAACAAACAACAAACAAACACAACAACATGAGATAAATGACTGCGGCAAATAAGATAAGTAAATAAGTTTTTTGGAGCAGGGTTCCAAATTAACTGGGTCAAAAATCAAATGGCGACAGATCAAACGAAATGTGTCTGGTAAAGCGAAACGTTGACAAAGAAGAAGCTGAAAATAGTAGGGAAAACCATCGAAAAATTATGCAAAAAGTGGGCGAAGTATCGAAGTGTAGAAAACAACAAAAAACAAGTGGGAGGCACTTTGAAATTTGCCACGTTATGCTTCAGCTGTTGTAAGGAAAAGGCGAGATAAAGGGGGACAAAGAGCGTGGGGAAAAGTCAAGAGAGTCACGAAAAATAATACAACAAAATGTTGAAGCACTCTTAATGAGAGGAGACCCGAGCAAAAGTACACACAATCTTCCGGGGACACTAGGCACACAAACCATTCAATAACTAGGTCCAAGCACACACAAGGGGAAGGCCATTGTCATTGTTGTCATAATTGTAAATGGAAAGTGAATATGCGGTTAAATGTATGAGTATGAGTGTGTGTGTGTTTGTCTCTTGGCCAAGGCTCTTCTCTTGCTGGGGCTTGGTAGTAGGCGTGTATTCTAATTGAATGAGACTGGCCTAATAGTATTTATTTACGAAGGTCATGACAATGCATACCCTGTACTTTTTAAACAGTCGAAATCGTTTTTAAACAGTACAAATTGCAATTCAAATTATAGATTCGAGCTGTTACTATACTAATGAGAAACTAATCGTTTTGGCTTGCTTTATGGCAACTTGCTCATGCCATATTTATTATCAGATATAATAATCGACACAGGATATTGTGCCATATATAATAATTCGGTCATTTGAGCCGATTGGAAAAAACTCTTTAAATTAAAAATAAAGATTTTTTTAAATCAAAAAATCTTTAATTTCCATTTTATGTATTTTAGTATATCTCTTATCTCTAATAAAAATTATGCTGTATTTGTAATACCATTGCATTCAAAATCGTAATTTGTAATGGGTTTGCTTAACGACCGACAAAAACTGTTAGTAGTTTTATCTTATCAGTAACAGGTACAAAAGTACATATATGGCTAACATGTCTGTAAAACTGCCTGAAAACTAGAAAAATTAACTAATATGAAACAACACGAATAGCGCGTGAGCTTATTATAAATTGAACAGAAATGGGAAACTGTGCAATAGATTCATATGTAGTTAGATACCGTGAAATATCATGATTTCAACAAAGCGATGCCAATTATTAAAGTTGTACAACATTTTACGCGATCTATAAATAAAATTTACGTTCTACTACAATCACTATTGTTTGCACTTTAGTTGAAATTCACCGATTCAATGCATTAAATGACCCAAAGCATTTTCCTATCTGATCAGCGGCGGTTCAAAGGTCTATATAAACATGGCAGTGCATGTGCTTGATAATGGCGCAATGACACTAGCTGAAAGCACAATAATTACCAGCCATAGCGAGTGCATTAACTTTGTAGTTGGTTAATCGCTAAAACATATTTTATGTTAGCTTAGTTGAGCGATCATCGTTGACCTTAAACAATTAAATACTAAGCATCTTAGTCTATGACAAATCAAGACTAATAAAATCAAGAGTAACTTAAAGATACCCTATAAGTTTCTCACCTATTCTGTTTGATTTGAGAAAACACTTCATTTTTGTGAAGAGAATATTGTATTAAATCAAACAAAATGTCAAACTTGAATTAATAACATATGGGCATTTCCACAGAAAGGTCCACCGCGGCCAAAAACGTAAAATTTATCAAAAACTCACATCTTATGAAATTTGCTTCCAAAAATGTATTCAAGTTATTTATTTAAGCAATATACACTAGAAAAATTCAATAGGATGAACTTAGAGATTCTACATTGGAATAAATTCAATTTTTCTTTATTTTTGCCCATTTTCCTGAAAATTTACTTTCAAAATGGACCGCTTGTATATTAACGATTTCACTAAGTAGGACAGTAAGATTGTAACATAAACCATTTTAATTAAAAGAAATATATTGAAAGTTTAATTTAATAAAGTATTTTGAGCTGTTTTCGAAATATAATTTAAAATAGAGAAACAGAAACAACATAAAAATAGTGATGGTAAAAAATGTCCCGTGCGAATTTACGTGAAATTGAATTAAAATTTTTAAGAGGCATTAATGCACAAGAGTTAAAAATAAGTTGCATTAAAATATTGCCTCTGGATTTGCTGAAATTGGCGTCTGAATTGGTTGACCTCACAAGTCACTTCCGTTTTGTGTCCCGTGCCAATCACTTGAATTTTTCTATTATCTTCAAAAGGAAAAATTACCCAAAATCAATCTTTGCACCAATGAAAGAGCTAATCAAATGCTATATGTTAAGCCCTTCATCAGAAAAAAAAACCGTTTCCTTTTTACCGTTTTTTTACTTTGAATGTGTACGAATGTCCCGTGCGCGAGTATGGAAATGCCCATATATAAATTTGATTATATCTGCATTAAACATAATTTTAAAAATATTTTATTTTAATAAAATTTAGAAAGTTCTAATTCGACTGCAGTTCATAAACACATGTGGTATTTGTATTTATGGTATAGCTTGTATCTCTCCTACAATTTTCTGTTACCAACCATAAATCTTAATAAAAGTCAAGATACCCATTTGCAAAGCTAAGGTTACAGGGTACAATAAACAAAAGCCAAATGGTTGCATATATCGCAATAAAAATAATTGTTTAGCTAAAACAGTAATTATTTATACGAATACAATTTTAAACTACTATAAACAAACAAACATATATGTATGTATAATTTGGAATGTAAGTGTGTACATATCATAATACAGCTCGAATCCCGTTAAAGCATTTGCATTTGTTGTTGTTTCGCCCGAGTGGAAATTATAAAAGTTTCAACGCCATTGTTAAATGAAGCAAAAAGTGTGCCTACTGTTGAGCACATAAACATGTCAATGCCCATCGGCAATGGTATAAAACAAATAACGGAAAACTCAACAACAATCTCAATTATTATTGTTCAATTTAAGCGACAGATCTTCATTTACACTGGCCATTAATTAATTTCTGATGTGTGTTTTAAAATTTGTTTGCCTTTAATTGGTCGCTTGCAAATTTTCATGCTGTCGACAGTTTTCATTCACAGCGCGATAAGAAACTACAATAAAACGGCAAACCATATATCGCTTACTATGCAAACAACAACAACATTTAACCGCATTTCCCCCCTCGTACTCTCGACTACATCCCCCTCGTTGTGACCACAACATTTCATTAACGACAGCTGCACATTTATTGTCTACCGCGTTTGCGGTTATCTAAATTTGTTTAGGTTTTATTATTTATTCCATATACCTTTTATATCATTTCTTATAAATGGCAATTCTGTTTTTTTTTACCTGTTTCCAATTTAATATTGTGTAAGCAATTGAGAACAATACTGGATTACATGAATTGGTTAAATGACAACTTTTCAATTAAATTTCCTCTTTTTAAGCCATGTTCATGAAATGTTAATACCGTGTGTTCAATTGTGGCAATGCCACATCGATTAATCGACGGCAACGTAAGTTTAATTTATGGACAATAAATATTTCAAACTGACAGCTTTGCCCGAAAACTAAACATTATTTAAGAAACTGAAAAAATCATCTCTGGCTTAAAAGTAAATATTTAAAATTAATGTTTACTAAACAACTAAAGTGCAATTAACAAGTTTATGTGAAAGCTAAATTTGTGTAAAGCAAGCGAGCAGTCTTTTATATCAACTTTAGGTTCTAACTAAATACTACTAGGTCTACAACCAATTTATAGGGTATACTCAATGAGAAATACAAGTCTTTCTATTGAAGTGGATATTGCTCCTCTCTCTGAATTTCACTTTTAACAACGTAAAGTTCTTTCGTTTGTCGAACAAAGTCAAATCAATTAAAAAAATATACAGTTTTATTTTTGGCAATTTCCGCTCATAAACGAAAAAAAATGTCAGAACACAGGGAGATGGCCGGAGACTTGGCCAACGTGAGCAACCTGCAAATGACAAAATAAAATCACGTCTGACTGATGCATCAACCGAGCGACTGCAGACGTATGCAATTTGAGAGATCATAAGCTTTTTGGGCTGAACGTTCAAGTCGATAATTCAAAGAATCTGAACAAAGTAATTGAAAATTTAATCGGTAAAGTATTGTTCACTTATCAGGTCAATTGGCAGGCACAATGGTGTGAAAGGGACAGTATCATGCCAATACACACGTGCACATATACATGCACGGGTGGTAAAAACACACACGTTATCAATATTGCCAACTTGTTTGATTAAAAAGCAGCTGCTGATAACGCAGCTGGGAAATCGCCGCGCGAGTTGCATAAAAAGCGTAGCCGAAAATGACAGCAGGGCGAAAATGAGACAGAAGGAGAAAAAAGCCAAACAGGCAGAGAGAGGACAGCTGTCAGACAAATGAGTCATGCCAAAAAAATATTGTAAACTTCAGACTCTCCCTTGGCCACAGCGGCAACAAAAAACAGCACAATATTGGTAACGTGGCAGAGACGCTTTTTGGCAACGTATGCAAATGAACGTTTATTTTTGTCATTTGCTTTTGGCCTAAATGGATTGCATCCGCTTTATGATAATAATGTAAATAACTTTGAATATATTAGATAAATTTTGATAATTTGTTTTTGTTGCCACTCGTTACGTCATCTGTGAAGTCATATAAACAACAACAAATTCGCAATTGCTGAATGAGAGTGAAATGATAAATGTAAACTTTGATGATAAAGCAAAACTTTTTGCGTCGACCGTGACGATATAATAAAATTAAAGTAGAAAGTTAATATATTTTAAAGCAATTGCAATGCAGTTGGCAACGCGGCTCAAGTAACTGTTACAAATACAACGATAACGAGTATGAGAGAGAACGAGAGAGAGGAGCGCGAGAGCGTCGCATCAGAGGACAAATGAGTGTAAAATCGATTTGTCACAATCAGCGGCTTGTACACGTTTTGCACCTTAGTTGGCAACAAATTGAGAATAGTTTATTTAACAATCAAATACTTACAATTCCTTGATCTGCATTTTTTCCGAATGTAATTTCTAAGTCGATTTACTGTTGTCGGGCGGCACACACGCAGAGCGAAACGATTGGTGGCGAATCCGAGATCCGAAGGAGAGAGTGAAAGAGAGAGGGAAAATTTTGATTTAGATTTCTTTGAATTTTAATGTGTTGCACTTGAATGCAACCTTCACACACGCGATCGCTGGGGAGATGCACTTTATAGCGGCGTTTTTTCAATGACAGTGGGAAAGATAGCTCTGATTTAGTCTTCCCACATAACTTTTACAAAATATTTTTATGGATAATTGTAACGGCGGCCTTTGACTGCCCACTTTTTAAGTAGTTTTTTATTTTTCTTTTTGTTGCATGTCGGCAAAAAGCACGAGTCATACGCACACTCACACGCACACCCGCTCTCAAATACAAACACGCTGTCACATGCACACACTCAAATACTTCTTCCGCCAACTATAATTTGTACACGTACAACTTCTATTGCTAATTGTAGTTGCCTGCCGTTTTGTTTACTCGCGGAAACGCTTTGCGTATTCTGTTTCAGCAGTAAAAATAATAATTGATTTTTTTGTTCACGACGACGAGACGAAGAAGTGTGACCGAACTACCGAAACAAAAAATTACCGCACAACAGTTCTGTGACAACTCTGCGACCATATTTTATTCGTGACTACCTATCGATAATTATAGCATCGAATTATCGAATCATCGAATTGTTGCACGTGTAAAACGCAAAACATAAATGCTCGCATTGCAAACAACAAAATGGGTAAATTAAATGTTACGGTACTGCGCTACCTCACGAAAGAGGACTTTCGTGTTCTGACAGCCATCGAAATGGGAATGAAGAATCACGAGCTAGTGCCTGGTCCACTGGCCGCTGCCATTGCCAACCTCAAAACTGGCGGAGTCCACAAGCTGCTCAAGGAGCTCTGCAAGCACAAGCTGCTATCCTACGAGCGCGGCAAGAAGTGTAAGTTGTGAATGTGATGAGACTTGATTGCAACTGCTGACAGGTGTCGCTTTCTTTTTGCAGATGATGGCTATCGTTTGACCAACACAGGCTACGATTACCTGGCCCTCAAGTCTCTAACACTCCGGGGATCTGTTAGTTCATTTGGCAACCAGATTGGCATTGGCAAGGAGTCCAATATCTATGTGGTTGCCGACGAGGATGGCACTCCCATTTGCCTGAAGCTGCACCGCCTGGGACGCACCTGTTTCCGCAATGTCAAATCAAAGCGTGACTACCATGGACGCCGTCATAAAGCCTCCTGGTTGTACCTGTCGCGAATCTCGGCGACTCGCGAGTTCGCCTACATGTCAGCGCTGTACGATCGCGGCTTTCCCGTGCCCAAGCCCATTGACTTCAATCGCCACTGCGTGCTGATGGATCTGGTGAACGGTTGGCCAATGTGAGTTACTTAAAAAATCCAATTATATTTTATATTGACTTACTTGCGTTTTAGGACACAAGTCCATGAGTTGCTGGATGTTCCCCAGGTCTATGACGATCTTATGAACCTCATTGTCCGCCTGGGCAACTCTGGCGTTATTCACGGCGATTTCAATGAGTTCAATTTGATGCTCACTGATGAGGGCAAACCCATTCTGATTGATTTTCCTCAAATGATGTCCACCTCCCACGAAAATGCCCAATTGTAAGCGAATAGAAAGCATTCCCATATCCAGTTTCTCATCTATCGGTTTTCTATAGCTTCTTTGAGCGTGACGTGACCTGTGTGCGTGAAATGTTCCGCCGTAAGTTCGCGTACGAGAGCGAAGATTATCCAAAATTCAGTGATCTTGTGCGTGAAGATGACTTGGACGCTGAGGTGCACTGCACTGGCTACGGATTCACCAAAGAAATGGAACAAGAGCTGCTTCAGGAATATGGCATGGTTGAGCTGGACGAGCAGCTGGATGAAGAGGATGGCGAACAGATAGTCGATGACGAGCCCCCAATTTTGGTGCCTTCCGCAACCGCCGAGATCGACGAGTGCCGCAGGCAGTTGGAGAACGAGGTTACCTACAGTGAGACGAAAGTCACACAGAAGTCAGATGACGCCATTCGACGCTACATCGAATCATGCACACAATACTTGGGCAATCTGACCGTTGGTCCTGAGGTCTCGGATGAAACTATAGTTGCAGCACCAAAAATCATAGAGACCTTGCCGGCTATTACGTCTCCAGTCGAAGTGGTGGAGGAGAAAATTATCGAAGCTGTCCCGACAACCACGGAAACTACTCAAGAAATTGAAGATGCACACTCTATCAGCTCCAACGACTTGGAGACGGATGACGTGGCGGAACTAGCGGGTCTTGATCCCAATTCACGCGAGTATCGCCTCAAGGCGGTCAAACAGCTGCTCAACGATGCACGCAGTCAACGTTCTTATTCCACAACAGCCAGTACGATAGCTCCTTCCGTGATCACCGATCGCATTCGCCGCAACATGGACTTGAAGGAGAAGCGGGAGCAACGCAAGCGTTGTGTTGCCAAGGGAGAGGCGAGTGCCGTGCATCGTCATCGTAAGGAGAACAAGGATGTTGTCAAAGAATACGCGGGCTGGGATTTTTAAATAGGTTCTGTTTTACCTAGATGAACTTTAGTGTATATATTCATCGATGTATTCTATATATTGTTTTAATCATACATTAATTATTAATTTATCCTTTACTGAAATATTTGCAAGTGTCTATGAAAACTAAAAATATATAAAATTGATATGCCATTTGTAAATGGTTGAAAATACTAGGAACTTTATAACTTTCTACAGGAGCTACATAACAGTGTTGAAGTAAACTTCGTAAGGTATCCAATTTAAAGGACACGTCAGCAAAGCATCTGATAATTTTGTTTGCTCATATCTTAAATAATATTTGAGTTATTAAACTTCTAGATTTGAGATTTCATACAGTTTCTTTCATGACGCTATGGAATTGGTTTATGATCTGCATAAGTTATATTTCAGTTTATTTTTCTGGGCAGATGCATGAATTGTAAAAAATGTCTTTAGATGAGTTTTCCTTTGCTTATCTTTCTATTTGTTCCATACATTATTGCATCTTTAGAATTTGGACAAGTTTCTAGTTGCATTTTGTTTAAATTAATACAAAGTTTAAGTTTTTGACTGTTTCTAAACCCACAATTCATTTTCAAAGTTTTATAATATAGTGTTTTAAATTTTTAAAAAACTATGCAAATCGATTTATATTTTCCAAAAAATATTTACCTTAAAATGTGCATGAATTATAAAATATTCGTTTATATTAGTTTGTTTGGAATGCATAATAAACAGCAGACGTTTCCGAGATCTGACCACACCCCAGCAAAGATTAATTGAAGCGTGGTATTCACTAGTCGGTAATCTGGTTACATCATCAAAGATATACGGATAATAAAGACGTTAAATCTAAATGAAAGACGTAAGTTTTACAGACACGGATAGACACGTAGCAGCTTTCTCCTTATCTCGGATCCGTCACTTTATAAAAGACGAGCAGACGCGAATACGGCGCACTCTAGTTAGTTATATCAGAGACCCGAGATTCAGAGACCAGACCAGAGATCAGTTCCATTATGCCAGAGCAAATCGTAAATGAGTTTCATGTGGCGCCCGTTTGGTTAACTCGGGATTACGTTACAGAGAAACTGCGGGCGTATTATAAGGATGAGAAACTGGAACTGAAGCAGCTGAAGATTCAGCCAGCAACTGCCAATGGGGAGAACTATGCCAGTGTGATGACACGCATCGTTGTCGAGTATAAGGACAAGGATCTGGCACATCAGGAAGCCACATTTCTGGTGAAGACTACATTCGCCGACAAGGATCCGGCAGCTCATCTCCTGGAACCGTACGGTATCTATGTGCGTGAAATGGACATGTACGAGGAGGTGCTGCCCAAGCTGGCCGAGATTCTCAAGCGGGAGCTGGGCGAACCCAGAAAACTGTTTGCGGCCACGATGAATGTGGATCGGGAACGGGACTCGATTATGTTCGAGGACATGTCCTTGAAGAAGTACTTTGTGGCTGATCGAATCAAGCAATTGGATCGGGAGCACACTGAACTGGTGCTGGAAAAACTGGCCATATTCCACGCCCTTTCAGCGGTGCTCAACGAGAGGCAGCCTGGAATTTTTGAAAATAAATACGATCGTTGCTTCTTTAATCGGCATACCAGAGGATATGAACCCATCATGCAGAATATGGTGAAGGCCTTGATACGATCCCTGGAAGATGATGAGGAACTGCATCAACGCTATGCGGAGAAGCTCCATGGAGTCGTTCAGCATATTATGGAATACTGTGAACGAGCGATGGAGCCGAAGCAAAATGATTTTGTTACCTTGTGTCATGGGGATTTGTGGACAACGAATATGATGTTCAAGAACAATGCCCAAGGAAAGCCAGAGAATGTCATCTTTATAGACTTCCAGTTCAGTGTTTGGAACTCTCCGGCCATTGACCTGCAATACTTTTTCCACACATCCCTGCAGGATGATATTTGCCACATTGAGATGGTTCAGTTCTATCACCAGAGACTTGCGCAGTCCTTGAAGAAACTTAACTTTAAGGGACACATTCCAAGTCTATTTGACTTCCAGCAACAGTTCCAGGCGCGATCTTTCTATGGTGTGTATCTGATCTTCTACTGATGAATATTTTTTTTATTCTAATTTACTATTCTGTTTTTCTCATTCTATAGCTATCTTTGCATCCTTTGTTTTTCTGCCCTCGATGACGCACTCCGGGGAGTTTGAGTTCTCTATCGCAAAAGCTTTGTCCCAATCGGAAGTCGATGCAGCTGTTAGAGTAAAGCTCTATAAAAACGAAATCGTGCGATCGAAACTAAAGAGACTGCTGCCTATTTTCGATCACAAGGGCTTGTTGGATGATATGTAATTCTGTGATTAAATATAAATCTTATAAAAAAAACCTCTTTACGAGGTAAAAGTCTAGTGACGAAAACAGTTATATGCCCCAAAATTTCTGATATCCAATTTTGTGACGAATAATATTAAGTTAGACATAAAAATTATTTTAAAAAAAATTTTGGCACTCGGCACATTGCGCCAAAATGTCTCAATTCTTCATACCAAATAAAACTCAAGGTTTTGCGCAGTGCCGAATGCAAAAATTTTTTTTAAAATAATTTTTATGTCAAACTTAATATTATTCGTCACAAAATTGGATATCAGAAATTTTGGGGCATATAACTGTTTTCGTCACTAGACTTTTACCTCGTAAAGAGGTTTTTTTTATAAGATATCAGAAATTTTTGAATAAGATATCAGAAATTTTGAAATTTCATTCTATCAACTTTGTTTATTTTTTGTACAAGCTAAAACAAACTGTCTGCCAACACTGGTTCCCTTAAAACACACATGCCAAGCGCAAAAGCTAGTAGCACTCTCAAACTCTGGCTGCTATGACACTTTGCTGCTGCTGTATGCATGCTACTGTATATGTACATGCAGAAGTGTAAAGGTAAAAGGTATATTCAGTTAACAGATAATATCTTGCCCAAACGAAATTTGACGGCTATGTGTTATAGTCAAATAACATACAGTCGAACTTCCCTAGCTCGAATCACCATTATCCAAAGAAAAGGTTCGAGTTAGGGAAATATTTGAGTTATAGAGTTTTCCTAAGAGTATTAATTTTACTGCCACTCATTTAATTCGAGTTACAGAGAAATTCGAGTTAGAGAAGTTCGAGTTAAGAAAGTTCAACTGTTTTTAAAACTTATTTGAAACGTAGATTTTTCTTAAATCGCCGAAATGTGGGAAAAAAACCTTATTTCACCTGAAGCTGTTTACCTGTGTTTTAAGCAAAAAAGTTTACAGCTAGGCTTAAAGCCCTTCAAAATACATTTCCAACGATATATAGATCACATCTGTAGCTTCTATTGTTTGGATGCTGTGGCATTTGGCGATTTACATGTACATTAACATACTGCATATGTACATGCAGTAGTGTAAAGGTAAAAGGTATATTCAGTTAATAAGTAATATCTTCCAAACCCATCGGTAAAATTTTTTGTGTCATATATCAAAAAACGCGAAATTTTACACACTACACTACACACAAACATATTGAAAGCTAAAAAAAATCGTTAGCGTCGTTTTCTCAAAAACCGCCAAAATCTGGGCAAAATATCTTATTTCACCTGTTGATTTTTACCTATGCACTTTAGAAAAAAAGTTTGAAGGTTTGCCTAAAAGCCCTTCAAAATACCTTTCCAACGATACATAGATCACGTCTGTAGCTCATATCGTTTGGATGCTATTAATTTTAACGGTTTTTAGCGATTTCCCGCTAAACTAGCTTTTTTTCGAAAAAGTCGTAAAACAAACGTTTCTAGATTTTTGATCGGAAACAAGTCCTCATTCAAACTTTTAAGCTAAATCAACGCTTTGATACTAACTAACAGACAAACAAACAGACTGACTTTTCATCTCGTTTTGAGAAGGGCACCAAAAATTTCAAAATTAATTATCTTTCGAACCAGTTGTCCGATTTCGATGATCGAGGTGTCATTCGACGCGTATTTTTAATGAAAATTGTAAAAAATTCAAAGAAAATTCAAAAAGGCTCCAACGGCCCCATTAGCTCCAATAATTTAAATTTTTCCCCTCCCACTTACACCTGTTTATCTCACGAACCAGGTGAGTTTCTAAAAGTCTTAGTATGCACATTTGTAAGTTAAGTTAATACCTTTCAATCGGTGTATAACTCGACCTGATCGGACAGTCATAGCAAATTTTCCATTCTTCCTGTGTATGTATGCTAGTCGCCTTCGCACCCTTCGTGCTGCTTTCGTCACTAGCGCGGACTGCCGTCCGCAGTGATAAATTCACTAGTTATTCGACTGCGTTGACAATAGTATTTGCAATGGAAAACTTTTTTTTTAAATATTTTAAATCGGTGATATATTAGAGAAACGCATTGAGGAATACCCAAACAAAGGTCTACATCTGACGAGAGTAAATTGGAGCTAATCTATCTTACCTAACGAGTCCTAAAAATATATAGTAATTACAAGAAATTCTGTACATACTTAGTCGTAAAACTAAGTATTATGAAATATATATATATTTGATCAGCTCTTTCATACTTAGTTATACGCATGTCTCTTGCTTTGACAATATTTGCTTAAAAAGTTATTTTCTCGGCATTTTTTTTCCCTTATCTAAGAAAGTTGTCAAACTTAGTAACATTTATTATAACCAACAAAAACCATCTCAAATGGTATAAGTCCAAAACTAATGTGAGATGAAAAATATATTTTTTAATATTAAAAAAAGTTCAAATTACTTCAGTTAAATATATTTTTTTAAAAGAAAAAAATTAAAAATTATAGAAAATGACTAAGAACTAATCTGAATCCTGAACATCGAGGAGCCCACACTGGTTAAAGACAGGCAGCCAGTGCTTTAGAATTTCCCGAAGTTTCTTATTGTTATAGGTGACTTTCTTAAATCTACGACTCCGTTCGTCGTCCAACATCAGGGCATTGAAATCGGCGTCATCATTCTGATCGTTGAGCATTATAGCCTGAGAGGTGAGTGTGATAGTCACGGCTGTAAGGTAAATAATTAATTTAAACAAATTGTCTTTCAACTCAATCGATCAATGAGCTTACCCATGAATTTGCCCTTCTCCAACTGCAACCACAACTGTCGGAGTGTGGGAATATAGCCAGCAAAGTCCAATGCTCGCAGGGTATCCACCAGTATGCCATGATAGTACTGGATCAGTGGATCCTGGTGCTTAATGCGCACCTCTGGCTCCAGCGAGGTGGAGAAGAAATAATGGAGATCCACGGCCGGGGAGGCCCAGGCGGAGAACTGAAAGTCAATCAGCAGCATGTCCAGCGGATTGTGTTCAGTTTGTGGTCGCAGCATTATGTTGTTGACCCACAGATCGCCATGGGTTAATGTATTGAATGCATCCGGTTGAGGATCGTAAACACGCTCCGTGTACTCCATAACCAGCTTCTGCAGACGTCTCAGTTTCTGTTCATAGTCTTTGCCCAGTTCTGGACACTCTCCGGCAAATTGAGCGGCCATCTCCATATAACTCTCAAACATTGGTGAAAATCCACGCGAATGACGATTGAAAATGCCATGGTCCAGTTTGGTGAGAAAGCCTGGCTGGCGTTCATTAAGCACCGCAGCAGCAGCATGCATCTTGGCCAGCTTCCTCAGCGTCAACTTGGTGTATTCCAGGTCGAAGCCCCTCAAGCGATCGCCGATAACATACTGAGAGACGGCGAGATCCTCAAAGATGATCGCCGAATGCTCGTAGTCCACGTGAAGTGTCTTCGCAAAGATCTTCTCCGACTGATCCGTGTCGTCCAGGAGGGCAGTCATCTGCGGCAGGACCTTGTCATACATAATCATCTCGGTGGTGCTGGCTTGGTAACCGGCAAAGATGCTCGATATGAAGGGATCGTTCTCATAAGTGGTTTTCACAATAAAGAACTCCGTTTCGGGCACGTTGGCACCGCTGCGAACATAATCCACCTTGATCCTGGTCATAATGCTGGCGTAATTTTCACCCTTTGCCGTTGCGGGCTTGATGCTCAAATCGGTCACGTTGAGATCCTCATCCTTTTTACAGTGACGCAGGATGTCCTCCACATAGGACACTGTTAACCACTGTGGTGCTGGATGATAATCACCGTTGTTGCCGTGATTGCCGTTGCGTATCTCTCCCATGACTGAGTGATTCTGTGTCAACGATTCAAACCGCGTCCGCTATTTATAAGAAATCTGACTTGGGTATCCTGATATACACGTATACCTTATTTACGTAATAGATAATTTGCTTTATGATTCCCATAAAAAATTGTGAAATTGTCGACGAATAGCTGCATTCGAGGGCAGATCAAGAAGTTATATTAATGTTATGTTCATATCTAGAATCCCTTTACGTTTATGAACTCGCACATACATAAAAAAAATAAAAAATTCCGGAATTCGGGTATTAAATGAATACGATGCGGTATCTGAAATTCATTAATCCCGGTTTTTTTAAACCAAGTATGCAAATATTTTGATTATCGGGGCTCTATAAGAATTGTTTCAGTGAAATCGATTTTGTTGACTATTCAAATGCTGAGTGGTTGCCATTTTATCCGAATGTTGAGTTGATTAAAAAATAATATCCTCGATACATATTTAGAAAATACATGGTAAAAACAAGAATTTAAAACTTGAGTTATAAAATTTTTTTTTGTACATTTTTATATTTTCGTATTTATGTTATTTTTAATACTAATAATAATAGAAGTAAGTTTTGGTTAACTTGGGGCCTAGTATGTCTATAAGACAACCAACAAACAACAACTTCAAGTTAACCAAAACTTACTTCTACAAATTAGAAAGGTCACTAAAAACAAAGATTTTTCTTAGTAAAAATTTGTTTTTAGAATTTAAAATATTTAAAGTTAAGCAACAAACAGTTTGTGTAGAATACATAAACCCAAATCGATTTATATTAGGAGTTCTTATTGAAATACAGTTGAACTTCTATATTTCGAACGTCTTTAACTCGAATTTTTTTTTAGATAATGGTGATTCGAGAAAGGAAAGTTCGACTGTAATTCAAGATCTTTATAGAAGTTGAGTTTTATCTGTTTTTTAGGTTTAGATCTGCTGTGGAACTTCTGAAACTACTCTCACATAGATATATGTAAGTCAAGCATCAGTGAATCTTATAATACGTATATGTTGTACGTATATATATAATCTTGACAATTTTTTTGCTTAGTCATGTAAGAACAAAAGCATATACTATGTTTAACTATACGAGATAACAGCTTTTACTAATATAACAAAAACAACTATTATGTCTTAATATAAAAGATAGCCGTTATTACTAAAAGTGTGCTCAAAGCACATCGTATACGTATTAGTTAAATTTACATCTGTGACAGTTTCGTCTGCTTGACAAATAATAAAACCGTCATAAACTATATTTACTGAGACTATATTTGCCCGTATCTTAAGCTAGTCTCACTTGTTAGATTTACATAAGTACTTCCCACCTTATCATCTTGATAGCCTCCTGAGATTTTTTGCACGCTTTTGAGCTTATCAAATGGATGATGACGTCGTAACTTTGAGATAGGTTAAATTAAAAAACTGATGCGCTTTTAATTTATATGTCAGACATATGCGAGACACGTCTTCTTGTTGTGGTATCTTATAAATTTATGTAATGTATTATTGTCTTATAACTCTTTATTTTCATAATATTATTTTGATAAAGATTGAAGCCCTTTTAGTCAGTTTTCCCCATTGTCACCATGACGTATCTTTTAACAAATGGCCTTCTAAATAAAAAATAAAACAAGTCGGAGTTGAGTCCTTATTACGGGTTATCACCGTTTCGACAGAAACTACACTTATTCTAGCCACGTCCGTCTGTCATCTGTCCAAATTTGTCCCAAGCAGATAAAGTTTGTTTTTCGCTTTCGCAAATTGGGGAAAACCAACATACGCAGATATATTCGGTTTTTTTTACAATATACGTTATCCACTATTATAAGCTATCATCCTACTAAATCGCAACAACATCGGCTAAACAGAAGTGATACTCTTCTAAGTCGTGCCTCCATTATAGCGTGCTTATTTATTTCTTTAAATTCGCCTGCGAATAGAAATGGGAGAGGTCATAAGTTGCTCACGCTTCGCCATTTGCAAAGTGCAAATAATTGCACTACTTAATTGCAAAGGGACCGGGTTTTTCGTCAGGGAGCATTTTTCAGCTTTATGCAAATTAACTTAATATTAATTAACAATTTTACTCTTGCTATCACTGCGGACGGCAGTCCGCGCTAGTGACGAAAGCAGCACGAAGGGTGCGAAGGCGACTAGCATATATACACAGGAAGAATGGAAAATTTGCTATGACTGACCGATCAGGTCGAGTTATATACCGATCGAAAGGTATTAACTTAACTTGCAAATGTGCATACTAAGACTTTTAGAAACTCACCTGGTTCGTGAGATAAACAGGTGTAAGTGGGAGGGGAACAATTTAAATTATTGGAGCTAATGGGGCCGTTGGAGCCTTTTTGATTTTTTTTTTAATTTTTTACTATTCTAATCAAAAATGCGCGTCGAATGACACCTTGATCATCAAAATCCGATCACTGGTTCAGAAGATAATTAATTTTGAAATTTTTGGTTCCCCTTCTCAAAACGAGATGAAAAGTCAGTCTGTTTGTTTGTTTGTCTGTTTGTTTGGATCAAATCGTAAATTTAGCTTAAAAGTTTGAATGAGGACTTGTTCCCGATCAAAAATCTAGAAACGTTTGTTCTACGACTTTTTCGAAAAAAGCTAGTTTAGCGGGAAATCGCTAAAAACCGTTAAAATTAAAACCCCTATAGCATCCAAACGATATGAGCTACAGACGTGATCTATGTATTGTTGGAAAGGTATTTTGAAGGGCTTTTAGGCAAACCTTCAAACTTTTTTTCTAAAGTGCATAGGTAAAAATCAACAGGTGAAATAAGATATTTTGTCCCAGATTTTGGCGGTTTTTGAGAAAACGCTGCCTACGAATTTTTTTAATTTGCAATATGTTTGAGCTTGTAAAATTTCGCGTTTTTTGATATATCATTCATAAATTTATGTTGATTGGTTTGGAAGATATAACCTATTAACTGAATATATACGTTTTACTTTGAATTGAAATAGGACAGCAGCCGTTGGAGCCTTTTTGATTTTTTTTTTAATTTTTTACTATTCTAATCAAAAATGCGCGTCGAATGACACCTTGATCATCAAAATCCGATCACTGGTTCAGAAGATAATTAATTTTGAAATTTTTGGTTCCCCTTCTCAAAACGAGATGAAAAGTCAGTCTGTTTGTTTGTTTGTTTGTCTGTTTGTTTGGATCAAATCGTAAATTTAGCTTAAAAGTTTGAATGAGGACTTGTTCCCGATCAAAAATCTAGAAACGTTTGTTCTACGACTTTTTCGAAAAAAAGCTAGTTTAGCGGGAAATCGCTAAAAACCGTTAAAATTAAAACCCCTATAGCATCCAAACGATATGAGCTACAGACGTGATCTATGTATTGTTGGAAAGGTATTTTGAAGGGCTTTTAGGCAAACCTTCAAACTTTTTTTCTAAAGTGCATAGGTAAAAATCAACAGGTGAAATAAGATATTTTGTCCCAGATTTTGGCGGTTTTTGAGAAAACGCTGCCTACGATTTTTTTTTAATTTGCAATATGTTTGAGCTTGTAAAATTTCGCGTTTTTTGATATATCATTCATAAATTTATGTTGATTGGTTTGGAAGATATAACCTATTAACTCAATATATACGTTTTACTTTGAATTGAAATAGGACAGCAGCAGCAAAGTGTCATAGCAGCCAGAGTTTGAGAGTGCTACTAGCTTTTGCGCTTGGCATGTGTGTTTTAAGGGAACCAGTGTTGGCAGACAGTTTGTTTTAGCTTGTACAAAAAATAAACAAAGTTGATAGAATGAAATTTCAAAATTTCTGATATCTTTTTCAAAAATTTCTGATATCTTATAAAAAAAACCTCTTTACGAGGTAAAAGTCTAGTGACGAAAACAGTTATATGCCCCAAAATTTCTGATATCCAATTTTGTGACGAATAATATTAAGTTAGACATAAAAATTATTTAAAAAAAAATTTTTGCATTCGGCACTGCGCAAAACATTGAGTTTTATTTGGTATGAAGAATTGAGACATTTTGCGCAATGTGCCGAGTGCCAAAATTTTTTTTAAAATAATTTTTATGTCTAACTTAATATTATTCGTCACAAAATTGGATATCAGAAATTTTGGGGCATATAACTGTTTTCGTCACTAGACTTTTACCTCGTAAAGAGGTTTTTTTTATAAGATACTAGCTTGTACTGGGGGTAATTGTACAGTCCACCAGTAGTTCATTCGGAACAGGCGAGTCGAGCAAACATGGCTTTAAAGCTTAGGAAGCCGGATAACGCGTACCAATCGCTGCGTCCATTAACTTGCATCTCGTTTTTGAGCTCAGCTCCATTTCGACTTAATGTAAACGCGGATACGAAAGTTCATACAGCCAAATGCGTTTTTGTGACCGGAATTATGCATTATTCGATCTATGTGTTAAATTTGCTAATGCCCAGATGTGAAAGCATTTTAGTCATCTGGACTGGCATCCTTGTCATGACCACATTCTTTGGATTCGGAATTTTGAAGCATCGAAAACTGGTCAGCATAATACAGACTACCATTGGTGTGGATGAGATTTTTGTGCGTCTTGGCATCAATTTGAAATATAAACGCATTTTGTGGCGTTGTTTTTTCATTTCTATGGGCATTGCGATCTTCAATGTGATGTATTTGATTGTCCATTTTAATATCTGCATGGATGGCATTTATTACTTTATAACATTTGCTATACCCCATATAAATATCACCCTACTGATATTTAAATTCGTCTGCTTCACACACTTGGCCCAAAATCGATTTGGATTGATAAACGAGGTGGGTAAACTACTAAAATAGATGTATTATATCTAAGTATTTAAATTGAGAAGCGGGTGTCTTGTATAAATTTTGAATAATTATACCCACTACTTAAAAAAAAATTAAAAGGGGATATTGAATTCGTTGCAATATATGTAACAGGGAGAAGAAAGCATCTCCGACCCCATAAAGTATATATATTCTTGATCAGCATCAACAGCCGAGTCGATATAGCCTTGTCCGTCTGTCCTTCTGTCCGTCCGTGTGATTGCCTAGATCTCAGAGACTATAAGAGCTAGTAGGAAAAGTTTGTTTTAAATTTTTGCTCATTTCCGCCACCGTAAATCGCGAAAAAAGCCACCACACGTAATAATAATAATTAAAGTTAACAACTATTATTATTTGTTATCCTACTAAATCGGAACAAGATCGGACAAATAGAAAAGCGGTAATGGCTGATTAAAGTTTTGAAGCTGTGTTAGTGCCTAAAAGTTATTGCATACTTTTTTAAATTTTTTTTAAATTTATTTAAATAATTAAAGGATATCCTATAGTCAGGAGCTCGACTATAGCCTTCCCACTCGTTTTCTTTGTCGACGGCTTTCAGATTTGAAATATGTTCTTAATATGGTCGCATAGTAGATAAAAATCCTTTAAATTTATTACAGATTCTCCAGGACATTTTAGATGGCAATTTAGAGCAGAAGGACGACCTAGAGCTACCTCCAAGGCATTCGGAGGTTGAGGTAACCTCCACAGTACGTCAGAATCCAAGGAACGCAATTAAAGAAGTATCCAAAATACACAATATGTTGTGCGACATTTGCCAAGCTATAGAGAATTACTTTAGCTTTCCTTTGCTGGTTACCACAGCTGTATCTTTTTTCTTTATAGTCGTTGATAGTTATGTTATTCTAAATCCTGCTGCTGATACCAACAACTTGATTTTCCATCAAGAAAAGATGTCCTTTGTCTACGTGGTGATGAGATTAATCTGGCATATTGTGATCATATTTATAATTGCGGAGACTAGCAGAAGTACTATGGAACAGAGCAGTTGTAGTGTCGTTATAGTCCACCAGATTCTCAATATATCCGAGAATTCGAAGCTGAGGGATCGCCTGATTCGATTATCCTTGCAGTTGACTCATCGCAAGGTCAACTTTACTATCGCCGGATATTTCAACTTGGATCGTACGCTTATATTTACTGTTCGTGAGACAATTAAACATATGTATCACTGATTGATATTTGAAGAATATATTTTAATTACAGATGGCTGGCGCCGTCACTTGCTATCTCATAATACTTATTCAGTTTAGACCATCGGATTTGATTGCACAAAGCAATAGTACAATATGGAATGATTTATTTTACTAAGCGAATGCAGAAAATGTTTGTTCAATATTATTCAACAATTTTAAAACTTTGCCTTTTGCTACATTAAACATTAAAAGATCTGATAGAATTGTTCTTACAATAACATTTAGTATATTTAATCTAGTCTTAACAGCATTGATTAACCTCCAGTAAACCCTTTTGCTCAAACATTGGCATCAAGGCCTTGAGATTCTGTTGGACTATGGGATTATTATAGAGGCGATTTTTGAAGCGAGTGCCACGTTCGTCGTCATTCATGAGGGCATTGAAGCACGCATCCGTTGAGTCCTCGTTGATCATCACAGGCTGAACAACAACCGCCGAGTGCATGGCTTTAAGAGGAACAATCACTATCAACAGGATGATCTCAATAAATCGCAGGATAACTTACCAAAGAATCTTTTCTGCTCTGCCTGCAGCTGGAACTCATGCAAGCTGGGTATCGGATTCTGTTTGTAATTCAGCTTTCTAAGGGTATCCGTAAAGATACTATGATAATATTTGAAAAGATCTCCCTGCTCTTGCCTACGCAGCGGCTCTCTCAGTGATGTGTTGAAGAAGTGATGCAAATCGATAGTGGGTGAGCCCCAGAACGAATACTGAAAGTCAATAATGAGTATATCCACTGGATGTCCCGTAGAGGCATCGTATTTGACCATAACATTATTGGTCCAGACATCGCCATGTGCCAGGACATTGACGGAGTCGCGGAGTGGAGCAAAACACTCCCGACCTATGTCCATGTAGTGGGGCGCCAATTTAAACAGCTTCTGGGCATACGAAGAACACTCCGGCTCCTGGCTCATCCAGCGAGCGGCGGCCAATAGTCCACCCACAAAGTAACCACTGTAGGCGTTTGTATAACGATTGAAGAATCCTCGATCGAATCTCTCCAGGTCGCCCGCGTTGCGTTCATTGAAAACCGCCGAAGCCGCGTGCATTTTGGCCAGTTTTCGAAGTATGAGATGAACATGCTCCTTGTCCAATCGCTTGACACGATCGGCCATAACATAGTTCGCCACTGACAGATCCTCAAAGATGATTGCCGAGCGTTTGCGATCCACAAAGATGGCGGTTGGAAACAGGGGCTCAAACTCGTCAGTTTCCATCAGGAGCTCAGTAAGTTTGGGTAAAACTTCCTCATAGAGAGTCATTTCCCGATTAAATATGTCATAGGGTGTCATTAGCTCTTTTGTCAGCTCATCGTCATCAATAGCTGTCTTAACGATCAGGTTCTGTTTAAGCTCCTCATTTGGTTGCTGGGAGAGTGTAAATCCAACTCGAACTCTAGTCAAGACTCCGCCGTAGTTCTCACCCGGCCCCAGAGCCGGATTTACTTCGAATTGGACAATCCGCAAATCGGAAACTTTATAGTGACTTTTAAGGGCCTGCTTTATGTAATCTTCTGTCAGCCATTCAGGTGCCGCTGCCATCTTGTCTTGCTCTAAGATCTGAGTTACAGACGCTTCTGATGCAATCCGAACAAAATCAGCTACTTTTATAAGGTCCGAGGACTGGATAGACTTCAGGCACGTGTCTTTCAATGAAGGTGAACGGTGCAGTCGATTGTAACTTTCTGTTCTAATTCGTTTGCTTTGACTACACTCAGAAAAATATAAAATTTTCTGTACTTAAACAGGGGACATTTAAGAACAAACGATCGAACGAAGCTCGGAATCTCCAAAACTGAGACCAAAAATATTACTTCAGAAACCTTAAGACAAAATTTTCCTGGGATACTGTAATTACGTTTTGGTATTAATTAAAGTCTATAAAAGATCTGAATCATAAACAAATCTTGAACTTATCACTTTATGTACTTGTTTCTAGTACAAAACATTCGTATCAATCTTGAAATATGCCAGACTATAAATACCTTTTAATTATAGTGTCGTTTGTTGGTTAGAGCTACAGTATATCCTAGATTGATTACACCTTTTTTCGGCTAGAATCATTTGAGAATTCTAAAGCTCAAGAAAGACAAAAAAATGTATACTGATCGTTTCGTTCTAAATTCAAGAATAATAGTCCACAAGAATCTTTAAATTTTGCAAACAAAACGGATGGGCTACATATTTTTCTGAGTGTACTAAAATCCCTTATCCGTTCAACGATATTTACTCTGGAGCTTAGCGCCGTGTGGCAACAAGTCTCACGCCTCATTTTGAGGATGACGTGTGCCAGACAAATGACTGATAACTGTTGCTCATTTAATAAGCCCGAGTGTCGTCTTGACTGATATACAGCCGACAACATTATTATTAAAACCGAGTTCACACTCTACACTTTTATATATTTATGTAGGCTAGTAGTTTATATAGTTTATTTTTATTCATCATATCAAACTTTTATTTTATTATTTTTATAAGAAATATTGTTACAAAGTAAAAGCGAAATTATGCCATTGAGTGCAACAAGAATATTCCTAAGCATCATAAATTCTATAATGACAGTTTTCACCCGATTACGTGTACGGCATACAATTTGTATTCAAATGACGCATTTCGTCCCAAATTAAAGCTGATAAAAATGCAAGTATGAATCTTTGCTATATTAGGATTCATATTTGCCCAGACGCTCTTAAAAGCTGAATAAACATTTCATAAAATCTGTATGAATAAGCCAACGCTATTTAATTTTTTATTATATTTCATTAAACTTCTATTACAATGTAATGGAATTTTATATATTTAATTATCTTGAAAATTTCGTAACTATAACCATAATTTACTTTCAATGAAATACATATTAATTTATTAGAATATAATATTCAAAAAATCTTTGGGTATTTTGGCCACATGGTAATCACTTTTTATAACTACTCAATAATTATTTTTTGATTTATTCTCAATCCATTCTTTTCATTTCGTTTGAAAATAATACCAAGTATATGAAAATGCAACTAAGTAATTAAGTAGTCTATCTTATATAATTCACGGTTCCAATGTTTTGTAGCTCAGTGTAAGCGTGTTTCGCAACTTTGCCACTGTTTAAATATTACTTAGATATACTATAAAAAGCTTCGTAAATGTTCATTCAAGAAAAAAAAGGGCAGTAGCAACAGAAACGTCATTTAAATGAGTTGAGAGGCAGAACTAATAAAAATAATAATCTTCAGACATGATCTCTTATATTTACAACTGTGGAATCAACTAATCTGCATTTTCAAATACAAATGTGGGTATAAATTTCACTTGATAGAGGCATATGACACTTGCAAACTGAAGAGTCTTATAAAACCCCGAATGGTTGAGAAATTTTAACTCATTTGTAAACCAACAGCCTCAAAATCAGTTGAATAATTCCATTGAAATGTCGGTATCGGATCTGATAAGTGCATTGGATGCTATTCCTAAACTAACCACAGCTATCCCCGAAACAAATCCAATTTTTCTGGATGCACCTGCATGGTTAACAGAAAACTATATACAGGATGCGCTGAGAGAGTTCTACGACGATCAGAAACTGACGATCACCGGCTTAGATGGTCGTCCGGCATTGGGACGGGGTGAAAACTATGGCGGAGTTTTGACTCGCATCAAGGCGGAGTTTACGCGGAGCGATGGCAGATCTCACAACGGCCATTATATAATCAAAACCTCCTTTGAAAGCGACGAGTTCTCGAGAAAGACCATGGAACCATATGATATTTTCAACCGGGAAATGTCCATTTACGAACAAGTCCTGCCGAAACTCAACTCGCTGCTGTTGGAAATTGGCGATGAGGAACAAATCTTTGCCGAAACAATGTCCGTTGACTATGATCGCTCAGCGCTGATCTTCGAGGATCTCAATGTGCGTGGTTTTGTAATGCCAGATCGTCTAGTAGGCTTAGATCTTAAGCTGGCCCGTCTGGTGCTTCGCAAGTTGGCCAAGATGCATGCAACGTCGGCAGTGCTCAATGAGCGGGAGTGTGGCACTCTGGAGACTTACGATCGGGGCATATTCAACCGACACACCGAGAACTATGCGCCCTGTTTTCTGGGCATGATTAAAGCGGCCAGCAAACGTGTCTCTCAGTGGCCGGGATACGAGCAATACGCCAAGAAACTGGATGCCCTCATTCCCGTCTACATGGAGCTGGGCAAGCGGGTCTTCGATGTCAGTCCGGGTGTTAATGTCTTGGCCCACGGAGATCTGTGGACGAACAATGTGCTTGTAAAGTACGATAAGGCCACTGGGGAAGCTGAGGATGCCATCATTATTGACTTCCAGTATGCTGCCTGGGGATCGCCGGCAATTGATCTGTACTACTTCTTGAATTCCTCACTGCAATTGGACTACCACCTACATCATCAGGAGGAACTCATCCAGCACTACTTTGACATATTCTCGGATACGCTGAGAAAACTGCGCTATAAGGCGCAGATTCCCAGCCTCCACAACTTTCACTTGGATCTGAAACGAAAGTCCTTTTATGGTGAGTAACTATCTAAAATATAACTATTTAAAAAATACTCAAGTATTCAAATTATTTCAGCTATGCACACTAGCATAAATATCTTTGCTATCCAGCGAAATGTGGAAACTGATGATGCGGACTTCAATGCCTTGATGGAGACCAATCAGAGAGCGATTTACTTTAAGAATGGCTGCTATAACAATCCAGTTACCCAAAGGGTTCTACGAGAACTTTTACCTGTCTATGATTGCGAGGGAATGCTCGATGTAGATCAGTAAATTTTTAAGTATTGTTCTATACTTTTCATAGTTTTTTAAGTTATTCTTATATGTCACGTAAATATTTAACCAATATGTATTTAAACCATTTAACTTAACTTGCATTGATTTCAAATTAACACAATTATATCGAAAAAAAATGTATCGACAGATATGTACAAATATATAGATTTTTTATTTGATCTTTATTATCTCTAAGTCTATTACTAATTTAATTTCATTTCAAAAATACCAAATAACTATTCAATTTTTTAAGTTTCGTTATTTATTTATTTATTTATTTATTATTTCAACAAAACATTAACAAAGTACAGTAATGCTAAAGATACAAAATTGGAGCAAACAACAGTCTGCACTCCGACCCGTTGGGACAATTTTTTATAATGTTTTTATACAAAACAAAGTTGATTATGATTTAAAAATTTCCTCTGCTCAGAGTAAAAAGCACTTGCCAAGCTTTAAAGCTTTATCGACCCATCAGCTCTCCAAAAAAATGGTGAGAAACTTTTCGTTTTTATTTGTATACAATGAAAATTCGATTTCTCTTGTGAGGTCTCTTCCTCTCTGATTTTGGCATTCGTTAGCTTTCTGAAAGTTAATTTGTCTCTTGACTTTCAGAAAAGTTTGCTCTTTACCTACAACACAGCCTTATATGGAATTACTTTATTGTTAACAATTTATATGTTTATAAACAAAACACAACACAAATACAATCAAATACGTGATTAACAATTTACAGAGTATTGACTTTTTTTCTCTTCTGTGTGCTTTCATAAATAACTCATTTCATTCTCTTTCTTGCTTCGCTCTTTGCTTTAGTTTTGAAGCACCAATAGCACGAATAAAATACATTGTTTTAAAAGAATTTCTTTCAGTATCTTTTTTAAAAGTGAAGTGAAAAGCTAGACGATTTCTTCATTCGACAATGTCTTCCCAGTACAATCCCGATGAACTGGAGGCACTCGAGTGGCTGAACACGGAGTATTACACAGAAATACTGATCCAATATGAGAATGAGCCGGAAATCAAAGTAACAGATTTCAAGTTGTCTCCGGCCAGTTCTCAGGGAGATCACTATGCAAGTGTCATGTTCCGGGCTGCCGTGGAGTATACGACCTTGAGAGGAACTTTTTCCAAGTCTTTAATAATCAAGACAATGCCTGAGCGAGGTGGCCAAAAGAACCAAATGTTGGATGACTCACGCATATTCCACACTGAGATTGCCATGTATACCAAAGTGTTGCCTGAATTCGAGGCGATACTAAAGAGTGTGGGTGACAATACCAAGTTTAATGCACCTTGCATCTACCACAGCCTGAAGCCTCGACAGGTCATGGTGTTTGAGGATCTGGTACCTCAGGGCTATCAAGTGATACGAGAAAGATCCGCCACCATCGATGAAATTCATGCTGCATTGGAGAAACTGGCCAAGTGGCACGCTGTAAGCCAAAAGCTGCTAGAGGAACAGCCTGAATTATTTGATGAATTACACTATAATCTCTCCACACTTCCAAATTTTCTAAATAAGAGTTTCCTAACGAATGCGTTGCCCAACTTTATTTACATGCTAAGCGAGGTGGAAAGTTTGCAAAAATATAAAAAGTATTTTAATCCCATGCTGAAAAACTTGATTCAAAAATGGGCAGACTCCTTAGGAGAGTACCACAAAAATCCCAGAGAGAATGCATTTTATGTTCTGTGCCATGGAGACTTTCACATCAAGAACTTGATGTTCAAGGAGAACACTTGCATGTTTTTGGATTTTCAATTGTCCCATGTTGGACCTTTGGTCAATGATTTTCTCTATGCTATGTATATGTTTTTTGGTCCTGAAGAACGTGGAAGACGTCGCGAAGAATTTATAACTTACTACTTAAAATCATTTGGAGATACGTTGCAAGAGATTGAGTGCCAAGCAAAAACTCCCAGTTTCGAAGAGTTTCAAAGCCAATTGTTTGATAACAAATACAACGGTAAGGTCGATAAATTAAACTCTGATAAGCATTTAATTCTAAATTTTTCTCAATTTTCAGAGTTCATGCTGTTAACTACATTCCTGCCTATACAGATTGCTTTCCGAAAAAACGAAATTGATCCTTTTAGGAGACGCACAAGCATGTACAAGGATAAGGATTACCAAAAGGAAGTGGAGTATCTTTTGAATAGAATGCTCCAGTTGGGTTACTTTAAGGAAGCTTAAAATAAATATGAAATTTATTATTATATTATGACTTTTCCCTTTAAAAATTTAGCACACATTTCGCAAAATTCGTCAGATTTTCAGTAGTAACAAATTGAAATTTACAACAAAGCTTTCTAAGTACATCAGACTAAAAGCACTGCGAGTTTAGTAAATTTCCAAATCGATAATCAAACAATCACAAAATAATTTTTCTTTTTTTTTTTTTGATTCAGCATCTTATAAATGTTAAAATCATTTAAATCTCTTGGTTGCACTGAACTACCCTCGGTATAGGAAGAATATACCCGATCTTCTGTGCGCATTGCTACTAATATGTTTTGAAGATCAATTTAAAAGCTTTTTCGATAACCATCCTGAGCACAACGCTTATCGCATATGTTGAATAAAGATAGAAAAAAGCACTAGATAAGCTCTGAAAACTTCAATAAATACGAAGTCACGATAGAATTGCCTTTAGTTGTATTTTAAACTCGTTAGAGGTAACACAATCGCTAAAATGTCGCCAAATAGTGATGATTGCAATGCGGATGAGCTGAACGCTCCAGATTGGATGAACGAGCAGTTCTTTAAGGACGTTCTAAATCAGCATTTCAATGATCCGAATGTGAAAGTTGTTAATGTCCAGATGTCTCCAGCTAGTGCCAAAGGAGATCATTATGCGAGTGTTATGTTTCGGGCAAAAGTTGAGTATTCAACACAAAAAGGAAAGTTCTCCAAGTCGTTGATCATAAAAACAATGCCCGAAGCGGATAGTGAAAAAGGTGAAGTTTTGGGTGATTCCCCCATGTTTGCGACGGAGATTAAGATGTATTCGGAAGTGCTGCCGAAGTTCGAGAAGATCCTTAATGAAGCAGGGGATGAGATTACATTTTGTGCTCGTTGCATCTACCACAGCCTAGAGCCACGACAGGTGATGGTGTTTGAGGATCTGGTTCCTCAGGGTTACGATGTTATACGCAAGAGACCAGCAAACTTAGAGGAAATCAAAGCTGCCCTGGAAAAACTGGCCAAATGGCACGCAGTCAGCTATAAGTTGTTGAAGGAAAAATCCGAATTATTCGACAAATTACAATATGATTTAACGACAGTTCCGAACTTTTTGGAGCAAGACTTTCTCACATCTGGCTTTCCAAACTTCTTGGATGTGCTGGACAGTGTAGAGGACTTGAAGGAATACAAAAAGTTCTTTGAACCGGTGAAAGACATTATTATTAAACGCTGGGCAGATATAGTACGTGAATACCGGAATAATCCGAAAGACGATGCATATTACGTTTTATGCCATGGAGACTTTCATCTGAAGAACATGATGTATAAGGGCAACGACGTCATGCTGCTCGACTTCCAGTTTTCCTATGTGGGAAGCATGACATGTGATTTGCTTTATGCGGTTTATATGTTCCTGGGCCCCGAGGAGCGTCTACATAATTATGATGAACTGATCTACTATTACTTTTCAAACTTTACAACGACATTATCAAAGATTGGATACCAAGGAAAGATGCCCACCTTGGTTGAATATCGAAAACAATTATTCGATCGAAAATATCTTGGTAAGCTGGATTAATAATTGACTTGTTGAAATACTAATTAGCTTTTTATTGCATAGATATCTTTCTGCTGAGCACATTTATGGCTACTTTTAAACACATGCTCAAAGGACAGGATCCCGCAGAGTTCGTAAACGATGCTGAAAAACGACGCCAATTGTATTTCGATAAGGAGTATCACGAAGAATTAAAATGTCTGCTGCCTCGTTTGTTACATTTGGGCTACTTTGAGGAGTTAAAATAAAGCTCTTGCAAAAAAAATTAATAAACAATTGACTATGGCGATGAAAAATAACCAAAATATATTAAGTATTTTATATTATCGATAAAGATATCTTAAAATATTTTATTTATCTTTAAGATAGAACATTTATAACATTTTAATAACCTCCAAATTGATTGGATAAAATGTTATAAATTATATGTACTTAGTTACATTATCAAAAATATATTGATTAACTTTTTTATCAATAAGATTGTCAATACTTATCAATGTTTGAGATACTCTTATTAAAGCTATCATTATCTTACTAGGTGCGATGGTAGTGCGATGAGCTTGCGGTTTTTATGGCGATGAGTTTGCGGTTTTTATCGCTTAATGAGCACCTGTTATCTTGCTCACTTATAAGTACTACTCTATTTCTCAGCTGATATTCAAGAAATATATGAATAAAAAATGTACTAAAGCATTTGATAAACTTTACAGTCTCTCTATCGGAATTACTAACAGTGGCTCTCGCTGTTAGAAACATTATGTTAAACAAATATATGCATAGGTTTTGAGATGTTTAGAGTGTTTGTGATGAATTGAGTTGCTCACATTACAATTTTTAATAGCTTCTCGTGTTCAGTGAGTAAAATTGCGAGTTTGCTGTTGTTTTCTATGATTTGCCTAAACTTTTAAATATAATCTCACTGCTTGGGATCAGAGAGAACAAGATACTCTCAATCAATTTGTATTTTATTCGTAGATATAAAGATTCTTATTTGTTATTTATTTAGCATCGTATCTAAATTATTGCTAATGGGTAGAGAAAACACAGTGCGAGCCATTTAAAAAGAATAAGTTTTAGCAAAGTAAAACCAAATTTTTCTTTAATTTACTATCATTACTCTTCTTCAAGTTATAAGTCCAGTTATATATTCTTTGAATAAAACAGCTAATTTGATTAAATTCACTTGATGTTAGTAATTATGATTTATTTGTGAATAAATAATATTATTTTAAATTAATTAAACTGTAAAGAGCCTAATTTCGTTGAGTATTTTAAGTAGTTATAATGTGTTATAACATTTCTAGTTAAAGCATAAAAATTAAATAAAATAAATTGAAATAACTTAAGAAATTTTGATTATTCAACTTATAAAATATTTTCATTATTAACGTATAAAATGTAAATATTTTGGCTGCTCAGTATCTTTTAAAATATATTGTAGCCATGACATTATTGTTTGATAAGTAGTGCGATGAGTTTGCGGTTTTTATCGCTTAATGAGCACGTGTTCTCTTGATCACTTATAAGTACTATTCTATTTCTCAGCATGATATTCAAGAAATAGATGAATGAAAAATGTACTAAAGCATTTGATAAACTTTATTTTGGCGGCTCATCTTTTAAAATACATTGTAGCCATGACAATTAAAATTGCTTGCAATGATGAGGCAGAAAACCAAATAACAAGTCGCCCTGATAATACAACATGTATAAAAGAACTTCTATCAGAGTTTCCATTAAATTGTCTCTTCAAAAACAACGCCAATTGTATTTCGATAAGGAGTATCAAGAAGAATTGAAATGTCTGCTGCCTCGTTTGTTACATTTGGGCTACTTTGAGGAGTTAAAATAAAGCTCTTATAAAAAAAACTTAATAAGCCATTGACCAGGACGATGAAAAATTGCCAAATATTTTAAATATTTAATATATCGATAAAGATATCTTAAAATATTTTCTTTATATTTAAGATAGAACATTTAAGGGCGCTTCAAGCGATTTTTTCGTGTCCGTATAGCTCACCATCGCTCACCGATGGAATAGAACGTGTTCTATTGCCATAGGTGAGCGTCGGGATTTCACCGACGCTTTGAAATTTTGGGTATTTACCCGACACGGACAGCATTTTTAAAAAAAGTGTCGGTGAAAAAGTTCTCGTCTAAACCGATATTTACAACATTTTAATATACTCCAAATTGATTGAATAAAATCAAATTCACATACGAAGTAGAAGAAGACGGTAGATTACCTTACTTAGACACGACTATTAACATATGTGGAAACACATTGAAAGTTAAATGGTACAAACAACAAACATAATCAGGCAGAATTCTAAATTTATACTCTAATTATCCAAAAACAATGATAATAAAAACCGCAATCAGCTGCATAAGAAGAATGACAGATTTAAGTGACCCGATACAATCACGAAGAAATTAATGAACAAATAATAGACATGATAAAATTTAACGATTTCCCCGTTAAAATTATAAAAACATACAAAAAACAGCACTAGCCGCACATTGCCTTCATAAGTCGAAATATATCGGCAAATTAGATAAATAAAAATATCCAGACCTCAAGCCAGCCAGAGCCCAACTCTGATTGAATAATATGTTATAAATTATATAAACTTAGTTACATTATCGAAAATGTATTGATTAACTTTTTTGTCAATACTTATCATTGTTTGAGATACTCTTATTAAAGCTATCATTATCTTACTAGGTAGTAGTGCGATGAGTTTGCGGTTTTTATCGCTTAACAAAAACCTGTTATCTTGCTCACTTAGAAGTACTATTCTATTTGTCAGCATGATATTCAAGAAATATATGAATAAAATGATGAGGCAGAAAATTAGTAAATAAGATGCCGTGATAATACAACATGTATAATAGAACTTCTATCAGAGTTTCCATTTAGTTGTCTTTTCAAGCTGAAACGCGTCAGTCTGAATAAAAATGACGGCAAACAGTGAATCGTTTAATCGGGATGAGTTGGAAGCACCCACCTGGTTGGATGCCCAATATTTTAGAGATGTTTTGCGTGCCCATGAACACGATGAGGATTTGGAGGTAATCGCATTAAAGATCTCACCCGCCAGTGGAAAAGGGGATCACTATGCAAGTATTATGTTCAGAGCTGCTGTGGAGTATAAAAGCAGTAGGGGCAAGTCCAACAAGTCGTTGATCATCAAGACAATGCCTAAAAATGAGGGACACAGGAAGGAATTGCTGGAGGAATCCCACGTCTTCGAGACTGAGATTATCATGTATACGGAAATGCTGCCCAAATTTGAGGAAATACTGCGACAGACTGGCGATGAGACTTCATTGTATGTGCCCTGCATCTACCACAGCCTGAAGCCACGACAGGTGATGATATTCGAGGATCTGATGCCTCAGGGATACGTTGTGATCCGTGATGGGAAGCCAACTAATGAGGAGGTTCGCTGCGCCTACACCAAGCTGGCCAAATGGCACGCCGTCAGCTACAAACTAAACAGGGAGCAGCCCCAACTGATGGAGAAACTGAAGCACAGTTTGATGGAGCTGCCGGGAATCGATAAAGATCCCATGTTCTCAACTGGCATGGACTATTTCATAAAGATGTTGGACTCTGTGCCGGACCTGAGAGTCTATAAGCCTTACTTTGAAAAGATCCATTCCAGCTATTTGAGGCACTGCATCAACACCTTCAAGGAGTATCGGGAGAATCGTCAGGAGGATGCATATTACGTACTCTGCCATGGCGACTTTCACATCAGGAACATGATGTTCAAGCACAACAACAAAAGCAGAGAGGCAGTAGAGGACTGTATGCTGCTGGACTTCCAGATGAGCAACCTGGGACCCATGGCCAACGATATCATTTACTCCATCTACAATCTCCTGTCCCCCGAGCAGCGAGAAAATCAGCGCGATGAAATGGTTCATTTTTACTTTTTCACTTTAATCGAAACACTTAAGAAAATCAATTATGACGGCGAAATGCCGTCGTTAGTAAAATTCAGAGAGCAGCTTTTCCGGCATAAATACTTGGGTAATTATAGAAAATACTAATTAATTAAAAAACTTACATAGCTAATCATTGTGCTTTTCAACAGAATTCTTTTTGCTTACCACATTTTTGCCGCTAATACTTGGACTTGAGAGTGGAAAATATGAATTCTCAGAAATGATTGAGAACAAAGATTTGAGATCAACATTTTATTATGAGGAGAATTACATCTCGGAGGTTCGATACAATCTGAAACGCTATTTACATCTGGGATACTTTGAAGATTTGCACTAATAATAAATAGAAATCACTTAGTAATAATAAGTTGACGTATTTTTGTATGAAAGGTAATTCCTTGATATACATTCCCCTATTACACTACTTTACAGCCACAAAGTGACACAAAGTATTTTTTTCCTATGGACTTTGGACTGCTAAACACGAAAATGGCACTTAAAATTTTTTTTATGAAAGCGTTTTTGAAATATTCAAATTTTTTCGAATTTTTGAGGTTACTCCAATACTATTGAGAATATTTTCATTTCTACTTATCCGATTTGGCCAAGCAAGCGATTATATTAAAGGTAAGTTCTCTTCAACTTTCTCCCATACAGTATTAAGATCGGTTCAGCGGTTCGGGTGGTAGCGATTTTAGTAAGTTCGAAAATTGGCGTTTTTTTTGTGATTTTTTGAGTTTGGAAGCTAACATATAGTCCTGAAAATTGAAAAAAAATATAAATCACAAAGAAAATAAGGTATTGTTAATGCAAATCCATGAATAAATAGCGAAGCAATACGCTCGGGCACATTAAAAATGTTGTATGGAGCAGCTGCTAAATCTAAACCAAATCTGAAACTTTTTGCGGAATACCACTAATGTCACGAAAATACCAAATATACTGCAATACATTCACATCGCTGTTATCGATAACAAATGGGCAAACAGCTGATGTCGATTATGCGCTAAATAATCCATAGCGCATTGTACCAATAGCATTTCCGTATTGGCAAATGTTGTTTATTTTGAAATTCTGAATAATAATAAATTAACACAATTGCTCTCATGACTCTGGAGCTAATTGATTTGCTATGCCGCGTTTGCCTGAAGCAGGACGAGCTGATGGTTGACGTTTACGAGCATGTGGAGGAGCAGCAAACGGACTTGTGCACGCTGCTTGAACGCTGTGGCGACATCAAAGTGGGTTATCGAAAAACATTGTTTGTTATGATATACTTCATGTGAATATGTTCCACAGGTGGACAAGACGGATACGTATCCAAAGTATTTATGCCAAGAATGTACAAAGGAGCTGCTAATCGCTGCCAAATTTCGCGCGAAATGTGCAGCCACGGAGCAAACGCTCCGACAAAGAAATCTGCCTGCTTCTGATGGCGATGCGAGCGACATGTCCAATTGAATCGGCTGAGGAGGAATTAGTGTTGGATGAGGCTGAAAGTAGCACAGACCATACGGAAGATATCATTGAATTCGATCCAAGCGAATATGTTGAGCTATACGAGGAATGCAAAACGGAATCGCCAGAGGATATCGGAATATCGGTGACAACTCTCAGTAAATCGCTTGGAGAGACGCATGAAATTGCCATTTACGACTGCGATGACTGCGGTGCGGTCTTCCAGCAGGCAGCCACGCTGCAGCGGCACATTGCCAAGGCGCATGCCTCTGCAGAGACCCACAATTGCCAGCATTGTGACCATGTCTTCACACAGGGCATGAGTCTTCAACGGCACAGCTGCAACGGATCTCATGTGCCCTCGACGGATGTCCGTGAGGCGCAGGCTCGTCATCGTTGTGTCTACTGCGGCAAGTTCCTGCAATCGTCCGCTAGCCTGGCCATGCATCTACGTCTGCACAATGGTGAACGTCCCTTTGCTTGCGACGCTTGTCCAAAGACTTTCAAGACAAACGGTGGACTTGTAGCCCACCAGAAAAGACACCTCAAGTTGATGGAGTACGAGTGTAAGTTCTGTGGCAAGGGCTTCGTAGAGTCGAGCAATCTGCGTCGTCACATCATCGCTTTGCACACCTCCGACCGCCCGCACACCTGCATCACCTGTCAGCGCAGCTTCTCTCGCGTCTATCTCCTGGAGCTGCACAAGCGAACTCACACCAACGAGCGTCCCTATGCCTGTAGCCACTGTGATCGTCGATTCGCCCAACTGGGCGTTCTGCGTACTCATGAGCGCATCCATACGGGAGAGCGGCGACACCGCTGCGATCTTTGCCAGAAAACCTTTAGTCGGCTGATGCAGCTTAAAAAGCATCAACTGAAGCCCTGCCTGTCAGTGGATTCCGAGGTTATCATGCGAGCAGACGATGAGGTTTCATAATACATAATTGAAGCATGGCTACTCTGTATTCAAGTTAATGGCAGCATCAAAAAAGAATGGACAGAGTCCTTGATTATTTGATCTGCTTGATTGTGTAAGATCTTTCTCTCTATTTACCTTTGCATTCTGGTTAATTTATATTTATTATTCTCTCCGCATAGTTGGACACTCGCAACTGATCAATCCGAGCAACTGAATCGAATCGAACTATCTTTGGGGCTCAATAAAAAGACAATACAAAATAGACATTTTCTGATTTTTATTGCATGCACATAAAGGATTAGTTATGTTTTTTGTTCCTTTTTTTGTATGTTTTTCATTAGCCTACAGGTTACAACAGATTATGGTAATTACATAAATGCTTGTTAATAAGTTATTTATATTAATGTAATGCGAACTTTCCATATACATACATATATATTCTTTTGATTTTTATTTTCTTTTTGAAAAAATTACATGCATTGAATTTTCTGTGATTAGGGCACAAAATTCTAATTTGATTTGAAAAATATTGCATTTTGTACAATAACTTTTACATATTTATTTATATATATGTATATTTATTTAATGTTTGGAATTTGATTTTCATGCACTTTGTATCTTATATATATTTTTTTTTATATATGCTATACTCGTAAGCATTTATCAGCATATGTTACTCGGAGCTTGTATGTATATTTGTTTCAGTTTTTCTCTAAAAAACTGCGCAAAATAACTATTTAAGTCATTTCTGAACTCCATTTTATAGAATCTTCTAAAGAGATGCAATAATTATTTCTGTGAAAGTTTTGGAATAATTCGAATTCAGAATATTTTTCTTGAAAACTGTACAGAATTTGATAGAGCACACTTTTATTCCAAAAATATGCTGTATTGATTTCTGCGAAATTGCATCGAATAGGGAATTCAGAATAACTCTTAATATTATATTATTGTAATCTTTTTGTCAGTTAATTGATTTTTATGAGTGGTGGCAATTTTTAATCCAATTATGGCGCAAATATCTTTGGGTTATTCCGTGTTCCGTTCTGTTGCTGAATCCTCGTCGTCGGTTTCTGGTTAGATTTCCTTAATGGGGGTTGTTATCGGGGTATATCGGGGGACAATTACATAGTTTATAAAAGCGTCGCCTCTGCCAAGAATTGAAGCAATAAAATGGTTACTACCAGTCGAAAGTCGAAAGTCTTTGGGGGATTAAGTCGCAGAATGGCAAGTGTTGGTGGTGAGCAAAAAGAGGTGAGAAACGTGTGCTCGATCGCATATACATATATACTTTATATATATAATCCTGATTACACCGCTGCGCTATGCTCGGATCGACGAAAATACTTACGGGCCTGCACGTTGAGATCGTCGAGCAGCAGCTCATTCGAAGATCTGGAACGCTTGGGAAAGATCAGAGCATTGCGCAGCGGCGTCACGTGCGCCACATTGGAGCGCGGCTTGGGCGGTGGTGCGGGTGGGGCACGCTTCTGTTTGTGCGACACGCGCCTCAGTTGCCGCACGAACGACTGACTGAGTGTCGAGCCACGATTAAAGTCCTCATTCAACTGCGCCTCGGCCGCGTACTTATGCAACTGCATTGGAGGCACCGCCATCGTCGATTGCTGCAGCTGCTGCTCCGAGTTCGTGCGCTTGGAGTTGCTCTTGAGACGCTCGAAGAGATTGGTCAGCGTGCTGGAGCGCTGTTGCAGCGGCGGCGCTGGCGCTGGATACTTCTGCAGGGGATGACTGTGCTTCGGCGTCCGTCCAGCGGCAACTGTTGTCGGCGTCGTCGATGCCGTTTGGGCGCGACTGGCGAAGACATCGTCATCCAGTTCGCTGAGACTGACCAGCATGTGCTCGTCGTCAAACAAGTCATCGGTGTTGGTAATGGTATTGGTGTAGGTATCCAGCTCCTCTTCACCATCGTCATCGTATCGTGCAAATATCTCATCAAAAGCGGCATTCACAATGTACGCCTCGTCCTGCAACTCCTCCTCGCTAGCAACTCCTGCGGTTCGCTGCGAGACAAGTGAACCAAAGAGATTCTTGCGATAGTCCTCGGATGCAAGCTGCTCGCTGGAATGTGCCGTCGTCGGTGGGCGTGGCAAGTTGGCCAACTGGCTGGCCAGGCTCTGAGTGCTGCAACTGTTTGTTAGCTTGCCGGGTGCTGTTGGCGGTGTGGTTAGTATGCAGTGATGTGGATTTGCCTTTGCTGTTGCTGTTGCAGTTGCCAGTGTCAGTGCCTGTGACTGTTGGTGTAATTTTGACTGTGACTGTGCCTGCAGCTTCTGCTGCTGCTTTTGACGCTGCATGTGCTGCACGCGATGTCGCAATTCCTGTGACTTGCGCTTCACCTGACTGTATTTGTTTTGGCTGTTGTTGCCCGTGTTGTAGTTGTTGCTGTTGTTCGTTCGCAGCTCATACTTACTCTGCTCACGGTCTCGCTCCTGCTCGGCCTCGGCCAGGCGTCGCTGCAGCGCCAGCGTTTCAAAGGTGTGCACAACACTGCCCACGTGTGTGTTAATCTCCGGTATTCCCAGGTCGCCGCTGAACATGTCGCGCTGATGTCGCTGCTGTGTGGAAAGCAATTCGCCACCGCCAGCAACACCGCGCGGATGGGCGTGGGCGTGGCAGTGGCGAATGGGCGGCACTGGGCAACGGTGGCCACTGCACGGAAATTGCTCAATAAATTCGGTGGCTTCCTGCTGCCACAGCAGATTGCCAAGCTCATCATGACCGCTGGCATTGGCAACTGTTGACGACTGTTTATTTATGTACATATGTGTGTGTGTTTGAGTTGTTGTTGTTGTTGTTGTGTACGAGTTGTTGTTGTTGTTGTTGGCAGATATTTCAAGCAAATCGTTAATGAAATAAATAAATAAAATCTGATTAGCCAAGGGTCTTTCAAAATGTACATAGAACGACTGTTTGGTGAGCTAAAGGACTTTGGGACAGAGGTCAGGGATCAGGAATCAGGAACTGATACTTAGAGCTAACCATATCTTAAATATACATACATATATTAATAACTATTTATATACGCTTATCAATTCTATATACACATGAGCACATTGAACAATTAATTAATTTCTTTATCTTTTTCTGTTTTTCTTGTTTTTCATAGATAATTATACTCGTAAATAGTCATTAGCTGATTTATTTTACGTGTTTGGGATTATATATAATAATAAATTCAACTCATTTGCAAGCTCTGCAAATTGGAATTTCAACTACCTGTTAAATTAGTTTAGACTATTTAATTTTCTAATTTTTTGGTAAGCTAAATTCATATCATTTTCATATTATTTAATTTAATATTTTTAATTGCAATTCATTTGTAAAGTATTCGAATAAAACAACAACACAAACAGCTGTCCACAGCAGAGCATCGGTGTGTGCGTGTGTGTGTGTGTGTCTGACTGTGTTTGTGTGTGTGTGTCTATATAAAAGTACTTCATTTGTTTGTTTTATGTTTCTATAGTGACGAACTTTACTAACGCATAAAAGTATGCTATGAATTCTGTATGTTTCCCCTATTGCGTATACGCAGTGTTGGATAATTCATCAATGCAAATGAAAAACAAATCTTACCATGTGGTTGTTTGTGTGCATTGGCATGTGAAGGTGTTGCAGGTGTGCGATTTTTGCTTGGAACCAAACTAAGACAACAATAAGTGTGTGTGAGCGTGGGTGTGTGTGTATGTGTCTAGTTGTAGTTGTGTGTGTGTGTACTTTAATAATAGTTATTATCAAATGGTAAACTATCACTAGAGCTTGAATAGTGCTGTTGTTGCGGTTGCTGTGGCGGCATTTCATTGTTGCCGTTGCGTTTCAAGTGCTGTTGCTGCTGCTTGTTGCTGCTGCTATTGCTGCTGCTGCTACACCTTTGCTGCTGCTGCTGATGCTGCTGCTTGTGCATGACCTTAATGTCATCCTGTGACTTGCTATTCTTGGAGCTGTGCTTGCTCTTGTGACCCTTGCTGTGTTTTGTGTGTTTCAAACTGTGATGTTGGTGGTGTGTCAATTGTGATTGTTGCTGCTGTGCCTGCTGTTGTGGGTGTGAGTGGCTGTTGTGTTGTTGCTGTGGCTGTTGCTGCTGTTGATAGTGGTGCTCAATGTGTGCTATGTTGCTGCTGCTGTGATAGTGTGGATGCTGCTGCTGCTGTTGCTGTTGTGACGTATCGCTGGCGGTGCCGCTGCTGCTGTAACTATAAATCTGTGACTTTGACTGGCTGCGATGGGAGCGTGGATGCGAATGCAGATTTGCTACGCTATAATGATTGGGATCGAGACTGTCAAAGGTCTGCAGATAATGCGGATTGATCTGAGTGCAATATTCGCCGCCAACATCCGTTTGTTGCTGCTGTTGCTGCTGCTTCAGTTGCTTGCGATCGAGCGTGTTGTTGCTGCGTACAGCATGGAACTGATGCTGTTGCTGCTGCGGATGATCGAGCGAATTAAAGTGTTGCAAATGTGTCATATTGTAGCTCAAATGTTGATAATGCGAATCGGCGTTGTGTTGCTGTTGCTTGGAACCATTTTTCATTGGCAATGGCGGTGGTTGTTGTTGTAGTTGCTGCTGTTGTACATTTGGTGATCTTCGGTTAGTGTTGTTGTTGCTGCCGTTGCCGTTGGATTTGAAACTAATGCTGCCACTGTGCAAAATTAGATTGTTGCTGCTGTGATTGCTGCCGTTGTCGTTGTTCTTTGTTTTGATGGCAATGAACGTGTTGGGCAGCGGCGGCAACGGAGGTGTGCCAGTGGGCGTGGTTATAGTGGTTGCCGACGATGAGCATGTTGTTGTTGCCCCTGTTGCTGTTGGTGTTGGTATTGGTGTTGTTGTTGTTGTGGTGTTGGCCACATTAAGCTCCCGCTACGCGATGTGATGGCCGCCAAATGTGCGCAGCACTGGCACGCTCTAATTGTGGTATTTGGTGGTTCGTGTTGTTGTTGGAGGTTGTTGTTGGTGGTTGTTGTTGGTGGTGTTGGTGGTGTGGGTGGTTCGTGTTGTTGTTATTATTGGTGATTTATACATATTGCAATTAGTGTTGGGCGTGTGTTTGGCGCATTTGTTGTTGTTGTTGTGGTTGGATTTGTGGAGGTTGTTGTTGTTGTTGTTATCGGAAAATGAAATTTCAGAGCGTAAAAAGAGACGAAAAAAGGAAAAGAGTAGACACTTATCATATAAGTCGTGTATGAGATATATAAATATTGATTGCTTATTTGTAAACTGTGTGTGTGTTAGTGTGTGTGTGTGTATCATTATATTAGTGTATTGGTGTGTCGTCTGCTTTGAAAGTGGTGCTTCAGTTGTTGTAACGGAAGGCGCGAGTCATGAAATGTCTCTGAGGGGCGTGTTATGGGATAATAATAGATACATGTACGTATATTTTCAAACTAATAGATTAATTGATTGCTTAGTCAGTTACAAGTGCTCGAAAAAAGTTGAAAAAAATAAATAAAAAAAATAATTGTAAGAAATATTTGTAAAAATTAAGAAATGTAATATTGTTAATTGCTTGCGTCTACTTAAATTGTACGCACACATAAAGCACAGTTACACATACACAAACACAAACACATACACATTTATATGTACATACATAAAATATATATATATACAAGTGATTTGTGGACCACAAAAAGTAAATTAAAGTCCTATAGACATTATCCAGATGAGATAAATTCCAAGCGAGGCCAAGCGAAATTTCATGCATCGATGCGGCAGCCACAGTGCCTGCCACAGTGCCACAGTCACTGCTGCTGTGGCAGACGTGGCAGCATCAAGTGGCGTGTAAAACTTATTTAATTCGGCAACGGGCTGAGTTGCCAGCGAGTTGCAGGCAGCGCGTTGCAAATGAAGCTGCGCTCCAAAAAGAAAACAACTAAAATTGTTGCAGCTGTTGATCGACATGTTTATACCCTGTAAACAGTTGCACATGCGCAAACACTTACACACTTAATCCGATTTAAAATTTACATGCAATCTACACATTTTAAAATATCAAATCTTTAGCTTAAAAGAAAATGTGTTAGTCGAAAGATGTGATGCATATTGCGAGAGTAATTTATGATATTGGACATACTATATAGGCACTTTATTCAACCATCAGTAGTAGCTACATAGCAAATTTTAGATCAGTCAGGCAAAAAATCACTGAGTTCAATGGGAATATAAAGATCAAATAAATGGCTTTACTTGTTATACTTATTAATGTTCGTTTTATTAAACGAACAGAGCTAGACGACTGTAACAAACCCGTATATCCCCTACGTGCTAATACCCTTTACAGGGTATTAACATGAAAAAAGAAAACGCACTGTCGCGCTGCCAAGAAAGCTAATTAGCCGGGACAATTTGGAAAAAGTGAGCATAAGTTTTAATAAGAAAGCGAGATGTGGCACGTTAATGCGATGCAAAATAAGTGGGCGTGGCAAAGGGGCGGCTTTCTTAAAACTTGTCGCATTAAAGTTTTTATTTTTTCAAAATAAAGGTTTTAAAGGGTGCGTGTGTTTAAGTAAGACACTTATTCGCTAAATTTCACATTTAAAATTAAATTTAAAAAGTTTTAGCATGGCCTCTGCGGCAGGCACTTTGTCTTTGTATCTCCAACTGCAACTGCCACTTGCCACATGCCACTTGCAGCATAGTCAATAGCACACACACAAATGAAACTTTCATTCATTCACTCAATGTACACTCAAAGGCACTACATGTGGCACTTGGGGCAACTTCTCGGGCATCGCATAAAAAAAGTTGACAAGCGTTGACATAATTTTACACGCAATGACAAGTTGAAGGAGCCGCAGGATGTGCCGTCTTCTTCTTCTTCTTCGTCTTCTTCATCATGTATATACTGCATACACTCAAGTGCGCGTAAGTAAGTGCAACCCGTGCGTGCCCCTTGCAGCTTGCAACCCGCTGCTTGAGGCGTTGCAAAGAGCTCGCAGCGTTTTCTGCATCATTTACTAACATGCGCACATTGATGGAAATTTAATAGACTTGCCACATAATTGCGATGCTTGCATTTATGCTTGACTGCTAATGATGGATTGCTTTCACTGTTGCAAGTCCGAGTAATAGAGAAAGAGAGAGAGAGCTCGTAGGTGCAACATTAGATTATCTAGGGTGGGGCAACATCGTCAACAGCCGGAAGTGACTGTCGCTTAGCGTGGCGGGCCATCCAGTTGCACGCAGCGTGCAGCGTGCAGCACAGCGAGTTACGGAAGTTCAACTCAGTGCCACAAAAATTCGAAAACTTTGTAAACAAAACTTTTGAGCTGTGCACTTTGCTGCTTGCCCCAAACGAAACGTAACGAAACGAAACGAGACGAGGCGAAAGCAAAGCAAAAACATCAGGCGACGATGCGCAGGACTTTTTACTACAACAACAACAATAGCAAAATAAAAAGAAATATAACAAGATATATATAAGTATATATCCATTTTATAGTGAAGCATCCCTTCTGTCGCTTGTCAGCAGCTGCACAAAGTTTGCCACACGGCAAATGGTTGTTGCACTACTTGCCCAAAACTTGCCTCTTCAGTAGCTTAGCAGCAACACAGAGGCCAAGTAGTGAGCGACAAGGGAAGGGGAAGAGGGGAGGGTAAGGGTAAGGGTATGGGCAACAACAATGCTTTCATCAATTGTCCAGCGGATGTTTGGCTCAGCGGTCGTCCTCTGACTCGTCTGTGTCCTGACACTGTCTTCCGCAGTGCTCTGCTCAGCTTCCGTGTGCCACGCCCCCCGCTCGCCTTTTTGCTGATCAGAGCTAACTGCACTTTAAAAATGGCAGTCAACTCGAATGTGCCATAAAAAGAAGCACTAAAATGAGAGAGCTGCTGTGTAAACAGTATACCGAACAGAAACTCCTTCATCCCGGCCAGAACGCGATTTCCATAGCGCATTTTGCATTTCATTTGAAGAAGAAAATTCAGTGAGTTTTCTCATTTTCCCAGCGCCTGGTGCCCCACCTCCTGCTGTGTACAATTGTAATAACTATCTCAGCGAGTGTTTGAAATGCGTTTACCGAAAACTTTTGCAGATGCCAGTGCAAGAATGTTTATTCTTTTACATTTTTGTGTGTGCGACTTCTGCTGCTTTTGCACTCGAGGGCTAAAGGGCGAGAGAGAGAGAGTGAAGGAAGGGGAGGAGTGAAAGGAAAGCAGCACGTACTTCAGTTAGTTGTAAATAAAGTGTAAATTGTTGTTATTTGTGCAAAAAACTGTTTGCGAGTAATATTTACTTGCAGCGCACAAAAGTATGCAACACTTTTTTCCTTAGCCTCTTTGCATACTTAATGTTGCTCATACGCAGCGTTAGCCCGCAGCTAGCTTTTAACGCACACGCAATTAAAGTGTATCAGTCGTGTATATTGCCCGCAGCATTCAAAAGCAAGCAAATCGCAATAAATTACAAAAGTCAAAACCAAATGCGAATGTCGAAAGCCTTTTTCGGTCTGCGATGTATTTGGAAGGGAGCGCAAAGGTAAATGGCGGTAAGGAGTGAGAGCAGAACAGGCAATGGGGGCAATATCATATGCTCGTGCTTAAATTAAATGATTAACAAGGTTATTTACGGCACGCGCTGTGGGCTAAATGTGTTGGCCCCGGTCGCCACACAGAACTGAGCTGACAACATGTATTTTCAGCCAGACAGGGCAAAGGTCAGAAGGAGTGTGAGTGCGCGCACCTGTACAAGTTTTAATATGTGGCTCAAATAATGCGGTCAATACGAGACCACCAGCAAGTGGCAGTTGGTAGTTGGTAGCTCGTGGTTCAAGGACAAGCGGAAGCGGAAGTAGAAGTAAAGTTGGCGGTACAGTTGTTCTTGTTGTTTTTCGTTGTTATTCTTGTTGTTGTTGTTGTTGTTAAGGCCGCTTTTAGCACGTAAATAGCCGTGTCCAGAGCGAACGGTCAATTGCTTTGCTCAAACAGACGACAGGCTGCGGTGCTTGTTTTGTTTGCTGATTGCGCAAATATTTGCGCAGGCATTTAACGCAGAATTGATGGCCAAACAAGGACAGGGACAGGAACAGGGGCAGATGGGAAGGCCAACACGAAAGCGGCCACAATATAAATTTAAATATTAACGCTGACTTAACGGCAATGAGTCGCCCGGTTTTTGTTTCAACCTTCGCTGACTTCTTGACCGTCTACTGTACACCGTCGATGGTGCCGCGAAAAGCGTTTGCCTTAATGCTAACAGCCTCGTTACGTTTTATTGCACGCACAGTCAGTCGATGGATACTCGTAATTTCCAAGGGGGCAGAGGGATAGAGGGGCAGCACGCATTCTGTACAGTCATTACCGTGCACACAGTTCAAAAAAAGGTACCCGAATTGTGATTATGAACACAAATTTACGCTTAAATTGTGGGGCATTAGTTGGGCGCATTTTTATTAAAAAGCGCAAACTCATTAAATTTTATTACAAGTGAAATTTTTCAATAAGCCTAAAATGCTTAAAACGGTCATATTTTAAGGCCAATTAGCTGGGATGGCCCAGATAAGCATGATTCTGATGAAGCCTACAAAATTGGCAAAACGAACCCATCTAACCGAATAACAGAACTAACTACTTTTATTCATCACAAATATTTATCAAGGTATTGAGGAATCTATTTTATTGATTTGGAATTCTTTATTTGAAATGCTACGTGCTTAATTTTATAGTTGCAGAGTGCTTTATTCAATACCACATGAAAGTTGTTATAACAACTAATAATAATATTTATTGATTGGGTTCTTGGGGTTTTTTTGATTTTCCCCAATCCTTGCAACAAATGTTGAGTCAATTAAATTTGTTTTCCATATCTGCAGATATTTCTGCATACATTTTTTTTTTGCTGTGCAAATCACACCAAGGAAACTAAGTTTCAAGAAATGTTTATTAACCTCTGACATAGTCAATCCCTTTAGTCGAAGTTTTTAATTTCTAAATCCATTTTAACTAACAAGAGTTCTCCTTCCCACTTCAGCTGCTACCATTTAAATTTCTTATTGACTATAAGTTATTTAGTTAGAAACTAGTTGCATGTTTTTTTACTTTATGCAGTTTTTTTGCTTCTGGTTTCAACGTTTCAGCAATAAAATGCAAATTTGTGTTGTGCTCCGTAGATTAAAAAATAAAAGACACCTGCAGATGGTGATACTTGCTGCACAAATACATATATACGAAAATAAATTACATTTATGGTCCCCCCTTTTGTCGAAAACTTTAGCGTGCACACCTACCCAATACACACACACACATACACAAGTTAAACACTCACACAGACAAGTACACACTTACACTAGCAGCAGGGCACATACTTAAGCCCCTTCTTATGAAGCATGCCATTTATGACATCCGTGCACCGAAAAGAAGCAGACGAAAAATCTGAAAAGAACTGAAAATGGAAAAATGTAAGAGTGCCCAGAAGTACTCAACAGGCAGATACCCTGTAATGAGCTCGGAATTAATTAAACTAACACTAAGAGAGTCGAAAGAACTTCTTTTAAATTGTTGAAATACGTATTTATTAATTGACACTGATATATGTATGTCTGAAAGAAAATAAGTTTTTATGACACATACAAAATAGGAGATAGTGTTAAACGAATTTTCTGAATTCTATTTTATTTACACTCTTTGCTTGCTGATATTCAATGACATCAAATCGAGATAAAATGGTTACTGAATGAAAGTGCAAAAGAGGTAGACATAGCGGAGGGAGCTCTGTCTGATGCTTAGCTTTGAATATCCACTAAGTGACTACAGGGTATTAAAAGTTGAGCGATGAAAAAATTGCAAGAGAATGGTAACGCATAAAAACCATATTAAATGCCTTACTTTCAGCGCTATTGTTTTTGGCTTGTCTGCGAGCGTCTGGGGAAGCACTTCGACTTCGACTCTGACTACTACTTACTACGACGGTTACTGGGACGGGTACGAATTTCGTTTGTCATCTTTTAATGGTGCAATTAGAGCACACAAAATGCGTTTGCTGAAAGCTGAGCTGCGGTGGCTGCTGCTGCTGCTGCTACTGCTGCTGTCGCTGGCATCATAAAGGATTTTTAATAATAGCGCAAAATTACAATAGGCAGTCGCACAAACACACACACACACACACACATACATACATAGACATGTGCGTTATCTGTGTGTGCACACAAATTGCGTATACGCCGTGGCACTTTGAAACAAAAGCCACAACAATGTGAAGTTGCTGCTTGCGTTGTTGTGTGGCCAGGATTTAGCCAGGATAGTAGGAGTATCCTTCTTGCTGCTGTCTTTGCTTTTTACTTCTGCTTCTGCTTTTGCTTCTATTTTAACTTGTCGTTTTGTTTGTTGTAATTTGATGCGCCATTGTTTGTCGCATGCGTTTTTCATTGTCTCCGACAACACTTTAGTGTCAGCTGAGATTTTTGGCTGTTGTTCTTATTGTTGTCGTTGCTGTTTGCTTGCTTGTTTGGTTTGTTGTTGTTGTTTTCGAGTTTCTGGTTTTTACGTTTTAGTTCTCGCTTATGGCCATTGCTATCCAATTTTGTTTGTAATTTATGCGCTTATTGTTTCTTCATTTTGCGAGTTATCATTAGTTTAGCAAGAGGCAGCAGCTGCAGTTGAAACGCCCTTCGAGCTGAAAGTTTTTTACTCTGCCGCAAGTTCATTTTCTGTTCGCCCTAATTCAGTTTAAATAGCCAAACGACTTTGTTCCTTCCAACTGAATGGCGACAAAATTAAAGAAAAATTCAAAAATCATTAAAGACAAACAGTGGAAAGCCGGAAAAGCGTTGAAAGCCGAGTCGCCAGCTCAATGAACTCAATGCGGAAATGCGAATGCAATAAATTATTGCGTTGCCGAATGATGCGACACACGGTTAAAGGGTGAGAAAGAGAAAGGGAACTCTGGAAAACATAAATCCTTTCGGAAATTTATGGTGCGTTGAACTTAAAATGAAATACAATAAAATGTTGTATATGCAGCTGCATTGCAACCAAGATGCCGCATTCAAGAAGGATATATACAGAATAGACAAAGGCTGGAACTAAAAGAGAATGATACAGGGCGAGAGGGAATGAAAGAGAAAAGCTGTGGACACAAGAACAAAGGACACACACAGGAGTAACAATAATAAAATTTATTAACGTTGAACAATTTTGCATTTCCTGCCCAGAGGCCAAGCAAATGATGTAAGAAAGGAGCCCGCAAAAGATATAATAAAATTAATGCGAAGCCATTATATTTTATATGCTTGCATATGAATATCTATATTTGGATACATGAGTGTGCAATGGGGTATTCAAATGGCGCTGAAAGGCGTTTCATATGAATGAGCGCATTAAGCGAGTAATTACAAGCGAATTTATCGGAGACTGGATATGAAAAGTCACATCGAAAGTATTTTTTGGGTTTTATAACAATTTGATATATGAGCAGAATCCACACCTTAGACAATTAAACATGACGTATGAGCAATTTTAAATTATTATAGGACGTACTTACTTTGCTTAATTTTATTGCTGAAAAACATGAATCTGACTTGGAAACTTGTTATACAATATAATTGAATTTTAAATGAAAGCAGGAGCTCACAATATGAATTAACAAATATGTTGCACTCTTCATTCAATAATTTCGGCTCAATATTATTTGACCTTAAGTGACTTTTTTTTCACATTTGCAAATTTAATTTTAATTAATAATAGTTTTCGAAAAAATATTTTAATATCCGAATCGGTATAATCCATCAATATTGTTAATATAATTTCCAGAAATGATATTTTCCTACCCTTGCTCAATGTTGTATTTAATAAAATGTAATTTTAACCACTTATTAAAGCTCCATTCAATTATTAATATGTAAAATGTATTCTGCACATTTGATAGTACTATAAAAAAAATTTCCAAAAATATAATAGTTTGACTTTCTATACTTTCGATATTATTTACATCTAATTAATTCGGGCTTTCCTGAAACAATAGATTACAGGTAAATTTTTTAAATTTACTTTTTCATGTTCAGGAACTGTATTGTAATATACACTTCCCCTTTTCAAAATTACTTCTGAAAATAAATGTAACAGCTCTTGCATATTGATGCATTTATACTCTTAACATTATGAAAGTTTGTCCATATTCATTAGGGAAATAAAAAAACAAAAATCCTTGAACTGCAGCTGGAGATTATTTAAAACACTTTTTAATAAAGAACTTCAGAACACATTCGAGATATGCAGTCATGCTGGAGACGAGCGAAATATGCGACAATTACATTCAGATTCAGATATTCCCCCAAGTCAAGTTCAAGCGATTATATTAGATTGGTGCAGAGGTAATAAAATTGTGAGTGCTTCGAGCATATTTGGTGCATAAAGAAAGTTGTAAGGGATGCATGGGGCAGGAGGCCAAGGGGCATCGACTCAATGCACTGTTAGAGCACTGGGAAGAGAGGAGAGTGCAATTTTTGTTGGCATTGTGGAAATTATAATTAAACTAAGTTGAAACTCTTAATTAGTGCACTTAAAACTAAAGTCAAATTAACTTTTTTTTTTGGATTTTCGGTGAGTTGAAAAACCTAGAAACACAAAATGAGCAAATGAAACAAAATATAAATTTTATTATTTTGTGCTGCAGGTGAAATTGCTGAATTAAATTTCTGCTAGTTGTTGTTGCTATTTCTTCTTTTTTTTGCTATTTCAAAACTTAAATTATATTTAAAAAGTGTTTAAACTGTGCTGTCGCTAGTTTCACATGGTCAGAACCAAAATAATAAAAAAAGGACTTTAAAATGGAAAAACCAAAATGAAAAGCAAACTTTGGTATATGCAAATTAAGTTTGGGGTGCACATTAGAAACGCTAAGGGTGTTAAATTTCACGGGTAGTTATAATGTCTGAAAGGCTACGATGCAATTAAAAAAGTAGTGTGCGACGGGTTGATGCAACGGGACGCGGCTTAGTGCTATGTATTGTTCGAGCTGTTCTAGAGTAAGTAGGCAGTGTACAAGTGTCTGTGTGGCATAATGTTTTTTTGTTGCAAGTCTCTGTGGAGTATATAAATACATTAACAAAACTTAAATGGTATGTGAAATCATTAGCTGCTGGCTTAATTAATTTATAATGAGTTTGGCGATGCCATCAGCCATAAGCCAGAGCAGATCGCGGCGTTAAGCATACGCCATGTGGTGCAATTGAAATGCGTGTGATGAATGATCGTGACTAATGAAAAACAAAAAACGTGCTAATTAGTGGAAGTCTCTGTATATATGTGTGTGTGTGTATATAAAGCTAACAATACTGTACATAATGTATGTAGTGCGCACAAAGTACAGGAGTGTGTGTGATTTGTGGTTTTATGGCTGTGTTTTATTGCCTACGTTTGGGGACCGAGTTTTGGTAAGTGTATGTGTGTGTGGGTGTGTGTAGATATAAGTATTAAAGAGTTTTACTTTCATGTAGGATCTCATTTTGCGCGTTCGCTGGTTATCACAGAACATTCAGTTAAAAATTACAATATGCATTGGATGATGCGTACACTAGATGACTAAGTCGTAAATATATATATTTGATTTCGTATAGGTTAATAGGCAAATACGTATATGGTATACAAATACAAGTATATAAGTATTAAAATAATTCATATGTATTTCGATCAAAGTAAATAAAATCCAATAAAACGTTCGTATAGTAATTATATATATATTGTACATACTCCGGGTTGCACCACAAAAACAAATCATTATCATAATTAGGTTAGCTTGAAATTAGCTTCGTACACGTACAATTATTATGTAGTTATGCTTATTAATTGTTTATTTTTTTTTGTTTTTCTGTGTTTTTCATTTTGTAATATTAAACTTTATGCGCAAATCACGATCATCAGCAGAACGAACGAACGAACGAAGGAACGAGGGAATGAACGCAGGAACAATGGAACTTGCAGTAATTTCCGGTGTTCCTTACGCTTAGTTGACATATATAGATATATACAAGTCTGCATATATTTATATAAGTATGCAGTTAGATATAAATGTCAATTCAATGTACATATCAAAGTAAAAATTCAATCAATTCAGTTCATTCGCTTATTGTTACATCATCAAAGTTCATCAAAAGTAAGAAAAATAATCATATACATAAATATATATTCATTATAATTTAAATATTTGTATATATAATTCATTTGTTTGTGTGTATATATAAATATGTAGTTAGTTAGTTAAGGTCAATTCATCAATCCATATCAATTAAACAATTTACATATATGCGTATATATAGAGAAATATTTAGAGAGAGAGAGTGACAAGAGAGGAAGTACATTGGGGGTCGCTCACCAAGTCAACGAAAAGCAAAACTTAAAACTGAAAATGGTATTGGAATTAAATCTATAGCTCTCCATTAACAAATGTAATTAAAAGAAATATACTGATTTTCACTTGATTGCTGAGAATTTAAATAACCTGAATGTCCCTGCACTATGTATAAAATGAAAACTGGTTACGGGACTTTTAATTAATATTGCAAAGGGGAAGGGACATCGCAAAACACAAATTATACAGATGTTATTATAGTTTTGAGTTGAATAAAGTTAATTCGTGTATGCAACATATAACATTGCCAAGGTGTGAGTGTAATTAAGGATGTGTGTGTGTAAGTTTGAGTTTCAGTTTGCCAACTTTATCTGATTTCGCGATCCTTCTTGTAAAGATGGGGGCCAGATGTACAGGGTACTTTAAGAAATTCTCCGTTGTTTGTATTCATTTATTAAAAAAAAAAAACAGTGAAATGAAAATATTGAAGAGTCAACTAACAGTGGGAGAGCGCACAGCGCCTTAAAAATTCATAGCAAATGGGGCAGCACTGTGGATCATAAATAAATCAGAACTGAAAGAAAATTGTTGTATTGTTTCATCCATACAAAGAGAAAATTATCCAAACATTTGCACAAGGCACATACATCTGCAAAGGTGGAATACGAATGCGAATACAACGAATAATATAAAATCAATAATTATTAATAATAATAATGCGCAATGCAATATTAATGGAAACTCAAATGAAAATTATTAAAATACACACGCACATTTCATGTGATTTTTTCTTCTCTTCTGTTTTTTTGTTTTTATTTTTATAAATTTCCTTTTTTATTTTCCATTGTTTAATTGTTTTTTGCATCTGTTTCGCATCATTTTTTTTTAATTATAAATTTATTTTCTCTGCATTATGAATAAATTTCATATAAATATTTGTGTAACTTATTTGTTTGTTTTTATGGTTTTTATTCGTTTCTTAAACTGCTTGGCAACCATATGTGAATGGTTCGTAAAAAGTTCACACTACGTAAAATATAAATTGTTCTAAGTTTTAACTAACTAGGGAAATTAATATGCTATGTATTGGGATGCAGTTAGGATCTGCTATGGAAATGAGTTGAAGAACAGCTGAATCTACTTTTTAAGCATTTAAACTTTCTGGCTAATTAAGCTAAACTTTGATTTTATAAAGTTCATGTTAAGTTTTAATATGAACATGAGTAACAAAGTGGAAATATTGCTAAATTGACTTTGACTCGTTCTAAAAGTTGGTATACATATTTGGTGCTCTTTCTATTTTGATTATATGTAGTTCATTTGACGGTTTCATTTATCCACAACTCCATAATAAAAAAACAAATAAAAACGTACAAAGATTAATGAATTTTATTTAAAATTAAATTAGGTTGCTGTAGGCGATATTCTGTTGCAAATAAATAAAGGCATATTAATAATTTTATTTCATACATTTTAAAATATAAATTAAATATAAAGTGCACACATTTACATTGCATTTTACTTGAGATTCAAAACGTCAGCAATATCATCATCATCACCACCATCATCATCATTGGTTTTTATCATTATTATTTATCGAGCCAGATTGCCCGCCAGACTTCGTAATTTCAATTTTAATTGGGGTCTGCAAACACGGTGTCTCATATATCTTTACTTTAAACTAAAAGGGTTAAATGTAGGCTCAATCATTAAATTAAAACATCGATTAAATATAAATATAAATGTAGGTATGATTATAAAGTTGGCTTCATCTATTACTTATAATAAACACATGTAAATCAAACAAATTAACCAAGCAGAGCGACACATAATAAACAAAGTGTACTTCAACCGAAACATAACATTAGAATTTATGCAAAACTGGAGGAGATTTTGTTGCATTTCATAATTTCTATAACAAAATACAATGCAGACAGATTTACGGTTGCTTACGATGAGCGTCATTTTGTGAAAAGAGCCAAAAATTAAAGAAAAGTGTTGAATGCAACAATATGGAATAAACATGAATACTTTCAATTCTTTTTTTGTTTATTGTACCTAGAAAATTAATTATTTAATTAAAATATAATTGTAAAATACCTGGTCAATGCAGTTTACTAAAAAATAATTATTACATTTTCAGAAAAATTGAGCTCACTTTTATAATGAAGTGGTTTAAATTGAAGTAAAACTTTTCTTTTACTCACTAAATTTAACTCGTTATTTGTTTTTATAATGAACTGCGTTTTATTAACGATTTAAAAGACCAGATTTTAGTAGCCCTTTAAATTTTGTTGAGCTGAACAAAAATATTCATCACTTTAAATAATAGTTTCTTGTTGTTGAGTAAAGGAAACCAATTTTTATGGTCGACAGAAAAATGAAATTATAATAATTGCACTTTACATGTACCACAATATATATATGAATATGTGTATGTATATTTTTGTTGTTGTTATTGTTACTCATTGTTTGCACTGCGTTTGATTTGTTTGCACTTCTCGTTTGTGGTTGAAGCTGCGGGATGGGATCGGGGTGAGGTTTCACATTATGTAATTAAATGCGAATGCAATATCTGAGCTCGACTTTAATAGGTTATAATTAAGAATGATAATTAATGCACTGTTACCGAGTTGACAGTGCATGAAATGAGTTTTTTATCTATTATAAATTGCATAAGGCAATTAATCGTTAAATGAAATGCGTCAAATTTCAAACAAATTTGGTGAAAACTCGAAGTTTTCTGATCTTGAGAACCATTCAAAGTTTTTAGCAAGTGCGCTTAACAGTTTATTAATGTGTGTGTGTGTGTGGCAGGGTGTCTGTGAGAGTGTGCGTGCCAAGTGGTTGTTGCTGAGGTGTGGACATGCTGTGCATGTGTGTGTGTGGGTGTTGAGTGCGCCATAATATGCATGAATTACCTGCCAACTGCTGCTGTGGCTGCTGTTCAAACAGTCGAGTTATTGCTGCAACATACAACATGCAACACCGACGAGCATTAAGTTAAACCTCAGTTGCCAAAACTTTTCAGCTCGTACAATTAATTGGATTATGCGATTAGCAAACCGAACAACAAAATGCAGCCCAGTTGCAGTTGCATCTTTTGGGAATTATGCGGCAACAGCCGACGCATTTTTCTCGAGTTCTCGAAACGAACTGCCAAGTGCCGAAAGTTGGGCATAAATTTCCAAATGGAATGTGGCAAGCAGCAAGTGGCAAGTTGCAAGTGGAGGACGCCATGCAACTCTTGGCATTGTTTGCAGCAAATTGTGTAATGATGCAATAAAATGCTTTTGTTGATTTCTGCGTTTAACAAATTGGCCAAGAAGTGAAAAAGAGACTTGCCTTTTGACTTGTGGCAAGGCGTGGCCATTCCATTTGAGGCGAGGCAACGGATGGCAACGGAAGGCGTGGCAAGAACTTGAAGTTTTGTGATTTATGCACTGATAAAGTTTGTGGCGCGTGTCTGAGTGGCCTGACGTGGCATTTATTTATGAGACTTTTTGGTTTTAAACAAAACAAGCAGCAACAACAAAACGAACGAAAACAAATTGTAAGTTATGCGGTTATCCTTGAAGGATTAATAACAATTCATTGCTGGGGTTAATTGAATGCACAAAATCCGATGCGCTTGCCCAAACAGACAAATTACAATCACAAAAAAAAAACAACATATATTAAAATAATGATATCACACGCACACACTCACACGCACACACACAGACATGGCATGCTGCATGAGCAAAGAGGAAACATAGCCACAATAAAAATATATGAAATCAACAAATATAAATATTTAAAGAGTGTGTAAACAAGTTGTAAAAACAGACGGAGCCAGCAAACGATGTTGTTGCCCCTTTTCAGTATGGGTATATAATATTGTACTTGGAGGCAATAATAAAAACTGAAACAGGGAGATCCTTGGGCGGCACATACAGAATTTTAAGTGGGCACTAGGCATAAGTATAAGTATGAGTTTATGCTTGTGTGTGTGTGTGTGTGGTCATAAACATAAACGAAATGCAACAAATTCGGACGCACAACATTTGTGGCAGCATCAACACTTTTCTTTGGGGAAAACTTTAAATAAATGTGGCAAATATTTATGTAGTAGCAGAAAAATTTTGCATTTCATGTTGTTTTTAATAGTTTTTTTTTCTTTTTTTTAGAAATATGTATATTTGCTTCAGTCGTCGCTAGGATGAGAGCTCGTAAAACATGCCTCACACAGAGGCAGCAACAGAGAAGTGACAAAAAATGGAATAACAAAAAAAGTAAGAATTGTAAATAGTTAAACAAACACGACAAACACGTTGCATGTTGCATGTTGCAAGTTGTACAAAACTGATAGTGTAATGGCCGCTGTTAAGAACGCGCGCGACACGCACCAAAATCGCGTGCAAGGCAAGCAAAAATATTTTAAAATGGAATTTGACAGGAATAGGAATTTGACAGAACGGGGTTAAAGGACAAAGTTTCTGTTGAGTTGCCGTGATTTTTTGTTTCGGTTGCTTATTAGACACATACTGAATGAATGTTATTGAAAAGAAAAACGAGTCTAATCAAAAGAGAACATTGAAAGAGAGAACAATCAAACAGAAACAAAAACAGAATGGAATCGATTTGAAAGAATGCACAAAATGCCATGGATCACATACGTACGATATTAGAATACGATATACGATGTTTAGTTATTTGTATGGTTTCGGGTTGTTTAGTACTAAACATGTGGATAAACTGGTTGGTTATTTGCATTGATTTTAGATGTTTTACATGGTTTTCTTGCCCTACTTATGGGGGCTAAAAATTGTGTGATTTTGAGCGTGTCTGTTATTAACTGTAATCTCGGAAAGAGCAGAAACTAATATGAAAATATAATGAACAATATAAGTATAAGAGTAACTTTAAGTAAGAGTAACATTAACATAAACTAAAATTAACATTAGCACATTAAAATAATAGAGAGAGAAAGAGAGACGAATGCATCAAGATATCCTAATTAAGAATACTAAGTATCATAAGATTACTTAAGTCAATTGTGTGCAGCTGAGGCTGCGCTTTTTGGTTGCCTGATAAATGGTTGTTGTTTGTTGCAATTAGAGTACTTAAAACAAATGTAAACACAAAACATAAGCTTAGTCATATAGAGAGTGGGGGAAAAATATGAAATATCGCCTGCATTTTCATAAGAATTATTATAGACCATGATTTCATTTTTGTTAAGTCGCGGCACAGTATTAGCAGATTTATGTAGGTGTATGTGTATGTGTGTTTACGTGTGAGTATGTATAGAATTAGAGTCTTGAGTCTTTTGAATCGAAAAGTCTTTTGAATTGTTGTCGTTGTCGTTGTCATGCCCCGTACAGTAGCTCGATTCTCTTCCCCTTAAAGCGAATCAAAATCAAATCTCAAGCTATATAAATCACGTATTTATCTCTGATAAGGAATTAATTGGTTTCGTTCGTATGTGTGTATAGTAAGTGTGATTGCAACGAGCGACTGTTGCACTCTATATAAAGTTGACTCCCAAGACCGACATCAAAGGAATTTTAATTTGACTTTCATGAATTTATGTGTCGAGTTGTCGTGTTGAAACGTTGCAGCAACAAACTGCCGATAAGTTGATGGTCAGCCATAAAGCGCGCCATGAAATATTATTGCTGTTGTTGTTGGTGTTGCTGATGCTGCTGTTGTTGCTGATGTTGCTGTTGATGTTGGTATGCCTACCCCATATGCATTATGCAGCAATTGCTGTTGTCAACCATGACAGCAGAGCGGCATCTTTCTTTGCCCCGACAACAGGAACAGCAACATCAACATTGGTTGCCACACGAAGGCAGCAGCTGCCAACCAGTAAATTAAGCGGAAAAGTGTGTTGGCCAGGCCAACAATAACAGCGACATGCGGCTGCTTCAATGTGCAACAAATGAAGAAAAAATGAATGTCGAATGACAGTGATGAACTGAGAAATTCCCTGTAGTCATATACACAGAAATATAGACGGAGATCTTTCACCTTTTTGCTCTTCACTTGAACATATTTGGTATACCCCATAGACATGTACAGGGTATAGAAAGGAAAACCTCGCGCACAAATACAAACTGGGGTCTGTGGCTGTCGGTCTTCTGTAATGACGGGGGGGTCAATGAGGGGGGTTGACACTGTTATTTGCTGCAGTTGGAAATAACTCAGCCGCAAATGAGATAAATTGCGCACACACAGATAATTGCATGGACGGAGGACAGAAAACGGGGAGGAAAAGGGACAGGAAATTCATGGCAATCATTTTTACAGTTTGCAAGTCGTGGGTATAAACATATTTATATGCAGTCGCGAGGAGCAAAAGCATTTTGGAGTTTATGATTGAAAATATTGCGCATACGCCGCGTATGAATGAGAAATTAATGAGTCAGTCGCCAGTTGCTCGTCGTTTGTCGTTTGTCGCTTGTCGCTCGTTGCTTTTCGTTTGTTTATTACAATTAGTTGTAGTTGTATTTACAGTTGTACTTAAAATTAAACACACAGTTTATTGAAGTCGTACAATAAGTATACGCCATGGCGCCTCTCGGCTCTGCCACAAATTATCATTTACGCTTTTGCGGTATTAATAAATAAATTAAATATGTTGCTATTATTGTTGTTGGCGCCTGCTTTACGCTCTTCTTTTTTTCCATTATTTACTTTCAACTTAATTACAGATTTTCATATTTTATGCGCTTTGTCATTACATTGCCCACAGTTTGTTGTACATTTTGTAGTCGCATTTTAATTTCCTTTATGTCAACTGGAAGTTCAAACTGCTCTATGATTTTTTCGCCTTCATTACTGTTATGTAAATTTTCAATTAAACTTAATTACTTTGCATTTTGAATATTTACGAATTCCTTCAATTTGCCATGTGTTTTATTCCAAACACAAAGCAAAAGTTAAATTCAGAGCATTACGCAATAATTCAAACATTTACATATATTACTCTGCAACTTTGAGTGGGATTTAACATTAACTAAACAGAGAATACTCGTATCTTAAGTATCTTTATACCATGTATATATTCAAAGAGTTCTTTCAACGATTAGCTGGAAAATTCGATATTTGTATTTGAAAGGATTATTTGATTTTCCATAAGTAGTTTGGGTACCTTAAAAGTAGACGAGTATGGGGAATATGCTTGTGGTTTCTCTTATGAGTAAAAATTTGATTTAATTTGTATGTTTATGTTTAAACTTGGCTAATTTAATATAACATTACGTTCAATGGTAATTGAATTGTTTTTATTGTCAGTAGTTTACGATAATGTTGTATACCTAGCTATACATAAGAGTATACTTTATGATTATGATTTAAATACAATACATATACAATCGCATGAGTTCTTATGTACTTATACAGCTAACATTTACAGCAGATTATAATTAGATATATGGGTTTCTAGATATAATGTTTAGTCTGTGGTTGACGTAATATTCAAGTCGACACTCTGTGAGTTTTCATAATCGAAATACTTTTTGCTTTGTAGTGTGAAGAAGTCTAATGTTTATTATTTAGGCAGGGATTTAATAACGGCGATTCACATTCGATAACTCTTTGCTATTAATGTTCGTTTCCCGGCCAAGTTCTTTTAGATTGGGTTTTGTTGGAGATTTTTTTTTATAGATACGTGCTTTATCTTTCTTTCCAAATATTCTTTGTAGCCTTAGTGAGGTTGACCGTGGGCTTTAATTCTTTTATTCCAAAATAGAATTGTGAGAGTTCCTCCGCAGATACCACAGCTTATCGATAGATGGATGGTTGCTGCAGTACTGTGCTGCAATTTTAGCTTCCATTTCAGTCCCGACGGTGCCATAGAATCCTTAAATAAGCTCACGCTCAACATGATAAAAACAATTTGCCAGGAACTAAATGCAGAGGGAGTACGAGTATACAGTTTTGAAGCGAATTGAAAGCATTGTCAAACATTTGTAGGCGTTCGAATTGGTCAATTGAATGAAGGGTAGAAGGGGAAAGCTGCGGTCGGTGGGGAGGGACAGGCCTTAATCCAATCAGCTGCGTTAACAATTTGTAATTGTAATTTGGGCAAACGAAACCAAAAACGTTGCATGGATAAACACACAGAAAGGAACACGACAAATCGATAGACAAAAAGCAAGCGGAATATTTCGCAATTTACTGGTGACAGGTGAGGCAAGTGGGATGGGGGGAAGGGGGATAGGATAGACAGGTGGGTTGCGATCGATAGTAATTTAATCGGTCGCTAACACTCATATTCCAGTATGAAGGATTCGTGTTCACTGACAAAGGCTGCCCCTACGGATGTGGATGTGGATGCGGATGTTGCTGCTGAAGCGGATGCGGATGTGGATGCTGTTGCAGTTGCAGTTGCAAGTTGCTGTTGCAATGCAGCAGCAGATCGCCCCAAATTGACTTGTGACAACATTGCGGTCGCCGATAATTTGCCATTGTAGGTAAGAATATTGTTGGCATTGCTGTTGCTTTGGCTGTTGTTGCTTGTGTTGCTGGAGTTGCCGTAATAGTTGAGTGCCGAGATTAGCGGAGCACCAGTCGTCGATGTGACATGCTGCTGATTGCGTCGCTTGCCCAGAAATTCAGCTGTTGGCGTTGTTGCCGCCGTTGTTGCTGCTGCTGCTGCTGTTGCTGCTGCTGTTGCATTGCGCAGCGCAATGAAGGTGTCAAAATTGTCGGCTGTCGAGGAGGCATTCGACGTGCTCGAGTTGCGACGTGCCCCCAAATGCTGCTGCTGTTTAGAGATACTCGCCTGATGATGCGTCTGCGATGCGGTGGGTAAGTGCAGCTTCTGCTGCTGCGACATGGACGAGTTCGACGACGACGAGTTGGACAACGAGGACGAGTTGACGGAGTGCGCGGGCGGATGTTGTTGCTGATTTGCGTAGTATTTTCGCAAATTTTCGAGCATATAGCGATTATTTGCACTCGTATTTGTGTTTGCATTTCCAGCTGACATCATCATTGTTGTTGCCGCTGTCGTTGTTGCTGTTGCAGCTGGAATTGCTATTGCAGTTGCAGCTGCTGGTGATGCTGCTATGATTGTTGGCATTGGCATTGGCTCAGGTCTCATTTGCTGCAACTGCAATTGCTTGCTGCTGGTGGCGTAGAGCTCATCATTGGTGGCAGGCAACACTGAGGCAGCTGCTGTTGTTGTCGTTGTGGTTGCAGCTGTCCTCAGCGCATGACTGCGTTTGTAGCTGTCTGCCTCAATGCCGCTGGCCATAAAATAACGCTGTGTGGCAGCCTTATTGCTGTTGCCACTGCCACTGCCACTTGCTGCCTGGTAGCTGCGCGCATAGTGCGCCTCCATGAGGTCGGCCCGCCTTTGTTTGGTGGCATACACAACCTCGGTGTCGCCTCCAAAGCCATAGTACTCGCCGCGGGCGTACAGCTGCTCCAGTTCAGCATCGTTGTGTCGCAACGCGGTGGCACGACTCGAATCGACGCGCTCGAAGTCGCCGCGGCTGCGACTGCGTTGAAAGTGCGCCAAGTAGCTCTCACCGCCCAGAGGCGCCTCCGACGATGACGACGACTTATCCATCCTATTGATGGGTCGATGTTGCTGCTGCTGCTGCTGCTGCTGCCCGTCAACTGCAATCGCCTGTCGCTGTAAATGCTGATTGAGCGATTGATAGAATGTGCTCTCGGCGAGATTCTCATTATACGATGTTTTCGCTGGATTGAGTTCTCGCTCCCTTTCCCTTTCCCCTTCCCTGATCCTGTCCCTCTCTCGCCTTTTCGGCTGCCAATCAGCATCGTCTTGCTCGCATTCATTCATATTGATGCGAATGCGTATATCGCGGGCCATATAATCCGGCTCGTTAGTGGCCAGCCTGACAGGCTCTTCCTCAACTCCGGCCAGGTCGTCATCGTCATCGTCATCTACATCATCATCCTCGTCATCGTAAAAGAAACGCGCTGATTTAGCGCTTTCGGCCAAGAGCAGGTCCTCGCTCTCCTCTAGGCCAAGCGCATAGCTGGTCAAATTATCAAAGTAGTATTCGCACATTTTGTCCGGATGCTCGTAGCGCAATTTGAGCACAGTTTCTCGCTCTCGCTCTCGTTCTCGCTCTTCTTCCTGTTCCCGCTCCTGCTCCTGCTCCTGTTCCTGCTCACGCTCCAGCTGCAATTGCAACTGCAACTGTTGCTCCTGCTCCGCCAACTTGTGCTCTGATTGAGCTGGATTCGCCGTTGGCCCGCTGAACACGGACGCGTAGTCCGAGCTGCTCATCGAGTCCGACTGATGTCGCGCTGAAATTGGCAGTGTGCCCAGGTTCTCGTAGTTGCTGCCCGCTGCCTGCGACTGACTGCGCCTGTGACGTCTGCCCGGCCGCGCGTCCAGCTCCGGGTTGGCGCGCTGTGCCGCGAGAGCTCTGCGCTGCGCGCCACTGATGCGTCCCACGGAATGCGCCGACTGCTTGCTGCCGCTCAGCTGCTGCTCGAAGTTCTGCTCGAGGTAGTGCTCCAGGTAGTGCAGATTCTTGCTGAGATCGATCTCGGACTTGTAGCTCTTGTAGATGGTCGCCTGCTTGCCGGCCGCGTGGGCAGCCGCGCAACGCGACTCGTAGTTGGAGATGTGCGCGCGATCGCTGATGAAGCGGAAACTCTCGTCCTTGGCCAGCGTGTGGAAGCCACTGAATTCACTGCCTCCTCCTGTGCTGCTGGAGTCACTTTGCGCCGCCTTGAAGTTGCGGCACTTGTCTCGAATCTTCTGGATGCCCTGCCGCGTCTTCGCCTGCAATCGCTCAAAGTAGTTGGACTTGGGCGTGGTGGACACCAGGCGGGGTCGGTAGGCGGTGTGCTGAATGTCGTAGCCCCCGCTGCCCGCAGCCCGCATGCTCTGTATGCTCTGGGTCCTGTTGGGATAGCGATAGCTAAGCTTCAGCTTGGGCAGCGTCGGCGGCTCCTCTGGCCTGTGGAGCTTGCGCAGCGACAACTGCTTGAAGATGGCCCGCGTGCGCTTCGGCTTGCCGGCGGACGCGTCCTCGGTGAAGTCCTGGCGCTCAAAGCGCCGCACGGGCACCCCGTGCAGATAGTGGGGATTGGCCGGCGTCAATTGGCGACTGCTCGAGGATTCAAACAAGCGGCGCAATCCTCTGCCGCTGCGTTGCGCGCGCGATGTGGGACGTATCGCGGATGTGGCGCTGTTCGCGCTGCGGAGACGCGGATTCACACCGAGCGTGAGAATCTCGTCGTCGTGGAAAATCGAGAAGGGATTTGTGATGACCGTCGAATTGTCGATGGGCGATGGCGAAGGCGACGACGGTCTCAGGCTGCTTACGGATCTAGTCTTAAGGCTAGAGCTAGGATTACTTATGGCTAAATGCTGCTTACTGTCTAATACAACTACAACTTTGGCTTCATTGTGCTGGTGTTGGTGTTGGTGTTGTTGCTGTCTCTCTTGTTCTTGTTCTCGTTTCAGTTGCATGCCCATGGGCGAGTATTTTATCAAATCCGTCTCGGATCTGGAACGTCGCTTTCGACGACGCAAGCGTCGCAGCTCCTTCAAGGAATTGCTTTGCTTGCGAAATCTATAGAAAGGATTATTGATGCTCAGTCTCTGCAGGAGCAGATGTGACTCCTCTACACTTAGTTTACTATCTAGTTCCCCTACATTCTGAGCATCATGCCTCTCCTGTTGCTGCTGCTGCTGCTGCTGCTGCTCCTCCTCCTCCTCTTCCTCACTGGTCACATTCAATTGGAGGAGCTGCTTTCCCGTTGCCGCTGGCTTCAGTTCACAGTTCATGTTATTCTCCAGCTGCTTATGGCTGCTACTACTATTGCTGCTACTATTTTTGCTACTACTATTTAGCGTACTTGCTAGACTTAGGCTATTGCAACTGCCCCCAACCCCCGTTGTTGTTGCGACCAACATGTTGTTGTCGCTACTGCTACTGTTGTTGCTGTTGCTACTGTTGCTGTTGCTGTTGCCCCTGGCTGGATCTAAGGTTCTGTCCGTTGGCGTTTCTATTGTGTTGTTATTACTGCTATTGGTCAGTGTGGTTGTTGTTATGCCTGAGTTGTTATTATTATTGTTGTTGTTGTTGTTACTATTATCATGTTCATGTTCATGCTCAAGATTTTGTTGTTGTTGTTGTTGTTGTTGTTCTTGTTGTAGCTCGTTGCTTTCGCTATCAACTGCCTGCTAGACCCTAGTGGGCGGTTGTAATATCATTGCAGCCATGCGTACCTTCATTGCCTCCGGCGATCCATGTCCTGGATATTGTTGTTGCGGATGCTGAGAAGCGGCATGCAACGCCGCTGCCGCTGCCGCTGCCTGCTGATGTTGCTGCTGCTGCTGCTGCTGATGTTGGTGTTGCTGCTGCTGCTGCTGTTGTTGCTGGTGATGATGGAAGCCGGCGGGCGTTGTGTAAATTGAATCACCTTGGGGGCCACTTGTGCTATCCGAGCGTGATTTCAAATCAGCCTTTTCGCTGTGGGCGACAAAACAACACACGAGAAGTGAGAATCAGAGAAATTGTTATCAACGTTTTGCCAGATAAGGCCTTGGTGACAATTCCAAGTGTGCGTTTGTAGAAGTGTTTGCTAAAAGGGGGTATACCTAATCTTTTGGCCTTGATTGGCGAATTTTATGGCAGGCTCATAGCTAAATATTCATCTATTTGGACTGCCTGAAGGCAGTTGATTGCCTGATGGCTCTGGCGATATTAAATAATTCCCTCGTTCCCTCTAGGATCTCATTCATTGAATGAGTACTCGAATTTCGTTACGTTTTGATTGATCCAACAATTTTATGAATTTCAATGCTACAGATTTTGGTACGTCGGTTGTTTAGTTTTTGGGGCAAAGTTTGGAGCAGGCGGTCGCATAAATAATGAAATGCCGCTGGCAATGCTGTGGCAGCGTTGCAAAATTTACTTATAGCGGAAATTCAAAATCCATTTCCGATACAAAACACACGCACACACACACACAAAGTCACAGGGTAAAAGGCTTCCATAATAACGCGCCTCAAAAACTATGCTATGCTTTATGTGCGTGTCTCTACAAGTGTGTGCGTCTCACAGGATAAATATGTGTGTGTGTGTGTGTGTGTGCTTGTAGCATAAACGAAATATGGTAATTTTTAAGTGGGCAAATGGGGCAACGAGGGCCGAGTCGAGCGGCGAGCCAAATAACCGCCACGGCCTCATAACTCACGTCAGGCAAAAAGAAGGCGGCAATGAGCGATTGTTAAGGGGCGTGCCACAAGCGGGTGTATCTGTTTGCTTGATGCTGTGGTGCGCAGCAAAACACTAAAATATTTTTCAAACAAAAGTCGACTTTGCAATATTGAATATATGAAAAACGTCAAATATTTCATGCACCACACACACACACACACACACACACCCAAACGCGCTGTGACCGCATTATTCATGGCTCTGGTGTGTAGGTATGTGTGTGTGTGTGTGTGTGGCCAGTCGGGACGCATAAATTGGCACGCCAGCGCCACCTGTTGGCTACTCATTGCGTTGCGCAGTGAGCGCCTTTCATAAAAATGTATCATAACCGACCATTTGTTGTGTCAGCTTGTATGTAGGTATGTGTGTGTGAGTATGTGGGTGTGTGTGTGTTTGTTTGCTTGCGTGTGTTACGCTTCAACTTACCTGTCCTTATCCGATGATTTATAGCCCGTGGAACCTGTAAAACGAGTAAAAATAATGCATGAGTACGAGCACTTGTTCGTTGGGTTGATTATTTATTTATTTTATTTCTTATGAAGAGGATTTTCGCGGTATTCAAAATAAGCGAGCATTAGCTAGTCGAGAGTAAACGACAGTGAATCACTCTATTTATAAGTATGTGCATTATATAATTATTATATAATTTCTTTGAATTATTAACAATTTAATAAGTTCTTTATAAAAATACAATAGATAAAGCAAGTTGACATATCTACCGAGTTTGTTAGCTTTTAAAAAATTTCATAATAAGGGTGTAATAAATAAAATAAAAAAACTAATTCTATAACTTATCAACAATATAATTACAGTAGCAATAAAATTATTTAAAGTGTTATAAAGGAGTTAATACTTGATAATTAATTTTGATTGCAGGTTTGTTTCTTCCAGCTGCTGCTCAAATTGACCCAACTACATGCAATCCTTTTTTATTAAATTTTAAAAATATATACAGAATAACTGGTATCGTAATATTCGCACTTATCGACTGTCTGACAGACAAAGATGGATGGCAAAAGGAAGATACAAGTACATCTACAGATTCAAACACATTTGTAAAATACTTTTTACACTTTTATCTGCAGATATATTTGACAAATGAGACGTGAACCAATTTATGGCAAAAGGTGTAAAGTTTCCCGAAAAAACCGGATAGAGAATGGGGTAATTTTGATGGATGTAGAGAGGATGAAATTGTGCTCCCGACAAGTGGGAATGGCGGAGAAGTAGTTTTCCTTTTCCCACTTGAAGATCTGTCAAATGGCATTTGATAGCTTGGCAACTGGCGCCAGCTGCGTCTCAAATTTCACCATTTTCCCATCGAAAATTGACAATTTGATTGACATCTGATAAATTGCACGCGCAACGGTTTGATATCAAGGATTGATCCCTATTTGCGGCCAGTTGTAGATTTAAAGCACGAAATCAAGTCCCTAAAACCAATTTCTGTATATTTCAAGGCAATTGCAAAAAACTTTTCGAACGAATGTCCTTGAGCAAGATTGGAAAAGTAAAAAAAAAAGTTTTCTTTTCATTCTGTTTGCCAAATTGTTTTCTTATGCTCTTTTTGCTGTTTGTAAATTGTTTTACCAAATGTGCATTTTAATTGCGCGTTGAGCAAAAGTTTCGTCGCTTTCTGCCTGGATTTTGATTTCTAATTAGCCCCTTTCACTCCGTCCATCTACGTTCCTTAATTTAACGACTTTAAGCAGACGCATTAAAATGACGCTCAAAAACAGAAAGAAAAGAGTTCCCTTTGAAATAAAAGCCACGTCCTTACAGGACCTTAACCCTTTTGTCTTGGCCAACTGACCGCAGGCATGTTGGCGGCGCAAAATGCGCTAATGAATATTTTATGAGATTTATTTGAGTTTGAGTTCCCTGTGGAAACAAAGAAAAATAAACAAAAAAACAAAAATAGAAAAAAAATAAAGGCACAGCTATTTCCGCACATTTTTCTGCTCGTTTTTTCATGTTTTCTCTATGTGTGTTTGTGCTGCAAGTTTTTGTGTTTTTGCAATTAGTGTGACAGCAATGTGGCATGCGGCATGAGGCAAGAGGCATGCGGCACGAGACGCACAAAGTTCGTCGCCATCTGCCAGAATAATGAAGAAATGCTTTAATTGTTGCGGCTTTGAGGCGTTTGTAATTAATATTCGCTGCTGTTTGAGTTCCTAATTGTTCTTGTTCCTCCTCTTGTTGTTGCCGTCATTGTCGTTATTTTTTTGGGTTATATTATGAAACAGCGAATTCAATATTTTTAATGAGCATCTGCCAAATGCACTTTGCGGTCGCAGTCTACAGCAGTTGCAAAGAAACTATTTAAAATGAATTAAAAAGAAGGATTTCTTTAATGACGTTGAGGGAATTTTTAAGCAATGAGCGGGCTTTTACTTCTATATCCTATTCACGATAGACATATTTAATATAGTCCATTTCAAGTGTCATGATCTTTAAAATGAAAATGAGTATAGGAAAATAAAATTATAAGCAAGTACTATCATACTATACTACTTCAAAATAGGGGCAGTTGTCAGTGGTAATTTTTAAAGGGAATAAATAAATTTAATTTAAGAAGCTAATGATTTATGAGAGAATTTTAAATGTTCGAAGAGTATCACATTATTCTTGGGCTGGTCACACTTACCCTTGAAGCAGCACTTTTTGCTCTTAATGGCATAGATGCACAGACATATCAGGATCAAAATGGCGGCCATGCAGCCGCCGGCCACGCCCAAAAGGTAGCTCATCTCCAAAGGTTCTGCGCATGATGTACGGGCAGCATTGGGATCGGATTGTAAATTGGTGTTGTTGTTGTTGATGTTGATGTTATCGGGAAGTATAAAAGGAATTTAATATATGGTTTGAATTTAATTGAAGTAATTAATATTTGCGTTCCATATGGGAGATTTGTAATGAGTTTTTTGTTAATTGCATGCAGTGTACAAATATTAAATTTAATTAATGAGTGAACCAAGTGAGACCTTTAACAATAAATCGCACTTGCTGATATCCTGTAAAACAATCTGAATATGATATTGGGAATGCTTCAAAATGCTTTTGCAGAAATCAAAAGGTAATGCGTGAGATATTGTGAGAACTTAGGTGTAAATGTAAATGGTAGGAAAATAAAGAAAACACTATGCACCTGCAAACGTACCCTCCACAATCAAATGAATGGCATGGCGATCGGTGCCTCGTTCGTTCTCAACGACGAGATAATAGGGACGCGAGTCGTGCTCATCGGTGTGGTGGATCTGCAACGTGGATAGGTAGCAATCCTCTCGGGTATCCTCTAGCATATCCTCGGCACGGAAGCGATCTAAAAAGAGCAACAGAGAGTAAAGGAAATAAAGAGTGAGGTGTGTAAATAGCAACAATATTTTATGGTCATTTCCGCTGCAATGACGCGTATTTTAATTGCATATAATGCGACAAATAATGGCACTAAAATTACAAACAATTTGTCGATGCATAAATTAAAGCCCACGCACACAATTACAGAGAGGGAGAGTACAAGATTTGTTGATACAACACGCCCGCTGCATGTGCTCCCTTTGATTCCTGTCAGTGGCAAGTACGCAGGATTACACGCACGGAGACACAGACGGGCAGCTCGACTGACGGACAGGCAGACAGACAGTCGGACAGACAGGCGGATGCACACGCAGACAAGCTGAAAATGAAGAGTAATGCGCGAGATTTGTTGGTCGCTGCAACTGAAACCAACACCGAAACCGTAACTGCAGCTCGAGCTGGTGCCACATTGCTGTTTAAACTGAAAAACGAGCTGCATATGTATGGCTGCTGCTGGTGGGTCTGCTTTCAGCTTTCAGCTGTCTGTTGGATCCCGGATTACCGCCTGGACTGACAAGCGTGGGAAATCTGCTCGAGCTGAAGTTGAAGCCGGGCTGGGAGAGCTGCCAATGCTAATGCTACACTAGACCAACCTGATGCCTGGCATTTGTCTGATTTTGGCCATGTAATTTGTCTTGATTTGTGCATCATGTAGCACGTTCCGCTGTCCTGTTTTCCCGGCCAAACACACGTAACACGTATGCTTAACATTTGTTCAATGTCAAATTTGCGAAAAAGGTTTGTTAATGAGCACTCAAGCGCTCAGCAGCAGAGCCAACAACATTTTGGCCCTAATGCGTGACGTGCAATGCGTTTGATGCTGTCAGTGGCCACTGGCACAGCAACGTTAATTGAGTTGCGGTCCGGCTCATTGGAAAAGAAAAACTACAACTAAGCATCTAATTGAATTTTCATTAGCTGCCCAATGAAGCGAGCGCATCGAGTATACGCACCTATGCCTGAGCCAGCCTCCAGACGCAGGGAACCCCATTCCCAGGCGACGCGCTGCGGCCTCGGATCCGCACAGACGACCATCGTCAGGCTGGCCGACTCGCCGCGCTTCACAGACACCGTGTGCATGGATGGATGCAGCCGAAGCACCTGAGGAGCACCTGTAAAACACACAAAAAAGAGGGAAATCAAGTTAATCAGCTTAATACAGCAGAGTCGACAATCGTTTTAACTCTGCGGCTCACACACCCGCACCTACAGGCTGCCACAAACTGCCACTTGCCACTTAAAATTACGTATTCGCAGTGACTGGCCAAATTAACAAAATTAATTTGATAAGATTATAGAGAGAAACTTGAAAAAATAAACCTAGAGTTGGTCATCAATTAAATAAAAATAATTGCCTATGGAAAAACTGACTGATTCTAATTAGGCAAATCAATTTGAAAATGAAAACTAGTAGTTCGAAAATTTTTTTAAATAAAAAGCTTTTCAAATGCTGCAATACAATAGAATGTTTGCCTTAAAGTCAATTTCACATCCATTTACATAAATATTTTTGTATTGTTGATATGCTAGAAATTTATAATAACATACATAAATTGTTTTGCCAAATTTTTCGGCCTACGAGCATCACAATGCAATTATGCTTCTATTAACAGCAATAATTTTGAACAATTCCCGCGGCAACTCTCTGACAATATTTAATATATAAATTTGTATTGTTCAACTGCCAAAATATGTACTTTATTTTGTGAAAACAATTCCCCAAATAGCCAGTTTGAACCATGTTTATTCATATTCAGTTGGTCATCTATCTGAGCTGCAACTGACATGCTAATCGCGCAGCTAAAAATATGAAACTGTTGTTCTTGAGAGTATGCTAGACTACCAGATATCCTGTACACGCATTTAAGATATTTAAAAGTATATTTTCTAAATTAATTTATATTTTTATATATATCTTAAGGTATAATTCCGAGGTGAATGCTCAGTAATTTTAATTAATCTTTGCGTACAGGGTATTTAATTAAAGATAGTTCCAAATGTAAATGTTGCAAACTGCCTGCAGGCAGTGTATTATTTTCGTGATCGTTTTCCTTATGTACATAATGAGATACTTGTGTTGCAGTTGCTGTTGTTATTGTTGTTGTTGTTGTTGTTGTTAGTTAACTAACGAACTAGCTAGTTAATTTAAACGTATTCGACAAACCCATACACTACAAGCACACATTTTTTGCCAACGTTCGTTCTCTTTCGGTTTCTGTCTCTCGTTTTTTTGTCCTGGTTGGCTCTGCTAAATTGCTCGTGTCCTTGGTTGGTCATAAATTATGTACGTGCTGCGGTATTCAGCACTAAATTTAAATATATATTTTTTCTCCTCTTTTTTATTTTACTCGACTTTTTTTGTTGTTGGTTTTTCACTGCCCCGAGCAGTGTTCATGGCAGTTGTTCTGTTACTTTTTTCTCTTCTCTTTGTTTTTTTTTTTGCGGTCTGGTCATAAGTTCATTTTGATTTTGTGTTACATTTTGGTTTAGTCTGTTGGCAGAGGCAGTTGCCACTTTGCTGCATTTGCAACGCGACCAGAGGCGCCTGCAACACCCAAAAAGTCCGAGAGGAATGGAGAAACACATGGGGCAAAATCGCAGACGCTTAAAATGTTTTCGACGCGTTTTCCGGTTACAGTTTTTAATGGAGTTTTGTGTTATTTTAAGTGAGCATTAGTTCAGCTCAGGAAGGGATAGTGAACGTGGAGAAGGAAAGCGCAAATTCCAGAGTAAGTTACTCTGCCCACATGGGACACACGTCATTTTAATCGCCTCTGTAAATTTGCAAGTGGCCATCACTTTTATATTGTTGTAGTCTCGTTTGGTTGATGTTGTTGTTGTTGTTGTTGTGGTCATCAGCTTGTCTGACAGTTGCTTACATTGTTTGTCGACTCGTAAATCACCTTACACAGTATTTCATATTTCTATTTGGGATACCCTGTGGGCATAACAAAGTCTAAAGAGCCTAATAAACAACAACTTATTCAATACATAGCATATATCACACCCTAAGAGTTATGATCAGCATATATGTATAATTTAATATTGGAATTTTGGCAATAACTTAGCTCCTTTCTTGTTAAATTCTAAATACTTTTATAATAAACAGCATTGCATTCATATTGTAAAAACATGCACATTATTTCGTATTACATGGTAACTGCTGGTCTATCACAATGGAATAATCTGCATTTTTATTGATGCTTGCTTTTTAGCTTTTGGCGACAGTTGTGGCTGCATTCATATTTTGTGGTGTTGCGGCTTTTGTGGTGATTAACCCGCGGCAACATGTACATGAAACATACTATATAAATCGTACTTACCCACAACTTGCAGGGACACTGGATCGGATATGGAAATGCGTTCCTGGCCATTGATGTAGCTGGTGGCGCGACACTCGTATTCCCCTTGATACTCGTAGGTGACGTTATCGATGACCAAACGCGCCTCGTTGCCACGCTCTACATACTTGGAGCCATGTGATATTCTGCAAAGTAAGAAGAGAAAACAAAATCCAGAGCATAAATACATAATGGAGAGGAAAATCTAACCCACCATATTCCCCTACAAATATCTGATCAAGAGTTGTGACAGTTAACAGTTGCATAAGGCAAACAAAACTGTTGCATAGTTTTCATCGTTCGTTGCGCTTTTCTTTATTTTCTTTTCTGGTTTCGCCAGCTTTTCGGTTCGACAAAAATGCAGCAGCCACGTGCAACATAGGAAGGGGGCTTCTTCTGCTTCTTCTACTAGAACCGAGCTGCAGCAATATTGAAAATTGCGAATGCGATTTTTTTGTTGCTTGTTGCAAGCAAAAAATATTTGATACATTTTTTAATATGAAATGCCTTTTATGTTGGGAAATGCTTTCAGCTCGGCTCCCCAATCGACTTCACAGTGTGTGTGTGAGTGTGGTGTGTGTGTGTGTATGTGTGTGTGCACCCAGACAAATTCCTTTGATATTCGTACATAGTTGAGCCAGAGCTTATGGTCGATACTTATTGCGTTCACTGTTGCTAGTTTAAAGCGCCAATTAAAGTGAACTTCAAACAGCAAAAGACGCAATTAAAACCAATAAATTAAAAAGCCATTTAAATGCAAATCCCAAACGCAAAAAAAAATTACGACCAAAAAAAATTTCTTCACGAAACGCTTTGCAACTTGCCACATGCAACAGAGGGGGAGAGAAAGGCGGAAGGGAGGGGGGCAGAGTCGTTCCTTGTGTTCTATTTGCCCAACACACATAGTTGCACAGAAATCACGTAAATCAAAGTGACATTCCTTTTCCATGGCCTTTGCCCTTTATACACCTAATAAAATCGAAAGTTATGCATAGCGTATATAGAGTTGAATTTTATTAAAATCAAGTTTTACACCTTTGAAATAATGGAGAAGGTTATTTGAGAAGATTTTGGTTTGATTCGATTCATTAAATTTCTAATAATATTTTGTTTTTTTTTTCATAATTCTTAAAGGCGGTTTAATGTTTCACTGTATCACAAAAGTTTACAGTGTATTTCTGTGTCGTTTTTGTTGTACAGCATAGTTGTCGATTCAAGTGGCAAGTGGCAAGTAGCGGTCAGTTGTGTAGTTGCATTTGCTTGTGTGGGTCAGCAGGACATTGTTAGCCGGCCTTAGGCCTGAGCTCCTTTGGCATGCAAGCCTCTTGAGCATACATACGTAGGCTGCCAACGGCCCACAGCATTGATTTATTACACAATCAGACATACACACATACACACTCACACACACTCGCAGTGTTTGTTTTGTTTGGCACGCGTCATTTAATGTGTCAGGAGTCAATTCTTGTTAGAGAGAGAGGGAGAGAGAGTGAGGCACAATGCTTAGAAATTAGTTTTCAACAATTGACATTTAATTTCTGATGAACATGCGCGAGTACGCTTCATTAAGTCAACACGCCACAGCGATGCATGTGGCATGTGCTTTTAGAATTTGACGCGCAAGTGAATCAATCTGCTCAAGGAGGCATGGCACACATCCATATTGTATATGGGGCAAGTGCAAACAAATGGAATCACAAATCACGTACTCACAACTCTGCCGGATCTGCCCCAGCTAGACTTTGTGTGTGGTGTGTGGTATGTGGCATGTGGCACGTTCATGATGAGAGTGTTTCGATTTTTACAACTGTCTACGGATGCCTGTTGAATGGACAAACGAAATGAATGAATGAACGGGCGGATGAGCGTACTGCTGCTTTGCATACTAATGCCTAAAGAGTTGCAACAAGAAGTTGCAGCTGCAGCCGCATACTCTCTGTGGAGTTAAGCCCCCAGCTAAATGCGACTCGACTTCCAACTCCGTTTCTCATTTTGTGCACAGTTTCCGCTATGCAGCTAATTAAAATGACGCAAACATCAAGAGTAATAGTTAGTGGGCGTGGTCATAGTATAAACTGTCTGTTGCAAGAAGTAAAAGCGCAACAGGATGTGTGCTCATATACTGGAAGTGTACTCCTAGCAATAAACAGTGACAGATAGGGAGCGAAAGAGCGAAGGGGCATAGGACGAACTGTATTTCCATCTAATAAACTCAGCGAAAACTCATTACAGTTAAAACTTTGCAAACAGCATCTGGTGACATATTAAAATATATTCCAATACGTGCACGAGTATTTATATACTTGTATGTTATACTAATATCGATAATATAATTAAAAATGGGATTACATATCCCAGGATACAAGGACGATTTCAGGATTTTCAAGTATGCAATACATACACTCATGGACAAAATAATAGGTGTGCTCTTTCTTTTACTATAACAGCTATTGTAAGTCAAATCTTCAAATTTAAAAATCATATTTGGAAAGGTCATCTAAGTTCCGTTTGAATGATGCATAACTTTCCTTAACCCATTAAGTACCCATTGAAATATTCGAATTAAAAAAAAAGTCAACTTTCAAAACTTTTTTCCTCGATTTTTTCCAACAAATGTTGGGATGCAAAAACATTCTTCAAACAATTTTAGGAGTGACTGTAAAAAAAAGTTTTCAAATATATTTTTGCTAGAATTTTTAAAAAAAATTTTAAAAATCCTATAAATGACCATTTAAACCCATTTTTCCTCATTTGCATACAAAAAGTGCCTTTTTTGCAGTTTTCAAAAAATTTTGTACCTTGCAAGGTGCACAAATTTAATAAAATTTGATGAAAATAAAAGTCAAAGTACGCAATGCAAAATTCAAGCTGCAAATAAAGCAAATTTCAGCCGACGCCTAGAAGTGTGGAATGGCAAATTTTTCGTAGACTTCATAGTGCGGCAGGCCGCATTTGAGGTCGAGTAGGGCCATTTTCCACTTACCTCTGAACCCATTTATAGGTGGGCATGGGATTGCCATCGGCGACGCACTCGAAGGCGGCGGGACTGAAGAGTGGCGCTGTGGTAAGACGGTCCGGTCCGGCTGAGACAATTTTTGGTGGATCTATGGCAGAATAAATAAGGCGATGGTACAGAAGGTTGGACGAAAAGGAACGTCAATACAAAATTAAGGTAAAGTTAGCCAAGTAAATGCAGAAACAATAACAGCATCACTGGCAAAGATAAACAAAACGAGGCACTCACATTTCACGTCCAGCTGCACTGACAGCTGCTCCGAGGTTCCCACCGAGTTCTGGGCCTGGCAGGTGTACAGGCCAGCGTCCCGTCGTCCAACAGGGCGCAACTGTAGAGTTTCCTAGTGAGACACAGTCAGACAGACAGACAGAGAGTGAGAGAGAGGGAGAAAAGATGGCAATTTAATACAATTACAAATTTCTGCTACACTTAAGATAAATACGAAGAGCGACTGCGCAATTACGGTGCGGGGTCGGTATGGAACGGGGAATGGAGAATGGAGCTTTGGTTGTCGCCTGGATGAGCTTACTTACCTGCAAGCTGGCTATCTCAGAGCGTCCGGCACGTCGCCAAACGATGCTGGCCGGCGGATTGGCATCGGCCACGCAGCGCAGCACAAGCGCATCCTTATCCTCTTCCAAGTCGATTTCCGGTGAGCCAATTAGACGAATGGTTGGAGCGTCTGCAAAGCACAAGATGAACAAGTTGACTAAGCAAAACAAGCACAAGAAACATGAAACAAGAAACAAGTCAACAAGGCAGCTAGGCAACAGCCAAGCCCAAGCCCAAGCCCAAATCCAAATCCAAACCCAAGCAGTTTTACCCTGGTATCGTCCTTTTCTCCATCTCTGGGCTAAACTCTTGAATTGCTTAACAAAACAGGAAATTGCAGCAAATTGTAGCTAATTGAATTGTTACAGCTGTTTGCCATGTCTGTTTAGTTTTTGACTTTAAGCCAATTAAAATGACTGCAATCAACTTTCCTTCCTTGCCAAAGGACCCGGGATCATGCCAAAGTATATTCTGGTCTTCCTTAGCCCTTGCAGAGGGTATTATAATTTCGTTATAAAATGCGCAATACATTCAAAAACAAATAGGTAAACGTTTTACAGTTCTCTATACGGTAAGTAGAGTCGATTGACTAAAGCTAAACTAGACTAGACTAATTCATTTTATGTGACTAGGGACTAAATGAGTTAGATCAATATGCTATATATAACTCGTATTACTTTAGCTTTATGGTATGAGTATCTCTTTGTGTATTTATAACTATTGCAATAATGTAATAATTTACTCTTTGAAATTATACTCTAATAATACGATGTATAACTTATAATAAGAAAACGTCTTGAGCTGCAATAAAATTCTGTATCTTATCGAACACATAATATTTATATTTTAATTTGACAAAATATTAATAACTTCTTTGTATTTCTTTAGTTGGATTTTTATGTTTAAAATAAGTGCGTGTAAGAGTATTGTCTGTTCGGCAGCTGTTGCTGCTAGCTCCCACTTAGCATATAATCCGTATTTTATTTTATGGAAAGAGTACTTACATTTGACATCCATCCGGGCCTCGACTGGTATAGATTTGGCCTCGTAGTTGTCGTGGAAGGCAACACAGCGCAGCGTATCGCCGTGGCGTTCTCTCATCGCGGACACCTGGACAACTGAGGTGGCTGACCAGGTGCGCGTATTATCCGGTTCAGTTGCATTCACTTGTGGGTGAATGGGTGAGATTTCCTGGTCGCCTGCAGTTGGTCGAGACAGACAGATAGAGAGAGAGAGAGGACAAATCGTTGAAATTAATTAACACGACAATGTCAGGAGGTGGATGGTGGATAACAGGAGCAATCCAAGGATAACAACTGCAGCAGCATGAAAGCACTTACCCAAATACCATCTGAGCGTTGCGGGCGGATTGCCATAATGTGAGGCACATTTGACTGTCGCCACGGCGCCGGCGTCGACAGTGATGTTGTGTCCTGGCGGCAAAGGTGCGCCCTCATACTCCAGACGTGGACGTTGTGGCGCCACTGCAAGTGTCAAATACACACACACGCACACACACAGATTAGTTATACGGTTTTTGTGGTTCGCAATAAATGTCATCAGTGAAAAGACAGAATATTTAATTAAATCCCCAACTTTATTTGACTTGCATTAGTTCCCTCCCCATTTCTGAAGTTGGCATTTATAAATCAAAGCTACTGGTTGCTTTTTTGGAGATTCAACGAACATCCGAAAAATTAATCATACGCAACGTTGGCAAATTTTCCATGCATACGAAATTGATTCGGCGTTGAAGGCTAAGAGAATGGGCCAAGATAACACTTACCACGTACAACCAATCGCACCGGTTGACTGGTCAGCGCATCCTGTGCGGTAAACTCACTGGCCGTCACTTGGCACTCCCACAGGCCGTCATCGAAGTCCAGCGTGGCCGAGCGTATCCACAGGGAGCAGTCGCCGCCGATTTGCATGGGCGGCGGCGGATGTAGGTCCAGATGTAAGACGCCGTTACTGCTGGAAGGACGTGCGGCCCATTCGTATTTCTTCGGATAGATGCCCACAGGCTGTGAATGATAACAGAGCGAGAGAGAGAGAGAGGAAGGAAGAGTGTTGCATTAGCACAGCTGTTGAAACAAAGGACAACAATGATGTTGATGTTGATGTTGATGATGATGATGGTGATGATAATGATGGGGATGAGAATGAGGATATCGATGCTGAAATGGAGCGGGCGGATCTGGCAGACGACATGTTTAGCATGTTTAACTTTTCGATGTAGTCAGGCGTATAATTTCGTCTACGATTTGCCGCACGCACACACTTGACACACTCAACCAAAGCACACTCACACATACAGACATACAGATGCCGAGACAGCAGTTTGACTATTCTATTGAATGAGCACTGACCATCCATGTTGATTCCCTTCCCGCTTCTTCCTCTTTCAACCAGTTTCAACTACGTGTCGTTTAACTCCACTTACAGGACTCGTTGAATGGGTCGGGATTTTGTTATTGCTGCTGCTGCTGTTGCTGCTCTTTCTAAATTGGCATTAGTTTGTTTGCTAATTGGAAATTAAATTACAATTAGTGATCTTTGAGCGTGGCCATCGTTGCCCTTTAAGTATTTATGTCCAGACACCGCCGCCCGCATGTTCATGTCTCCTGTTCTATTCAACGTTCCCAGAGGTACTTAATTGCCTTTCCCTTGCCACGCCTCTCAGCGCTAGTTTATTCCCAATTTATCCCGAAAATGGTCGGAAACTTATTTAATCGATTAAATTAATTGCAACACTGCATTCGATTACACGTAAGTCACTTAACATGATGCTTTTAACCAACAGCAGGTGAATCGACATTGGTTAATAAACAAATTGAAGCCATTTATATTAACTGAGAAAATTATGCGAATCTCATTTTAGGACTCCGTACTTAAAAAAAGAACAAGGGTCTATTCACTTTGTCACAAATAAATGTGCGTAACAGGATGCGTGGCACACCCCATAAAGTATATATATTCTTGATTACCTTCAACAGCCGAGTGGATTTAGGTATGTCCGCCTGTCAGTCTGTCCGCCTGTGTAAGTGCCTAGATTTCAGAGACTATAAGAGCTAGAGATTCCAAACTTGGTATGTAGGTTCGTCTGTACTGCACGTAATTCAAGTTTGTTTTAGATTTTGGATCGGACGACTATATCATAAAGCTGCCATAGGAACGATCGGTCCAACATAAAGTCTTAGAATGAGAAACTTTTTTTTGTTTTAGAAATCTCCACCAAATCGGCAGAATATGCATATGGAATAGTCCCATACATTCTGACCAAATTTGGTTGAAATCGGACCACCATATCATACAGCTGCCATCAAGTCTTACTATGAAAAACTTTTTTGTTGTTTAAAATATCTGAACCAATAGCCATATTGTATAATTTTAATTTAAGCAGTGTTTTCTTTTCCATAGAAAGTGCGGGGTCTCCGCCAGTCGAGTATGCTCGACTGTAACACCGACCACTAGTTTTAATTAAAAAAGAAATGAGCAAATTGTAGCCATTTATCTGTTTACCCTGATAAATGTGTGCTGAAGTATATGTTATTTTATTTGTTTTTCCTGACTTTGAAGTTTTACGTAATATATTTTTATTTATTTTATGTTTGAATTTTTACAGAATTAAAATTTTTCTTTCCGTTTCTTAGAAATATTAAGACTTCCACTTAAATATTCAAATATCTGTTGCTGAAGCTTCATTCATTTCTATATTTTATTATTTTTGGTACTTGTAAACATTGACTTTTGTTTGCTTGCAGCATAATTTAACAAACATACCAAAATATGAAAGTAACATTTCATGGCACTAATCCAAAAGTGGTCGACGGCATTTACCACAAACTATTCCTAATCAAATATCGTAGAATTTTTGTATGCATATTGCATCGCATCGCAGTTATTTAACTTTCAATATTAGCTTCGGGCATTGGCATGTGTATGCGTGACATTTTCGATATTATTTTATTTTAGCTTTGACATTTTTGTATATCTTATCTTTGGTCAACCATCGTCTGGTCAGTTGCAGTTGCCCTGGCTCAGGGTTCAGCAACTGTCAAAGTTGTGTGCGATTATACGTGTATATTTACATAGACATTTACATTTGTATATGTAAATATTTGTGGGGTTGTGAGAGTTGAAAAATACAACGAGGCTATGTTCAATATGTGCAAATGTCGGAATACCAATTTTTAAACATTTTGTAGGCATTCAGTTGTTTGTGTGGAACTCGTGTGTGTGATGTATGGATATATGTGTGTGTGTGTCTGTGTGTGTCGCAGTCGTCGTTTTTAATAGAGATAATTTCCTTTTTTTCTTCATACAACTATACTTACAGTCTGATATTATATTCACATATTATATTCAATTTTTCTTTCATGTTTATGTTTGTAATAAAATTGGTAAGCTCGAATTATGTTCATTTAAATGTAAGTCTTCCATTAGCTATAATAAATATTTACATTGTTCCCAGCTCTTTCTGATCTTCTCTTGCTATCTCCCTTTCTGTCTGGCTCTTAATGGGAGTGAGCTATCAACTGCCTTTAAAATGTATCTCTTAATTTGCATTTAGCATAACTATTTATGGCCAAAGGCGAGTTACCTACGCCTCCATTGGATGGAAGCCTCATGCTTCTTCATTTTGGGGGAACACACACATGAAAGTTGTCTACTTATGATAACTATTCAGAGAATATATGGAATGCTATACAAACGGCATACTGAAATGGGGAAGTTAGTTTAAAAAGCAAACATAAACAACAACAATCGGCATAAATATGCAAAAATAAGTAGAATTTTAAATGGAAGCCAAACAAGAAGAGCAGCAACTATGTGCATGCTAGGGCATTTACGAGGGAGGCAAAGAAAGTATCAGAATTCTTAAGTATTTTTTGGTTTAGCTGTAATTAAAAGTAGGCACGAAAATATTATAAATTGAAAGTCACATAATACTTCTTGATGCTTCGGAAAAGCTTATTAGTCGGTTCTTAGCGAAAATTCAAAACAATTTACTTGTCTTGAAAAATAAATGGTAAAAGAGGGAACAAATAAAATAATTACAATATTGGAAAACGTATAACAATTTCAAACCAAAACTGTGTAGCTATTGAACAAATTAAAAGAAAAGAGTAAGATTTGTAGCAAGTCTTTGGGCTGCCCTCGACTTGGAGTTGCCCATGCAGATGAAAAGGAACACTCGATGCATGCAAATGTTCCTGTTGGCCAAGCAACGTATGTGTTTTGTGTTCTGAATAGCAGCTCCTTAGTCCTGGAGACACAGAGCATGTAAACATTTAAGTATATCGAGAAGATGCTCTGCAATGCTATTGCTATTCAAATTCAAATTCAAAATGATGCGATGCGATGCGATGCAATGCGATGCGCTGCTTTGCGATATGCAGCATATGAAAAAGGACATTTTGAGATGCTTTGTGATTTTTGTCATGCAAGGACCCCACTCTGCGTGCATTTCATGTTGCATAACAACCACATAAGCAACCAAAAGAGCCACAAAAGGAGGTAAATAAAAGTTATGCCACAAAGGCATTCGAATGTCATGAATAACAAGCAGTCGAATCATGTGCAAAGCAAAGGCGAAGTGTCCTTGGATCGATGCCTTAGACCATTTTCACTTGATGCAAATTAACCCAAGGGAGGAAGATTGGCTCTGCATGAAAGCTTAGACAGCTCTGAAATAACAAAAATTTGTTTGTCTAAAGTTATGTGGAAGCCAAAGAACAAAGCTAGTTAATTGGGTTCTCTCCCACTCTTTCTTGAATGAAATTCCTTAGTGTGCACATGCAAATACCAGGATATGAGCCTTTTTCGACATGCTATGAAAAAGTTTGGCTTATTCTCAGTGAGAATCAAATATTGCAAGAGTCTGGTTTAATTTTTGTGCTTACACCTGTATCCATGTACCTAAAATCCTCTATTCCTGTACACTGTACATTGTACAGCCCTCAAATACACAGCGAAAAAAATATTCATTATCCGCAATTTAACAAATCTGACACTGTAGAAAAATTGGTTAAATTATAAAATTGATTACGAATTAGTTCAAAATTCTATCTTGCGAATACAAAATTGTACATTCAATTCGGCAGTGAGTAAAATTGAGAAAATTACTCATTTGAAATTTTTATAAGTAGATTTTTATTTATAAGTTATGGTTAAGTATTTTCTCAAGCGATATTATTGCGCTTCTTGCCGCACAGTGTATCCTGCCTAAGGATTTAACCCGAGTGTCCCTGTCACGCACATTCGATTAAAACTTTCCCCAAAAACACACAGCCTAATCAAAGCGAATCCTTGTGGCAAAGAAACGCTGTCCAGTGGCATATCAAAGAGGCCGCTTGGCAAAGTCAAAGGTCACAGCGTGGTTTTCATCAGCTCAACTCACATTATTGGCTCGCAACGGCTCGCAGAGCGAAAATTACTTTTGGTTGGCACTGTATGCGCGCACACACATGTGCCGTTAGGCAGTCAAAACAACACTTAATTGAACCGCAGGACGCGACTAGCATCTGAAATGACTTTCAGTTCTCTGAGAACTTGACTGGAGGAATTTATGTACTGCAAATACATATAGAGTCAGTTGAACACGTTGTTGCTGTTGTTGTTTCATGAAGCATGTGAAATGAATATGAACATCGAACACCGATTGCATGATTACCTTGTTGTCCTTTTGCCAGGAGCAGGAGCCACGTTTGTCGATTACTTTGCATGTGAGCAAAGCGTCCTCGTGCGGATTCACCTCAGTGTATGTGGGCTGTTCCGAAAATCGCTGGAAGCACTCGATTTCTGCAAAAGAAAGAGGAAAAACACATAATGAGTACAGAGACAACTTACACACAGTACGATAATCATAAAAAATGGACACGTTGCTTATTGTAATTTCAGAGTACTCTTTCCCTTTTCCCCTCACTTGTCTGCTTATCCGACCTGCAATTCGAGCACATTGTTAATCAGGAGCGCGTTGACATTACTGTACAGCGTCATAAACTAACTGAATGCCCTTTTCCTGCATCTCTTTCTCTATCTTCTTCGCTACTGGCTGCGCATGTAAGTATGCTATATTTTTTAATATCGCGAATTCTACGTCCTGCATTTGTCACGCACGCGGGCAATTATCAACAGCAGTCGCCATGAGAACATCGCAGTGCGGAGTGCCAACCATTTGCTTATCTTTGCACTCGCCACGCCCTATATGTGGGCGCTTCATTATCATTTGAATGCGTTCCTTTTATTTTTATGCAAGTCCTTGCCGTGGGTACTTTAGTTTTGGCCTTGAAACATGCGACTGAGTTTTCTTATATATTTTCAAAGTCTACTTTAGGCGTTTGATTACAATTTAAGAGATATTTTAGACAGGGACCATAATCGTTATGAGTTATATTGAAAAAAATTCGCTCAAAATAAAAGTTACTTTTAAAGAAGTTGAAGTAATCAGTTTAATTATTTTTTTTGCGTTTTATGGGTCTCCTGGGTTTCTTTTAAAGGGATATGCAAAAATACTGGGTGAAAATCCTAAACAAAGGCCATGAATTTAAAGTGAGTATTATTTTTAGTGAACAAAATTAAAATCACTAATAATGATTATTTGTGAATTTTATTTTTTCGCTCAAATTTAATCATTATCATTCTTTTTTTTGTATGTATTCTAGTCAGTGATTTTTGGATGTGAAACATTTTAATAATCATTGTTAGCGGTCCGTAAAGTAAAAGAAGTATAGAAATTTAATTCAAATTTAATAAAAATTAATATTTTGGACGAGTGCATTTAAAAACATGCCTAAAGAAGTACAGTAATCAAGACTATTGATTACTAACGAAAACAGAAATTTCCAAAATAAAATAAATCTAAGCTTAGATTTTGACCTTACTTAAATGGGGTTACACAAGGGTATTGAATTATCGTCAGAGTTTCAACAGCTCTCTCCATATCTGGTTGGTACTTCGCACTGGTACAGAATTTATGTTAATTGCTGGCATGTTGAATATTTTCTTCGCTCTTGCACTCAATTACACCAATTACAGGTGGAAATTACATGGGCTGCTTGCGCACGATAAAAACAAGCAAAGAGAGAGGGAGAGAGAGAGGGGAGGGGGAAGGGGAGAGAGAACTCTGCTTTCTCGTGAGGTTCTTAATGATGCGGAAACTGAGATGGCAACTTGACTGGCATAAGAACTGAGACTGGAACTGCGAACTGGGAACTGTTTGCTCCTTGTTGAACATGTTCGTAGGTTGCCAGAATGCTAGCAACTATCATGAGTTAATCAAAGCTTTTAGATTTTTACTGTGTATTTTACATAATGTCTTTCCCCTCCCCTCCCAAGACGCAGCTACAGCACCTGCTTCATGTGGTTTGTTTTATTGGGCCAAGTTACCTGGCTTGCCAACTTCCGTTTTGTATATGGCCAATAAACAAGTACAAACAAACATTCTCATGCATCTTAGTAATTGTGTGTGTGTGTGTGTGTGTGTTTATGTGTGTGTGCGTGTGTTGAATAAGTTCGCATCGTTTCGTGTGCTGACAACACGTGACCGCCGTTAGCTGTCGAGTTGCCATCATTTTTGACATGCTTACACTCACACACACCCACACACACATATAGAGCCACATATAAGCATACACTCACGCAATGATTTATTACGCGTGATTGGCGTGATTGCCACTTTGATGCTTTATTTCATCTTCCCGTTGTTGTAACCGTTTTTCGTGCCCATGCCACATTTCCCCCGCTACCTTCCCCATCACCTCCTCCTCCTTCCCCACCATTCTCTGGCCCTTTATCCTGTTGCTGTTATTGCAGTCATTCGCTCTGTTTGCCTTTTATCGCTTTTCGTGTATAAATTGGCTTTGTATTTCAATTACGATGCGGCATGCATCAGACGACATGCAACAATGACCCCTCCCCTTCCTCCCGTTCTTCCCTTTCCGTTTTGGCCATTGATGCAGCATGACGAATCCATTGCATTTTGACCGCTGCTTTCGCCCTGGTTAACAGGCGGTTCAATTTGGAATTCTAGCCAAACAATGTCCAGCTGACATGTTGTTGCCAATGCAGTTGACATTTGATTTATGCCACTTGCAACTTGCAACTGTTATATTTGAAGTCAGTGCTTCAAGAAGCACTTGAAAATATTCTTGATTTCAATTTGATTGAAATGCAATTTCCATCTACCAGTAAATGTAAATATATAAAAACGAATATATTTTCTTATTTTCTGTTGATTTTGCCAATCTTGAAATGAAGAGTGTGGATTGCAGTTGGAATGGAGCACGAATATTTTAGGTGTAGTGTAGATTTTGAAGTGTCCAGGGTCCATCACTGTCATAAGAAATAAGTATTAAATCAATCACCCTTAAGTATGACTTTTGCTGTATGAATTGAAATCTATAACAACTACTTTTATTTATATAAAATAATATTATATCCCTAAAATGTAAGTAAATGTAATAAATTCAATTCACTTCAATTTTAGAAATAGGAGATGACGATTTTAAAAAGAAAAACAAATTTCATCCTTGGCTGAATTTCTTCATTATTGGAGTTGACAAAATTGATGTTTCTTTTTCACTCGCAAAGTGCAGAGCAGGAGAACGTGGGGCAACTTAATTGAAAGACATTGTAATGTAAAGACTTGCTGTGTAAAAGCCGCAGACAAATAAGTAACAACAAAGGCAGGCGGAATGTCTATTTGCGGATGACAAATAAAAATATTAAAAATAAATAAAGTCCCCAAAACGAAATGCAAACTCGCCAAAAAAAAAAATATATATATATACAAAAAATTGTTGGCCAAAGTAAAAGAGCGCCAGCTGCGACCGCTTTACCCAAAAAAATAAACAGGCAAATGGAGGGAGTTAGGGAGGGAGGTAGGTAGGTGCCAAGGGGAGGCAGTCAGAGCTTTAGTTTCAGCTTCAGCTTCAACTCCAACAGGGATTGCAGTGTTAGCTGCCTGCCTCTTCCACTGTTGCTTTTTCTGTTTCTGTTTCTGTTTCGGTTGTTGTTGTTGTTGTAGATTCAAGTGCGTGCCGCTGAGTGCGGCTTACAGCTTTCTGTTGTTGTTGTTGTTGTTGCTGCAGCTTGTACCGCGCTCAAGTGGCGTTTGAGCTACGTAACGTAGAGAGTGCTCTCTTCCCGAGTCCCGCTTAGTCGCTGCACCCCTGTCCGTGTTTCGAGGACGCGACGTGCCTTCGCACAGCCAACAAGGATAACAATTACTCGAGTGCCGTGTCCGTCGTTGAGTCCTGTCTGTCTTTCTCTATCTGACGCTCGCTTTTTCTGCTATTTCGTTTTATTTATTCGCAATTGTTTAGAGCTTAAATACTTTGCCGTTTCCCTTTTTTAAATACATTTCGTGCGTTGTACGAGTATCCTGCTGGGAATTCTAGCTGGTCCCTCCAGGAGCCATTCCGATTGCTGTCCTGGTTCTCCTGTGTGCTCCACTCGACAACATGTCAGACGCATATTTCGTCTAGTGCCTCGCCGGCTGTTTACTTTGGATGATGCATTGCAGCGCAATAATTTCACTTAGATGTCAGTGGCATGCAACAACAACAACAACAACAACAGCAACAACAAATCAACAGAAACAACAACAACAATTGCAACAGCAGCTGGCAGCACGACAAATGGCATTGCGTCAAGAGTTCTCTCTGCTGTTGCGGAAAGCGGGTCAATTGGACCTGTCTCTGGTCAGCTGTAAAATAGCTGGCCAAAGGACGCCACGTTACTCATACGCAGCGTGTGCTCCTCTCCACAGCAGAGACACAATTTAAGGCAACTCCCAGTGTAAATTCACACTGCCCCTGGCACAAACCCCTCGTGACTAAACAGAGTTGCCAGGCCCCATTTGGAGACTACCTTTCGAGCTGCTCTGCTTTGTCGGCAATCAATGAAAGCAATTTGTGAATCTCTTGTGCAATTCTGCGAAATACAAACGGGCTCACATTGCTGCAAATCCGCAGGCAACACAGACACAAACACACACATACACAGACGTGAGATATTCAAGAGCTATTGGCAGATGTGGCGGAAAGAGAAAAAAAAAAGATTGTATGCAAATCGAATATGGACGATGATTTGTAAATTTTCAAATTTATAACTCCGTAGCAGAGAGCAGAAGGTGACAACCACAACAACAACAACAACAACGACTACAAATTGAGTCTCCTGTCCGTCTGTCCGTCTGTTTGTATATTTTCCCCCGTATGCCACATACGCTGAGTAGGTGCTAAGCAAACATGCAAGCCATGGGGATTATAACAGGGAATTCTCGTTTGCTCTACACAAAAAAGGCGAGCTCGACACGCCCCAACAACAAAAGAAACACAAAAAGCATCAGCAAGAAGAAGAAAAAGTAAAAGAAGAAGAAGAAGTAGAAGTAGAAGAGGCAGATGGAAAGCATCGACAACAGCAACACGAAACATCAGCAAAGCAAATGCGCAAAACGTTTAGGTCGCCGAGTTCTACACCGTTTCAGGATCTGTGTGTGTGGGAGTGTGCATGTGTGTGTTAAGCTGAAATGGGTTCCCTGTGTTATCCTGGCAGGAGTCTTCAGCCAGTTATCCTGCCACCTACTTAAGCATAATGATATATTTAGCTTACCAAGTGATTGTTATTTGATATTCAACAGATTTTTTCGCATCGCTTCGAGTTTGACTTTGGCTTTAGCCTTGCATCCCCCCATCCAAAGACTCAAACCCAAATCCGTGTCTCGATTGTATGGCTAAATCGATGTGTGTGTTGTTATTGTTATTATTTCATAAGCTCAGCTTCTCACGCTTGCTTTGACTGGCGTTGTGTGCACATTAAGTTGTTCGTTCCTGAGACTCAAGTGTTTGCCTCAATAGTGCGTATACGTAATGTGTCCTAAGCAGATTTATTAACGCTACCAAATTGAGAGCCACTCGATTGTCATTGTATCTAGTAAAGGACATGGCCACGTGCCACTACCAAATTTCAATAGCGGTTTGTAAAGTGACACTTGTGACCTCACCTAGTGTGACATTCATAAGTATTATTGTCAGCTATATATTTTTTCTATTTTTTCTATTATTTCTCATATTTTCATAGCTCATTGACTGAGCGCGTGAAATGGTCTGTAACGTTCTCCGATTCCCACCCCACGCTTCGCTTGGCACTCGAAATTTATGCATTTATTTTTGTCGAGCACAGCGAACACACGGACCGTCGTTGATTTATTGTATTGCACTCTTGTATTGTAATATTTCTGTTTGAGTGTTGTACTCGAAATAAATGTGAGTGTGTGTTTGTATTCATACGGCTCTCAAGTGGCCCATTTGGATTAAATGCTTTCTGGTTTTTATATAATTTCTGTATTATTGTTATTATAGAAGTAGTTCATATTTTCCACTTTCTCTGGCACTTGAGTTTGACCAACAAACTTTATTAACTTTCGATTAGAATATGTAGTCAAAAGTTTAAGTGGCAGCTTTCAACATACAGCCAGGTTGTGCCCCAGAAATGCCAACAACAGCAACAACGGGGAAAATGAAAATGAAATATGGGCACATATTTAATCAGTGAAAATGCGACAACGAAATGAAATTGGATGGCGACAGCTCCGTGGCTGGAAAAGCCAGTGTCAAAAGCACGCAAAGCACAGCAAATAGCTGAAACACACACACACACATGCACACACACTCTCACACGCACTCATACATGTCGACATTAATATTCAAAGGGGCTTTTGCCGGTGCCACCACGCGACGTTGCTTCACCTGGCTCACCTGGCGTATGCGTAACAATTAAAAAGGCCAACAACATGGAGAATAGCTAACATGCCAGCGAGTGTGGACTTGGCGAGAGAGTGAGTTGTGGATCTTTGTGACAGATAAGCGTAATAACAATTAATTAAAATATATACATCAGATATGTTAGGCTGGTGCCCCATAAACGACACCAACGAAGTCTGATGTCTGATATCTGATGCAGCAATTAAACCCGTGTCGCAAGCTGAGATTGCCACCGCAAATAAGTAATCCTATTAAATTAGACCCGAAACAGAGAGGAGAGAGAGAGCAAGTGAATGACAGAGAGAGAGGAGGAGCATTAATCCATACTCGATTGTTGCAACAATCAGGCTCATTTGTGCAACAACCAAACAATGAAGGCTTTCTCTATTTACCAGCTTTGTTGCAAACTCTGTTTGCTTGCTATTGTTTCTATTAGTTAATAAAACTGATTAAATTTCTCTAGATTACATACAATCGGGGAGTGGAAGAAGAAGAAGAAGCAGAAGTTGTTCGTCAAAGACAGGACTCTTGTGATTTCATGCTTGTCTCAAATTAATGCACTTAGCTAAAGTTTCACTGGTGATAAACATAATAATATCGTAAGGCAAATATTTCTATCCTCTAATACAAATCGAATTATGTCATTAGCTGCGTGTCAAGAGGCCAGCAACGTTCCAGACCATTTCTCTCTCTCTCTCTGTCTCTTTCTCTCTCTTTCTTTTCCGCTTTTGCTCCTTTGCCTGGCTTTCAAGTTTGACTCTTAATTTTGGTATTTATTTGGGCGTACTTGATTGATTGGATATGAGCGTGCTTCATATTTGTATGTGTGTATCTGTGTGTAGGCTTGAAAGTAATTGGAGAATTAACAGACTGTCGAGCGGCTCAAAAGGTTGTGACATTTATGTTGTATTGCTTCATGTCAAAAGTTCAGCTAATCAGAGTCGGTTGCCTTTCAAGTGTAAAGCATGCGACATGTAAGCTGCTTGTGCTTAATTTACCCTTTAAAATCTATGAAAATGGATATGACAGAGTAAGACCAAAAATAAAAGACCATAGAATAAACTTAAACCGAAATTTAATCTTTTCTTCCTACATTAATAGTAAACTAATAAACAGATAATACAGGGTATCTACCAATCTGCCATTCTGAATGCTTTGACTCGAAGTTAAATTACAACTACTCCCATTCCCATTCCTGCCATTAAACTCGTCATCCACTCGCCATTCTGCAGATGACACCATCTTGTGTCGCTATTCAGCACTTGAGCACGTTAGCCAGTGTCGCCCGTACCGGCTGCACTCCCCAGCGACAGCACCTTGCCTCGGGCGTTGTTCACTTTTGTCGCGCGTCTTTTGCAGGCACTTAATGTGTCTCATCAACTCCCCCCGCCCAGCCACGCCCCGTCCCGTCGACAGCTTGCAACACTCTGTGGCAGCTGGCTTTATTGTTGTACGGGCTGCCTAAAAACAATGCAGATGCAGGCGTCGCACATGCAGACAACAACAGCAACGGCAACAACAACAATAAATACGAATAACGAGCAGGACGAGTGGACAGAGGGACAGGGGGAAGGTGGGGACAGAGAGACGGGCAGACAAGCAAATTTCAGCACGGAAGCGGAAGTCATTGTTGTCGCACAATGGCGAACGCGTCGCAATTATAATAATTTTGATTGCATCCCCATGCAACACCCCCTCCTCACATTGCAGGAGCTTGTTATTGTTGGCAGTGGTTGCATGAATTATCCAGCTTCCTTGCCCCTCGGGGAAGTGGCAACAACCAGGCAACCAGACACACGTGCTACTTGTTCCAGTGCTCGAAATGCCTCTCGGCAAGCCGGCAATTTTTATTTCTTTTTAGTTGATTTTTATTATAATTACGAACAGTCGACGCTTCTCTTATACGCCTTTTATTACAGTGAGCGAGGAAAGCAAATAAAAGGGAGGAAGGTCTGGAGTATAAAAGTAAAGATAGTGATTTGCTTTGTCATCACATCTAATAAGCTATCGCCTAATGGCATAGTTCAGAAATGAATCTTTCATAAGGTTTACATAATTCTGAAACACATTTCCCAAATTTATATGAACTAAAAATGCTCCAAGCCAAGTATAAATCTTTCATTAATTATTGTCAATCTATTAAATCCTTTTCTTGACTTATTCACTTAGTCATTATAAATAAAGGATATCAATTTAGCTAAGCAATTTTTTGATTTTTAAAATATATAAATATTTACTTTTCTAAAAATATTGTGCGCCTAAGAAATTAATTAAAAATGTTAAAATGATTTTCGCATTAAAATATTTCAAATTCCAAATTTCATTATACAATAAAACTGTCTATTGTTAAAAGCTATTTCAATTCCCAGCCCCAGCTCGACTTTGTACTCACTGCTTATGGTCATTTGACGATTGATAAGGTGGAATGAGTATCCTGTGGCATCCGACAACCGATTTTCCAGTCTTTGCACAAAGTGCTTGAAAATAATTTGCCTGAGAGCTGCCGAGAGACAAGACGCTTTGATTTGGCTAAGTAAACTGTGAAAGCTGTGAAGCTGGAAATCTCGAAAAGCCGCAAATGAAAAAATGGAAAAAAAAGGCAGCTACAGAGAGACAAGTGCTTGTCTCAGCTGTTTATTGTGTGTGGGTATCAGTGCTATCATTTGCTTTTAATTTGACTCTGGGGCGTAATTAAAGAAAAATGTAAAGCCTTTGATTGTATGCCAGTGGCAATTCCTCGGGCTGTGCGACGACAAAGGAAGGGACGACGTTTTACTATCAACTGAAAATGCAAATCAGAGAAATGCACAGAAACTAAAGGCAAAGAAGCAAATGGAAATTCTTGCAAAAAGAGATGAGAGAGAAAATCAAGTAATGTGGTAATTGCTTCAAGGAACCAACACAAACAGACAGAAAACCAGATGAGCAACGAAAAGAGCAGCGGACATCGCCTTAAAGGACATAAATTCCATTTAACCTGACGCTGCAGGCTCCGAAAGATTGTTCAGTCGGTCGATCTGTCTCTCAGTCAGTTTGTCTCTCTGTCTCTCTTTCTCTCTGTCGCTCTGCCTGACTGTCTGTCAGTCTGTCGGCATGTCTGACAACTGGCAGGCGCTGAAAGTCAGTGGACTAACACATAAATTTGCCTTTGTTTCAGTTGCATAACACATCCTGTTACACATACACACACACAGTCATTCACATGCCACACATGCTACATACACCGACAAAGGATACCGACACCAGTCACCAATACGTTGAGGCATGTGCAACTTTTGCTGCTGACTCAGCCCTAGAGATGGACTACAAAAAAATCAGAAAAAAAAGAATAGTTTAGGTGATGGACTAAGAGACACCCATGCTTTTATAGTCAAGTAGTAGAACAAAAAGGTTTTAAGTTGTAATAACACAACTAAGATTTTAATATAATGCAAGCATTTGTTTTACTTATAATTTTAATATAATAATATAATTAGAGAAAAATATAACTGATTTATTAATGAAAGTGAACTTGTAAATCATTTGGAAGAATTAAAAAAATAAAAATGCAGTGCAATTGCCTTTGATACAATTTGATGCTTAGTATTAGTGCAGGGTATAAAAAATAGTGCCAAAACGCTTGGTAGATTGAAGAAGAAGAAGTCGAAGTTATGCAAAGTCAGCAGCGGACATTGACATGCAAGCATGTGTGAGTGTGTCAGTGTATGTACATGTGTGTAAAAAGTGTGATTCAATTTGCAGTTTTGACAGCCAGACACACACACACAGATATAGAAGGCAAACTAACCCAGACTCACACACACATGTATAAACACACACATACACACGCTGACGTAGAAGGAGAGCAAAGTCAAATTGCCATATTTCATCTATGACTTTTATGACTTTTTCTTTTATTTGGCGATGCTGTTTTTGTGCCAGTGCAACGAATTTATATGCATGCAAAACTTTATGAACTTTTAGACATTTCATTTACACGTATCGCCTTTTGGCTGCTTTCGCCTCACGAATATCCTTTGAGGTGAGTTCGCGAGTGTATATATGTGTGTATCTATCCGTTCAGTGGGAGATATTCGAATCAATGTCCTCCACACAGTGCGTGAAATACTTTTTTGCCATTTCGCAGTCGCTGTTGCCGTGCTCGTAGAACTGCTCGGGACATTTCTGCATGGCAAGGATACGCACACAGATGGTCACGTGCAGGGCAAATGAGTTGCAGTCATCCACGATGAATTCAATATCCGGCAGATGCACCGCAAACTGTTTGCCATACTTGGCGCCTGCAAAAAGGCACTGTCTCAATCTTTTTACTCCCTTCTATCTCACTTTGGAACTCACTGAATGTTCGACACTTGGCAAAGGCATCGAGCATAAAGGGCACGGATATCGTTTGTGGCTGGGGCATTGTATTGTCCAAATTGCGCTTGACAATGGCCAAGTCCAGGCGAAAGGGCGGATCGATGTCTATATAGCCCGAGCTGATGTAGTTGCACTCCTCAATGCACTAAGAGATTTTTAATTGATTACAAATAAATCCTGCTTTCTTTATTATTATTATTTTTTTTTTTTCTGAAGGATCTCCAACTGGAATGGTGCCTTTATTTGTCGACATCAAGTTTGATCTCTTACCATATTGATAGTGTACTGCTCGGCAAAGTTGAAGCTTCGATTCTTGGGCAAATGAAGTTGCTCACTACACTCTGAATTTCCCCTGTCGAGACTGGGACGAGTGAGGCGACAGCAACTGGCGGCCAGACTCTGTCGACAAAAACGTTGCGAATTTAATTCCTTTTTTAAATGCAATAATTCTTACTGTGGCTTTGGCTCGAATCTGCTTGCAATTAAACTCGCCATTCACAAACAAAGCGGGCAACATCTATGGAACAATTTAAATACTTTAAATGAATATCCCTTTAATTAGCCTGAATACTCACGAGTGTTAGAGACGTGACAAAAAGTGTTTGCTGCATGCTCGAATCTAGACTGACAAAACAATTTTTGATGTTTAATTGAATTCATCGAACATGACAGCAAATGAAGCACATTTCACATTTCACGCAGCTGCCCGCACTTTGTATTTGACTTTTGGGCCAATTAAAATGAATTAAATCATCAGAGTGACCAATTAGCGTACGTGGCATTTCCATTTGAGTACCCCATGGACAGACGGACAGACAACAGTCTGGGTGAACATTTTAATTGGCAGCAGAAACAAAAAAAAAATAAAACTGAACTATTCACAAATAGAAGCACGGTAATTTATGAGTGTTGCTTCGATCAAACAATCAAACACTTTGGGCTCGAAAGCAGAAGAAGTGCAGGACATTCGATGAGGCTTGCCTGATTAATAATGTCGGCACGCAAACATCACGTATACGCCAGGTTCACCCCACAAGGTCAGAGTCACGAGCCAACAACAGTCAGCAGTCAGCAGTCAAAGTCCACCCATTGAGCTAGTCAAGTGGCCAAGTTAATAAATTGTTTGGCGTTGTTAACTAAATTTTGATTACCAACAACAGTAACAGTAACAGCAACAGCAGGAGCTTCTTTTTCCCCCCTTCTTCAGGCAGGCAACAACACTTTTTCTTGATTTATTGATATGCTAATTGAGTGTTTGCACGTTGCCCTTTTTACATAGCGACTTTGACTTCTGTTTCTCTCGCCCTCTCAGTATGTGGGTCGAAATTATGAGCCATGGCACGCAATTTGCATGGCAAGTGTTGCTCAAATTAATTGTAAATGGTTGTAATTTGCTCTGTGGTGTTGGTGTTGGCGATGGCGCGCCATTTGCCTTTGCCGTTGCCATTGCCAATGTTCGCTTTTCGCGTTTACAGTTTAATTGCAGCTTACACGAGACGCCCCGTTTCTCTGCCGAACTGCGAACAACGGCCTTGAGATCAGCCTTGGACGATGGAGCCTTTGTCCGGCTGCTTTAATTAATTTATGACCATGTCTGGCTGTTGGTAAACGCCCGTCATTCTGAACTTTCAGCGTGTTTAACGTGGCGTATGAGTGATTTATGCTGATAAAGTGTGCTAACACGGTAAGTGTTGGTCTTTCGCAACAATTTAACTACCAATTGTCCTTTGACGATTATATAACGCAGCGGCATGATATATTTAATAGACCAAATACTTTTTCATTGGTAAATAAAGTATAAGTTCAGTTAAGAAACTTTCAATACAGAGAGATATTGCATCTTATCACGATACACATAAGCAATATATAATTTATAATGTAAATCGAATAAAATGCCATAATATACATATTAATCAAACTAATGCTAGCAATTTACACGGTAGTTCACGTTAGTGCAGAAATCAGCTCCCAAAATAAGTATTGTCAAAATAATTCTTTTGTTTTTTTTAATTCAAAATAATATGATATATGAGTTTATATATCCGATAAATGAAATCTCTCCTCTTTCTGAATATTGTTCTATCTTTATTTTTTTTTTGTACGATTTCTTAAATTTTTGATAAGCTGAGTTTGTTTAGAAATTAATCAATATTAAATTCAAATTCTTATTGAAATGCAACCAAAATTAAATCTCAACCAGAATCATCCCTATAATTGCGTGGGTTATCGATAATTGGCTTATTTCAGGTAAGCATTGTCGTGTTGTCAATCGCAATACCTGCCAGAGCCATGGTAATAAATACCATTTTATCCCATTCTCCAACCAAAATGTTCCCTTTCCTTGACATTGTGATTTATTTCAGCTGCCTGTTGACTTGCCAAAGCGTTTGTAATTCAGCTTAGATACCGTAATATACTGTTATATGGCAACAACAACCAAATTAAAGAAGTAAAGGAATTTCATAGATACATCTATAGATTTTCCATTGAGTCTGTCTTAACTCCTCGCTGAATTCGGGTGTTAATAAAACACACATTTGATTGCTCTGCGTTCGATTTACTTTTAGCGCAGCTGGATACAACACACATACATATACACACAAAAACACACACACACACACACTCACTCACAAATAAATCGGTTGTGTATTTGTTGCTACTGTTAGGGCTTTGCCTGCATAATTACTTAAATACAAGTGGGAATTATTCGGCTTGATTTGGATTTTTATGCCTCGCTGCCTGGTTTATTGCTCCTTGTTGTTGTAGTTGTTTATATTCTCACTAGTGGTTGTTGTTCTTGTTGTGGTTGTTACTGTGGAGGTGTAGTCGGGCTCATTTTTAATGAAATTACTCGTTTTTACGTATAGGCTGCTCCATCGTCTGCCCAAGAGCTTATACATATCCAACCAGACTCCGTTAGTTTTGCACGCAATTTAATTATATTTCCGGCTTCGTGGCATGCACACATACATATATGTACGTTTTGTGTCTGTATGAGTCTACTGTAGTGACTGCCAAAATTAGTAGGAAATTGTTAATGCGATAACCGAGCATCGGGGTGTGAGTGTGTGAAGCTTTTTTCGGTTGCTTGGCAGCTGCATGGAAATCAAGTAGTAAACTTGTAATGATAGACTTTGAAATTCTCTGCAATTGATACGAAAAAGCGGATTTGTTATTACACATTCTATGGCATAAAATCAGTTGATACTGCTTCTATCATCTATAGACGCATGGGTTCATCCAAAAACAGAAAAAAATTAAGATGAATTGGCATAACAGAAAATTGCGAAACAAAGATTCTCTGCCCCTATATATTTTTTATTATAATTATATCTTTCTGTTTGCATCGTTGCAGTACGTTGGACTTAATGGGTATAGATTGGTTGCAAATTCTAGCCCGAAAGTTTTACTCCGCCCAACTGTGAGTCATCGCAACGAGTTAAGAATTCATTAAGCTTTAAAGTGAGTGAGTGAGTGAGTGAGTGAGTGAGTGAGGCATAAAGAGTTGAAGGAGGTACTCTTAAAAGCAGTTGCAGTCTACAGAAATTCATTTGCCACATGCCACATTAATCGTGCCTTGGCCAGCTGATGCGCCGCCTCCCAGTGGCAGTGGCAGTAAGTGAGAAAATTCATTGAAGACGCTTTTGCGGTAAACTGGTAAACGTTGGGGCAAGTGCAACGTGGAGGGAGGGGGCACACAAAGCGTGTGGCAGCAACTAAATTAAAGATGCAACTCACGCTGCTGCGCTGAGTACGCTGAGCTGTCGCCTTTTGCCACACATAAATCAGTTTTAAATGCGTATAAATAAATTGAGCTGGTTGCCGCCTCAGGTGGCAGGCGGCCAGGTGGCAGACGCCACTGACCAATGCCAGTTGAGCTGTCGCAAAGGCCACAGAAAAGTACAGAGCTCCATGCCTGAGTAATTTGTGCTATTTGGAATCCCATCAAGGGCAGAGCTAGTGATGGCACACTAGTAACAGTTTAGATTGAGGAGACCTATCGAACTAACAATATATTCTCTTTTAAGGATTTAATGGCTTGTAGAGTTGAGTTTGATAATTGAGTAGGATAGTAAAGGATCAAAATCGATAGATTAGCGATGAAACACTTATATTTGTCTATTGTCTTATTAAATTAAAAATTACTTTCGGATTATCTGTTGCTGATAAACAAGGTTTTCCATTTCTAATGTACTATCGTTGTTAACGATATGTGAGCACTACACTAATTAATGTGTAAGTGTTAGTGTGTGTGTGTGTGTGTGTGCGTGTGCCTGCGTGTTTCTCAACACAAACTAAACAAGCAGAAACATCCTTGCAGCATAATCCGTTGTCTTCGCTTGACAATTTATGCCATCGTGCCAAAGGGAACACTCGAATATCCTTGGGCATACGCTGGGGAGACGCTTAAGGAAGAGAGAGCAAAATATGAGGGAAATAGAGCGAGAGATGCTATGCGAAGGGGAGGGAGAGGGAAAGGAAGAGGGAGCTAGAAGCATGTGTCGCCATGTTTGTCTTGTGTTTGTTTTCATAGCGCGTGTGGCCTTGTTATTTATTCAAGCACGGGGGATCAAAACGCTTTATTCTTCTTGGAAACTTCCCCTTTCCTCTCTTTTCCATCATCCCGCTTCAAATCAATTCATTACTCCTCTCGCATATCTAACTTTCTCTCTCTCTCTCGCTCTCTTTGGCTACTATAGATACTTGACTGCGTTTAATCAAAAGATTTTCACATTAAATTCAACTAATTTACTTGGCTTTCATATGTTTTTATTGTCTGCTTTGAATTTCTTCCCACCTTACTTATAACGTTATTGGCATTTCATAGTCAAATTTTGTGCCTAAATTAAATTTTAATTACGCGCTTTTCACTGCACGTGTATATCGTTAGCCTTTGGCCTAATTGGCAAACGCAAAGGGCTTGTGTGTGTGTGGGTGTGTCGTTGTGTGTGCGTGTGTTTCTGAGTGTGACCTTTGACAACAGCTATGGCAGATCGCGATATTAATTTTTATCTATTCACACCCAAAACATCTACATTCTATGTGGGGCATTTTGGTGTCGAGTTTATCCCAAAATGAAAATTGTTGCATACTTATTGGCGCAGCATAAAATATAAATATTTATTAAAGCCCCACACAAAACTTTTACTTTCCTTTTTAAACCAAAAATAAACCCGTTGCCGGAAATTGTTGTGCTAGGCAGACCCACATACACACACTTACACACACACAAACACATGCATATTGTGTGAACATATTTTTGACTTTCTTTGGGGTTTTATATATGTGTCTGTATTCCGCGTCTGCCCCTGTTGAGCCACAAAGATAAGCTTGACACAAACATACACATGCTAAGCTTCAACACCAAAGGAAAAGGGGGCAAAATTCAACCAAATACAGCGACTAAAGCAATGGGAAACAACATTTTATATGCCAAAGATAGCAGATCAAATACTCTGCTGACATTAATGAGTACTTAATAAACCAGAACAGAGACGACAATTTGGTTGATCTAAAGCAATTGGAAATTATTAAATTATTTTATTTCTATATTCTATTTATTTTTTAACTTACATGGCGTAGTTGCAATACCCTTCGTTAGGGAATAACTGACAACATTCACAACAACTGTATAGCATTTTTGCATTTGTTGTGGTTGCATTTCGTGATGTTTTGTTTTGCCCCAAAAATGGGAGTCAACTGTTTAAGTGAGGCAAGGAAAGTTGGAACTTTGCAGCGCTTCAAAAAGTTTGAAATGAAAATAATTTATAGCGAAAATTCATGATATTTTAAATAATTAATTTGGCATGAGAGAATTTGGCACACACTTATACAAGTTGGAATTGATAGTTCAAGGCAACTACCTATATATGACAAATATTTAATTTAATTTACTTCTCTTCCTCCATTACATTGTTTTACCATTAGTCTCAACTGGCATTTAATCAACGTTTTATTGAATTAAACAAATTTGTTTCTAAATTGGAACTCGAATTAGAATTGGGACAACTGCTGCCACATTTCGGCAGGCGGCAGGTGGCATGTGGCATCCAACATGCTGTGTCCACGACTGACAGTTGGTTTGTTTGCATCTGGCTCATGTTTCCATCAGCTGCAGAGCCAACAAATTTGACTATTTGGACAGCAGTTGCAGCTGCAACAACTATTGACAAGCCAGGTTCAAACTGAGCAAATTTAAACTTTAAAGTGTCACCCCTCGTTTCCAATTCAAAAGTTTGTTAATTTAAATCGGGGTCATCAACAAACTGAATCCTTTTCATATCAGTAGCATACGGATATACGAGAAGGTGTCTTTTTTTTTCTGTACGTCTGTATTATGAGGATTACAAATAACAGCAATGAGTTATGAACACATGAATTGATATTTTTTGACGGTATCACAATGATCTTAGAAGCTATGAGAGCTAGAAAATCTTGTAAGTCTCTGGGTCGCAGTATAAAACCAAATTTAAGATTTGTTTTAAATATTTATAATAAGAATCAGCAGATACAGCCCTGAATATTTACATACACCGAGTAATATATACAAGAGAGTAAGCTTATGCTTTATGCGTAAATGGATTTATTTCATAGGGGATTTTAATTTTATGTTGTTTTATTAACATTTTGATATTTTGTCATGGCAGTTGATAAAATCTGTCGAACTCTGTTTGCAGAGTACAAAAAAAAACCTTTGTGAAATGTGCTGAAAATGCAAATTTGCTGTTTTTTATTTAAACTAATGAATTCTCGATGAAATGACACTTGTTACATGAGGCAAAAAGCCATTTTCAGTTACTGTGGCAGCATCGAGAGTGTTGCACGATGCATGCTGCGAGTTGCATTTTGCGCGTGCCCCTAAAGTGCTGCACTCAGGGTGTTGTTGAGGTTGACAAGCGTGGCAGCAAGTGAAATGTAATCAATATGCAACTTCTATGTGTCGTGAGTTGCCTCGCGGGGTTGCATGCAACGGCGATGACTCCTCGTTTGGCTGTCAAGCGAACTGCAGCTGAAGATGCAAAAGAGATGTCAATTTAACTAAATTGACAACAAAACAGCAACATCAACAGCAAAACATGCCACAAAGTGTTGCATTGTTCATTGCGTGTGGCAAGAGCAGGAGGAGCTGCTTGCAACTTGGATTAAAATTACATGCCACTGATAATGATGCAAGGTAAAATGTAAAAGTTGGCTTCATTTCAACAATGTTGGCTTGCAACTCAATTCAGCCGGACCCCTCTTATTTGCCTCTCTGCCCCCCTCTCTTCTTGCCACAACATGTGTCGCAAAGGAAAAACGAAAAAAGAAAATTTAAAAAGCACAGCAATATAAAATTTTACGAGTCGTTTACACAAATAGCAACACTGTTGCCAATAAACACAGAGAGTGAGTCAAACAGAGAGAGAGAGAGGAACAGATTGAAAGGGGAACAGAATGGGGCAGAGCTGCCCCCATCAAAGGTCGTGGCAACAACAACACAAAACTGTGTTGCCCCTGCCGACTGCTTTTTTTATTCGTTTCGTTTGCAATTTTTATATTGTTGCAAAATGTTTTCGTTTCAACGCTCTTATATTTATTTGGCGCTCACACAAAAAAAAGTTACTTCTAGCCCTTTCTCAACACCCCTCAACCCTCCACCCACACCCTCTCCCCTCTCTTTTACGCTGCAAATCTAGCAACAAAACCGGCCAACAGCCGATGCCATTGTTAGTTGGGCGGAGGAGTTGTCGTCTTTATTGAGTACCCCGCCCCAACATGACTATATAGCGGTAGAAGTATATGTGTGTGTGTGTGTGTGTGTGTGTGTGTGTAGTGAATTTCATGTCGTTCGTGTTGTGTTTGCCGAAATAATGGATTTTTATGCACATTTTATTTGGCTGGCAACGGCTGCAAAACCCAAAAATAATTGGAAAAAATCTGAGAAAATGCAACGAAAATTGTAGTAAAAACAATGGATTTGTTTGATTTATTGGCAGTGAACACGTAGTGAGAGCAGCTTCATGTTGATTGGAAACTTTGGCCCAATTAAAAATTACGCATACGCAGAGTGGCCACTGATGTGAAAGCAAAAGTCAGGCGGAGTGCTAAAGTGAGTGCCTAAATAGGTCACTCGACATCTATGCAACCAGACCCTATCAATATTTACAATTTACTCAGCTGTAAATGAAAATGGCAAATAGAAATTGCAACTGCAACGCTTGTCTTCAGGAGAGGTGGACAAGGGCAAAGAATGAATTTTATTCAACTCATTAATGAAAAAGTTGACGGCACAAATCAATACAGTGATAAGAAAGAATTTATTTCGGCACAAAGAGGATGTACAAATTTAATTTATAATATTTATCGTATAAATTTAAAACTCCTTTCATTATTTTCGGATTCCTTGGCAAGTTATAAAACGTAATATTTTATGGCTGCTGTTCTTACAAAGCGAATAAGCACGAATGAGGACACGACTCAGCAACAGGAGCAGGACGATCTAACGACGAGTACAAACTACAAATGGCCACATAAAAGCCAAAGACACACGTACACACACAAATACTTATAACAGGACATAGAAGAGCATATGTAGTATACTTTTTGGCATTTTGTTATATGCGACTTTTACCTAGTTTTCCACTCGTCCACCGTCCTCCCTGTTCCCCCCATTTGGGCCATCTTTCTAGTTTACTAGTCTACTCTCACAGTCTGTTTACAACTTGCCTTGGGCCGAAGCAGGTAAACTTAACTCCTTGACTGCTTTTTCGTGTTTTCATTTGCGCGTCTTTCCTTTGACTTTTCTAGCGGTACTTATTGCCGTTGTTTCGGTTGTTGTTGTTGCCTTTGGCTCGTTTAGCACCATTTTTATATGCATTTTTGTGTCACATTTAGTTGTTGTCGTTATTTTTATGATTTTTATTCGCCCGACATTTTTAGTGTGTGTCTTAGTGTCTCTATCTGGTTGTGTCTGTGTGTCTGTATCTGTCATTCTATCACATAGTTTTTATGTTTTATTTAGCAGGGCTCAACTTGACGACAGTTGGCATTGGATGACGTGTTCTAATCGTTCAGTTTCCTTCGGATTCCTTCAAAACAGCTGCATTTTATGTGCTATTTCTACGAGCGTCTTTAACTTTATCCTTTTCTACTCTGTGGCTGTTAGCCTTGTTAATATTTTATGAGTTTTCATTTGCCGCTCAAATGAAACGCTTATTATTGGCTGTTTGTCAGCTAACGATTTGCTGTTCTTCCGTTTTTCCATTTCGCAGGATGTCCTTTAATTACTTATCGCTTGGCGCAGTCATTGTCAATTTTTAAACGCTCGCTCCTGATACTTAACTGCTTTTTATTAGCGTGCCACACCCACGAGAAACACCAGCGTCCAATTTGCTCTCATTCATCATTGTTCCCTGACTCTTTTGTTTGTTGTTTTATGATTCCGTAGTCGCTTTAAGTTCAGCTTTGTTGCGTCTTGTCATAAAATTATTTATGTCCTTTTGCGTAAAATGTTTTAAATGACAGTCGGCAGGAAGGGGGAAAAGGTCTATTTATTTAGCTAATTAAATGTTCAATTGATTGCCACAACTAAAACGCAGCACTGATTGTCTAGAACCAAGTACAAAAGGATATACTCGTATGTATGTATAGATGTATATATATATATATATATATACAGCTGAAATCAAAGCCAGGCCATTTAAAGGACAAGACCGTGGGAGACAGAGAAAATCGTGCACTTAAGACACAAGTTGGCAGCGTTGTGCAGGACGAGTTGAGGACATGATGTTGTGCTGTATTTAAAAGGATTATGCACTCGTGTCCTACTTGGGGCTACAGCAAATGCATTGTAAGCAGCCGCGTTGTAAGCTATGATAAATTGCCCCTCAACTCGAAAACAATTGAACAGACACACACACATACACACACTCATATCCTTCCTTGTTGCCAGGATACACATACAAGGACTTATACACATGGCAAGTGTACAGCTGCCGTTAGCGAAAAACAATTGCAGTAGGAAAAGTTTTATTGAAAAACATTTTAAATGTGCTTGCAGTTGTTGTTGTTGTTGTTGCTGCTGTGAGCGCGACATCTTGTTGCAATAGTTGTTGTTGCACCACTTGAAAGTGCTGTGAGCAGCCCCTTAAGTCCACAGTATCAGCCAGTAAGTTGCCACATTATTCATCAATCTCTGCCCCTCGTGCCCCAACATAATATGCTCTATATTTATAAAATAATATAATATATATTCAATTTCCATTTCAAGTTGTGCTTTGTTATTTCAACAAGCTGCACGTTGCATGCTTAGTTTTCAATTCATTTGATTTGATTTGATTTTCCATTTTTGTGCTGACCTTTGCCCTCTGGTCAGCCATTTTCTACTGTACTCGTAATGCCTGACAATTGCAATTCATATAATAATAATAATTTTTGCATTTCTGCAAAACTTTTGATTTATTTATGTTTTCAATTTCATTCGAAAATAATTATTTTATGCCTCAGAGCTCAGCTCAACTAGGGTCATAAATTAAAATTATTTATGTGTCTTCTCAGACTTGTATTCTGACTTTCCGTTCTTTGTCTGTCATTAGCACTGGCCAACAAATTTGTGAATCCAGTCGAACACTAATCAACAACAAACTTAAAAGGTTTGCAGTGAGTTGATTAAACTTTCTTAACCGAAAATTTACTTTTAGAATAGAGAGTTGCAATTATTATTAGTTTAAATTAATTAATATTCTTGCATAGAACATTTCTTATGCAACCTCACTTTAAAATCGTCACATCCACAGGACTTTTTAAATTATATGAGAAATTTTTGCCAAAGTTGCCAGATTTTAGCCAACTCTCTGTGTCTGTTTTGCGGCTGATGAGAGTGGCAACAGTTTTGTATGCATTTTGGCTTTGCTTTTGCTAACGTAGCAAGAGAAAGAGAGAGTGAGAGTGAGAGGAGGGGAGATGTGTTCCTTTTCTCGTGCATTCCTGGAGCCTCTGGCCATGGCATTTTTGGTCAACTGTGTGTGGCTTTGGAGTGGCTGCCAAGAATCGGAAAAGCCAAACGAAGCTCCTCTGGGTTGGCTGTTGATTTTTGGTTTCGGTGTCGAGAGTGTCACAATTGTTGCTCCAGCATTTATTGTTTTGATTTTAGTTTGTTGTTTTCTTTTCGACTTTATCTGATATTGTCCTTTCATGCTGAATTGAAATCACAACAATACTAACGGAGAGACCCTTAAGTGCTTAACTTAACTCAAGTCAACTTAACTCGCATTGTCACTCTCAACTCCAGCAGGAAATTACAGGAAACAATATGAAAGAACCGGACCAACAGGCGTTAGCCCTAAAGATGTCATTCTCTGACCATGTTTTGCCAGAGGTCAAGGCAATTGCGATCGGCCAACCGCTAAATATTGATTGTTGTTAAAAATCTTCCCACAAGATTCATATTCATTTTAGTTTTATTCAGGTTCACCCTGATCTGTCATACGTTCTTTACAATCTTCAGTCCTATCATCAGAAGCTTAAAATATTCGTCATCATCTTCTGTATCCAAATTAAAAAAGATAGATACGTTTGTAAATTCTTCATTTTTATCGATCTCAAAGCACTTGACTTTACTCAGTGCCCACTTTATGCTGTGCAAAACAAAAAAACAGAGAAATTTACTTACTTAACTGATGCGAGAGACAAAGCAACAACAACTGAGATCCGGCCGAACGATATAGCACACTTTACGGTTTGCATTTGGGAACAGGAACCTGGCATTCACCTGCTGCAATTGCTGTGTGAGTAATTGTAAAACCCAGACAAAAAGGGGCGTGGTAGCCAGTCAGTCAGGTAAGGGGAGTTGAGATGAGGGTTGAATGGAGCATATGCAAAAATGAACTAAATAAGCTCGCAGCAAGGTGAACATTGAAATCCTTTTTAAATGGCTTCAACGCAAATGAGTTTATGCACATCACACATACGCCGTGTGGGCAGCCACAGGAACAGGAACTCAGAGGGAAGCAAGTTGGTCAGCAGAAGTCCATTTGCCTAAACCATAAATAAGCAACAACTAGTCCACTGGCTAAAGGACATACAGTTGGACACAGTCAGTCCGACAGACAGATGAGAGACCAAAGTCATGCAGTCAATGAATGAAGTGAAATTACTTAATGGCACCAAATTGTACTTTGCTTAATTACTTGGCCACTGACAAGGCACCTCCATCTACTCACATACACACACCACACACATGAGTGTATACACATATATGTATGCCACATGTTATTTATATTTGCTGTGAAGAAAGGGAATAAAACGAGTCGTGGGTGCCGTAAAAACAACGTTACGTCTGCATCGCTCTTAGCGCTCGTAAACATAACTGTATGTGCGTGTGAGAGCGGAAATATGTATATGTATATGTGTGCCGTCTTATTTGTGTGTGTGATACCTTCTTTATGGCTTGTTTCTTTTGAGCTTTGCGTTTCGTGTGTGCCTCCAACTTCCGTTCCACTTTCTTCCCCCTTGTTGTGCTCCTTGAAGCCGTTTGCCTGTTTTGCTTTGGCTTCGCTTGGTATTTTTCGGCTTTGCTTTCTTTTGGGTTTTTGTGGTTTTGCGCTTCACTCTTTAAGCGCTTAAATAATTTCCCCACCTCTGCTTTTCATTTACGTCGCGTATACGCAATATATGACATTTTAAATTGTTTATGACTTTCGAAAGCGACGCCAAAGGGCAACACGCACGATAAATACAACAATAGCAAAGCTTTGGATTATCTCTCTCCCCTCTTTCTTTCCTCGACTCTCCTCTTTTCCACTCCTATTTCCACTCTAACCACTTGGCTTGCTGACTATTGTCTAAATGGCTGCCACATTCCCCACTTGGCTAATAGAATAGAACACACTTGTGTCCTCACAAGTGACTTTGTTGTTGTTGTTGTTGTGTATGTGTGTGGTTTTTAGTTAATTGTTGGGAGAATTGTTGTGTTGCTGATTGATGCGCTTGGGTGTTGATTTGCTTGGGGCTTTTGAGCCTAAAAACTCTTCGAGTTAAGCGGATTTTCGTCCACTCGTATTTGCTGAAATTTTTGTTGCATTCCGTCAGCTGATCGACGTCCCTCCCCCATTTGCTCCTTCCCCTCCCCCTTCACATATACCTCAAATAGCCTACGCGCAAATATTTGTTGACTCTCTGTTGTGTTGGGAAGGGAGGAAAAGTGGGATAAAGGGGCGTGGCCTACGTTCTGTGCTTCCAGATGCCCGAGTTTTAGGTGTTTGTTTGCACATGCTTTGTTATACGCAATGTAAACACTAATATGTGGGCGGGGACACGCCCACTTGTCACTCTTGCGTGTGTGGGTGTAAAATCGAAAATATTTTAATAATCATGCAGTGCATTAACTTTTGGCAGCCACTGTGAGCGCTGCACATGTAATTGCGTAATAACAACGTTGATGTTGTTGCTCTTGTTGTTCGTTAGCCTGAGAGTATGTGTGTTTGTGTTTGTGTGTGTGCGAGTTAGACAAACAATGGACACAAACACACATAGAGAACAGCTGTTGCCAGTTGTATTTGTGTTGTTGGTAAATTATTCAAGTTTGTTGTTGTTGTTGCTGTTGCTGTACATTGTGCCATTTTATTAGTATTCGAAATTTAGGTTAATTAAAAACTTATTTGGGGCTTTCAGTTTGAATCGCCAGTGCATGCAACAACAAAAACAGCAACTCACACACACACATGCGTTTATTTATTTATGTCTGTGTGTGTTGGCTCATTTCATATGCCTAATGGCACTCACACACACACACACATACACGTCTCCTCCTTCCACATCCTTAACTCAAGTACAACGAGAGGTCATTTATATTGTATGTAATTGTGTGTGTGTGTGTGTATGTGTGTGCTTGTGGAAAATGTTGCAATTGCAATCGATTTTGCATTTGCTTAATATTTATAACCGTATGTTGAAATAGCTATCATGCCAGCAGCAGCAATAAGAGTGTGTTGTGTGTGTTTATGTATCATTGGCCCTTATCGAGAGTAATTAATATGAATTCATTGTAAATGTGTTGCATACTTAAGTGCTGCCAACGGGAAATACGATCAATTTGCGCTGGCGACAGTCGGAGACTACCTAAAGAAGGAGCCTGCCATGCGAGGGTGGTAAGAGAAGTACTCGAAAAGTACAATTTCAAGTGGATATAATGCATTTATTTAATATTCACTATAAATGAATATTTTTCATAACTATTTAATAAATAATTTTCAGTAATACTTTAATTATTTTATAAACCATTTGATGAAGCTGTTAATATATATTCTATTGTCAACTAGAATGTTGTAATTGATTTTAATTTAAAATAGTCTTTGCAGCTTTAACTCAGCTCTGATTGATTTACCAACATTCAACCTTTCCTATGTAACTGCCCTCGCTGCTGGGATAAATAGTATCTTTTTCACTCCATTGCACTAAAGTTTATGTATAAATATCCATTGGACATTTGTGTATCTTGTAGAAAGCATTGACAAATGCAAATGCGCTTGCACTATGATAATATTTTCCAGCAAATATCACAAATCGGCATTGGCAAAGTAAACGGCTAACAAATATTTATAGCATTCGACGCGAAACTAGGAGCGACTGCAATATTTATTACAAGTTGCATGCAGAAAACAGACGATAACAACAACAACAACGGAAACAAGTAATACAATGGCTGCCAGAAGCTTTTGCAAAGTAGCTGAAAGACCAAAAGCCTGAGCCCGAAGCAAGTCGCCAGAGAGAGGAGACAGGAGGCAGAAGGCAGGAGGAAGGCGAAAAGAAATAGAACAACAGCAGCTGGCAGTCTATTGCCATTCAAGGATACCATGGCTTGGCGAGCAGACAGCTCGACAGTCCGGCAGCACGGCAACCCGTCCAAAATAAAGGCATTCGCAATGGAAATCATTTAAATAAAAGTCAATGTCATGCCATGTAGAAAAGACAGCGAATAAATAGTCACAGCCAAGTGGAGAGGGGAGAATTGGAGCCACGAACAAACGTCTGCCTAAAGAAATACGGGGCGTATGTGTAATATGCTCAATTGTCAGAATAAAGAACGATGAGGAAACGTAGCGAAAACTTGATGCGTCTTATAAATGCCACAATAGAAGCAGCAACAGCAGCAACAGCAACAACAACAAGTCGCAACAAATCTCAGCAGCTTGAAACACATTTAATTTGGCATCAAAATGAGCTACGCTGACAGATGGTAGGCTGGATGGTTGGCTGGCAGGTAGGATTCGTCTTGGGCTCGTTCCTTAATGTATTTTCGTTTTATGGGCTCATTAAATTACGCTTTATTGCCGTTAAAATAAAATATTATGTGATAAAAATGCCGAAACGGCGCCAAAGTCTCGCAAAGTCCTCAGTCCGCGACTCGTTTGAGTGGCACGAAATACGCTTTAAATGCGCTAATAAAAGCGAGCACTACGTCAGCGAGAGTCCCTTAACAGCCGGACAGAAATGCATGTGGCATGTGGCATGCAACTGCAACTGCCCCAATTTACAATGCTATTTGACTTCTAACTATCAAAAACAGAGGAATGTGAGAGTAGCTCTCAACTACCTGCAAATAAAGGAAAGTTCATTTTATAATCTTAGAAAAAGAATTAAAAGAACCCATTTAGAACTTTGCTCTTGGATGAACTCTGTTGATAACACTTGGTATAAATGTGGATATCTGCTATAGAAATTAATAAATTTTCTAACTAAAATCATTATTTATGCAGTACAAAATTTGACAGTAAAGTTGTTAATTAAGAACGTACTATAAATTTAATATGAGCGAAAAAAATAAACACATCGTTATAAGAGAATTACAAATTTAATGTATAACTTTTGATATTTTTACAGACTTGACTCGTATATTCAACTGGCAAATTGTAAACTTCAAGTCTGTTAAATTTATTTAAATGCTTCGCGGGTTTCTTCTTCTTTTTCTGTTTTATTTTATATTTTTAATTATTGCATTTTTTTAGGGCAACACTTTGTGTCTGCCGTTAGGCTATTTTTTGGGCTTGTCACATTTGAATAAAATGAATGAATAGAATGTGGAGAGAACGAGGTGCGGAGAGTGCCGAAAAAGAGGACTTAGGTGTAGCCAGAGCTGTAACACGGGTCGCCGTTTTTATACTTTGGCGCCTTTAGTGGGCACTGCACTTTGCCAGCAGAAAATGTCAGCCCAACTAATCGGATTAGTGTGTCAGTAGTTTTTACAGACTTTCCCAGGCCACACATGTGTGCATCCCACTGTGTGTGTGTGTGTGTGTGTGTGTGTGTGTGTGTGTGTGTGACGGATGACTCTACGTCGACTGAGAACGGCGTTCGTTAGCCCAAGTGACCTGCATTCGAGACTCGAGACTTGGGCTTCGGGTCTGGGACTCAGTGGACAGCGGCACGTTTTAGTGTAATTAAAACGAGATGCATGCATGTATATGTACATACATACATGCATACATACTCCGACAGCAGGATCTTTATGTGGGTCCAAGACAAACGTAGGTACGTCTGTGTCTTGGTGAATTTAAATGTGGCACGGACAACGATGGAATGCGAGATTCAGTTTGTTGTTCTTCTAAATCCGTGCCACTTGCCTTAAATTTGAATATCAATTGGAAATTACAGAGATTTTAACACAGGTGAATCCCACATAGTATTCCTTGTCTCTGTCCTGACCGCACTGCTGCAGGACATGCGATGTCAGCGTGACACGGACACATCCTGTGGCTTGTCATTTCAAAGTGAAAAAGCATAATTTTGACATATGCGATTACAACGGGAAGGACAACAAAAAACGACAACAAAATGCGCAAACAACACTGAAACAACACGTAGAATACGCAGGATTCACCATATAGTAATTCTAAGCGAAGCCAATGACAATGACAGACTAGCAAATACTCTGTAAATAAACATGCTGATGTAATTTAACTCGGACTGCAACTTACACTAGCATATATATTTACTTGTTCTGCCTTTGGTTCGATGCTACCCCATTTTAACGGCTCTAGGGTATGCAAACTAAAACAATAAGGCAACGAGCAATAAAACTAGAAACCGCGTCAAGCCAAAGCAGCAGCAAAAGCACATCAATCAACGCCGGGGATTGGGGATTGCCAAGGAAGGGAAGGGAAGGGAAGGGGAAGGAAAGAGGGGATATCGCAAAAGCAAAGCAACGTCACGTTGCAAGGATAAGCGTATTGTGTGAAAGAAAGTGTTGTGTGTGTGTGTTTAGTTTCCTCATACCACAGTTATCCTTATAGTTGTAGTTGCTGTTGTTGTTGTAGCTGAAGTTGTTTGTAGTTGTTTCAAGCCGCTCTGGCGACCACAAAATACCTATAAGTCACGGACGGGCTGGCAGATAGGTGAAGGATGGAATGGCTACAGTCAGTCAGTTATAGCAACGGACATACCAACAACTACATGAACATAAATTTAAAATATCTAAGCGACATTTCTCTGTGTGTGAGTTTGTGACCCAACAAGATTAAAAGTGCTGTCGGTGGTAAAAACTGAACAACTGCAAAATAAAAAACAGTCATCTAACTTTATATGTGTGTGTGTGCGTGCGTGCGTGCGTGTGTGTGTTGTGTGTAGTTGTGTTTTCAGTCACAATAACAACTAGAAAGTTTAACCCAAACAATTAAAGGTGGCAATTTCATTTAGACAGTTTTGCTGGACCTTTTAACTATGAATGTACAAAGTTGTAAAAAGTAAACTTTTAGAAAATACACGACTGGTAGATATCCTATTTCGAAGTATTAACATATTGCTGTTTTTCCTGTTTCCTTTTCAAACAAAATGTATCCTTTAAAGTGGAGGACATCCAAAATATAATACAAGTCTCATGACATTCATTAAGTTGAACATATAAAACATATTTAAATCAGTATATACTTAGTTTATTGATTATCATCAGCATAAACAAATTAGCTTTTGTCCAACTGATTTAATTTACCCAGAACGAGCGGTTGTTCTAAATTTTATATTGCAATCCGAATTGTTTGAATAAATAGATAAATTAACGAGTTATTGACAACTCGTTTATTTATTTCATTCAATTTGGAAAGTTCGATTTTTTGTGTACAGAGTTCATGTGAAGGATAAATGTGGAATGGGCAATTATTATATTTTCAAAATGTTTGTGGAAATTGGATTACAATAAATGATAAAAAATACAAAACAATAAATAAAAATATTCGAATATAGAAATAACAAATAATGCAAAGTTTTTCCGACTAAGGTTAATAAAAAGAATGAAATAATAATTTCGGGATATAGCATAGGTGTGAAACTATGAAAATCATGGATTAAAATTTAGGTTTTCGATCGGAAAGAGTATTATGGAATTAAATCAACAAGATCTGATTAAAATATTTTTATCTTTATTAGCTTTTCTGAATAATCAACATGTCGTTTTAAAAAGCATACAGAAAATAAGTTGCTTGATAACTCTATAAATTTGCCTGTAAGCCTATTTGTAGTATAGATATATTGTGTGAATATATTTGTCTTTGTGTGTTTGGGTGTGACATACAGCTGATTAAGTGGGGACAAAGGTGCTACAAAGCTGTCTAAATCTCTTTGAATGCCACGAAGAGGCGCCACCAACTATTCGCCAATAGATGTTGGATGATGCGCGGGGGGAGAAGGAAGTCAAATGAATCTCAGTAACAAGGACAACAATAGGCGAATCAGGATACACAGAAACAGAGATGTTTGTGAGGACAGAACTCGTACTTGTATAAATAAATAAGCATGTATGCAGGCACATTATGTACACTTGTCTGTCTGTGTGTATGTGTGTTTGAATGTATATGTGTGTGACTGAGTGTGTGTATTATTTTATGGCTCATGGTAATTACAGGTGTCGCTATAATAAATTATCTTTGAATTTACTGTTTGTCGTTCTATACGTTGCTGTTGTTGTCGCTGTCATCGTCGTTGTAGTTGTGTGTGTCACTAGTGTCGAACAAGAGAGAGGGAGGGAGAAGAGGAGAGAGGGAGGGACAGGGTCGCAGGATAACTCGATGCCCGGCGGCAGCTGCTCCGACTGCTGCAGCTGCTGCTGGCAGCTCTCATGTTCTGCCATTGATAAGCTTTATTAAAAAGGATAATGAGCCTGCGGCTGTAAGCGACTCTACTTGTGTGTCTGCTTGTGTGTGTGTGCGTGTGTGTGTGTAATGCGGTTTTGTAGTACATGTGTGAGTGTGTACATGTGTCCATTATAAGTTTCGTTGTTGTTTACGAGTTGTTGGCGCCTATTGTTGTAGCTGTTGTTGTGTTTGCCAATGTTTTTGTCATTGTCGTTGTTCTTGTAGTAGTAGTAGTTGTTGTTGTTGTTACTACCGTTGTAGTTGTTAATAGTTATGAGTTAATGGTTCTTTGTTTGCTTTCATGTTTGCTGTTTTCCCTTTTGTTGCCTCCCATTATTATTATTATTTTTGGATTATTGTGATTACTCTTGCTCCGTCGTATAATCAAATTAACTCAATGCCTGGTTTTAGCCTAACAACAACAGTTTTAGGTTTGTTTGTTTCCTTTTTTTTCACTTGACCACAATGTAAACCAGCTCTGATGAGGGTTTTCTCACACTTTTTTTCGGTTAGTAGCAGGTGGCTTCTTTTCGGCAGTTTGTCGAGAACTTTGTTGCCAAACGACTTTTTGATGTTGTTGATTAAGTTTTGATTAGCTGTGGCCCCTATCGATTCATACGAACAAATCGAAATACAAAAACACAACACGGCGACGGAAAAAAATACTTCTTAAATCGTTACTAAAACATCTGCTACGAATACACTTTCCCTTCAGCTCTCTCCTTTCCGTTTCTCAGTTGGAGTCAGCAGCCATTTCTCTGGGGAGGCAGAAACATTGCAACGCGAAACGATTTATCGACTTTGCTGAAATGCAGAAATTATATTCTTGTATAAACTTATTTGCGTAGTAAGCTGCTCAGTCCCGACTCAACGCCATCTTTTGTACTCCTAGCGAGTGTTGCCAACTATTGTTCAACAGGAATCATGATTCTGTTTACAATTTTACTATATTATCATCTTTAAATATACCCGAGTTTAAGGGAAATAAATTTGAATTTAATAGTGAACAAAATGATAATTTTTCAAATTGATAACAAAGGAGCCTAAAAGATATAACAAATAATAATTTAAATGATTAGTTTGAGAATTTTATCAGAAAAAAAAGCAAATTAAAAATGGTATATTTTCGGCGCAATTTGTACAAGCCAAATTTGGCGGGAAATAGCTATATGCACCTCACTGATATCAGCAGTTGTTGGCCCTGCTTTAAGCTCAACTGCATTTTGCCAATTTGCTGCTGCTCTCAGGAGCGCGAAGTGAATGAAAATAATTCGTTATGTGAGTCGCAGCATTTCCTTGGAGAGCACAGAGCGGAGTCAAGGACTCGTATTTGCTTTTGACTTGGCAGCGAGAGTGTTTGCAAAATGTGTAAATTTTTCGCCGTTCTTTCGCAATTTAAATGGCTTCACTGACTGTTTGCCAGATGATTGAAATGCGGCGTGTTCACTAGGGAGTTGCCTTAAAACAATGTCCATTTTCGAAGATCCTTTTTCTGTCAAATGTCGAGTTGTCTTCAGGGGCGACTCTCATGTAATAAATACGTTATTTTCTCGCCTCCACGAATTCGTAGAGTTGTTTTCGATTTTGTTTTGCATTTGCAGTCGGTTTTCTTGCGTGTCTTTGGAGCAACCAAATGAAAACAGCCCATGTGAAATTCCTCTCTCTTTCTCTTTCCCTCCCTCTAGCTCGTTCTCTTTCTCGTGTGTGCGGCATGCATGCATTCGTCTGCCACTCGAAGCTAAGCAGGAAACGGAAATTACTTTGCAAACACTTTGCACCACCTTCTGCCAGTTCGTCGAGTGGCGAGCGTGGCGTATACGTAACGCCATTGCTGCCAAAGTCAAGTGAAGTCAGGTTACGGTCTTTTAGCCATTTTCCTTGCCTTGCCTTGCCCTTTTTGCGTAATTTTCTTACGCTATTCTGGCCATTTAGTTCCTGGCCGCCATCTTTTATGGCCATAAGCAATGTGAAATATGAATTGCGGTTACTTGAAGTCTCCGCAGCAAGCGGCCAAGCAAACGCCAGGCCATTGGCTAACACAGCTCTAACCCCACCAAAACATTTGCCCTTTTGCCTGTTGGCTAGTTTAAAACACACTTACACACACACACGCACACACAACAAAAAGGTAACAACTAAAGCATCAACTGCATTTAACTTTGTTGTTATTTTGCCGTGTGTTTGGCTCGTTGTGGCACATTGCCATTTTATGGCTAAATCCACTTTAGCTCTGAGCAAGAAATGATGTGTGTTAGTGAGTGTACATGTGTATGTGTAAGTGTGTTTGTGTTTTTGTAATTTCTGCTGGCTGCCTTTGCCTAAGTCCATCGCCTGCGACGCCTTATTGAAAGTTGTTGTAAGTTAAATTATGGCCCAAAATGGCTCCTGGCTCTGTCTCTCCCTCTCTCTCTCTCGCTATCTCTCCCACTCTCTCTTGGCCTGTTGTCCTATTCTTCTTTTGCTGCTGTTTTAGTCCTGTTGTGTCCTGTGATTCACATGCGCGACTCTCTGTGTTGCTCTGGGTTAAAATTAGCTTTAAATTGAAAATTATTGTATGTGCGCGCACTCAGCTTGCAACACCATCGCACCACCCCGCACCACCACATGGCACCACTCCGCACCACACCTCAGTCAAAGCACTAAAAACATAAATTCCTGTGGTTTCTGCTCAAATTTGCGGTAGCTGTGATCCTCTGCCCTGTATAAGTGGTTGGCATTCGGCGTTGATGGTGTTGCGGGTGGTGCGGGTGGTGCGGAGTGGTGCTCTTGACGGTTGGCGGTGGTGGCTTAAAATGCCGTCGAGCTTTGAATTACTTTTTCAATTTGAGGCTCTCGAGACCACAAGAGCGCGGCAGGTAAATGAATTAATGTACGGCAAGTGGCGTGCGAATGCTGAGCAACTTCTACAGGGGTTCAATTTATAAATTCATAAACGTACAGAATTTGTTATATTTGTATTAATTAATTTATTTTGATTGCTAATAATAACAATCTGCAAAGCAGTACGTTTGTATATCGTTTATTTCAACTTCGTTTACGTAATTGCACTCTTTTCGACAGCTTTGACATATGTTTAACTCTTATATACACGACAGGAAATATAGAGAAATATCTTTAAGGTGTTAACTCAACGGAAAAATCACAGCAAGCCCACAAACTATTACTGTCTTTACTGCGCTTTGGCTTAAAGGGGAAACATTTCAACTGATTTTACCTGGCAAGCATTGCGTATACGTAACTAGGAATTAAGCTGAATTTATAGCACACTTTAAGGCGTTTCCTGTTAGTTCTTTACCCAGTTAACTTGGGGATTCTATATTCCTTCCCTTCTCTCTCTCTCTCTCTCTCTCTCTCTCTCTCTCTCTCTCTCTCTCTCTCTCTCACTCACTCCCTTTGTGAGTTTGTATTTCACTTTTGTTGATCAACAATTGTTTGTTGCGTCAATTTCTGAATGGACTTTTAAAATGATTAAATTTCATATCATAAATGTTTTACAATCCGGCAGAGAGGTGACTTGCAAGGATATCAATTTCACTTCGATTCGTATTGTCCTGCAATGACAACAGGTTAAGTGTGTGTGTGTGTGTGGGTGTTTTAGAGACCCGTAGTCAATTTTAAAGCTGTAGCTGCCACGCCCACTGACAAGGCTTACGCCCTTTGGCCATAATTCTTGTTCTCTTGTCACTCTTGTCGTTGGCCGCTTGTGCAAATGTGTCTCTTGGAGAGACCTTCGCCTCGGACGGCGCTTGGGTTCAACAATTTTGAACTTGTCTACTTTCCTTTCCCACCTCCGACTGTGTGTGTCTGTGTGTGTGTGTGTGTTGTTTCTAGTTACTATTTGGCACGCGTTTGTCGTGGCTGCAAATTGTCGTGGCCCGGTCCAAGCTGTCGGCATTGTGGCTTGTTTGTTTGCCTGGCGGGCTCGTAAATAAATCATTTGATAACTTGACGCTGCTTTTGGAATCGACAACAACACACACACACACACATGTGTACACACACACATACAGTGGAAGGCAGTATATCGACTGGACCTTTGTGGTTTCGTCCTTGCTGCTTTGGTCAAGGACTCAAGGACTCACCTAAGCGGCGGAACTTCAGGAGCTGCTGTCCACTGCTACAAGATTTTGTGATTTATATGCCTTTGCTTTGACGTGACCCGTCGCCTGGCGCTTATCGATTTTGGCCAGGCTAACGAACGAACGCGCGAGATACTCCCATGTATCCATTTTGTTGCTTTTGGCTTTATCTACGCCATTCAACCGCAACGAAAACTTTTGGCCAAGCGAAATGGCGTCGTTAATTTTTACTGTCTGCTCTTGCCGAGCAAAGGGAAACCAAACCAAATCCAAACAGCCAAATAGCCAAACAGCTAGGAAAAGTTATAGCCATCGGCAGTTTCAATTATCCAGTTTGAGCCAGGGACAAACACTTTCAAGTGGCTAACCGATCTTTCTGTAGCTGCAAAACTCTTGGGCCAACTATTTGCGTTCAAGTTCAAATAGTTGCAATACCCGAAATTGATTCCCTTTGTCATGTTGGCCAAGTCTATGCAAATCACCTCATTTGGGGACTTGAAGATGAGACAAGCAAAGTCCTTTCAATTACAAAAACTGTGGCCAAAAGTTTTCGGCCGTGACTGGCAGACGGAATTTAAAGCTAAGCCCTGTTATTCAACACGGGCCCCATAAAAACTCAAAAGTTTCAATCAATTGGCCAGCAACATCAAAAGCATTATCCTCACAACACGATTTTTTACTTAATCCTTCGACTAAGCTCCTTGTCTCCCTCGCCTCTTGTCAAATAGAAGCTGCTGTTGACCTATATAAATTCTGTTTTTCTATTCTACTGTACTAAAATTTCCCCCTTCTCACTTTCCGCACTCAACCCTAACCCCAAATCCCACCCAACTCTAGTTTGATATTTACTTCGCCCACTTCTCTTCTACACACCTATTATTTTTTTTGTTTCACCCCCTATTTTTTTTTTATATTTTTTATTTTTTTGTTTTTTTATATTAATTTTCTTTAGATTTATTATAATATATTATTTTTTCTTCCTCTCTCTTTCCTCTACCTTCCTTCTCCATCCCACACACCCCCCCCCACAATACACCCTTCATTTTTTCGTTGTTTGTGTATTCCTGTTTTTTGCCTCTAGACGGTAGTTTTTTCCTTCCGTATTTTTTCCTATTATTTTTATTTTTTTTTTTTTATATTTTTTTTTATTTTGTCATTACTTCTATATTTCTATTTTCGCATTCCATTTTCTATACCTTCCCCCTTACCCTTCCCCTCTCCCTTTCCCCCCCACCCTACTCTTTCGCTCCCATATAATATATTATTTGCTTTATTTTTTATTTTTACTTAATTTTTCCTATTTATTTTAGCCGCGCCCCCGCCCGCGGTCGTTCCTTGTTTGTTGCCCCGTTTCCCCAATCCAAAATTTTATTCTCTTTTTCTTTTTTAAACCCCCTTCGCCTTCCCCCATTTCCTTTTTGCAATATTTTTAAATTTTTTTTTATATTTTTTTCCCCCCCTGTTTTTTTGTTGCGCAATTTTTTTTAATTTTTTCTATATTTTTTCCCAAATTTACAATTTTTGGGGAAAACTTTTTCGTCCTAGACTTTTACCTCGTAAATAGTATATATAAATATATAGACACACTTAAAAGCTAAGCGCTGTGTCTGCTGTCATAACTCGTCCGCGATGAGGTTCTCTTTAAGGATTTACTGCCAAACTCAATTTCTGACAACCATGTGTTGTATTTGTGACTGTGCGTATATATATGTGTGTATGTGTGTATGTTAAGGCAATCTGCCATTAATAGCATTTTCAGCAGTGCAATACACAGGGCAAGTGTGAGAGCAGCTCTGTAAGTCGTCCAACCAATCTGCCAGGTTGTGTTTGGCGCTTAAGAATCAACTCAAATGCTTCACATGACTCACATATTCCCCCACGGACAAAACGCTTCAAAATCTGTTGAACGTAGAAAGCAAATAAAAAGTACAAGAAAAAATACTTACAAATAACATGAACACTTTAAATGACGAATTTATAATACTCTATGAAACAAGTACCATATATAAATTAAATAGTTACGATTTGCCGACAGAAATTCGTATCAATTTATTGATACGTCCGAGTATCTATAAAATGCAGGGATTAAAGCCCTAACCGAAACGGTAACCTTAAACCGGTGAAAACCGATTGGAATTTAAAACCGTAACTGAAACCAAAACCGAAAAAAAAATCTTATTTGAAACTTTTGAACCGTAAGTCTGTAATCCGAAATAACCGTTTAGTATACTGTAAATCAACCGTATTAGGGTTAATTTCGGTTATTCATACATCCAAAGAAAACATTATTTTTTATTTTTTATTTTTAATTTTGATTTTAACTTTCATGTGTTTAATTTTGAATTTTAATTTGTGATATTCATGATCGAATTTTCATAGTGCTGAATAAGTGCAAATAAACTAAATTTGAAATTGTTAAAATGTAACTGAACTATATCAAACTGTGAAATAAATATGTGAATGAAACATTAAGAATTTTGTTTTTTGTGAACCGAAACCACACCGGTATTTCAAAACCGAAACATACAAATACCGGTTCACCGTTACAAAATCTTTATTCAAAGAATTTGCGTAACCGATTCGATATTTTTTTTTGGTTTTAATCCCTGAAAAAATCAGAGACAAATTGCAGCAGGTTGATCGATATAGGAGTCTATCACTTCAGTTAGTCGAACTGACGTCTCAGTTCGTGTAATCCTCACCTTTAGGACCCCAAAATAATTTTTGTAATGGGCTAGCCATAATACCCGTTTTAAGGGTATAATAAAGATTATTTGTAATCATGCTTGGTGGGGCACATGACAGTCGATTCAACTCATCGCTCCGTTCTGTTCCGAATGCATAAGCCTTTACGGAATATAACCCCCAACATCTCCTATCTCATTCCTACTTTCTCCTCCCTCCTTCATCGTCCTCCCCCTGGAAACCCTCCGTCATTGGGTAAGCAAAGGGTTGAAGGGGGAGGAAGAGTTGAAAGGGGGAGGCGTATCGCTAACTTAACTGTGCGCTTAAAGCGGCTCAGATGCTGCCTCACATGTATGGGGATTAGATATTTCAAAAGTTCCTGACCCAAAAGGATTTGCAGTGTGTGAGAGGGAGAATCAGAAAAAGGTAGACAGAGAGAGAGAGAGAGAGAGAGAGAGAGAGGGTGTATATTGGTGCACATGGCAAACAAACGACTACGATTTTTGTTTGCTTGACTTTGTTGCCACTTGGCAACAATAGCAACATGTCATGTGGCAAAAAGAGAAAGAGAGAGAGAGAGAGAGAGTCGAGACAGTCGAGAGTACATTCAGCCTATTTGCCTGAATAGCCATTATCTTCCTCTTCATCTTCATCATCATCATCATCATCATCATCAACAACAACAACATCGATGGTTATTTTTGGGTAGGCATTGAATCGAGACTAGACAGTTCACATTTTTGGGTCTAACCCCTTTTTTGCGTTTTTGATCTATGCCTCACACACACACACACACACCACTCACATAAGAGTTTCGTGGCGCCACAAAGATTTCGAGGCAGCCACCTCTTGCACTCAGTTGTCATGGTAAATTTTTGAAAGGAGATATTCAATTTGCACACAACTCCTAATACTTTTGCTAATCGGCTTGAAGCTATCGCTCTGACCCATTTAAGTAGACACAAATTGGGGCAACAAATCTCAATTATTTGTTGCAACTAATTCGATCAAGTGGCGTAACTATAAAATAGCCAAACTCAACTCAACTGCCAGAGAGGCTTCAATGATATGCAGGCAAAGAAATTGATGGCACTTTACTCGTACGTGTGGCAACTGCAACTTGAGGTTGCAATAATTGTCCTGTGTGGCAACTGCTTGGCAACTTGAAGCTGCAACAATTATGCTGCCATTTAATGAATTATTTGCAAGTGCCAGCAGAGAGATCAGCTCAGAGGATAATAACACGAAAAATGTCCAAAAAGCAGCTTAAAACCAACAGACGATTATATACAGGTATGTGTCTATATGTGTGTGTGTGTGTGGGTTTGTGTTTGTGATAGAAAGGTGGGAGGGGGTCATGATTCAGTGAGTCCATAAAAATTCAAACAATATGGCAAAGCTCATCAGGAGCATCAGCAGGTCTTAGCCATGTCCAAAGCTGTCTGCAAATCCGTTTCAATGCCAAAAAGAGGGGCAAAAACAAGGGGCAAGAGGCAGTGGCAGGGCCAGAGGCATGCAGTCAAATTTACAATTTAAAATGCATGCATAATGAATGTGTTTGCAGCCAAAGACTTGCAGCATGCCACAACACAAGGACACGCCCCGCAGCAGCAACACCAACAGCAACAACAACAACAACAACTGACGCTTGCGGCAAACTAGAAAAAAATGTGCAAAAACTAAAAGAAAATAACAAAGACGGAGCTGGAAAAAGAGGGCACAAAACCATCAACAAGGCCACTCCAGCTCAGCTCAGCTCTGCTCGACTCTACAAAATCCTTAATCTGTGCGAATGCTGCTAAAAGTAGAGCCCCAAATGCGAAGCCAACCGAACTGAACTGAACCCCACTGTGTTTTAGTCCATGTTTGGTTTGGTACATTAGAAAAAGTGCAACATGACCTAATCTGTGGGGCAAGACTACACAGAAAATAAAAACCAATCTAAAAGTCAAGTTTAAAATTGTTGAGCACTTATTTGTTAAGTAAGTATTCAGGATTTAATTATTTTTAAATGAGCACAAAATGCGTCACTCAGCATAAAAATAGTCAGAAAAGACTAAAACATATAATTTTAATAAAACAATTCTATTAAGAACACAATAATCTGAATATTTGCGGAGAAAGAATTAAAAAATCGTACTTGACGCAAGTATTTTGTGCATGGTTTTAGCAAAGTCTGGAATTACCGAACTTTGGACATCGCATTGATTTAATTCCGAAATCCCGATTTGTTTCCTGTGTACGAGTCACATATTTGCTGTACTCTGTTTGCTTGCTGTACTGCCTGGGACAATATGGGGCAACAAAACAACGTGAGGAAGAAGGATGCTTCAGTTGCAACATACTACAAACTATCGTACATCTTTCTCTCTATATCAGGAATTTTTGCATAATTTTGTCTGTGTGGCAGCAACAGCAGCAAATTCAATGCGAAATACAATACGAGCACACATACGACCCGTTGTACAGCTCTTGACTTTACACACACTCACGCACACACACACACATTCACCGTAACCCCAGACCTTTCGATTCGTCGTCTCTCGAAAAATTCATACTCAAATTTCCGTTTTCTAATTTCTAATTTAATTAGGCGCGTGGCACATGAGGCTGCTCGTATGCCCAACGCAATCAGATGATATCCGTGTGTGTATATACACACACACACACACTTTCGTGACACCCACACACAAACAAGGCCTCCCTGTTGATCCTGACATATTCGTACACTAACATACACACAGTCGCCTAGCTCTCCCTCTACTACACAGTTACTTTCACCCCCATTTTTGTAGCTGCCACGGAAACTCGTTGATATGACTGCGAACCCAAATATTCACAGCGACAATTTTTCACATTTTTCATATTTCCCGTTTGGCTGCCTTTTTATTGCTAGAGTTTCCCTTAATTGTTGCACCGCGTGGCAACACCGAAGGGCACTGTTTGTGTGTGTGTGTGTTGGGTATTGCAATATTGATTGGTCGCGCAACGCATTGATTAAGTTTTTTGGTTTATAATTATTTTAGTGTAATTAAAAGTTGCCCTTGGCAATTTGGCTCTGACGCTGGCATTGGCGCAATTGCAGCTAACTGTCCCAAATGCAACCCCTAAGCCCCTCACTTCCCCTACCTCTACACATCGCCTGTTATTTAGTGAACCTTGTGCACCTTGTGTGTCAGGTCAAATATTAAAGAGCCAGAGAGCCATTTCCCAAAGGGAGCCAGTGTTGAAAAAGTTTCATTTTCATTAACAGCACACACTGTAAGAAGGGAAATGAGTGGGAGTGAGGAGCAAGGGGAAAGGGGAGACTAACTGTGCAGCAGTTGCATATCCATGTATGCGGGTTTTAGCTTAAAATGCAGTCAACTATTCAATGGCTTCACACTTGATAAATGTTAGGACACACCGACCGTCAGACGGACGCCATAAAAGCCCATTAAACACATTTCAAATTGAAAAGTCATGCTTTAGGGTCACTTTCTCTCCTCTCACTCTCTCACTCCATCCTTTTCTTTCTATTTGCATACTCGCACACAGTTTACATAATGTTTTACATAAATTTTATTTTGAATAATTCCAGTTTGGCCAATATTCGTCCCTTCTGCGTCCTCATCCCGTCAGTCAGTCGGTCAAATCTCTGGTCTGTCTGTTTGCCTCTCTGTCTGTGAACAGCCATTAGCCAAAAGCTTTTACCAAATGCAGCTCCCTTCTCATTCTCGGAAAAGTGGCTCAAATAAAAAGTTTTCACTTCGATTACACGAAAATGGCCAAAAGATTTAAGCCATGTCCTGTCTGTTAAACAAAAGCCTGAAGCTGCATTGGAAAAAGAAAACTAACAACAATTAAATACACTTATTGTTACAGAGTCTTACTCGACTTGTAGATACCCTAGGATGAGAAAAATGTTTGTCATGTGAAATATGTAAATAATATACACAATATTTAAGTTAAAATTGTGACTAGCGCAATAAATGATAAGTGTCAAGATACTTTTAGTGTTAGAATGAATTCATTCAGTGAAACTAATCTGATATATGCTTATGTTTGTAGATGGAACATAAATTATTGATATTTCAATCTATTTAAGCCCTTAAGATAAAAAGTTAAGTCATATCTATAACTATATAACCATAAGTCCTTAAATCATAATTACACTAATTGGAAAAATACCATTTATACAAATATCTTTGGAAAGAATTGAAAATTCCCTAATTGTATATAAAAATTAAACATCTCCAAACATGGGAACAAAAAAAAACTCAGTTGTAACCATTTCATTCTTTCTGTTTCATACATGGGTCTATGGAAACCATCTTGTAATCCCACTACTCAAATTTTTTTTGCTGAACACTTTGCGGGGCATGGAAGAGCTCGAAAAATATTCAAGATTAGGAGGTATTTTACAGAGGGGGCTGAGTGCACTTAAAATATTCGCAAGTTGTGGGCACACACATCATAAATTTCTTGCTATTCAACAAATGTGTACTCCTTAAAACTAACTCTAATACACACTCACACATTCGCACTAAAAAGATACATAAATACACTCGCACACATACGAGAAATGTGCCTTAATAATGTCTTGACCATTATCCTGCATATAAAGTTATTCATTTGCTTGTGTTTTTTTTTTTCCATCCACGTTGGCTTTGATTTTTCCCGAGTTATCGTCATTTTGTATGCTATGTGGGTCTTGGCGCTTTTCCAGTGCCACGAATTTGGCCTTTGGCTTTTCCACACACACATCGATTGTTTTCCTCATTGTTGTTCATCCTGTTGTTGTTATTGCCATTGTGTTGCATACATAATAAATTTTATGAAACGTAAATTTTTATCGAAACCAATTTTTGGCAGTGCCATAAAACGACACGAAACAAAACTTTCTTCTAGTGCTCGATGAGTTTGGCATTTATAATAAAAATCGAATGTTTTATTTATGTCTACGATTTGTAAAGATTTCCAAATGACTCTTCTCACTCTTTCAACTATTTCCGAGTAGAGGCTTGTTCTTGTTCATTTGATTTTCATTATGTACACTAGCCCATTGAAATCAAGTGTCTGTGCTGAGTGGAAATAAGACTTCAACAAAATGAATGCATAAAGTTTACTAAAGTCGTCACACGGTCAAACCTTTTTTTCTAAAATTTCTAAATTGAATTGTCGAATTACATAAAAATTGGCTTTGCATTAATCAATTATGCATAAATAAATTCCAATAGATAAGGAATTTCAATATTTATGAGCACTTGATTATTTGATTTTATTTATTTTTATAACGTGTTGATATTTATGAGTTATTAATATCTGAAATTCAATTCGCATACCAAAGAATCTTGAAAATATTTATTAAAAAAAAAAACTATTATAATAGTTGTTCATGCCGTGTTTGATCTTCTTTTTCGCATCCTTCGACATTATAAATTCAAATGTCAATATATAAATCATTTTCAATCATATTCATGAAAACTATTGGAGCATTTCAAAGAGACGACAACGACAAACTAAACGGAATCGAAGGCCAGAGGATGAAATACCAACAAATATCGAAAATGCTTGCACAAAACATAAATGAGAAATACGCATAGCACACACACACATACACTCACTCACAAAGACCTTGCTATCAAATAGAAACAATGTCAACATTTTTTGAAAATTAAACAAGCACAAATATTGCAAATAAAGCGAATGAAACTGAAACTGAAAACCGTGCGACCAACTGACATACACAAAGCGCCAACAGAGCTGTTGATTTCCACTTTTTGTGTATATACTAGTACATAGTATACAATATATTTTTTATTTATCGTAGAATCGTAGCGCTCATTTAACTGTTTGCTTTTGTCAGAGCTACAAAAAAAGCAGAGACTGTGCATGGAAAGGGAAAGGCGAAGCGGAGGGGATGGGGATGGGGAGGCAGGAAATGCGAAAATGTTTTCAAGTCATTGAAGCAAAACAATGTTGACCAAATAGAAAACAGGCCGAATGCTTAATAGGTGTGCCCCCACATTAAATATTACGTATACGCATTACGTATTCGCATTCGTATTCGTAATCGTGTTAAGCACTGTGAGATTGGCATCAATTGATTGTTTTGAGTTCAAATGTGTTTTTAAGTAAAATTAAATTAAATGAATAATGAATAGCGTTTTTTACTTTTGGCTTCAATCGGTCAATGACAGCTCGTGGGCCATAATTGTATTAAACGCATGCAAACTGAAAATGTTAACCACAACAGATTATGCTGAGCCTGTCAGAAAGGGCCAGAGTTGATGATATTAATTTGAAGAACGGATTTATGACACGTGCCAACACATTGAATGGCGTCCTTCGACCCTATTCTGTGTGTCATTAACATTTCATCAGCTTGAATAAATTATAACATTTATGCGAGCTGTTTACAATTACGTTTACGTTTACGTTTACGTTTGTTCGACAATTATTTTTTAATTATGCAATGCAGTTGACTCGAATTGAAAGCGGGGCGTGTGCTGACCCAAATGCACCTCAAGCCAAAGTGAAGTTATCCTTGTGCTCTGCTTATCAGGACACAGGCCATTAACACAGACAGACAACTTGATTGAACTTCTGCCGGAGACTGTGTCGAGATTAATGCTAATGTGACAACTTAATCGAAAGCCATTTATAAGTCATGTCAAGTGGGCGGCTTCGACTCCCCTCCCCCCACAGACTATGTATACATACCTAGTCTGTCAACGTTATGACGACGACAACGTCGACGACAGTCGTTGTCAATGATGACGACGCCTAAATGTTGCCAACCATGACAACGACAAATCCATAAAAAACACGAGCACCAACGTTAAATATTTGCATTAATTTTCGGTCTGCGATAAGTCAGACAAGGAGAAAGTAGAAAGTCGAAAATACTCGTAGAGAGGAAACAGGAACATTCGCTTTTGGTACTTACCCGGCAGGACTGATGTCAGGCTGATAAGCAGCAATAGTTGCGATATCAGCTCTTTGATGCTCCGGTTGCTGGCACTCCTCCTGCTTCTCCTCGCGCCCCTCGTGCTGCTCATTTTTGTCGTGTTTATCGAGCGTCGTTGGTTGGTGCTGCTTCTTCTTCCCCGTCCCCTTCTTCGTCTCCTTCGTTTTGTGTCTTATCGCGCAATGCGTTACTTTGTCAACGACTCACTTTACCTCTCTCGCGCTCCTTCGTGTCCCAACTGCCACTTCGAGTGAATGTTAAGTGCCACGCACTTGACTTTTATTGCGTGGCACAATGTTTACCGTTAGTAGACAACTATTTTAGCCACGTTTTTTTCTTTGCCAAATTTTATGCGAATTGTTTTATTGTTGTACATATGTTTAACAAGTCTTGCTCTTTGTTAAGGTTTTTACTGTTGCCTAAATGTAATAAAATATAAATAACGCACACGATTCTTGCACCAAGGTTCATTACAAAATTACAAATAGCTAATCAATTAAGCAAAATGGAAAATTTCAAAACAGTTTTAAATTTTTATTCCTACACTTTCTATTTTTTGATTATATTTCCTGACACTTTTCACTTGATTGATTGTGAGTGTCAAAATTGTGATGTGTCGAGCAAATTTTAATCAATATGATCGATTTATTTTTGTCTTTTTGTTTGGATAATATTTCTGTTATTATTGCATACAGAATCTCCTGCTTCTTTTGTTGTCCTTTTGGCGCATTCTGTAATTTCACTTTGTTTCGATTTGTGTTTGTGTTGCAATCGTTGTTATTTTTAATCAAAAATTTACACAGTCACCGCATCGAGCATCAGTGGCAAACAAATTGTTGCTGTTGTTGTTGTTGTTATTGTTGTTATTGTTGTCTATTTGGTTTGTTGTATTTGCAGCCAGCAAAATGAAAGCACAATGCAAAATTTTCAATCAAAACTTTTTACTCTCTTTCCGCTGTAAGTTGATTTTTTTTCTTGCTGTTGCTTTTTAGCGCTCGTTAGCCACGACTATCCTGTTCTTCTATGCTGTTTCTTTTCCTTTCTTTTGCCTTTCCACTTTCCACTTTATTTTTTTCAATTTTTAATGCAATTTCCACGCTTAACTGCACTTTTGCCCGTTTTTCTTCTTGTTATTCTTTTTCTTTTTGTATTTTTCTGCTGCTGCTGTTTCTGTTGCCGTTTTATATCGCATTTATTTACACGGACACAACAAACACACACACATACATACACTAGCAAAATATGCACACAATTTGCATCTTTTATCCTTCTTTCACTCACACTCTCTATCTTTATCGCTCTCTCTCTATTTGTATCTGTATTTGTGTGTGTTTTGAGCTTGTTTTGTTTCCTGTTGCTCGCACAAATTCAAATTACTTTTGTCGTTATTGTTTGTATTGTTATTGTTGCCGGTTTTTATCGTTGTTATTGTTGTTGTCTTTACATGTCATGTTCATTTCTTCATTTCTCTGGCTGTTGGCGACGACAACAACATGACTCGAATCTGCGTGGCAGCCACAGGATGTTGCTTCGATTTGGAGTTTGTTGCAGCTTCACTTTGCTCTCGAACCACGCCTTGGACATTTTCACATGTTTGTCTGCAATAAAACCAACAACAATAACTGCATTAAATATTTTATCAAATAAATAAAATAAATACTTATTAAATATATGCATATAAATATTTTAGTAGTAAAAAGTTTCCGCTCACTCCGAATCAAATATAATAATTTTTGGTTTTCTTTTCAAATAAACATACATGTACATATGTTTGTTATACAAGCTGCTTATGAGAGAGATGGGTAGGGGAAGGGGGAAGGGGCTGCTTACTTAAAATTTCCTTTGAAGCAACTCTCACATTTTCATAATTTATTAGTCCCAGTTTTTGCTTTTTCCTTTGACGCTCTCATTTTGAACTTTTTCGTTTGATATTTCAACTTTTTCTCAGCGCAGAGTGATGCCAAGCCCCACCTGCGATCTTCCCTTCCCCTTGCCACAACCAAAACATGCCACAAACACACATACACTCGCAGGACTTATGTGTATGTAGGCCGTAATATGTATCTCGGATGGAAATGCGTCAATCAGCTGCGTCTACGCACAGTCGAAGGAGTTGCAGCAACTCCAGACTCCTGATTCCTGACTGATGGCTGTCTAGGTCTTTTCCCATCTATTGTTGTTGTTGTTGCAGTCACAGTCGTAGTCAGAGCTAAAGTGCATAAGAGCACCAAGCATTATGTTTTATTTTCCGCTTGACACCTTGGGGCGACGCGACGTTGCGCATTTCCTTTTTGTGCAACCAGCATATATGCATTGCACCCACATCCACATCTACATCCATATGCAAACACTCCTTGTTTCTCACTCACCTTGTTTTCTACTAGCATTCGCATAAAGAGGACTCTTTTTTAGACTCTGGCAGCAGTGACTGCCTCGTTTGTGGCGTCTCCGAGTGACGCAGCTTCTTATCAACATGCTTGTAGGTAGACGTCATGTCGTCGGCGCTGAATTGAAATTTATTATTCTGCTTTGTCGTGCGTATGTGCCAGGCACTTTTGTGCCACACATGCCACCAGCAGCAGCAGCAGCAGCAACAACCCTTTTATGAGTGGGTATTTAATATTTGAATGCAGGACGAACCCCGCATGAAACACCTTGGCCATACTTTAGCCCTGCTTTTGTTAATTGCTTTCCAGTCGGACGAGTGTCACGGACGACCTTTGATGCTGTTGTGATCGCACTTAAGGATATTGTTTACATGTCTCAATTATCCTTTGACGGCCAAGTCGCACATGCCACTTCGCAGCTGCCGTTCTCACAATAACCTGGACAAATTTGCGCTTTTTATACCTCTCTACTCGTTGAGCACCAAGGTGTATTGTATTCAGTGCAATTTTTATGAGAAAAAAGAGAAGGAAGAAGAAAAGGGCGTGGCAGACCCTTTGAACGTTTTCCATCCCCATCGTTTTGAGAGTTAACAGTCGCTTTTATTTTTACCAATCATCCAACTAAATCGCAGCAAGACCAGATTAACCTAATGCTAGTTATGTCTGTTTTGAGTATGTAAAAAATCCAATCGCCTAAATATATGCAGTAATTTTGATTATATCAGTGAATTTTGATTGAATGACGGGTATCTTATTATTCAGCTACTCGACAATAGCATTTTCACTTGTTTTCCTCCGCTTATTGTTTGTATTTCAAAGCCAACTTTTGTCTGCTTTGAAGTCTGATAACGTACATCAATAGCTGTCTGACTTAAAACCTCTCGAATTTCGCATATCGACTTTAACAAATTACTGAGCAACTGTGAAATGTGAAATTACGAGCTAACCCTAACGCAAGATTAGGATTTGGCCAGCTCTCTAATCTATTGTTTAAGCCTTAATTCGTTTGCTAATACGATTACTGAAGATTCATGCAGTTTCCCTCTGGTCACATTCATTTTAGATAGCCATCATCGAGCTGTAGGCAATTTGTGGCATGAAACCTTAAGTGGAAGTTACGTTGGGCTTTACTTTTTGCTGAACGAGAGAGAGACAAGGCAAAAAAAAATAAAAGTTGTTGCCAGTTTTTCTTGGTTTTTAGCTGCTGCTTCTGCTGACATTTGCCGTTTTGCCGCCTAGCATCCGCAGGGCGGCAGGGGGCGGGGCAGGGCGAGAAATTATGCAAAGATTGTGTGCAGAACTTGAGACGGTAGACCCTCGACCAAGACCAAGAAGGGCAGTCAAGTTGCCTCAACAGAGGTCAGCAAATGCTGGCACGAAACTTTCTGTCGAGTGACATGTAAATTTTGCCACAGGCAGTGCGCCATTTTGTTTTGCAGCCGCACGAAAGAGTTGTTTGCAACAAAAAAAGATTGTGAAAAAAGTGTGTGTGAGTGAGAGAGCGAGAGAAAAGAGAGTGAGCAGGCTGTCGACGTCGACATGATGATAATTTGGCATACTCGACGACCATCAGCGCGTTGCTCAGGAGCCACATTTTCTTTTCATGAAAATCAGTTAAATGAGTTTGTTTACATGTCTTGGCTGCGGTGTGGAAAACGAAGCAGAAAACGGGCAAACGGCAAACGGAAACGGAAAACAAAAACACACGCTTTAAATGTATGCAACGTGGATGGGCTGAGGGGTGTGTGGCAGGGGCAGAGGGGTATGTGGCAAGGCAAGGAGTGTGGCATATTGTCTGGACGCTGTGGCGGCTCGTTTTTCTGCGGAAATAAATGTAAGAAAAATCCCCATACAATTTACGTTTGCAGCCTAAAAGTATGCAGCATGTAATTTGCGTTTTGTTTGCCTTCGTCGTTGTTGTTGTTGTTGTTGTTAATGTTGTTGTTGTTGTTGCTGCCGTTTGCTTTATGTAATTTGCATGTAAACATGTGCTTATTTTCATGCCTCCTGGCAACCACACTCATACACATACACACACACACACCCACAAACACACACGTGCAGAGCACGCGAATTTACGCCAAACATCAAATGATTTTGTTTAACATATTTTGTTATTAAGTGTGGAAATGTGCATATTTTGTTCAAGCCGCCTTTTCCTCAGCACCCTTTGCTCATATGAATGAGTGTGTGTCTGAGTGTGTGTGTGTGTAAGTAAGCCCCTTTTTAGCCAGTTTCTTAGCCAGTTGCTTGTTCGTGCTTGCAGTAAATTTCCGTTTGCCATCATTCAGTCAGCGCTTGCTCAGTCTGTTGGGCAGGCAAAAATACTTCAGTTGAACTTTTGTGTGTTGCATGAACTTCTTAAATTATTGGCCAAGTAACTCTATAGTAACTGCAAAATCCCTTACACTCCTTCCACACACCCGATGCAGCCTTTGAACTACAATTTCAACTTTACACAGTCTTTTTCGGAGGTCTAAGCGAATTATGCATTGCTTTGGTTTACTTCGCTGCGATTTGACAATTGACAGTTGGTCCAAAGTTTTAGCCAATTACTGCTTGTCATGCCACGCCCCCTCCTCCCCCAATAACTGGGCTGCATTATTTTCCTTTTTTTCACTACTTCATCTGCTTTTAAATGCAACTCACGTCAGCTGTGCGTTGGCTTCCAATTTGTTTGCTGAGAAAAACTTCACACACACGTATATATAGTTAGTATACGCATAGCCCTTGTCTGACTTGGCCATAACAGTTTCTGCTGCCCGTTTGGCCGTGTTGCATATAAAGCGGCATCAACTCCGACTTGCAGTTGAAACGTGGCCGTGCTTCCCAATGCTACACTGCGCTTTGAGCCAAACCCAATCAGCGATATGTTGACGGTCCCTCGGCTCTCCCCTCTCTTTCCAACCATTCTTTTTCAACCCCTCCCTTCAACCCTTCTTTCTCCTTTGTCTACAGCTTTTATTGTCGTAAGTCGAAGACATTCTCTTCTGCCCTTCTTTAATGTTTGCATTACTTTACTCATGGCTCATGGCTGATGGCTGATGGCTTATAGCTGGGTAAATGGTAACTGGTAAATGTATTTAAGCCATTGTTGTTACAGCTCCTGTTGGATGGAGGGGAGCTTAGTAAATACAAAGTGTTAAACGCTTGGGACTTAGGGCTATGACTCTAGCTGAATTCAAATATATGTAAGAGTATATATACTTACATACATATATGTGTGTGTATGTGCATATTAAAGACCAACAAAGGCGTTGTATTCATTTCTTATTTAAAACTACGCTTCAGATACAAGTGCATCTGTATATGTAAGTATCTTGTAAGGTAGATAGTTGGATATATGCAACTGCAGCACAGTGTGTTTATTTATTGAACTGTGAATAAATATATTTTTTTTTTATGGGCAACAACTTGAAGTACCTTCGATTTAGACTCAGAGACAGACACAGACTCGAAGCTATTTGATAGCCTCTCCCCTATCTGTCTATCTATCTATGTATCTATATCTATGCCCTACCTCAATGGGGCATAGACAGTTGTTGCCTCGTCAGGCCAAAGACGAATCGATAAGATACTTGAGGCATGACTGTGTTGACTTTGCAGTTTGCTCTTACGAGTGTGTACTGTAATTATGTGACTGTGTGTGTGCGCGTTTGTGTGTGTGTGTGTGCGATAGCTGTAACCTAATTCTGAGCATGGCTTAAATGGACTTACAGTCTATTGACTCACTGAGTTTTATATTCGTGTGTGTTGCAAGCTTAACTTGCCGCTTACCCATTGATTCGGTTCTTGCCCCATAAAAATTGGACTTCATTCCCCCACGACCCCCCAGCCCCACCTTTTTCCATCGATGTGGCAACTGCGTGACGCAGCTGGCTCTCATTACAGCCAAGTGCTGCTGCTGCCACTCCTCTCAATTATTTTCCCTCTCCTTAAGCAGTTACTCACTCAGAAACAAAAAGACTAAGAGCAAGAGAGACAGAGAGGGGGAGAGAAAGTGAGGCAGCATCTGAAAAAGGCTCTTCAGCTTTATCGCTGTAATCAATTGTCTGCATTTGAATAGTTGACAACCGATTTATGGACCATTGACTGAGCAGCAGTCAAAACAACAACAGAACAACAACAACAACAACAAGATGAAGATGGCAGAGAAGAAGAAGAAGAAGAGTAATGCCAAAGCCAACTGTGCCCCGCCCCAAACTCATTTCTTTTGTACTTGCGGTTGTCGTTTTCGACTCATCTCTGACCGATTCTTTTTACCCGTATGTGTCTGTGTGTGTGTGTGTCTGTGTGTATGTGTATGGTTGTATCCTTTTCGGAAATCAAGTGGAATGACCCACAAGGTTCGTCTTTCTTCTTCTCTCTCCTGGTTCTGTGTGAGTTACTTGTGTTTTTCTATGTTTTACGTAATTTTACTGAGAAGCCGGAAATGGCTAGGAAATTGAGCCAACAATAACAGCAGCATCAGCTAACAACAACTATGAAAGCAACAACAAGTACAGTTATTGCTACAACAACAAAAACAACAACAACTGACATCATGCACGAATAGGAATAATAACGAAAATGTCAGACGAAGCGGCAATTCGTCCCAACGTCAAATGTCCTTCGTCCTGATTTCCAAGTCCTTCCAGCCTTGCTGTTAGCCAGTGGATGCGACGGTCAGCCAGTGGCCCAGATAATGTACTGCCAAGTGTTTTTGACCTTTTCGCATTTTGTTTTTCTGTTTTTTTTTTTTTTTTATTCTTGTGGCCTTTTTTCGTTGTCCATTTCAAATTTGGTTTGGTCTGTCATAAAGCCTGTCGTAAAGGACGTGGCAAACGCATCCGTTTGCTGGCTCTGCTCCAAGGCTGACCACCACCCACCGCCCACTGACGACTGACGACTGACCGTTGACCCACTGCCATAAGCAGCTGCTGTTGTCGCTCTTGTTTTAATGCGCATCACTTCAAGTTATTTAAAACGCAATGCAAATGAAATGTGCCCCAAAATGTGGGCCTTTAAATTGAGTTCAAGTTCAGGCGTGTCTATTAAAGTCTTGCTACCTCGTATTGGTTTTTTTTTGTGTGAATACAAAAATTTAAATTATGACAGAGACCAAAGAATCAAATCTGTGGATGAATGAGAAAACCTTAGACATGCTTTGTAAATTTAGTCTATAAAGTTCAACACTTGTTAGCCATAACTATTTGGATATTATCTAAATCATGAAAATTATAATACTAGTTAATAGCAATTGAGCGGTGGGCACGCAGGGGCTCCGGGAGCCAGCGGCTGCTCCCAACTTTATATCTGTCTATTCGGCGCCTTAAAGTCGCACAAAAAAATGAAAAACAAACGCATCGTATGATGTAGTTGCAGTTGTTGTTGTAGTGTTCAAGTAGTATTCAGATTTCCCACCGCTGATTTAAAGCATAGATCGTTTGTGCGTAGCTTTGAGTTCTTATCGAAATTATCTAGAGCATTTAAATTATCTTAAATAGCAAAGATGCAGCTCAGATACAGCCCTGTCTTCGCTTTAAGCCTGGTTACAGCTCCTGTGTGGCATCTGGCAAACTGGCAACTGGCAGCTTGCAACTGACTCCATGCAACGTTACTCGTGTTGCATCAATTCAGCTTGTCGGATGCGGCAACACACACACGTCTTCTGGGCATTCACTTGGCAGGCTCTTGGCACGGCTTTTCATTTGGGTTAATGTAGTATTTGTGTTTTGTGCTCAGCTTCAGCGCCAGATTGATGTCAGTCCCTTACTCTCTCACCCTCTAATCTTTCTCTCTCTCTCTCTCTCTCTCTCTCTCTCTCTCTGTTAGCCAAGTAAGGCTGAGCGTTGAGCCCAATTCTGTTGTACTCGTAGTATTTATCATTGGATTCCCGTAAGAGGCACATTTTGTCAGTACAGTGGCTGCAAGGCACGTTTGCCACTGTGAGAAGAAATATGTCAACGTCTTCTTCACTTTTGCCTCCTGCTTAGATTGGCATTGTCATAAAATGCCAACCATTTCACACACACAAACACACACACACACACACATACACACCCAGTGAAAGAATGCACTAGGCTGTGATTCCTCGTGCCTCGTTCCACATGCCGCAGGCCGCATGTATCGCCGTGTACGTGGAGTCGGTTTACAGAATGAATTGCACTTTATTGCTGGCATTTTGTCATGTGGTTTGCCAGAGTCTGTCACGTCTTGGGCTTTAAATAGTTAAGTAGCCACCCGCCGCACTTATGAAACCACATATGAATTTTCACTGAAACGTGGTGCTATTTGCCTCCATCTCGTGCCCCATGCCACATACATATATCCGGTCGGTGCAAATAGCCGCAACTTGCAACCTCAACATCAAGCCAAACCACAAAGTACAATTTGTATACCCTGTTAAAAGATGATCATTAAAGATGTGTATGTGACAGCCAGAAGATAATATGTATAATATACTTGGATATATTTCGCATACCCTCAACACACTTTTTCTTACTCTCAGTTTACAGCATATCCCTTAGCTTATCATTCCCTCCCTGCGCTTTCTTTTTTGTTTCACGCAACACACAAAAAAATTCAATCAAAATTGTTGCCATTTAGTTTGACATTTCATTTTGATGGTTGGCAAAATGATGATGAAGTGAACTGCATTGCCATTGCAGGGCGTGGCAATCGCCTCCCGCCCCCTTCACACACCCACTACCCACCAAGCTGGATGTGGAAGACATGACCAACAATTTCAGTTAGCTGAACGCTTTTTATAGAGTGCCAAAGTGGCACAAGAATTTTTCTAGCTGCAATTTTGAACCAAAAAAAAAAAGAAGGGAATAAAGAAAGAAAATTCTAAAGTGACCGAATGCTGTGGGTGTTGGTGGTTTTTTTCTGATGGTTTCGATGGTTTCGCTCCTGCTGATGGTGGTGGTGGTGGCTAGTTTTAGTATCGTGGAAAATTGATTTTGTTTTTCCTGCAGCTGACTGGCCGGACTGCGATAAGAATTTGCGTTCTCCTCTCTTGCACTATTGCACTTAATCAAAAAGTTTTCATAATTTGCCAACGGTATCGAAGCGAAAATTGCTCAGAGTTTTGTTATTGATGTTCAATCTACAACTCAACATTATTTATTTATTTATCCTTTTACTTTTTATTCATTTGGGGGTATTGATTACTTTAAGCTTTTATGAGATGAAGAGACTAGAAAAGAAAGTGAGAAAAATTTAAATAAATTCGTGAGGAATCAGAGGAAGTAACGTTACTATGTTAATCTATAATATAAAACTATAATAAGATTGGGAAAACTGCGTTCTATCTATAAGCTAATGACTGCTTGGCAGATTTCTCTTCACCAAATCAGTACAATTCGATGGATAAAAGTCTCTCTATTAAAAAGCCAAAGAAGTCAAGTTATTCCTATAGCTGACCTCAATCCCATATTAGCCTAGGTTTTACCTCACACTCTTCTAATCTTTCAGCTTCTTTTGAAATCAAATAAATGTATTAAAAGTGAATTCATTGGCTTATAACAAATCAGCGTCAAAATGTATATTAAATTCTATATAATAAAGTGATTCAAGCATGAAACACAATTCTTTGTACACGCAGACACACTCACACTCACATTCACACACAATCACACACGCACAAACACACATCTATATATATTTAAGGAATTGTCTGTGTAAAAATTTGTTCACACGTTCGCATTTGGTTTGCTTTTGCACTACGCCTGAAAGCACATGAGAATTCATAAAATTCTGTGTCTGCCTACGAATTTATGAGAGTGGGTGGAACATACACACACACATACACACACACGTGGGAGAGAAGGGAGAGGAACAGAGATGCTATAAGGAGCTATCAAGAAATCACAACAAATTTACAAGTGCCACACAAATGTTTGACAAAAAGTTTCTGAAAAGCTTTTCACTGATTTCGCAACGTCTCAACGATTTCTTTGGCCCACACAACGAGAAGATGAGAAGATGCCAGGGCAGGGAGTTGTTGGCCATAGACATTTATGGCCCAAGATGCTATCGGGTTGACATAAGTTAAGCTGCTTTGCTTTGCTGTTTTCGCTTCAAAAGCAACAGCAGCAACGACAAGGAAAGCCACCAAATTTCTGCTCACACTACAGTGCGTATGAAAATAAACTCATGTGTGTGGGTGTGAGTGTGACACAAGCAAAACAGTTGAAAAGGGTGTTCAGGGTGTATTCGAAATGTGGCAACAACGCGTAAATTCATACTTGCAACATTTTTGCTGGAGCGACCGAAAACCGCAAAACAACTTCACGTATTCAAAACTTTTGAATTGTGGACGATAAGGTGACGGGGAGATGGAAAAGATGGAGACGCCACAAGACTACTGTTCTTTAGACTGTTGTTGCCACTGCGACTTGTTTAGACTTGTCTGCTATTTAGTGTTGACACGCAAGGCAATTTGGCAAATACAAACAGTACGACCAAATATTACGCATACGTCCCGTATGCGACTCGCTTTCGCTGGATATTAAATAAACTTGCGCCATTTCAGTTTCGCGCCTCGCCGAAACCGCAAAATCCGCCACGCCCCCTTCTGCCCCCTCGTGCCATCACTTTGGTAACGGTTATTGCTTATTAGATGGGGCATGGGGTCGCTCTTAAGTAGTTTGCCGTGTGGCATGTACATTTTCCCACACACACAATCACACACACACGCAATTGACTTTGTCAGACATTGAAAATCACAAGAGAAAATCAGCTTAAGTGTGTGTGTGAGTGTGTGCGTGTAAGTTACAACACAAAGGGAATTTAAATAAATAGCATAAACATTTTGCATAGCTGAAGTACTTTGCTATAGAGAGAGAATGAGAGTAAGGGGGGAAAGAACTGTGTGACTCGGCTCTGTTCATGTGTATAATCAACTGCTTCTCTCTCTACTTCTCATAAGCTCTGCCTTCTCAAAGAGAGCCAAGTTACTCAGAGAGAGAAAGTGAGAGTTTAGTAGCTGATGAAGTGCGTGAAATTGATAAATGAACTGTTGCACTGGCGTACGCTTCGTATGCGTAATATGCAAGTGAAAGTCATAGTCACAGTCAGAGTCACAGTCAGAGCAATCGCAGTCGTTTTCATTAGCGCGTGAAACTACTTGAGTGCCTTGCTGAAATCCCCGATATGAGCTGATAAACCACACGAAAATTGGCTGCTCGTTGTGCGGTCGCATAAATTAAGGACGATTCCCTGCTGTTCCCGATGTTTTCAAATCGAAAAATTGTATAGGGGGACCAAGAAGGCTAAACGCGTAAGCGCTTAACATTTAAATGCTAAATAGCTGGTAAAAGGATAACGTATATCCTGATTGCCACCTAACGAACAGCACGTTTGACTAGCTCTCCTGCTGGGCGTGGCATGTGACTGAAGGGCAAAACAGGACACGCCAACCACCAGCACAAAAATTAAAGTGTTACCAAAATAATAACAACAAATTGCCTTCAGTACAACAACAACAAAAAACAACGCTCGTTTGCGAAAATGTTGCGACACTCGCAACGGGTTACAAGGAGGACATTTCGCTGTCTCTCTGTGGGCGGTCTGGCAACGCTGTGTGTGGCACGAGGTCACGCGTTGCGTTGCCTGCCACCCAGGCCAAACGACATTTATTCAAATTGCACAGCAAGTTGACATTATATCAGCTTAACATGCGATACTCCCGTCCTGGTTTATACCACCAAATATAGTAAAATGCTAAAATACCAGAATTATACAATATTAAATAGCAAAAGAAATATATATATCTGTCAATTTCTGAATGTATTTCATAACTAAATGCTATTTACGAATCACCGATAAAAAACAACAACAGTCTAATAAAATATTTAATTCTCCTCTCCTTTTGATTTACCTTCTATTTTGTTTTTTTAAACTAAAGAGAATACAACTACATGTCGAGTTAAATCTCAAGTTGCACAAATTAGTAGCTCTGTAAGAAGATGAATTTGCTTAAAATACTTCCAGAGATTTCTCAACTTTGGCACGTAGAAAATAGTTTTCATTCCTTTACTATTTTTGACGACTTTAAGTAGTTTTTTTTTTCAAGTCGTGTAGAGGGCAAACGAAGGAAAAGAGTAGAATTTTTTTCGCATTTCGCGAATTTCAACTTGACTCTTTGGTTGTGTTGCAAGTGTTGAAATGGTTGTAGTGCTCGTGGTACATGCCCACAGACACCCATTAAGATCACTTTGTTTCGCATTTTTCTCAGGCACCGAAAATAAATTAAAGAGCGAAAATGTTTCCCTTTTTTTTTAGGGCCTTTTTTGTGCAGCACCATTTTCTATGCTGCCTTTCTTTTGTTTTTTTCTGCTACTTTTTTTTTGTTCGTTTTGAAACCGTTTCTCATTTCGACGTTGCGCGAGTCCTTACGTTGTCCTTGTTGTCGCCGATTCTGTTTCACACGGACACGACGCGAGGCTTACAACGTCTGAGGACAAAATCTGCAATCTACAAACGCTGCAGCTGGACTCTGAAGCTGAAGCAGAAGCAGAAGCTGAAGAAAAATGCCGCTGGAACGTGCGCCACGTTTTGTCGGATATCCGTAGTGCCACGGACGGTGGTGGGTGGGTTACCTTTAATCATGCCTCAAGTGCAGGCCGTGCACCGGAAAGGGGAAGCTACCCCACTCCCAATTTAAGGAAGTTGCCAAAGAGTAGAATAGAGACAGAGAGAGAGAAACGGGAGTTGCGTTACTTAAATGTAACCTAAATGCCCGGCAAGCGGATATGTCGCGTTAAATTGCAAATGGCTGACACTAAGTGGTGCAGTGGTGCATTACCACCAACTGCCAACTGACTGTGACGCATATTTATCAGCACAACACTTCACATTTGCCGTGACAGATACTTTATAATTATACAGAAATATTTATTTGCACCTTGTACCCACTGAAAAGTCTACCCAAATAGGGAATACTCAACAGTACTTCATATTGTTCTCTATAATATCGATGGCTTTTGCTTTTCTATACTTTGATTTATCAATAAATATAATTGTAATCACTTTTTATCAGTATTTTATTGTATTCTGAAGATTTCATAGGAATCATTTGAAAAACAGGGTATTTGCCTAGCAAAGAACTTTCGATTGTAGCATTTAGTAGTTATGCAATAAATTTACTGAGTGTCTTGGCCGAAACAAAGCCAAGGAGTTAATTGCATGTTATCGCAGTGCAGATGTTGCAGCTGTTGCAAATGCCTCCTCATAGAATAAGTTGCATGCAATGAGTTGATGAGAATTTATTGCACATACACACAGACAGACAACCACACAATCCTATTTGTTAACAACATATGCGTGTGTGTGTGTGTGTGTGTGAGCCATGCACAACAATTAGTTGAGCCGCAGCAATGCTAACACCAATATATAATGCCTGACAAATGCAAACCGATGCACATATACTACATGACAACTAAATAAACACACACATGCTCAAATACACAGAGACAGCAAGCGGGTCTCGTTGTTAATGTGGTTGTTGTTTCCGTTGTTGTTGTTGTTGTTGCTGTTGCTGTTGTTGTTGCTGTCGGTGTCGAGATGTGAATTCGGGTGCTGTGACATTTACTTAACCTACCGCTGCGACTCGCTGACAAACACGGCGAATGCGTAATGCTTAATATTGCATAAGCCCGGGTATGCATGCCAAAAAGCACATTAACTGCACACACTCACACCCAGACACACACACACTCACTTACTCACAGATACCAACACAAATACACTCGCATTCAGTTGTGTATATAGACAGGTGGCTTTCGCAATTGTGACGTGACGTTGTTGCCATGAAATTGTCATGCGCCATCTAGCGTTAGAAAATTGAATTATGAATAATTGCGTTTTGTTGGCTCTACCATGAATGTGTGTGTGTGTGTGTGTGCATGTTGCCTACTTTTGTGCGCTGGCTTCCGGCTTCAGTTGCCATTCGCTATTCGCCGAATAGCGCATTTGCCGTGTGTGCTGCCACTTTAACTATTTCATATGCACAACATACACACACACACATACACATGTGTGTGTGTCTGCATATTTACCTTGGCTTTAATATTACAGAAACCCACATAGCACGTGCTTCGTGCTGCGGTTAACGATTGCATCTCATTGCATTTGCATTGCCTTTTATTTGAGAGTGAGTTTGAGTGTGAATGCGAGTGTGACTGTGAATGTAAGTGTAAATGTGAGTGTGTATTTACTTATGCAGTCAAACCAATTTGCCTTTATGGCACATTAAGAGTCAGCTGACAAAGTCATAAATGATATGCATACAATTAAATGCTTGCCTTCAGATCCGAAGGGAGTCTTGTCAGAGTTTACGGAGGTGGCCTCTCAACAGTGTCCCTGCTATTGGCCCTAATCTACTTAGCGCGCCATTCAGAGCATGTCACAATGCCAAAGCCCGAATAGGACAAGCACAATGAGCCTTTGCACCAACATCAGCCTGAGGCGTTGGTTGCCCATTGTGTGGCATTTGGTCAATTGCTCGACGTCTTCGTGGGTAGATGACAAAATGAAGCGACAATACTGATGATAGCGAGAGCACAGAAAAGAAAATCTAATTTAGCGCAAGTAAAGGCAGCCATGGTCATCATGGCTTCCATCAGCCCATTGACTAAGTCATCATGGGGCAACGACAGGTTGCAGGGGCGGCAACTACCTGATGCCTGCCACTTCCACTCGCTGCCTGCCACTTGAGTCGCGTGGCGTTTGACAGTAATTTGGGGAAAATATATATATGTGTGTATATATATGTATTTGTCGCTTAATTTTTATAAACTTGCGAGGCAATTTCGGGACCTTCTTGTGCCTCGAACAGAGTTAAGTACACAAGTGATCCGCTTTTCCATTTACATTTTTAAAGTACAATATTTTCACTTGCTTAGAGATGGCAGCGTGCTACAATTTCTTTTTTGATACTCGTACTTAAACTAATTTCCAAAGCATTAAAACGTATAATATCCTTTCTAGTGATGAGAGCTTGTCATGGAATTATTTGTTATTTAATAAATTCTTGTTTAATAATAATAGTTTTTTATGATGTAGACCGTATTTCTAAATGCGTAGTTAATATCACTGTTAAATAACTAATGGAAAATTTTGTAAATTATGAAAATATGGTATTTACTTGTATCTTGTTACACTGAAGATAAAATCTTGATTAATAAAATCTCGATATTCACATTTTATTAAAATATATGGTAATATTTTGTACCGTTCAGCTTAGCTTGACAATGCTTCAAATTGCATCTTCAGCACAAATATCGACCCATTTTCGCAAAACTATCGTATGTAGTTGCTGTCTAAATCAAAATGTCTCGTACTATAAAAGATTATAACTTAAGAAGCAGGAATTCTGCCAACAGTTGAGTATAAATATAGTCACAATGAAAAGGATCGATATATTTTATCGTTTGCTGTGTTGCAGCCACATTTGTCCATCTCTAGCTCAAGTCTCAGCGCTTTACAACAACGTTTGTCATATGTGCGACGTTATTATTAAATCGCATACTCATTGTTGTTGTTGTTGCTGTTGCTGTTGCTGTTGCTGTAATTGTTGTTGTTGTTGCTGTTATTGTCGTAGTCGCTGTTGTTGTTGCTGTTGTTGTTGTTGCTGCTACTTGCCTGGGTGTTAAACATTGTTATAAACGCGCGTCAACATCCAGCAGCTGCTTGTGCTTGTCATCATAATGGAGCATGAGAATGGCATGGGAAGCAGGAAAGGGAGAACGGAAATGGGATTGGAATTGGGAATAGGAATGGGGAATGGGATTGCGTATCCTTATAACTGCCTTGACATTTAAGTCGTGTCCTTGTAGTCGCCCTGCTTTACTTTGCTTTACTTTGCTTTACTTTGCGTTGCCTTGTCGTTGTTGATGAGCGTAAAAAAGCAATTGTTGCGTCTAATAGACATTCATGGCCAACACCCACGACCTCTTACCTATCTCCGCTGCGATCCCCTGTCCCCTTTACGGCTATGACAAAATGTTACATATTTTATTAAGTATTTTTTCGTTGGCATTCAATAAATTCAGTGGGCCATATGATTACGTATACACATGTGGCAATGCTCACATGCCACGTCATGTTGCCTCCTCTTCCATTCTAATCAATTGTTATGAGTCGGCTCGTCTTATGCAACAAGCCGTGCCCCTTTATCCCCTCTCTATCCATCTTCTTCATCTTTTCCATGTCCTTATGCTCCTCGCATTCATCTTCATTGTCGTCGTCGTCGTCGTCATCTTCATTTTCATCGTCATTGTCGACGACAATTGATGCGGGTATAAAAAGCAGCTCATTATGCTTGAGTGCCATATAATTATGGATTTTCTATGGAAATATTCAGCCCCGTTGTACGCAACTCGCCGCACAACGTACGCTCATTGCAATGGGACTTAAAAGGTACTTAGCATTTGAATCTGCCCTCCCATCAACCAGCTATCAACCAGTGAGAAACATTTTTAATTTGTAAACAAGATTAAATTGGTATCTGTGCAGTGTCAACAATTTAAAATTGTGGCATAAATATATAAAATCCTAAGCATATAACCGTCTGATTATTTATAATTTTTAGAAATTAGAAAACAAAATGAAAAGCAACATTTTCTAGCTGGCGATGGAAATAAACAGGGAGCCCAAACGGTGAGAGATAGAGGACTAAAATTTCACATTAGCTAAGATTTGCTCTAAGACGGTCATTTCAAATTCGACCTGCAAGTGCGTAAATTTCAGGGTCAAAATGAAACAAATTTACTTTTAGTATAAAATACAATGTTGAATTTTTAGATAAGGCATCCAAACTCAAAAATGAAAAAAATGTATATCAATTATGTATCAATTTCACATAGTTACATTTTTATATCTAAGGTGAAGTTGCTGCTATCTAAATAACTTAAATAACAGTTTAGTACATATAAATATATAACCAGGCTCCAGCCTTTAAAAACTTAAATATAATATAAAAATCTGTGCCAACATCATATTCTATATATTCTAACATATTCATATATTCTGATATATTTAGAAATTTTGTGCTATAAAGAAAATAACGTGACTAAATTTAAATACACGCTGTTGGGTTATAATCAGCTTAACAGGGTGCAACCATATACAGAGAGAGAGAGAGAGAGAAAGAGATGTATATAAAGAGAGTGCCCTTACAATAAAGCATTTGGATTTGGCCCGAGTGACACCTGGTTCTTCTCTTATTAATTAGCCGAAAAGCAAAAATCCAAAAAGCAGTCAGGTAAAATATATGCGCTGTAAGCACGCAAACAACAAAACTAAATTTGACGCTGATATAGAAGCTGATGTTGGAACTGGAACTGGAACTAGAACTGGAGCTGAAGCTGACGTTGACAGTGACCAAGAGCGACTGTTGCAGCAATGAACTTTGACACAAAGTGTCAACTGTAGCGAGTACTGATGCTGCTGCTGCTGTTGCTGCTTGAAGCTGCCAGTGTCACTAAAAATGTCTTACAAGAAAATCTACTTAACGAATTTTCGAGACAAGAGCAGCCAGCAGCAAATCAGAGTCTGGGCAAATGTTAAGGGCAGGGGGCAGCTGATAGCTATAATTAGGCAGCCGAGAGGCAGAGGAAGCCACCTGCTAAACAACAACAACAGCAGCAACTATTGTCAGTAAGAAGAATGCAACAATGATGGGCAACATGGCGCATGCTGCGCTTCAAAAGACGCTGCCTCAGCCTCCTCCAAAGCGGCATGAAATGACAAAGAGGGGAAGTGTTTTTATAAACTGTCAAAAAGTTTGTTGCGTCGCAATGATGTGACAGTTGCTGCCTCTTCTGATAAGCAAAAAGTTGCAAAATCTTGGCCAACTTTGACTGGCAGTCTTTAAATGTTGAGCCGGAGCTGATTTTAAAGCTATGACATTGCGACGTTGGCCTAATTGAAAATTTGCGCTGGGTGTCAAACGGAAGCAGCTGCTGTTTGTTATTTGCCATTTGTCGCGAGAACGCTTCCGGCTGTCAGCTCTCGCTCGTTGGCTGATTTTTGGGCAACTGAGGAAAGGAGAGAGCGGAGTGAGAGAGAGAGAGAAAGAGAGAGACACATGCACGAGCGCCTAAAAGTACACAGCATTGATATAGATTACGTGCAACCGCAGCGTTCGCTTCAACTACGTGCGTGCCACAGTCAATGGAAGGGGCAGGGGCAGGGGCAGTGTTAGGGGTAGGAGAAGGGGGCGCAGTAGGGGTATGCGTGCGAAAAACTTTGGCAGACAAACGACAAAAAAAAAATGAGAAGGAGGAAAAGAAATATAAAGCATAACACTTGACATTGACAAATTAGTTCCAGAAGACAACAGTGTACTGTCGTGTCTTGTTGTAGAGTCTTCACCACAACAGCCACAGCCACAGCCACAACCACCCTGAATAGCTCGTGTCAGTTGGTTAAACCAACTTCTAAAAGCTGCAGAGGGAGAGAAAAAAAAGAGAGAAAGAAAGAGAGAGAGGAGAAGATGGCTGTGTAGGTTAAAAATAATAAAATACCTACTGACATGATAGACACGAAGGACTTTTCTTTTTATTTAACGTAGATTGGAAAAGTTTCGACAGTCCAGTGGACTGGAGCAGCATCAACTGTACAGTACAGCTTGACTTTGCCGCACTTGCACTTAAGTAACTGGCAACAATAGCAGCTGTGATTTCGCCCACAAACGAACGCTCTACTCTATTTCAAACTGTCTCTAAACGTATCCGTATCTGTATCTCTATCTGTATCCCATACCTGAATTCGAACATGTGTAGCTAATATTACATTTTATGTAACTTGTATTCAACTGTGTGTGTGTGTTTCTATTTGGGTCATGGCTATGCGCCGCGATGCGTAGGACACAAATTTCGAAAAATTTATTGAATAGTTTTAGGCGCAAAAGTAAAATTAAGTGAATCTGAGCATTCAGAACGGCGGAACCTCCTCTCCCTAGCCAACTTTGCCTAATGAGTTATGCAACGAGGATGGCTAAGTTAAGAAGGAAGGAGAGGAGGGAGAAGGGCATGATGGAAAACAATTATAAGCACACCAAAAAGTATTCAAGTAATTTTTTTTATTCACTCTCAGTACATTACTTACAGCAACTAAGTAAGCGAAACTTTGTACGCGCCTGACAAACTTTATGCTTTTCAATTTATTTGCAAGTTGTGCCCCGCAGCTAGGGCCAGTGAGCCAATAGACCCTATTATCAGGGACTGGTCAATTCCGCCATTGTGTTCAACCCCCTGCAGTGGGGGTTACATTATTGCGTCTCAAATTATGCAAGAAATAAATCAACGAGATCAACGAAATAAGTGCCCGAATCTTAATACCCGTCAATCAGGACTTACAAGGGGGAATCCCCACCGCGAAATGTGACAGCGGGAAAATATATATGAAAAAATATTAAAATGTCCGGTAAGCTGACTATTTAATACACTTCAATGTCAAATTGAAACTCAATTTTTAAGTATGATTAAGGAATTAAATAACGCAAAGTATACCATCAATTTTAATTTTTTTCCTGCATTTATTGAACTTTTCATTTCTTATATTTCATTATTTGAAAAAATATATATTTTTTATCTACTTCAGTTGTTCAAGTTATTATACAGACTGCTTCTAAAATGTAGAGTACATTTACAGACCCTTGGTTACTATATTTTATTATTATACATTTTTTGTTCAATTTTCAGTTTGGCATTCGCGAAGTTTGTTAAGCAACAAAAGCCGTAAGCGTTTTAGAAATTTATTTTGTTTGACGGAAGGACGAGGAACACTCACTTAGGAATTGTTTTTAAATTTATCATAAAAAACATTTTGAGCTGCTTTCCAACAACTTTGCAATTTTTGCAAGCTCATTCCAATCAGATGAATGAGACAAGAAGACAAAAAGAGAAAAATGAATTTTTTTTAGGCAAATACAAGTACAAAGTACTTGGCCACGTCCACATTGAAAGTTAAAGTTAGATTTGAAGTTTATTAAACCATAGCTTTGGAAAATGTTGAAGCAAAGTGCAATTGCCATGTTGTTGCTACTTGGCTTTTATTTTTGCTTTTAAAGTTTTTTGCTATTTCTTTTACTTTTGGTCTCTCCACTAATTTATCAGCTTCTCTCGATGTTGGCTGGAACTCTTCAGTTGGCCATCTCTCCATCTCCAACTTCATTTCACATCGCTGGCCACCTAAGTGCGGCACTTCATTTGCATTTAAAATGTTTTCGCCTGCTCAGTTTCAGCCTCAACTTTGGCCATTCATTTGGCACATTTCTCTTTGTTTGCCAATTGAGCGCTGGTGGTGAATGTGGTGAGACATCCGAGTGGGTCAAGTGGGTCGCCCCCTGTTTATTTGTTTTTCAGCTTGCTCAAGTACATTTTCCCTGTTTTATTCCATTTTCGTCTATTCTTTCTTTCGTTCTCTGCTACGTTTATGCTTATCGATTTCGATTACAATTCCGACGATGATGAGTCCAAACCGTAACGTAACTCATCTGTAATTTGGCCAAATTAAACGTTCACCCAACTGTAATGCGGTTTTGAATAATCGTCGGCCACTTAACGAACACCTTGTCCTGCAACCCTCTCCACTCCCGCTTCTTATTTATGTGACCTGTGCCTTTCTAAGTATGCAATAAAAATGTATTTAAGATACATAATGAAATTTGCGCTTTTAAATAATTGTTCTATATACAAAAACAGAGGCATTAAGATAAAATAAAAAGGACGAACCTTTTAATTTATGACGACCATGAAAGATGCGTGACCCTCCTACTAAATGTAGGCATTAAATTTGCCGCTTTTTAATGCATACAGAGAGCAGAGAACATTACAAATTAATCGCTAATTGTCTCGAACTGCCTTTGAAGATGATGAATTGCGCGGCATGCAAAAGTAAACGTAGCAATAGCATATTAAAAATTAATTTAAATTTTTAATTCAAACGCCAAGGTTTACAAACGGAAGTTCCAAAGCTGATGCTGTACTCAAAATCTGCTCCTGTTTATCGCCGTTGGGCAATGGACAAGGGAGAGAAGTCCTTAATGAAGTTGGAGAAATGTGTTTTTAACAAGAGCTTATAAAATTAAAGCTGACATTACAAGAGATATGATTTTCACATACAATGTTATTATCTTACACAAATATATTTCAATATTAAAGACTGAAGCGAATTAAATGGAAATCTAAAGCTTGACAATATACAGTTGAACTTCCATAACTCGAACTTCTATAACTCGAAATTCTCTCCAACTCGAACTAAATGAGTGGCAGTAAAATTAATAAACTTAGGAAAAACATCTCTTTAAGTCGAATATCTCCATAACTCGAATCTTTTCTTTGGATAATGGTGATTCGAATTAGGGAAGTTCGACTGTAATTTAAAAATGTTTATGTTCCAATAAAAATTGATTGTTAATTTCAATATATTAATAATTCTGAAAGAACTTTAAATTTCTTTTTAAAAGTCCTATTTTTTTTAGAATTGTACTGAAAGAAGTTATATAATATAATATAGTAATCTATAAAAGTCAATACAAATTACTATTTCCCATTAATTTTCACTAGAACCGTACATGTTACCTGCTTTGTCAAAAAATAATGGGCTTAACCTACTTATTATCTTCATAAAACTGTGTACTCGGTAATTATAACAATATTTTTAGAGCTTTAATCATAGCTGAGTTGAGTTGACCCCGCAATGGGCTGAATCACTTTGTATTGCCGCATGGGAACTTTGACACTTCCTGAAATTAATTACTTTAAAGTTAGCCGACCACGCTTTCAGCATCCTGCACACCCTTCTCCTGTCCACCCCTCGCCAACCAAATTAAATAATAAATTATTATGTCTGTGCGAGCCAATGAAGTGTGCCAAATTTAATGGTGCCCATGGAGCACATAGTTGGCTAAGTAGTGAGCCACTTCAAAGTAATTGCAAAATACACAGAGAGTTGGAAATGGAAGAGGAAGTGGAAGTGGAAGTGGAGATGAAGTCCGAGAAGAGGGCCTAGATTCACACGAGCACAAAGCAGTAAATAAATTAAAATAAATTACTTTAATCTTTCAGCATAATTTCATTTGGATAATATTAAATGCGTCGCTCTGTTGACAGCACTTTAAATCTGTCATTTTTTTTTTTGGACTCTTTTCATTCACAGTTTATCAGACCGAGTCAGTAGACGAATCTTAACTGTTTCAGCGAAATATCAAAGCCTACTTTTTCTATTACTCAACAAATTGTCTGCCTCAAACCTAATTCTCCTGTCGTACTAACTGTTTTGCTTGGCAAACAATTTATGTGACAGACACATTCGCCATTTTGCCGTTGATGCTTTCAGCCATTAATTGGCTCTGTTGTGCTACAATTTGTATACTCTGTAAACAGGTAATGTCAAAGGAGGAGTATAATGAAATTGTAACTATATTATTCAACGGATATTTGAAGTATCATTGACACATAAACATACTATTATCAACATTGTTTTTTTCTTTGCTCCGGTCCATAATTAAAACTATATCACACATTATTTTATTGGAAAAGAACTATCGATATGTAAATACATTTGAGTGTTTTTTAAATACTTAGAAATCCTGAAGAACTCAGGGCATCTTCTGTTTGATTATGCCTCTTTTTTCATTACTTACTTATTATATTTTCATTTGCACACACTGGAAAGCAGGTGCAATGACAGAATTCACGTTAGAGTGCACAAAATATTGTCAGAGTCAATGACTTTTGTAGTCAGTTAGCAACATAACATTAAGAACAACACCGGAGACGCAGATAACATCATACGAGTATCATTATAGACGTACCTGCAAAAATAAAAAGCAAAAAGAACATTAGAATGAGTAAGGTTGCAGATTAAAGTAAAGATATTGTGAAACTTCCACTGAAAATCTCTGGAGAGAGCGTGTAGACAGTTCGACAATGTAGGCTTCAAGCAGCGAAATTAGAATTGATTGCCCGTCTTCAAGGACATCGCACAGACACACAACGCATAAAACAGGACGACAAAAAGAAGCATGAAAATCAGCTTAGCCCCAATAATACCTATACATACACGAAATATGTCAACACCTTTTTATTTTATTGTTAGTGTGTGTGTGTGTATGTGTATGTGGATGTAAATAGGACCACGCCTACTAATCTTCCACTCCACTAAAACTGTTTATATATACATGCATATATACAAATTTACATATGTATTTGATTTGTTTTTTAGCGCGTGTCTTTGCTTTGCTTTTAGTCAACAACATATTTCGCTTGTTATACACTATCAGTCTGTATTAAAAGGGTATACCCCTTAGGATTGTTAGAAATGTGACTGTAAAGTATTATCCAAAATTGAGAGTCTAGTTAATCTGGCAATATAAAACTAGTCATTATAAATCAAAAATCCTCAAAGATTAACAGAAATATTATTAAAGAACTTATCAGCTTATATTCTGAACTTCTCCAAGCTCGTATTATAATGTCAGCTATAAAACCGGTATATTTATCATTGCAATCGAAAAACAAACACAATCTTTAAAGAGAGCATTTACCTGTCGCACATTGGCTTAGAGCATTTTTATTTATATTTTTTTTTGGGGCTTTGAGTTAGGCCAAACTCCGAATAAACGCAGTCGATGGAAAAATCTATATTCATAAGCAAAATACACACACACACACGCACACTCAGGGGGGCCTACACGAAATTATGAGTCCCGTGCGCTCCAAATTCACAAAAATAAAGCAATATTTTTTTTAGACACACACGCACGGAAAACGTAACAAGTCGTCTGTGTAAACGTTGTGCCGACTGGCAACGGCTGGCGAACCCTTTTGCAGAAGGAGAGAGTGAGAGAGAAGGAGAGGAAGAGGGAGAGGAAGAGGGAGAGGGAGAGAGGGAGCAATTTGTGCGCCTAAAAGCAGACAGCACAAAAAGGTATTCGCATTCGATAAGACGGCAATGGCAATGGCTCGTTGTTGCCCCAAGGGCACACACACAAATGCACACATACGCTCAGGTGTGTGACATGCTAAAAATCTAGCGACTGTCATAATTTGACACACGCTCCGCACAACACACACCCAAAACACACATACACACACTCTGCCAGATCCAGATTGAGATTCAGATTTAGCTGCAGATTCAATCGCTCGTTCAATGCGTCAAGCATTCAACCCGAGTTTCTATCCCCCCCTTCAACTCCCACTCATAATGTCAATGTCAACTGCCTTGTCAAAGGCAGCACCCCCTTCCCTCACCATTTTCCCTCTAGCTGCCTTTTCAGCACACTTTCGAAAGGTGTTGGCGCGCTTTATGGCTGTTCAGTTTGTTCTCTCTCCTTTCTCAGTTTTATTTTTTGTGGCGTTATTTTCAGGTTCATTTAGCGTTTAATGCTTGCAAAGAAATTTTAATTTTATGGCCAGGTGCCAAGACGGGACAAAGCCGACAAAGAAAGGCCAGAGACTTAACCAGAGCCTTAGCCGAAGACAGCACAACAAAAAACAAATTTCACAAAGGATTAGACGCGCTTCACTGCGCAGCGATGAGTTTGTCCTGGTGGGAGTCAAAGGCTCTGCGCATACCCTGTAAATTCCAGAGCAATTGTTATAAATTTAAATCATTGAAAGTCCAATCCGCACACACACACGCACAAAAACACAGTATAACCATTCAAATTGCATGCTCAATCAATTTGCGAGCAAATATTTAAGCCTGTTTGAGAGAGGGATCCAGGGGCCAGGGAGGGGCAGGGGATGCTGAGCGGCTTTGGGGGTGTCAAGTGTGTGTGTGTGTGTGTGTGTGTGTGTGGCAGCGGATTGTGGTAAAGTTTTCGCGTTAAGTTGACAAATTATTTTGGTAAATATTTGCGTGAATTCGATAATAATGTTGCTACGATGCGAAGTTCAGTTGCGATTCGGTTTGGTTTGTAGGCTGCGGCTTCTATGGTTAACCTCGCTTGTATGAGTATGTGTGTGTATGTGTGAGTGTGTGTGTGTGTGTGTGTGTATTATCTCCATCTCGACTAGAACAATGTTGCCTAATAGTGAGCTCATGTAGCTGCCTGGCGGCACACCAATTAATTAGCTGGCAGTCAGAAGCGCACATATCGAATATTAATTACATCACGCTTTTGCCACTCCCCCTCCTACTCCTCCCACACAAACGCCTCCCAAGTTGCCCCATCTAATTAAGGATCATTGACAACCAGCGACCAAAACAAACACTCGTAATACAAAAACACACTCCGGGCCAAACACTTAAGAACCTTAAAGCCACTCGATATCCCACGCATTCGGTTCACTTTGTGGTGTAATTAACACCTGCTGGCCAGTAAGTGTGTGTGCTTTGTGTGTGTGAGTGTGTCTGTGTGTCTGTGTTAGCCTCTCAATTACATAGGCTTCATTAGCATTAGAGCTCAAATTTGAATGACAATTCAATGTCTATTGGTCTTAAAAGCAGACTTTCCACTGAAAAGAAACTTCAGAAGCTTTTTGGTTGCAAGTAGCCATGACCGTGACATAAGCTGCACAAAGTTGGGGCATTGTCTGTGCACTATCCGTATCAAAGCCAGCAACAGTAACAACAACAATCACAACAATAAAACACAACGACAACAAGTCGAAACACTTTCTAATGAACTTTTCGACAACGGCAACAATTCTCAGCGCAAATCTAAAAAACAAATATATATATGTATATACTAGTACATATAAATATACAGACAAAGCAGGTGAATTACGTGTCCATAGACCATAAACTCAACCACAAGAGAAACACAAAAAGAGAGACAGAGAGAGAGTAAGAGTAGAGAGAGTAAGAGTCTGAGTCTGTTGTAGAAAAAACAATGGCGAAAACTGTTAGCCAGCCATGACGATTATGGCGCAAAATTTAATGCAAACTCTCCGAGCTTAAAAACTGTAGTCTAATTGTTCGAAATCCCGAGACCGCGCACAACTTTACCTAGGGTTTCAGCTTAATTCAGATAATATTGCAGCAAGCCATAGAACTTTTACATTAAAAATAGTGACAGACTTAATTCCCTTAATTCAAACAGAAAACAATTAAGAATTTAATCACGAATTTTTTATGAGAAGGTATATTGCTGAAAAATCTGTATAAATACTTATAGAAATTAAGAACGATTTCAGATTGTTTATCAAGATATTGTTTATCAGAACAGAAAGACAACATTGTTTAATGTCTACTTAAAGACTCAGTTAAATAACAGAAGTTTGGTGTGAAATAAATTATATTGATTTTAATGTCAAAATTAAAAAAAAAAACTGTCCGTTAAAACTTATCAGGACTGATCAATAACTTACGAATACGTTGTTAAATAACTTCTCTTAGATTTTTGAATATAAAATAAAAACTAAATGACATAAATGATCATTTATACGATAACTTCAAAATATAAACATCAATTTATATTCACTTTCAGAATGACAAACTGAATATAAAACCTGCAAATGCTCAAATATGTTCGTAGAGTATACCGAAAATAAAGTTATGATAGTAAATGGCCAAAGTTTGACTGCAATTTTATGTGTTTTGAAATTTATAATGAGAATTGCTTAAATTATGCATTAAATAAGTATGAATAGTATAAGCCCTTAAACTCTGCTGACGTATGAATGAATAAATAAAGAGAAGCGAGATTCGTAAATGGCATTCGCAACGCAGCAATGAACCCAATTCCAATCAGGCAGCATCATTTTCTCATTATGGCCCCAAATCAGAGAAGATGGGGAAGAAGAGGAGGAGGAGGAAGAAGAAGAATAAAGAAACCAATAAGGCAATAAGGCAATCACACGACTTGCCCCAGGCAGCTGATCAATGGAAAGCAGACAAATTGCCAGGAGTAGGGAATGGAGGGTGAAGGATAGGGGAGGGTGATGTGGCAGGAGAAGGCAGGAAGGTGGGTGGAGTGCAAGGTCAGCTGTCAGTGATGGGCAACGCACAGAGTCCACGTGCAGCTGAACTGAACACATCATCATCGATATTCATGCGTCGCCACTGAAGGTGGCAAGATGGCAAGGGGGCAGGTGGCAGGTGGCAGACAGGCGTATTGAATGGAGAATCGCGTGGCAATTATTGACGCGCGTTGCTGTTGCTGCAACATTGCCGCCGCCTCGTTGTCCTGGCCACTGTCCACTGTCCACAGGCAACATGCCCCAACGGGCATTAATTATTTATAGACTCGGCTCACAATGTTGACTTATGAATATAAACATGTTGTTTGTTTGTTTCTCTGTGCGTTTGTTTGTTTGTTTGTTGTTTTCTTATGCAATTGTTAACGGTTTATTAGCCAGCTAATTACGAGCTCTTCATGTTGTTATTTTTGTTGTTGTTGTTGCAACAACACAAGGATACAGCACGCGATGAGTCAGAGTTGTCGTCGCTGCTACCTGCTACCTGCACCTGTTTTTATGGTGTTGCATGTATTAAATAGACATTAGGTTGCGCGCGCCTGTCTGTGGCATGCAACGTCGCGACAGTGCCTGCCACAGACTGCTCTGATAGCAGACTTATCGCACACACTGTTCCTTTTGTTGTTGTTGCCACTCATTTCCGTTGCACGTGTTGTGCGCAGAGAGGCGTTAAATCAGAAAGCAAACGCTGCGCCGTTGACTTCATCTGTGGCAAGCGCTATCCCAGCAAGCATTTTATTACATTTTTTAATCACATTCGAGTCTTCGTCGAGTCCTTTATTTTGTGATCACATTCGAGTTTTCTTCGAGTATTTGATTAAAATAGTTAAATTAGGTGAGCTAGTTTTCTGATCAGAAATTACATATGCTTTCGTTGCTTGTCTTTTCCGACTCATTTTTGAGTCATATTTTGTTAATTTCGAAAATGAAAAACCTTTATGAATTGAACTCGAGTCTCACTCCTCTTCAATTATATATTATAGTGCAATTTACATAGAAACAGCCTAAATAATCACATTTGAACTCCCTGCACTATCAATATACGATTGTTTAACATTTTGTTAATGTAAGTTTAATAAATCACATTTTGAGCATATGCCTAAATGAAATAAATGTCATTTTAATCATTAACATGATCATTTTAATCATAATAGAAAAGACCCCTCAAGGTGATTTTTGTTAAAATGATCTTCCAAATGCTGGATGGGATGGAACCTGTTGGCATGTTCAAAACTACACCCTCACATAGGCTGTGTATCAGTTTACAGCTGAGGCAGCTGAATGAACACTCTTCATCTCTCTCTCATGTCTCCCTTATGCTGAACAATTAAAAGCATTCAGCAAATAACAAACGAAACTAATAAACCACATGGCCAACAACTTCACTGACCTCCCCCCCCCTTTTTAGTGCCCTTCTCTTTGCTTCTCATCTGCAGCATCAGCTTATTTTACAGCTCACCGCTGTGACTTTGTTTGGCTTATGATGCTGCAGGAAATGACTCAAAACTGACCAACAAAATTAAAAAAAATAAATGTACATACATATTTCTGGAAGGGAAACTTTTTTAGTAATTTCGCACTTCATTTAGCGTTAAATTAACAACAGCTCGAAACAAGCAGAGACCGACAGAAAATACTCAATGATTCTCAAAGAATTCTAGCAAAGCATTTGGCATTTTAGTTCATAAAGCACGAAATAAACATAAAAATAATAAAGAGGGAGAAGAGAAGGGGGAGGAAAGAGCGGGGAAAATGAAAGAGGAGACGAGTTCTGCAGTTTTTGAGGCACGAATATCCATTTAATCAGAGCTAAGCGCATATGCAACCAGAGCGTCAGCGTGCTGAAGCATAAATAAGAATGAGCACGCGGCAGAAACAACAACAACTGGCAACAACTCTAACAACAACAACTCTAACAATAACAACAACTGATGCGGTGATGCGCTTCAGTGTTGCAGAACGAAGCGAAACAAACGAACGAACGAACAACGAGTTCTTTTGTGTCAGTGCCACAAGCAATGAGCTTATGCAGCAGCGACTCTCTTTCTCCCTCTCTCTCTCTTTCTCTCTCTCTCTCTGTCTCACTCTCTGTTTGCGATTATGTTGCATGCAACAAGCTCATAAATGCGCAGTCGCAACACCAAACAAACAACAATTTAAATGTGAAGGCCAAAGAGTCAAAGCGTTGCTCTATGGCAACAGCTGTGTGGCAGTTGCAACAACAGCAATAGCAACAACAACAAAAATGTTGCTCGTCGGATCAGTTGGATGCTAACGATGCGACGGCAGCGCATTTAATGCACAGATTTCTTGGCTATCCACATCGAAATTGAATTGAATAAAGAGTTGTCCATTGTAGCAGTAACTGCTTACCCCTTCTCCCCTCCCCTCTCCCCACTCCAGCTCTCCCTCCCCCACTAGTCACTGTCTAGCGGCAGCTTAAAATGTTGTTGCTGCTGCTGCTGCTGGCCAGGCAGCCTTTCATAATCGCAAATTGATGCGCCAGCAACGTCTTCGTCTTTGCCATCTCCTCTCCTTCCCTCTGTCTTCTCTCCCTCTCTCCCTCTCTCCCTCTCTCCCTCTCCCCTCTCTGTGCAGTGGAGCGTGGGAGCGTTTTGAGCAGCGGCGTCGCATGTGGCAACTGGCAGCAACTGGTTCGTCCGATAGCATCCGAAAGACGATCCAAGACAGCGGGCCAGGTTTTCGTTATTGGCTAATGCCAAAGCCATGCGTTTTGGCCAGCTGTGCGCGTTCGCCTGAATTGATAACCGCGAAATGACAAAGCCAATACCATAAAATTCATTACATTCAATTTTGTATACCCTGTTCAGAGCATACATCAAAGGCTCTATCTATCATATAGCAGTCTATCTCCATGTTAAATCAGTTTTATTATCAAATATCTAGTGTAATAAAAAAAAGAAATAATCAAATGGGGCGTGTAAGCAATTAAAGTATTATATTATTCAATATTAATTGATAACCGCGAATCGTCAAAGCAATTAACATAACGCAATTGTTTAGTATTGATACCGTCTAAACGGTAAAGATAAAAAAGATCATAAAAGCTGTAACAATAAAAATTATGTCTTTGAAGCAGAAGTTGTTACGATTAATGGAAAAATTCTTGAAATTATCCAAAAACCATTCCGACAAAAAAATGTGAAAGTAAAATATGTATTCACTCTTTCATTTAACTATCCTTCTATCTTTACAAGTACATATTTATAATTTTGAAAGATAGATTATTTAACTATTTTCAAAATAAATAATAGATATTTATTTGTGGTAACTGAATAAAAAAATGTTCGCAATAAAACATTGTATCAGGATGTATTTTTTCTTTCTTTTCTTTGACAATTTAACTTAATCTGTTGCCTAGGAACTTTTTAGTCAATATTTATTTAAACCCTTTTAATTAGCTTTAACTTTACTTCTGCTTACAGGGTGTCTGCTGGTCGCAAACACTTTTATTAAAAGCATTTCTGTTACTCATTGATGACTTTTTGGCTTTCATTTCATTACATCCGACTCCCTCTCACTCCTACTCTCTCTATCTACCTCATTCTTTCTCTCTCACTCCTTCGCTCTGTGTATTTGTTGATATTTCTCAAATTGATTTCTTGTTAATTTTATATTTGCAGTTCGTTTGCTTTTCATAGGCCAAAAACAACGACAACGACAACGACAATGAAGCTCGTCTTTTGTTTTCCCCTGAGTCAAGGCTCCAGGTTCCTTACAGGAGAACTGCCCCATCATTCCCTCTTCTCCCTCACAATGTCAACTGGCGCCAGTCTGTGCTCTTTTGTCGGCCTTTTGTTATTGTTGCTTTTTTTGGTTTTATGAGCTGGACTCATTTTAGTGTTGGCCTTTCCCTTTGGTGCCATTGTTTTAGTTAAGTTGACCATTTGTATACAATTGTGCTACGCTTTCTGTCTGTGTCCTTTCTGTCTGTGTCTGTGTCCTGCCACAGCACGCTTATCTCCAAAAAATATGCCCAGGACGCGGCACTTCTGACTCTGATTTCAGTCCCCCTCCCCATGTCATTTCCCTCCTTCCCTTGGAGCAGTCTGAGCATTTGTGGGCTCATTTATTTTCATTTGCTGTGTCATAACAATTTTATGTTTTTTTTTTTTGGTTTGATTTTTTCTTGTAACGCATCCGCAATATTTGTGCCATTATATACGAATATATATTTTTTTGTTCTGTTGGCTACTTAATGCAATAGCCGCAACAAATTTGATTTGCTCATAAAACGGCAAATTCGCCAAATTAAAGGAGACAAAAATGAAATCAAATTAACATAATTGCGACAGATTTGTGATCCCAGAGCAGAGAAGCAGTTAAGTTTTCGGATGAACTGACCGACTAAATTCCATAGGCATGACAATCGTCTTGCACAGTGGTTCGAATTTATTGATATGCTATGCTTTAAGAATTTATTTATTTATTGTTAGGATGAACGCAGCCTACACAACAATCAATTTCCAATTAAACATTAAGAGTAATAGAAATATAGATATATTTAGATTTAAAAATAAATGAAAGTTAAATGCTCTGGGGTATCTAAAATGTAAAAGAAAATTATGAAAATTATTGATAATTTAAAAATGTCGAAATCTTAGTATTCAATTTAGCACAATAAATTTTTAATTGAATACTAAAATACTACCAAATTTTTATTATTTTTATTTTAGGTGAGCAAGAAATTCGTATGATTCATATTTAAATAAATATATTATCTGTATTTTTGAATTCTCGGCAATTTGTATACCCAAAGCAAGGCGTGTCATTCAAAGCACGGTCAATGTATTGTTAAGCGGCTTTTATCAGAAACAACAACAGCAACAACCTTCGTGTTGAACCATTTGCGTGGCATTCATCGAATGTCGCAGCTCGTTAGCACCTTAAAAAATTCATAGGGATTTTTGTTGTTGTTGTGGATGCCACTGGCGAGTCAATTGTTAAATTTCGCATTTTGTATAACTCGAAAATCAAAAGGCCAAGGGGCAATAATAATAACATTCAAAAACAACAACAACCAACATGTAATGACAACTGAAGATTTATGAATTCAAAAAGCAAATAACCAGCATAAGGAATCAGCTAACTGAATATGGTTCCTAAGAAAATACCCTGTATGCTGCATTCCCAATTAAACTTCATCTATTTCTCTGTTTATTATCCGTTTCCTATAAGATTTCCAGTCTATAAAGAAAATATGAGCGATTAATAAGTACAACATATTCCCATATCTGAAATCTAAGTAATATACACTTTAGCGACTTTTTATATTTACAGGGTATACATATTTTGGAGAAGAGACTGCCAACAAGCAGTGAAGATGAAGTAAACGCAGCAAAAGTAAAGCCAACGAGTTGCACGAAGTTGTGTTGTGTGTCAGTCTCATTACATCGTTGCACGTTGCACGAGCAATGCATTTTCAAAAACAACAACAACAAATATTACTAATTAGATTGCAGGCAGCATTGCTGACTTGTTGATCGCTCAACGCGACTTGCAACAAGCCAAAAGATCGTGCTGTTGCTGTTGTTGTTGCTCCCACACATGCAACGTGAGCAACAAAAGCAGAGATGAGTTGCTTGCAACGAATACTTCAAAATGCAAAAAGGTAGTAGAAGGCAAATGCAGAAATCGTAGCAGACTCGAAGATTACCTGGCAAAACTGTGTCAATGTCTGTGAACTGGAACTGGAGCGTTGCAAGTGGCACGTTGCACGTTGCAACCAGACTCTCTGTCTCTGTCCCTAATGCTTTGTTGCTGGCGTTGCGATTATTGTTTTTGGCCCGCTTCTTTGCAGCAGCAGCAGCAGCAGCAAAACTTATCCATAGCCTGGCCAATTACCAACTACCAACTCATGTTGAAGATGCTGCAAAATGCAGAGAAGGGCCATGAAAATCGTGCCTCATGCCTCATGTCGGGGCCAAATCCAATCGCCAGCTGCAAGCTCTTTTGTATGCTTCATGCCCCTGCTTTGCAGGTGGGCGTAAGCTACTAAATTGCTAATATACATGTGTCTGGGTGTATGTGTGTGCGAGTGTACACACCTGTTCAAAATGCAGCCAAGTGCATCTGAAGTTGTTGACATCTGCAGGTCTCCCAATTGAGACTCCATTTTGAAGCCAAACAGAGTGCAAATTAATGACGTTTTTTAAACGAATCCCTTCTAACTTTTTAACATTTTTACAAACCCAATTAATTCATCATTTATCATGTTGCTGTTATTTATTAACTAAATGTTGAAAGCAATCATAGATATAAACACTGCTTACTTAAAGCCAAGTTTCAGTAATTGGAAAATTAAAAAATAAATGTTTATACATATTAAACATAGACACATTTATTACGAAAACTAGTCGACGGTGCTACAGTCGAGCATACTCGACTGTCGGAGACCACGTACTTACTATGCAAAAGCAAACCCTGCTAAAAATAATATAAGTCGCTACAAGTATTTAATATATTTTAACCAAAAATAAAACAAAATAACACAAATATCGAATTGATGTAAACATACAACATTTATAAAAATGTAATTAAAATTTTCATTAATCATAAATCAAAAAAAACAATCTGTCCAACGTGAGATTCGAGCCGCGGACCAATGTTCTAAAAAGTCGGCTAATAAGAAATAATTTTTAAAAAATTTGTTTATGGTGGGAGTTGAACCCGCGACCCCCGTTCATTACAAAATTGACTGGAATTCATCACCATAGGCCACGAAAGCCCATGGGCGGACGTGGCCAAAATACATATATGTTAAGACTTCAGCGACTTTATATTTCGCAGTTAGGAACTCTGCCAACACCCTTTTAAAATTGAATAGCATTTAAAAAAAAAGTATGCCGATCATATACTAACAAATTAATTGAATATAAAATATATTAACAAAAAAAAAAAATTTGTCCTAGAGTTCGAACCCGAGACCCGAACTCAGAGTTCCGACGCTCTGCACATCGCGCCACTGCCTGCCTTGGTAAGCGATGGTCTTACGATAGATTTCATTCTTACTAGAGTGTAAGCCAGATGCAATTGTTATCTAGTTGTGATTGTTGTTGTTGTTATTGTTGCTGATAAGACAAGGCAAATAAAGAAGATTTTAATTGCTTGATATCTTGGCTGTTTATTATCCGATCGCGATGAAATTTTCAGCAAATGTGGATAATAATGTTATCTTCGTTAATGCCTTATTAGGAATGTCTATCTTTAAAATTGTTGCTATAATTAAGATATATCTAATTTGTGGGCGTTTAAGGGGGCGTGGCCAAAATCTAAAACAAACTCGATCTGCGTGCAATAAAGACGAACCTAAATACCAAGTTTGGTATCTCTAGCTCTTATAGTCTCTGAGATCTAGGCGTCAATACAGACGGACAGACGGACAGACGGACAGACGGACGGACGGACAGACGGACAGACGGACAGACGGACATGGCTATATCGACTCGGCTATTGATGCTGATCAAGAATATATATACTTTATGGGGTCGGCCACGCCTCCTTCTGCCTGTTACGCACATTTTTTTTGTGACAAAGTTAATAGACCACTGTACTTTTTTAAAGTACGTGGTCTAAAAAAAATTATGTACAATATTGTACATTAGAAAAAATCAATGCTATTAACTGCAATAAATTAATGAATGCAAGATTCTGTTTAATTTGAAACGAAATAATAATATTAAATAAATGCAAACAATAAAGAGTCAACAATAAATAATGAAATGAATAAATTTCAAAAATAAATAAAATTACATAACACTATATTTTTCTGAGTTAAGTTACCAATTCCAAAGTTCGGTTTGCTTTGAGTTATGTTTTAATTACTCTTATCGTTAACGAAAAGTTTAACTTTCAAAATGAAATCATAACATTTAAACAACATTTCGAAACGCTTAATTACTTTATCAATTTGGAATTAATATTAATTTTCAAATTTTCATAATAATAATTTAATAAATTTGATTTCACAACAATTTATATATATATTTTTTAAAAATGTATGTGTGTTAGAGAGATTAAAAATATAATTGACTTTTAATGACAACATAAATATTTTTAATAATTTTCAAATACGTTTGGAAAACATTTATTTAATAAATGTAATTTAGTTAACCTTCACAAGATGTGCTTTGAAGCCTAAAGTTTCAAGTGAAATCGGAAGCAGAATTCGGAACAGGTCTTATCACAGATTTTGTTGTGTGAAAGAGAGAAAGTGTTTGTCATTGCAACTGATCATTTTGGTTAATGGTTAAAGACGACACCGATGCCGACACCGACTTCGTTTGTTGCCTTCAATCAAAGCCAAGATACGAGCTCGGAGGCGTAACCTTGTCTCGTGGGCAAAACGCATTAAAACCCAATCAGACTGATGGCAGCGGGAAGGGAAAGGGGCAGAGGAATAGACATGGTCTGGTGTGGCATGATATCTGAGCCATCAGCTAATGAGACTTTGACTGCGCTTGGCCAACTCCACTCCTCGACTGATGGCTCTTTAGTTTTCGATTTGGCTGCCACACAAATAACAAAAGCGGCAACAACAACAATATGAGAAAAGTATGCTTGCCCCTTTGCCCCTTGCCCCTTGCCCCTTCGCGGCCCAAGTGTACCGACAAACTGTCAACGCATGTCAAATGAAAGATACATTTGACAGCCGACCAGACAGACGCTCAATTAAAGCCTCCAAATGGGCTTAGAGCCTTGGCCAAAACGGAATGGGGCAACACGCATCAGTTGCGGACCAAAAGAAATCAATTAGTGCAAATTAGTAAGGCGGCAGGTTGACTAAGCGGTAAACAGACATTTCATATACCCTATAATCGTAAATATAATAGGGTATAATTTGAATAAAGCTTCGATTCAATAAAACAACAAAAGATTCATAAATCATGTTTAACATGAAAAATGTTATGTAGGGTATCTGCTAGTCGGGCATGCTAACGTGACTTGTTGTTACGCGTGTGCCTTGGCTTTTATTGTTGCCATTATAAGTAAATTATTTGGCTTGTGGCTTTTGATATGGGTATTCAATTTGTTTCTAATGAATTTTTGAGTAGAAATTCATTAGACTTTTGACTCGAATTTGATTGCCACCAAGCGCTTTGTTTGTCTGTCTGTCTCAGTCAAAAGAATAAACGAAGAAATCTAATAAAATTATGACTTAATCTGAAGTGAATTTGGCTTTCAAATGTTTTGGGAAGGGGATGAGAGGAGTGCGGTTCATTGGCCGCCCCGTCGTGTGATTAACGAAACTCGAAATTCCATTAGTGCATTTCAAGTGCGACCCTCGCTAATGTCTCCTAATTGCACAGCTACTGTACACACACAGACACACAAACACAGACACATTCACACACACACACAAACACATACATGCACATTGTTGTGGCACTTGGATCAGCTAATGTTGCCACTCGTAAAATTATGCGCTTATCTGAATGCAACCGAATGAGTAGCATGCCACATGAATCACACTCAAAACGCATTCACCCAGCTAGGCATATGAAAAATGAAATGCCAAATTGAAATTAAAATTCAAACAGAAACAGAAACTCAGACATTTATCTCGAGTTTATTAAAATAAACCAGAGCCGATGTGCAACAACATTTTGGATCCCAACTACTCATATAGTTACCCTATAACTTTGAAAAATATGAAGAACAGCTAAAAGCATATAAGTGGATGAAAATACCTAATATACCGTATTCCAACTTGGTTTTTTCTTTTATATTATTACAGAAGTGATGGAAGTTTATGATATCGACTACAAAGAGATTCAAAATTTTTGTAAATTGTTAAAGATAAATGATTTGAAACTTGATAGTAAAAATCAAGGTAATTGGCATCCTTTACTGATCATAACAAATACTAGAGCTAAAGTAATCAAAAACCAAATGTAGTCGCTCACATATCATATAAATATTTAGTTTATATAAAAATAATATTTACAAAGTTTCCGTGCCTACATCTATATATATATAGTTAGCAAAAAAAAAACTACAAGAATTGTCGAAAATTTTAAAGTTGAAAATCTATTTTTTTGTCAATTCATTAAAGCGGTTAATTTTTTTTAAATGTCCAATTGACGGGGTAACTGCTAGTCAATAATTTAACATGCACCTTTTCGTCACTTTTATTCCGACTTTTTACAGAATAAAAACAAAACGCCAGGTGGTTATTGGTTGTTTTTACCGTCTGTTTTTTTAGTGGCAAATTTATAGCTAGGATTTTGCAATTATTCAATTTCCGAATCAGTGCGTCATGAACTCATTAGGCGGAGTGGATCCACCAGACCGATAACATAAATAGAAGATGTAACTCTCACACACTGTACAATGATGAGACTAAAAATGATATTTTTGTTTTTTTTTTACTATTTTGTAATTATTTATTTTGTAGTGTTATGCAAATGAAAGCCTCTTATAGAGTCTTATTGATTGACTGGCATTTGAGTTGTGGCACAAACACCTTAATGACATCTAATTGCAGCATTTACCACGAAAACAACAAGCGAAGCCAATGCAAAGTCTGCTTGCAACTTGCAACTTAAGGGGGCAATTTGTGATTGAGAATGTGAATGAATAGACGAAATTCGCGGAAAAGTGTTTTTTTAATGCATTCAATGGAAAGTAAACTAAGCCAATTGATTGAATTGAGTTCGCGGAAAGGCCCGCTGACACAGACACAGACACAGCACAGCAGGTAGGAATCGATAGATGGGACAGGTAATTGTGAGTACTGGCCAACTGTGTCAGTTGTGTGAAACAAGTGTTTCAAGGACTGTCCCCCCACATGACACACAGCTGCATTAATTATTCCGGTTAATTGAGAACACTTGTCCCCCTACCACGCCTCGACTCCCCTCAGTGTGTGCTGTGTGTGGGAGTGTCCCCTGTGCATTTCCGTTTCCGGCTTTGACAACGCTCAACAATCGCAACGAGGGGATGATAAGCAACAACGGCAACTGCAACGGCAACTGCAACGGCAACGGCAACTGCAACTGCAACACGGTGCTCTATGCCTCACTTGGCTAATTCTAGTTTAATATTCAAATTATTTTACATTTCACAAGCCGGAAAATGCCGTCAGTCGAGGGTGGCTCTACTGTACTCTCCCTTCCCTGCTCTCCTCACCTTTCATTATTTTAACTGCCCTCCTCCTTTGCCTATTATTCTTGTAGCATGCAACTCGGCGGTGGCGTTGCATCAACTAACTTGAGTTTTTGTTGCTGTTGGTTTGCCCAAAGGGGCTGGCCAGGGATGGGTGGGGAGAGAGATAGGGAAAGGGAGAGGTAAAGGTGGAGGTGGAGGTAGAGGAAGGAGGGTAAATACCACATATTCTGTTTTCTAAACTTGCGCTCACAAATAACAGCCCGAAAACGAAACGAAACGTCGACGTCGACGTCAATGCCAACGTTCTGCTTCGTTTGCTTCGGCAGTTGTAAATAACAACTACAATCCCAAACAATTCAAGTGTGCCCGACTAGCAGTTACCCTGTTTCTGAACTCGATTATAAGCATCAAAATCAACAATCAGTCTACAAATATTTATTTTTGTTTAAATAGGCATTTTAAGAAAAAAGGACAAAAACCATTTTTTTTAAAATCTAAATTCTTCACCCATTTTTAATAATAGCCGTACAATTTTTATTTTTTCTCACAAAACTAAGAGCTTTGGTACTAACTAAATTTATTGATCAGTGAACAAATAAAAATAAATTTTTAAATTCATGTATGTTGAGTTTAAAATGTGTTTTATGCATATGTTGGAATGCAACACATTATAGCGTATTAGGAATTTATTAAGCTTTTAGAAATTAGCATATTGTAAATTTACAAATCTTGTAAACAAAGTTCTCCATTTTGTTATGGAATATTAGTAGTAAACTCCAGAAATTTTCACAGAACTTATGGCCACCAAGCACTCATCTCATTTCCATTACACAAATAAAATTGTGATTAATTAGAAAGAAAATTAAGATAACTTGAATAAGAATTAAAAATACTTGTCGTATTGGTAAATATAATATTAAAGTAAATATTAATGTGATTGAGAGCCTCCACACCAAATAAAATAAAAAAGTTGCATGAATTGATTGCTTAAGGTTTTTATTGATGGCACTTTTGAAACTGTTGAGGAATATGTACATTTATGATGGCTTCTACACACATTAGTCTAGCTTTCACTCAATATTTAAATGGATACGGGGTATAACAACTGCAAATATATTCACATATTTACATCAACAACAACAGTAACACCAAACAAACAACAACAATAGGCAATGTGTTGTGTAAATTCATAAACGGCCGAGTTTAACGAACTGCGTTTTTGGCTTTTTTCTGTTTTTGTATTTGTTTTCCTCGTTTTTTGTTGCCTCGCAATGGCAACAACCAATTTGGCCATTTCCATTCGCTTTTGCCATGGTTCTCTGCACAATTTTTGCATTTGTTGTACCAAGACACCAACACACACACACACAGAGTAAGAACAATACAAACAATGAATTGAAATGAAATAATAAAATACATTCAACAACAACAAGCAAACAAACAACAAAAAACAACAACCAATTTTCGTTGCATTCAAGAATTTTTAATTCAATTAAGAATATCCAATTGTACGAATTTTTCGCCTTCTTCTTCTTCTCCGATTGCCCCCTGGAATCCTTCTCAGGACCACCTGGACCTAAACAGACACAGCACAGCCTAATGTGGCAGCTGTGATTTAATTCAAAGTGCAATAAATAGGATTTCAACTTGGCAATTGTATGTAATTAGACCACGTACTTTAAAAAAGTACAGTGGTCTATTAACTTTGTCACAAAAAAAATGTGCGTAACAGGCAGAAGGAGGCGTGGCCGACCCCATAAAGTATATATATTCTTGATCAGCATCAATAGCCGAGTCGATATAGCCATGTCCGTCTGTCCGTCTGTCCGTCTGTCCGTCCGTCCGTCTGTCCGTCTGTCCGTCTGTATTGACGCCTAGATCTCAGAGACTATTAGAGCTAGAGATACCAAACTTGGTATTTAGGTTCGTCTTTATTGCACGCAGATCGAGTTTGTTTTAGATTTTGGCCACGCCCCCTTAAACGCCCACAAATTAGATATATCTTAATTATAGCGACAATTTTAAAGATAGACATTCCTAATGAGGCATAGACGAAGAAACCATTATTATCCACATTTGCTGAAAATTTCATCGCGATCGGATAATAAACAGCCAAGATATCAAGCAATTAAAATCTCCTTTATTTGCCTTGTCTTATCAGCAACAATAACAACAACAACAATCACAACTAGATAACAATTGCATCTGGCTTACACTCTAGTAAGAATGAAATCTATCGTAAGACCATCGGTTACCAAGGCAGGCAGTGGTGCGATGTGCAGAGCGTCGGAACTCTGAGTTCGGGTCTCGGGTTCGAACTCTAGGACAAATTTTTTTTTTTTGTTAATATATTTTATATTCAATTAATTTGTTAGTATATGATCGGCATCCTTTTTTTTAAATGCTATTCAATTTTAAAAGGGTGTTGGCAGAGTTCCTAACTGCGAAATATAAAGTCGCTGAAGTCTTAACATATTTGTATTTTAGCCACGTCCGCCCATGGGCTTTGGTGGCCTATGGTGCTAAATTCCCGTCAATGCAATGATCGGGAGTCGCGGGTTCAACTCCCACCATAAACAAATTTTTTAAAAATTATTTCTTATTAGCAGACTTTTTAGAACATTGGTCCGCGGCTCGAATCTCACGTTGGACAGATGTTTTTTTTTGATTTATGATTAATGAAAATTTTAATTACATTTTTATAAATGTTGTATGTTTACATCAATTCGATATTTGTGTTATTTTGTTTTATTATTGGTTAAAATATATTAAATACTTGTAGCGACTTATATTATTTTTAGCAGGGTTTGCTTTTGCATAGTAAGTACGTGGTCTCCGACAGTCGAGTATGCTCGACTGTAGCACCGTCGACTAGTTTTTAACATATTTTTGTCTACATTTTAGATTTTAATTTGACCCTATTGTGTAAAAAATGTAAAAGTATCTTCAAAGTACGATTATTCTAAATGCATAAGAAATCAAAATACAAGTCAGACCAGACATTGATGTTATTTAATTATTTAACGTAGACCAAGAACAGTTGGCAGAAAGAAATTATTTAGAATTTCAAATAAAGTTGCAATATAATGTTATAAATAAAACAATTAACTTATTGTATGTACAATGTACATACAATTTTAGCTTATGACCAAAAATATAACAAAGATAATAATTAATACATAAACTCAGTAAATCTGATTTTAATTTTGTTAAATATCCCAAACAGCTATGAATTATAAATTGAAGTAATAATGATAATAATAGTAATAATCAAAGTTGTTGATTGAGGAACTAATAAATAGAAGACACACTTGTCATTCGAAAATCAATTCATATTGAACATTCAGATGCGCCTTTACTTGTAAAAATGTAAATAAAACTCAAATTTGCATTTAATACATCTAACTCAGGTTAGATAAAAAATAATTGGAAAAAGAGAGAGATTAAAATAAAAAATAAATACTCCAAGTTGAATGTGTGGCTAAATTAACTGCAATCAATATAATAAATAAATGAATATTATTATTAATTAGATCTGTTGAACTTTTTTGCATTCTGTCAATGTGGCATCTAAATTTGTAATGGTTTATTAGTAAAGACAAGGGATTATTGCGTTCTCATCTATTTAATTTCTATAGAAACTCAGCTCAATTCATCTTTATAAGCCAGAAATTCATAAAAATAATTTAATTTCCACTAAGAAAACTGACCAATTTACCTTTCAAGCTGATATAGTTGTCTAAAGAATTGGAATTTGAATTTCACATTCTGCATTATGTAGTATCAGAAAGTAAAGAATAACTTCATAAGGCAGCTGCCTAAATTTATAAACCGTATAATGATAACGCATCCATATGCAAAACAGATTCAGCTAACTTTTTTCGGCTACCTTTTCCCCTGACAGGGGTGTTGGTATAGTATATAACAAATATAATCCGGTGAAGTTTCCTTCAGCGCCTTTCCCGTTCAGCCGTCAATCGCCCTCATATGCATATGGGGATAAGACCGATTTTCTAACGGCATTGCAACATTTTTCTTATTTACGAGCCACGTAGCCATAAAACGCATACATAAATTTTCTTGGAGCCAAAACCAAAATAGCAAAGGCGAAAGATATATTTTTTTTGGGTATGAGAAAAGGATAAATGCAAGTCGTCTTCGTTGTCGTTCTCGTTGGAAACAGAAAGGAATAAAGAAATTGATATAAATGTTTGTGCAAACAGACATCCTAAAGGGAGATAAAAGGGGACTGGGGGAAGACCCTTATTCCTCCCTCTAACTCGCAAATAGATAGAATTATGGGAAATGTGCGCAAATTTGTAGAAATGGCCCGAGAAAAGTGTCGTCAGATGGATGACTCTTTTACGAGTTTGGGTAGTATAGTATGATATCAAATGCGATTCTATATACTTATATATGTGTATATGCGAGAGTATAAAACGCTTTATGTCAGATTTCTGAATGTGCTTTAAAATCCTTTCTACGCCAGGAAATCCCTTCGAGTTCATTTTATTTGCAAAAGTTTTTTTTTGTTTAGAACACTTCATTTCATCAGCTCCATAAAATTTGCTTTCGATATTTTCTGGGAATTTTTGAGAAATACAAAACAATTTGCGATTATTACACGAGAGAAAAGGAGGGGCGCAGTTTTCACTCACGGCAATAACCATTAATAAAAATGGTAGGCATTTAAAATTAAATGACTCTCCAGCCATGTTGTGATAAGGAAAGAGAAGGAAGATAGAGAGATGAAGACGGAGACGGAGACGGGGGCAACTTTCGAAAACAAAACTTTTAGGCAATTTCATTTCAACTGGAGCGCGGAATTTAAGCACCATTTGCATATCAAAACAAAATGAAATCCTGCGTCCTGCCATCGAAATCGACATCACCAGCTGGCATCCTTGAATGGAAATAAAATTCCTTGCTCCTGCTCCTTGCTCCTTCTGTTTCTTCTTCTTCTGGCTGCTCCGTTTCGAGTGTCGGCATAAAACAATTAGCGGAAAATTCTCCCCAAACAATTTGCACGCCTCGAATTGAGTTAATTGCAGATATTTGGGTTAGACATTTGGCTCCTCTACTTTCCCCTCTCCACCCTCTCGGTTGCCTCTTTGGGCAACGTCAAAATATCATTAACATGAATTTATAAACAATAAAACGTCAGCTTAATTAAATTTTATTGTGTAACTCGGGCACCAACAACAACAACACAAAAAGGACACGTCGATTTCTATTTATTCGGCAATTAAGACGCGACTCGCTTAAAATTCGCACTTAAAGTGAGGGCCAAAAGTCTGTCGCTAGCCAAAGTTCGATTGAAATCTGAACACTTTCATTTTGAATAATTGTCCATAAATATATATGTGTATATATTGGCAGCACATCAAAATTGGGGCCAACCGAGCGTTTAATCCTTTGTCACATTTAATATATAAACGAGTCAATTCGTTGTTGGCCAGAATTCAGAGGGCTAAGAAGGCATAAGCCTGGCCCGTATCCTTGGGCTCGTAAATAAAGAAAAAGATTGTGCATTTTATTGATGGGCCAAAAAGTAAACGATGCTTTGGGCCAAAACTTTTTGCTACTTGTTATTATTTGTTGTAGTTGTTGTTGCATTTTTTTTATTGTTATTGTTGTTGTGATGGTAACTTTCTTTTCGAGGACACTCGGAAAGCCAAAAGTGAAGTTAAGAAAGCGAAAACTGTGTCAAACTATTTTCCGCGACAACACTTTTTATATAAATATATATATACACACACACATAAAGATACAGATACTTTTACAGTTACACTAACAGTTACATATATTAACAGGTGAGCAAATAAGTTTACCAACCACAATTAGTTTCGGGCCAAAGATTTTCACGTGCTTCAATTTTCTATTTAACTATAACTTTTGTATTCTGAATTTCATATATATACTATATATTTGCCGTTATACCTTTTTTGCAATATTTCAACACTTGTTTAATTCATAGTATATGGTTTATGGTGGGATATATAGCGCGAGTTACGCGTTTGGGCCTCTTCCTCTTCTTGCTCTGCCCCCGCACGCCGTTAGTTGGTTACGCGTTGGGGTAGGTTGCTCTATGTTTCACTTTTGGTATTAACTGAATACAATATATTGAAGCACAACTCGAAACTCGCGTTGGCCGCAGCTCCGAACAATCCCGCACGAAATCCCAAAGTGAACTGAACACAGAACCTGAGGCAACCTCAGTCAGCGTTGGCATGAACGTGCATGCGAGTGGAACGTAGCTCAACTTTGAGGCCCGAACCGTTAGCAGCCACAACTCATTCGCGTGTGCTCTCTCAGAGCGCGCGAGAGAGAGAGAGAGAGAGAGCGCGAAACAAGTGGAATTGGAATGCATGTGTTGTGTTGTTGTGGGTGCCAAGGAACGAACGACCTATCGCAATGCGCTCAAACATGTTCCATCTCAGTGGCCTGCCAACATGTTGTGTTTACGTTTTTATGCCGCTTTGCAGTAGCTGAGCTTGCAACTCGGTTTGAGCATGATGCGGCGTGCATGTTGCTGCAACATGTCTTAGCAACATGACATGAAATTTATGTCAAATTCAAGCGAAAACGATTTCTGAAATGCTTAAAAATAACGCAAATGTTTCAGAATACAATTTTTACAAATTTGAATATTATATATTGAGTGAATGATAAATATTTTAAAATAATTTAAAAGAAAACAAAATAAAAATATATTTATTAATATTAAAATCAAGTATCTTTGGAATGAAGTATTTTGTTTCATATTTCTGGTAATTTCCCTTGCAATTTCCATTCATATGTCAAATTTCATTTCATAAAATCTTAGTTACGAACTGCAATCTCAATATAAGAGACTCGCATCGCAATCTGCAGATGTTGACATTATTCAACCGAGACAAGAAAATGGAAAATGGTTTTCTAAATGGGAAATCATCTAATGCCTCACACACACACATACACACATTATAAAGACTTTGCCGCATGAACGGTTTGGGGCAATGAATTCTATGTAGTAAAGACTTAAAGTACTCGTTTGTACGTGGCATTGTAGGAGTATGAGTATGAGTATGAGTATGAGGCATGCCCCGATTATGTCGCACAAATTATGGGCCTAAGGTAACACATAAAACGCATCGCTGACTTTGCGACTCGTTTCGCGTTTCTCGTTATTTTTATACTTTTTTTAGTCTAGAATAATTTTACACGCTCAAGTAACTGGCCCCACCTCCCCACCCATCCCTTCCCCTCCTACCCAGAAGACGCCGACGCTCAATTTTGTGGCAGACAACGTTTAATTAAGACTTTTTTTGTGGATTTCCATGCCACACGCACTAAGTGACTGAAAAGTGACCAAAATATGAAAAGTAGGTTAACTTTGGAAAGTCGAAGATTAGATACCCGGTGTTTAATTTTCGACTGAGATTTTCTATGACAGGTATATTAAATATGTACCTCTCCAATTTTAGACGCATTTGGAACAATAAAAAAATTAAATTAAATTAAAAAATCATGCCAATAATAATTATTAAAAAATTATAATAACACAATTAAATAAAATTTTTTTTTATTCATGTTACCCAGAAGTTAGAAGCATTTATTGAATATTTAGGTTTATTATTTTTATTTTATTTATTATTATTATTATTATTATTATTATTATTATTATTATTATTATTATTATTATTATTATTATTATTATTATTATTATTATTATTATTATTATTATTATTATTATTATTATTATTATTATATTTAAGAAAATAATAATAATTAAAAAAAATAATTTATTAATTAAATTAAAAATTGTACCAATAATAAAAATAAAAAAACTTGCAACAAAAGCAAATACCATTAATTAATTTTTTTTTATGTATTTAACCTAAGAACTTGTAACATTTTTAATATTGTGTTTTATTTTAATTTTATCCTGTTGTTAATCAAATTACAATTTTCTATTATATTATAAGTGCCTATCAGTTATGCAACTTACCGCGTTGATACCACAAAATTCGCATTAAAATCAAATGACATTTCAGATATTCCAATGAAATAGGTTGCACTAGGTTGGGACGAAGGGGGGAAGGATATGAGGTAGGGGCAAGTGGAAGGTGCTTGCAACGTGACAGCAATGGAGGTGCAGTGTTGCACTGACAGCGCACAGCTAATGACTAATGGACTCTTAATGATCTAACAAGGTGTACACACACACACACACAGACAGACACAGACACACACAGACATAAACAACACAACACCTTGCAAACGACATGCAATGAAGCGAAGGATGCGAAGGACTCGCTGCCTCCGTTGTTGCCTCCGCTGTTGCCTCCGTTGCTGCTGCTGTTTGGCGACAAAGTTCAAAACTTAATAATGCCACATTAGTTTTGGGGTACGATGACGACGGCGACGCAACGCGACGTTGCAACGATGATGTTGCAGGTAGCAGTACTTTATTTTTGGCAAGCAACCGACGCGCCACGTGCAACGTGCCACGGCAAGCGGCAAGTGGAGAAGTGGCAGTATGGCTGCGAGTTGCACGTCGCGCGCATGCAAAACGCGGCATCGTCCTTTAAAGGACACGGTAGCAACGACAGCAACAACAACAGCAACAACATTGAGTTTGTCAACAAAATGGCAAAAATTAAATTAGTAAATTTCGTTACAAACTTGTTGGCCAAGTTGCAAGCAGCAACTGAAAAAGCTGACCAAGCTGAGGGTCGCCTGCCACACAGGTCACAGGTCACTGCGTTCGTTGTTGTTGTTATTGTTGTTGCTGCCACACATTTTGCGCTCTTCATGCGCTTCATTTATCACATAGCTGTCGAGAGTCTCTTTCCCACTCTTTCTCCCACTCCCTCTCCCTTCCCCTCTCCCTCCCCCACTCTTTCTCAAGAATTAGACTTTGGTTTGCTGGTAAAACGCGAAACCGTTTTACACGCTGCCGCACAAAGCAAATGCTTCTTGCAACATATGTCAAGTAATCAGCAGGCGAACCAAACCAAAGCAAAGCAAACCAAACCAGACCAGACCAAACCCAACCAGAGATCTATCTTTTCCTTGAGCGAACTTTCGTGATGCCTTCGTCTTCGTCTTCGCAGCACATGCCAAGCATAAAATTGAATATGTATCTTGCTCCCTCCTCCTCCTTCTTTCACTCTCCCCCTCCCTACCCCTCTCCATATCTGTGTCTAGAAAATGAACCTACAGACGGCAATCGCTAAAGGTAACTTTGCTAGACGAGCCGACGAACTAACTGTGCGTTAAGTAAACCTTGCAAACAAATCCACAGCGACGCCGACGCCGACGTCGACTGCGACGCCACCGTTAACGCCTGGCTGCGCTCAATTCAGGAGCGGACTTAGCTGGGCCCACATTCTTATGCAGACCTATACTATAAGTAAAATAAATATTTACGAATAAATAATTACGAATGCTTTTCAGATATTGAATAATGATCCAACATTTTATTGAATGTGTATGGATCTTCTTTTTTTATTTCTCCTATTTAGTTCTAAAATTACTGAAATA